>BSBM01000458.1:30082500-30682500 GCA_027924585.1 Larix kaempferi
GGAGTGTAAATGATATGGATTAATGATATATTTGGGATATTGGGATGATTCAGGGGCTCATCGTATGCCTGACATAAATCATATTATCTTCTTTTTCCAGGAGATAAGTCTGACAGTGGTGTAGAGGATGGATACTACATCAGAGGTAACTCACCCTTCTATGGGACTATAGGGCCCCTTACCTGCAAATACAATACTCAACATGGATGAGGTGCATATAATATAAACTATATGGATGAGGAGGGAATTCCCATGCTTGTATTAATATCTAAAAAAGAAAAAAATTGGATCAAGACCCAAAGGGTACCTGATCAATACATGGATAACTATTGTGCACATCAAAGTGTCCAATATGGACTCAAGTATGGGATATAATCATGGTCCAACCATGGCTGATACTGAAGAAATGATATTGCAATAATGAAATCTCCATGGAATGTTGAATCAACATAACTAATGCACTATTGGATCTGAAGGGGTCAAACATCTGTAGTGACTCAAACAACTGAGAGTCTGAATATAACATGTATGAGGAATTGAATTTGAATTGGATATCATAGGAATCATGTAACTTAAGGGATTCCAAACAATCTCACCAATGCATCATGGATATCCGTTGAAACATAGCGTTGAGGTGTTTGCAAATAGACTCACCAAATGACTAGAGTTAAGGGATAGCCATGGTATTCGACCAAATAATGAGAGAACCATCCACCTGTACAAATATCATCGGTGCAATAATTTGGTTGACGTCGAGCACGTGAGAAACAATCTATCTAAGGGGAATTGATGTCTCCCCTTAGTTGTTCCAAGGGGATCATCAATGGTGGTTATGAGGCCAAGGTACATGGTGCCTCTAGGTTCATCCTCTAGAATGAATGTGTTGGCATCGATATATGGAGACCTACAACTGGAAAGGCGATATTTTTTCCTTGATGACAATGTGAAGGATACAACCAAGAACTAAAAGGATTTGGATGAATAAATGAGACATTGTTGGGTGATACAAGGGTAAATGAGCAGAATGGAATCAAACTTCCTTTGTTTGTAGTATGAAGGCATGGCTCACCTGGGAGCATGTGTGAAATCAATCTTAGGAAGGGACACAACTTGAGATAAAGGCATTATATATGTAATGGGGAAAACTTAGAGAGGGGGGGTACTGATACGTGGCTTGGGGAGAAAATGATATATGATGACTCAAAGTGTGACTCGTCACATAATGCTCTGAAAAAAGGTGACCAGGGATGTTGTCGTAAAAAGAGATGATATGCGATCTGTAGGGGTGCTATGGAGCACTATTTTCTGATTGGTTTCTTCGATGCATGGTGTTAGCACTAAAATCACCTTGTTAATTTTTTGTCTATTCACCAATTTTCGTAGGAAGTTTTCAACTTTTGGTTGCGAAAGTAATAGGTTACCAAACAAACTTTCTGTAGGAAGTCTTCAATTCTCAGTAGAAAGGATTTCGAAACATAATAATAATCTGCTACAGGAAATTCCAACTTCCCATTTTAAGACACAAGAATTTAAATCTACATTTCTTGTTGCAGTTTCCTACAACAATAATTTCCTGTAGTGAACAGTCATTTCCAAATTTCATGTAGCAATTTCCTGTAGCTGATTGTTTTAGAGGCCACTTTCTGATGCACTTTCTGAGCAAACGAGGATGAATTTCAAAAATCTAAAACATGGTTTTTTTTTCCATAACATGGTAAATTGAGTATTGCAAGGGAAATTTCTCGAAATAAGAAATGGTTTAGGATATGTAGGTGGATCTTTGAAGTGGATTTTTCCAAATTTTCCATATTTCAGATTCCTAAAAAATCACCTAGTAAATGGAGAATCCACCTCATCAATTGACTTAGATATCAAATATATCATCCTTCTTGATTATTTGAGATAGCATATTAAGAATGGATGATTTGGTTTTAGATCCACCTATTTAGGGATCATGAATAGGTTGTAGATTCATTTGTGGGATGATTAACTTTATCCATGTAAACTCTTCTCCTCTTGTGTAATCTATGTATAAATGTGAGACAAGAGTTCTTTGGGAGGTATAGTGTGAGATATTCCTTTTGGAAGGAAGAGAGGGATTTAGAACAAAATTTTGATAGAGACCGTGTCTTTGATTGTAAATTTGATGGGCAACTATTTCTGTAATTTATTCTTATCAGAGATTCCTATGATTTAAATTGTCAAACTATAACTATCCTTGTGTTTGTCAAACTCTTTGTCTCACATATCTTACTCTTATTATTTGAATAAATTTCCCATGAATTGTAGATTCTTATGCAATATAGCTATATTGAATTTGTATTTTATTCACGATTCTTGTTCAAATATCATACATTTACTTACAAAAAGTGTTTTTGTTCAGTAAATGTTCTTCCTTATGAGTATATAAGATTGATCAACTTGTGAAGCTTGTATATTGCATATTTTTTTCCTTTTTCTTCCACCTTACATGATATAAATCCAATTTGTCTGATATTAAGATCACTTTCATGTGAACCATAGGATATTGTAAGGGACTCCATTCCCAATGGATTAAATATAGTGTTCTTCCTTTCTTTCTTAACCATGTCCACCCAATCATATATCTCTTAAATCAAGCCATTGTGCTTAATATCTCATGCTGATGTTTAGTCAGAGTAAATAGTAAGCATTAATTGATATTTGAGGGATACACCTCTTAATGGAAGGGCCAACTTCTTGTTTAAATCTAGGTTTAACATGGCCTTGGCATGTCCCTTTTGCAGCCGAGAACATCTGAAGTGCTAACACATGGGAATCAAAGAGAGGTTGTGGAGTAACATTTCACAATTGTAGCTTCCCAGATGCATGAAAATCTAGAAAAATGAGGTGTTTAGAAACACCTTTGTATAATGTGTGCTGAGGTGGGAGGCCACCTTTGCAAGATAAAATGACATGCAAGGAGGTAAGTGTCCAATGAATTGATTAGATGATTCAATTGGTTGGATGGAAACAAATGAAATTTTTGATGGTAGGGTAGGACACTGATGGTAACCTCCTTGCAGGATGATGAATGCCGACAAAATAACATAAATTTTGCAGTATGGATGAAGCAGCAGGCTCATAACTGTGTAATGTATAACATTAGAATTCCTTAATGACCATGAATTTGGGATTCTGTAGGCTAGGACAATGAGTTATGATGTCCAATTAACATGTTTCTTTGCATAAAACCATAGACTAGATGGACTCCCAATCCTACGGGAAATTCAACGGCATGGGTTCCAAATGGAAAAGGGTACTAAATGGTCACCCATATAAGGTAGGTTCTACTGTTGAGTAAGGGTGAATGCAAGAGTGGTTGGGATTAGCCACTTAATTAAAAATATGGGTTCCTACAGGCGTAAATGGGGATGAAAAGGATGATGCATATGATATTATGTAGGGGTGAGTACTTATATGCCAGTTTGAAGTGTTATACCTATAGGGACAGTCATTATTTGGAAGTAGGGACTCTCATTGCGACTTGGACCTGTACACATAGAAATGATACCCGAGCGTAAACATGCTCATGGAAATCAAACCAAATTTACAAGTAAAGTGTGACCTCGGGACATGGTCAAGATCATGCATGTAAGTAAGCAAGGTTAATGGCATGTCCCCATGTTGTGGGCATGGGGTTTGTAATATTGGATCACATATGTGTTGTGTTGAGCTATGGGAGCATTAAAATACTGAGATAGATGTGATGGGGAAGGGTCAAAATGATTGAGCATTCCCCCTACCCCATGGTTAAGATAATTGATCACTCCCCCTAGTCCAACAGTGTTGTTGGAGTGCAAATTCTCTCCTAGAGATGTACCGACATGGCATTGATCAACTATTGGAAAGGGGGTGTCCCATGAGGAAGATAACCATGGTGGCACACTGACTTGCTGAGATGATGATGGGGGATTCCCCCTATAGGAGTAATGCCCCCAATTTTGTTGGCTTGAACATTGATGGGGATGAAGATGAGGAGGAGGAAGGTTTAGGGGCCTACCCCCATGCTATGGACATGCAATTTCCTCATCATTTTGAAAGGATAGGATAGATAGGTCTGAGGGGCCTACATATATTGATACAACGACAACATCATGGGATGATTTGGAAGGTTTATCAGAATATGGGATGGAGAAAATGGTGCTCATCCCACTCGAAGAAGATGCTGGACGGTGGAAGTCTTCAATCATGGTGACTTCGGACTCTACCTAGAGTTGGAATAACTCAGCCAACACATATCGATACTCTAGTAGGTTTGGGAAATGGTGCGAATAATGACCATGGAGGGCACATAATACACAAGGATGATTGGTTCCCAATGACTTGTTGTGCGTTTTGGGGATATCAGGTAGATGGACCATCGAAATATTTTCATTGGCTTCATCATATTATAACATCTACATATGAGTGTGTAAAATGGTAAATTCTAGACAATTCTACGTAGCGTGACCTGAAACATCACACAAAGTGCAAGGAGGTAGTGCTCGAGTTGTGGCAGTGTAGATAAGGTTCACAACTTTTTTCAGATTCGTCGGTGTCATTGAATTCATCATTTCCCCCATCCTTTTTCTTGGGAAGAGGAGGGGTGGTGGGCGGTGCCTCATTAGGGACTCTAGGAGGGGGATGGTTGGAAATGCCAATTGGATACACATGTGTCAAGAAAGCCTGTGGTGTGGGAGGTGGATTAGGAGGGGTAAGGTACCAAAGAGGGAGTCCTAACGTCAAAACTAGGATATTAAGAGTGGCCATCATAGGTGTACTCAAATAAGAATGGGATTTGCTGAATAGACATGGCTTCCTATTGGTTCTTGGGTAACTGAATGGGATAGTGGGAAATTTGAGGTTCATATTGGGCCAAGATTTACTAGAGGATACAGTTCTTAGCTATGATATTTCTGCCTTTTGGGTTGGAGGAGGTAGAGCTGAAAAGGTTTTGATCATGGGGGTATCGTGAAAGATACCAGACCAAATACTCATAAAAGTTAGGATGAGCATGTTGTTGATATGATTTTCGACTGTGGGAAGGAAATTTTATGGACAAGCTAGCCCCTTGGGGTCATAATAGTTCAAAGGATCTAGTTTTATGATCTTCCCTTCATGGGGTAAGATCATAATATTGAAGACAAATGAGGCCAATTTTTCATAGCGTACATGTAGCTACACCCAAGGAGGAGGTTGTAATCATTGTTGGCATTGGAAACCTCAATATCAATTAAATTTTTTTTTCCAGCTAACTCTATAGGGACATTCTAAAGAAGGCCCTCAGGTTGAGTGACATGGCCATCACAAGTATGCAACGTCATGATGTACGATGCAAGTTGGGGGGATCCAATATTTTCCAAACATGAGTTGACATGATGCAAGTGGAGGCACCTTCATTCAAAATTCACTGATGAATAATCAAGATTTGAATGGTCACTGGTATTTGAAAGGCCATCAATGAGGGAATTCACGGATCCACTTGATCTAAATCGAATTTCATTAAACATGAGTTAGAAGGGTCATTTTCACCTAGAGATGAAAATAAGGATTTGTATTATGTGGGGTAGTTCTTGAGAACTTCCAAGGTGGGCATGGTAGTAGGAGATCACACCAAGTCATCCACAATGCTATAATTGGGAGTAGATCGAGCATTGGTATTGTTTGTGATTCAATGCAAAGGAAATTTAGGGGCTTTGGGAATCCCATCAGTAAGAGGTATAGGTAGGTGCAAGGGTTGGTCGATTGGAGTGGTGTATTTCCCCTTATCGATAGTGGAAGTTTTGGCAGTTGAACCATATTGTTTACATTGTTGATGAAGGTTCACGTTGGTGGTCAACATAATAGGGTGATAGACCGTAGTGTAGAAGGTTGAATCGATGAATCTAGAGGGGGTGGATAAGGCACCAAATATTTCCATGTGAGTACCACTTGTGGAGGGAAGAGGTTTTGTAGGATCATTAGTTGTGCTTGAGTGGGATGAGGTGGAAGCAGATTAGTTTTACCTTGTGGGGAAGTGCTCACTTCTCATTGTACTTGTTCCACCGTTGGTGTGCCTTATCCAAGTGAGGAAAATGATGGGTATAATTTCCATATACACCACATAAAGAAAACACATGATTAGTTCGTAATTGAGCATTTTTGTCCTGCTTAGGTGGTTTGTTAGGGTCATAATTTGTAGGGTTTTCTCCAGTTTTATCTAGTAGGTTTGCAAGTTGATCCCCACCTCCCCAAAATTGGTTGTTCCCTTTTTACTTTCCCTGTTCCTTTCCGTAGGCTATTCTTGTTGGTTATTGGATGCAGGTTGGGGATGCATGCTTTATTGGGTGTAAATTTTCCCGTGAGGAAATGAGGGAACAATGGGGTGTGGATGAATTGAAGTGGCTGGTGGAGGCCTAGGAAAAGGATAGTATGGTTTCATGGATGGGGGGACCACGATTCCGATAGAAGAACCACCACACATGGTGCCACTACATGAGGTCTCATGAACATAGGGGGATGAGGCAAGACATGAATAAGAGGTATTAATTCCCGTGTGTGATGAATCATGTGATAAGTCTAAGACATAGCTAGGTGTGGTGATAGAGCATGATGAGGACACACAATGTTGGGAACATTTGTATATGTGTAACCACTCACCATGGGAGGTTAAGGTGAATGCCAAGGTTGGGGTAGGATGTGGCAAAACCTACAACACCATCAACAACATGGAATGCCTCCAGTGGGTATTTCTGAATGGAATCTCCATGAGGGGAATCAAGGATGATTGTGTATAAGTATTCTGACTGCCCATAAATCAGGTCATACTACTGACCTTTTAGGATAGCCTCTTCCTCAGTTTATGGTCATTCCAAGGACACATCCTTAGAAATGGTGGGGAGGAAGGATTTCATAAACTAATCTAGAAAGATCCTGTCATCGAATTTGATCTAAAAAAACTCCAATGTCGATGACATTCATGGATATAGTTCATGATGTGCATAGAGGAGTTATGGAAACAAAAAAGAAGGATTTTACACCCTCTTAATATTGGAAGGGAAAGTGGAATAACTATAGAAAAGTGGAGGCTAAGGACACAAGGTTGGGATGTATCCTATGGGGATGTTCGATGTACCATTTAGTGGAAACACTAGTTAAGTTCCTCTAAAATAGGAATAGACTAATGGAATTGCCTACAATGTTGTTTGAAACGAACCATAGGTGAAATGACATGATGTGGTTTTGGGGTTCTTCCCTAGCCTTCCTTTCGAACTTCGAGATGTCAATGGGAGTTTGGTAGAAATAGGGTTCCAGTTTGGATCATGGCGGATCAGATCATTGGTCAACCTCACCAAATCATGGAGGTTAAGGCTAGCCATGGATGACATGATCACAATAGTATATGATGTGGATGGACCAACAATAATGTTTGTCATGTTTGGAGTAGTGGGACTGCCCCTGAAAGGTCCTCTGTTTGGAGGATTTCCACCGATGGGTCCCACTCTTGACGGAGGATTTCCACCAATGGATCCTCCTAACAGAGGATTTTTAGGGTTTCCACCAGAGGATATACCCCCAATGATTCCCCCATAAAAAGGCTTCAGGATTCCACCACCGAACAAGGGAATGTTAGAATCCATGGTGTTGCAAGTGTGTGGATGTGTGGGTGATCCTGATTGTAAGGAGTCAGAATTAGAATACTAAGAGATGTGATTTGGTGATTGTGTGGTGTGTTGAACTGGGGTTCAGTGAGGAGAGATGACCACGTGTTCTAAGAAATTGTATTGAGGGGAATGACCCCAAATTCTCTGAGAGTACCTCAGGGGAGTTATAATGGCATATTCCTAGGTAACAAACATCCCAACAACACAGGGTTGCGCCAAGTTAAGCTCAAATTGAAAAACCAGTTAAAAAACCAAGTGAAACCGAGTGTTCAACAAGCAATTTGGAAAATGAAAGAGAAAAAATTGAAAAGAAAAATCCTATAAAGAAAAAGACCCACTAACCTAAGACAGATCTATATAATCAAACAAAAAAAGAACCAAATATAATTTTCCTCAAATATTTTCCTTTGTGTGGTCATCACGTCCTCATCAGGAAAAAATATGTAGGAAGTTGAGTCAGGTATTCCAATCATTGGATCGAAATAGGGGCATCAATCCTATCCATACACCGTGAATTAAGATTGAAAGGATAGTTACAGAGATGGGGTTGGATCCAATTCCATCTGTCCTAGGTCTCCCCCCACCGAAGGGGATGGCATCTAGGAAGATACCTAAAAGAATGGATTCTAGGATACCTCATTCATAAACATGTTAGAATTAGTATTCCATAGCTTCAACCTAAAGATAGTGATATGGATGATATTCAATATTGAGTGGGGATGCTGCACCACCCAATCCTCCAGTTCCATTATTTCCATTTACCCTCCCAAGGGAGAGGATCACCCTATATATTGACCTTAAACCATGTTTGAAAGTACTTGAGGAATTTGGCTCCCTAATTTGACAACCATTATGTTTTAGATGTATAGTGACAATGTTATAGTAAATAACCCTCCTAGAGCATGTGTTTATGAGTCTAATGGGCCAAACCACACTAAAAAACACTTATTGAATCATCCATGATACCAATCCCTAGATTTTGGGGTGCTTTCCTTGGTTTGAGGGTTGCATTCCTTGATTTAGGGGATTTTTTACATGATTTAAGGAAGAATATGAGTTAGAGCTAAATATTCTCCACTGATTTAGCCTAAACTTAACTCTAACTGACCCTTAACACTCATTAGCGCCACAATTGAGTCAATAGCACCCTTCTTTGGATATTTTAGGTACATCTACTTTGCCAGTTAGTTAACTTAGTGATTAGTGAGCCCCTTTATCAGTTAACTCCATCTAGGAGTGCATGCATGGCTTATTGGGGATATTTTCTCTTAGTTAATCCTAACTAGCCCTCTCTACATTGAATAAACTCTCTGATCCACATGTGGCCAGGAAGCACGAGGGGGACAAAAATTCGATTGAATGAGTCAGCTCTGTTATGGAAGAAGCTTAAGAAACAAAATGCGCAAAGCATGAATACACTACACAGACAGAACACAAATATACACAGACAATATGCAGGAATGCGAACTGATCTTCTATTACTGGATATGAGATCATTGATTGATTCTATGATGTATATTACAATAGTTTACATGCTTATATAGAGAGTGTTGAGATGCTTGGGTGGTTGCCTGTTACGTTGAGTTACAAGAGAAGTTAGAATGGTTCAACAGTTCAACCGTTACAGTCGACTGGAAGACAAAGAGACAGTCTGTCAAAGTTTGACAGTCGTAAGTCACAGATTGACGCTACATGTCGATGTCACAAAACTGTGAGGTCACGGAACTTGTCGAAGCCATATCGAAGTCAGAACTTGTTGAAGTTGTGTCGATGTTGTGACTTGTCGAAGTTAGCATCCAACAATAATTCCAACTACGATTTGAATCAGACCTCCTTCCTTAAGAAACAATGGTCTCCATTGTTTGCTCGTGAAGGTGAGGAAACTTGTTGGTCAATTCAGTAGCAGAGTACCACTTTCCTTGTGTTGGGACCTATCCGACATTATCAACTTGAAACAAGGGAATTGTGTTCATCCTTGTATGGCGTACTCATCATCCTACAATGGTGTCGCAAGGAAGAGGCTCCTGAACATCTAGATTGATGTCGTCGAGTTTTGCTGTCGGTAAGTCATTATGTTCCAATAGTGGTTCATGGTATGGTCGAAGTAGATCCACATTGAATACTGGATTCAGACCCAGGCATGCAGGAATGTCAAGTGGGAAAGCGTTTTCTCCAATCTATCAAAGAATATTGTATGGACCATATCGTAAAGGTTTGACCTTCTTGAATGGACCAGTGAAGCGCTCCTTCTTGAGATGTTGAAGGAACAAGAGTTCCTTACTAAGTAAATAACTAGCACAAGTAACGTATAAATGCCATAAATGGCTAAGTAGTAATGTAAAATGGAATGTATGATAGATGATAATGGTTACATAGTTTTGGGGCTTTTATAGGCCCGTCATGTACCTTTTCGACAAAATGTCATGACTATTGATAAATGTTTAATTAATAAATTAATATTAATATTTAATACTAATTTATTATTATTTTGTTGTTACATTGACTTCCCCTTAAGGGAAGCTTTGTCCTCAAAGCTGTATTGAAAACAGTGTATGAATCCCCTTGAACTGTCGTCTCGGGGTCCTTTCCTTTTTGTAATTGTGACACTTGATGAAATGAAACGATACGAGTTACGGATTCCCCAGGAGAATTGTCGCATTGTATCTGTTGTGGTCCATCCCAGATCTATTTTTATCAGAGCTCTGAGATCATTTTCTGGGATGGGTCGTTTCAATTGTTGCTTAGTATGTCGATCTTTTCACTTGTCAACATAATTCTTCTGTGAGTGCTCGTTTTGACCCCGTTGTTGGTCAAAATGGTGATTATAATTGGGATGTATGTAAGGCGTATGTGTTGTTTGTTTTTCTTTCTTTTGAATTGCGGCGAGGACTGACTTCACTTCCTCGACTTGATTTTTGGATGCATCTTCCTGGATTTGCACTTCTTGGTTCTCCAGAATATTTTTATGATTCTGAATCTTTTTTATTCTTTCATCTTGTGACTTTTTGTCAATTTCTAACTTTTTGATTAGATTCTCTAGTTCCTGATTATGATTCTTTAGACATTGGTTTTCTTCCTGCTTTTCCAGTATTCTTCGTTCGAGGTCTTCACCAGAGAGTTCCATCTTACTATTGTTTTTTAATTTTTTAATTTTTGTAATCAGTGTTTTGTTATGATTTCGTAGATGAAAAATCTCTTCAGTATTGCTTGATAACACATTGTTGACTTTTGTTAGTTCCAACTTATGTGTCTTCTTATAGTCGTATTACTATTGTTGGAGTTTTTCTTTTTGCTGTTGATGATGACGTGACTCAGTTTCCTGATTTTTTAGCTTTTCATGTACTTGCGCCACTTCGTCTTCTTTGTCCATGATGAATTTGTTTAGACGACTAATTTCCTCTTCTAAGTCGACACTATTTCCATACGAATATTCTTCGACTTTGTTTGGTTTTTTTATCTGGTCTTCAAGTTTTTGAATGATACCTTCCAGATGTGAAATTTTTTTGTCCTTATCTGATAAATTTTTTGTGAGATTTTCTCTATTGTCTTCCAATGATCGAATTCGTTGTTCTGAGGTAATAATCTGTTCTTTTTTAAAATCATCAATTTGTTCCTGATTGTTGAACCAGAGTTGTAGAACACTATTAGCTAGTTCATACGTTTTTAGGTTGGTCGAAACTGTATGTAACTGTGATTGCAATTGTGAGTGACCTGGGTCGTCCCTCATAATAAAACGTTTATCACATATTGGATAGGATCGATCGTAATTTTTAAAGGCTGTCGGATATTGGAATTCCATTTCGCAATACGGACATTGTCCATAATTTGGATTTATACATGGAATCCATAATTCCTTCAATAAATCCATAATTGGGTTTAATGGTTTCTTCACTATCCTACAAGACTTGATATCCGCTCTTTTTAATATCTTGTTTGACTTTGACTTATGTGGCGATAAATAATCTTTGACTTCTTGACGATTGCTTTGAATTCTTCTTGATTTTTTCTTCTCTTTTCTTCGATAATTATCACAAAATCTTGACTTCTTTCTTATGAGGTCAAATAACCTTTTTTTTTTCAAAAATAATTATTATTTCTTTTGAATAATAATAATTATTAATTAGTTAATTAATAATATTATTATTTATGTCTTATATAAACTATATATAGTTTAATATATATATATTTTTTTCAAAAATTAAAATATTTAAACAAATATAATAATATATTATAATGTTTAATATTTAATTTTTTTGTTTTAGGTTAGGGTTTCAATGGCCCGTGGAGGAGGATCGGCCGAAGCAGATGGGTGTGGATGTGGAGGTGGATGGTGTGTGTGCACAGGACGTGGTTGGGAGGAGGAGCAGCGGAAGCTGGAAGTGGCACGGAGGCGTGGAGGGGCGAGGAAGAGAGGAGGCGGAGCATGGAGGTGGGTCTCGACAGAGGAGCAGGGTATGTTGCAGGCGGTGTGAGGAAGCGTGTGGCGTTTGAAGAAGGGAGGACGAAGGGTGTAGGGCGCAGGAGGGCGAGGGGATAAGTAGGAAACAGAGGTGGGAGAAGGGAGGTAGAGCGGGAATGGAGCACGCGGGGTGGTGAAATGGAGTGGAGTGGGGACTTCGGATGAGGAGCGGGGTCACGCGCAGGAAGGGGATGGGAGGTAGGGACATGCGGGGCGAATGCATGGGGGCGTGGCTATGTAGAAGAGGAATGGCGATTGGATGAGTGAGAGGGAGGGAACATGGAGTAGGGGTGGGGGAGGACTGTGGGAGGGAGTGGAGGAGGTGGGAGCTGTGCGGGGGTGTGGGAGAGTGATAGGAGCACGGGGGCTATGGGAGGTGCATGGGGAGGGGAATTGGTAGCGAGGAGTAGCGCATGGGGGTTGCAGGGAACAAGGAGGAAGGTGGGAATAGGAGTGAAGATGGAGGGGTGCGGGTGTGAAGGAAAACATGGGAGATGGAGCGGCGTCGACCTGAGGGAAAACGTGAGAGATGGAGTGTCGTGGGCATGTATAAAAACAAGGTTCATGTAATATCCTGGGAAATATCTGACCCAGATATTAACTCCACTTCAAAAAAATTTATAACTTTTACTAGTAAAATTTTCTGTCAAATCCTTCGAACCGGGCAGGAGGTAAGTGAGGGGTATTGAGGCAAGAAATGAGGATGGTGGGATGAACATTCAATTCTGGAATTTGTATGGGGTGTGTGCAGCAGCAACCAATCAGATCAGAGAAAGAGTCCTAAGCACAAAGCACTGGGGCCATTTATGTTTTGGACATCAGCTACCGCTGAAGCCTACTGTAAAGCTTTCTGGGCACACCAGCATATGCTTACTAGAATGGGTGGGTTCCTGAAGTTAATAACAGAGGTTATATCATTCAAATGAATACCAGTTATGTTCAGGAAGGTAATTTAGTAGACTTGGGAGAGTTTGGGAAGAATTGGGGTTTTTGGGCTCTCCCGGAATTATTGAACTAGTATTTTTCTTAACTTTCCAAGAAATGTCTAAAGGCTTTCAAAATCTGATTTTTTGGACTGATATGGATACTATACTCAGTTAAGGACCAGATCCAATGGACATAATGTAAAACTATTACTTAGAATGGATTTGGCGGTAAAAGTGGTGAAACTAGTCTAGAATAAGCACCCAACTAGCTAGTCTTGCATTTTAATCCATCAAACTGCTCCAATAAATGGTAAAATCTATTAATATATTAAATAAGGCTCTGATATAATATGATGAATAGATACAGGTCAAAAATAATATATCAGAACTCTTCTTCTATTGATTTAACTGCCTTCCAAAACAACAGTGCCTCATAGGCTAAATATTCATTACATTTGATGGAGAATGAAGAGAAGAATTAGAAGATTACCGTGGCTTTGATATGGAGTTAGGATCAGGTCATCTATAGGTCATATGACTATAATTTGTTGCTTATTGAGCTTCTAAACTTGACTGGGGCGCATTCGCTAAGTAATCCCTCTCCTTTAGGGAAAACTCCTCTAGATTTAGCTGTGAATGTGAGAATGAGTGAGAAGAGAAGTATGGATCTGATATGAAGCTGGTTACTAGTCTTGTAAACCTTTGATGTATACAAAAATGGTTGTACCAACTCTCATTCAGCACTTGGTCGCACTCCCAAGATCTATCTTCTTCAATGGATGAATCTTCACCAAAACTAGCTGTAGAATCACTACTGGAGGAATCTTGTTTTCCAAATAACTGAGGACCTTCAATGGAGGCTGGAAGCATATGTTAATGGCTGCAATATCTTGATATGGACCTGCACAACACTCACTGGAAACTATGGGCCTTGGAGCACATCACCCAAGAAGCACAGTTGAGGCACATCACTCAACTAGAGAAGCATTAGAGCTCTCATGAGAAAACATAAATGATCAAAAGTTTTCAAATGGAGTTGCTTGGATTCTTTTATAAACTCCATGATGACCTACTAAGCAAGTTCTTGGCTTGGTGACCTGTGAGAGTAGGTTACCCACTTCCCCATTCTACTCCAAAGCCATGAGGGCTCCTTTCTTGAGGAGAATAGCAACTTCTAAGCTTTCAAAACTTTCTTTCCTTCACCTCCTTCACTGAATTTGGGCAACTGCGCTTTAGGTAGCTTTTCTGGTTGTTGCTATTTTCTTTTAGAAAGCTTCTCTGAATCTTTCCATTTTCTTTACTTTCCTCTTTCCTTCTTTTGTTTGACTTTTCCAACTTTTGTCAGTTTCCTTTCTGGGTTCATCTTGCCAACTTGTCTCCACTAGATTCCTTAGCTTTTCTGAGACTTTACCACTTAGGCAAGTTTGGATCACTTACCAATTCGAATTTCCTAGCCAAGTCATCAACCACTTGGCACATTTATTAGCAATAAACATTTAAATGAAAATAATACAACTCATAAATAATTTAACTTAGCAATTAATTAATTATCCAGTAATTAATTAATTGTTATGGTGTAATGCCTCAAAATTTCCCCAATTAATTAATTTCTCAATTAGTCAATCACTTGGACTTAGTCATGGAGTTAATAACTGCATGGGGGGCCTTCCTTGTCCATTTAATTCCCAAATACAACCTTAGGCATCTTCCATAAGGTAGTTTCCATACTTGCTCATTATTTAAATAATTATTGCCTGGGTGAGTTAGGCCAAAATTACCCCATGGACCATGGAAAAATATGGGGACATGACAGTTCGAGCAAGGATATGGCATGGAGGAAGATGTCTGCAATTTGGAGGACAGAGAAATGCAGCAGACGGAAGAAAATGCATGAGAGTGAGAGTGAGAGCCAAAGGCCCAAAATTTGGTCAATGACCAATCTTCCAGAGAAACTTTGAAAACTATGGCTAAAAGCCGGAATCACAGAGGGCCGAAAAGGCTCCGATACCACTGAAGGAACAAGAGTTCCTTACTAAGTAAATAAGCAGTACAAGTAACGTATAAACACCATAAATTTTCAAGTAGTAATGTAAAATGGAATGTATGGTAGATGATAATGGTTACATAGTTTTGGGGCTTTTATAGGCCCGTCATGTACCTTTTCGACAAAAGGTCATGACTATTGATAATTGTTTAATTAATAAATTAATATTAATATTTAATATTATTTTATTATTATTTTGTTGTTATAGATGTAATCATACCTTATCCCCAATTTGGAATGAATGAGGAATACGATTCTTGTCGTGTCGGGACTTAACTTTCTCATTTTCTTGTGCAACATTTCTTCTTCTTGCTTCTGGATGTCGCAGATTTGATCTCAAAACTTCAAGGCTTTATCAACTTCTCGCTGGATGCAATCGGTGTCATATTTTGGTTGTGTCGAGGAGTTGATCAAGTCAATAGGCATTGAGGGTTGAAGTCACTAACAGATCTCAAATGGACTCTTTCCTGTAGAGCTGTGCTGAGCACTATTGTAACTATGATGTATGTATGGAAGACTTGCATCCCATGTGCGTCGATACTTGTGGTTGTACATGCAAAGCAGTTGTATGACCAAGAGATTCACAACTTCCGTCTGTCTGTTGGTTTGAGGATGGAAATATGTCGACAATGAGAGTTGTGTGTCTAGTTGTTTCTAGAGAGTCTTCCAAAAGATGCAGACGAATCTAGAATCTCGGTCGGAAGTAATGGTTGTGGGTAAACCAAAGTGTTTCCAAACATGTGTGAAGAAGAGCTGAGCGTCTGCTGCGCTGTCGTGGTCTTCTTGCATGGTATGAGAATGGCGATCTTGGAAAATCTGTCGACTACTACTAATATCGCATCGTGCTAATGTTTGGTAGTAGAATATCCTGTCAAGTAGTCCGTAGAAATAGATTCCCATGGTCGAATAGGAACTGGAAGAGGTTTGTACAATGCCTGTCGTCGATTAGGCAGTTTAGCAATGGCACAAATCATGCATGATCGAATGTACTTGTTGATGTCGGTTTTAAGTATAGGCCAAAAGAAATACTTCTGGAGAATAGAAAGTGTCTTCACTACTCCAAAGTGTCCTGCATTCTTGTTGTAGTGCGCGTCCCAGTTGAGTTGTTGTCGATGCTCATTGGCCGGTACACAAAGCTGTCCAATCTTGTATAGAAATGTGTCTTTCAGGAAGTAGTTGGAGGTAGACGACTTGTCAGTCTGAAGCTGTCGGTAGACTAGTGAAAATTCGATGTTAGCCTGATATAATTGAGGGCAATTATTCATGTCATATCCCTGCATACTCATCACTGTGAAAAGGAGAGTAATGGGTGGTCAAATCAGACAATTGGCGACGGTGTTAGCTTTACTTTTCCAATACTTAATCACCAACTGGAATTGTTGTAGGTAATTAATCCACTTAAGCCGTCGATTTGTTTGTATTTTTGACTAGGTCAAAGTGAATTGTAGATGCTTATGGTTAGTGAGGATGATCATTTCCTTTCCAAGGATGTAATGCCTCCATTGCTTGAGGGCTTGCACAATGGCGTACAATTCTTTTCCATACGTCAAATATCTTCTAACTGTGTCGTTAAAAGTTTCAGAATGAAAAGCGACTGGGTGACCAGACTTAGTGATCACTGCGCCCAATTCATAGTCCGATGCATCCATCTCAATCTCGAAGGGCTGATGCAAATCAAGTAACACAAGTACTAGTGTAGTGCAGAGCTTCTACTTGAGCTATTCAAAAGCTTCTTGTTGTTTCAATGTCCATTTGAAGACATTTTTTCCATTTCCCTTTGTCAACTGATTCAAGGGCTAGGCTATGTGATTGAAGCCGAGTATGAATCGTCGATATAAATTCTCCAAACCAAGAAAAATTCTTAGTTATTGAATGCTTTTAGGAATGGACCAATATTTGAGGATCTGTACTTTATCTGGATCAACGTGAATGCCTGCAAAAGTCAATTACATAGCCCAAATATTTGATGTTGTTCATCGCAAAGGTACACTTGTCCATGTTCAAGTAAAGTTGATGTTGCTGGAGAGTGTCGAGGACTTGTCGAAGCTGTCCGACATGTTCTTCCCATGATTGACTGAAAATCAATGTGTTGTCAAGGTAGACAATGATCCATTTTCCGATGAAAGGTTGAAGAATGTTATCCATGTATTGCATGAAGGTCGCGGGTGCATTGGTTAAACCGAAAGGCATGACTAACCATTCAAAAAATCCTTCCTTGGTCTTGAAATCAGTTTTCCACACATATGAGGCCTCAAGTGGAATCTGATGTTATCCCGACTTGAGGTCAATATTAGTAAATAATTTAGCACCTTTTAGACAGTTGATAATATCGTCTATTCACGGTAGAGGGTACCGATTATTTATTGAAATGTTTTTGAGTTCCTTGTAGTCGATGCACATGCACCAATTCTCGTCTTTCTTTGGAACAAGGATGACTGAACTTACACAAGGGTAGGAGCTGGGTTGTATATGACCTTTGTTGATCAAATCTTGGATTTTTCTGTGAATCTCTTCATTTTCGAGAATGGATCTTCTGTAAACAGATGTGTTAGGAAAAGAAGAACCAGGAGCAAGTTCAATGGAGTGTTTTACCTAGAAATGTCGAGGTACTCCGTCTGGCTCTTGGAATAAACTCTAATACTCGTCAAGAACGTTTTTCAGATCAACTGCTTTTTTCAGGAGCTGCTTTGGTCGGTAAGTCGACTTGTCACTGCAGTCTTCCTAGAATTTTGTGGTTTGATCATGATTAATGCGAAATTCTAAGCATGATTGATGAGTTTCTTTGTCTTTTTAACAGATATCATTGAAACCATTGGTGTAGGTCATCTCTTTGGAATGTTTCACCATCGATTCTGGATTCTGACAATCAATTTCTGTGGTTGTGACTGATAACTTCCATGGTGATCCCATAGGTAAGATTTCCCAAACAAGGCGTTGGCTACGGAGAGTGGTGCTACTGCGTAGAGTACTTCATATTCAAAAGGATTTATGAAGTAGGCAAGTTTGCATTGTCGGGTGATCCGTAGTGCCTTTCCATCCTTCATCCAATCGATGTTGTAAGGTTGAGGATGCAGAGTGATGACAAGACCTAGTTTCTTTACGAGATCTTCAGAAATGAAGTTCTTCTACCTACCATTATCCACAATCAGATATAATGGGTTGTGCTGGACCCATATCCGTGTATGGAATAGGCGCTCTCGTTCCTCCTCGTTGACGATAGCCGAGGCTGTCGGAGTGGTCGATGTTGATTTCAAAAGGGTCGTTGCGACTGGATTAGATTCTTCCACCATCTTGTCAAACACATCAGATGTCAACACTTTTGACAAAAATGTCTTCCAAGCTTTTCATTCAGACGTTTCATGCCAATATGAGTGGTGGTAATCGCACCATTTTTTGGTCGGTGGTTGTTCGCTACGTTCCTTTTTTTGGAAAGGATTTTTGCTGTGATTTGGCTTTGGAGGATTCGTTTGAGAATATTTTGACTTGTCGAAGTCGGCTGATGTCTTCTTGTCAGGTGGTCGTCCTGATGTTCGAAGCGTTCTTTCCCTTTATTCTTGGTTTCGAGTTTGCTGGCATAGTGGAATGCATCCGTGAGCATATTGACAGTCAGAAATTCCATCTCTTGCTAAATATACTGGGACAATCTGCTGATGTACTTCAAAACAAGCAATTTCTCTTCTTCTTGGACGCCAATTCTAGCCATGAGTCGAGAGAAATCGTCAGTGTAAATCTGTACTGATTGGTCTTTCCATTGCCTTAGTTGTTGCCACTTCTTATACTACTGTTCAAGGTACTTGGGAGGGTAAAATTCCTTTCAGATGTGTTCGACTAATTTATCCCATGTGTCAATGGGGTCTTCGCTTTTCTCCATCTTTGTTGAGATGTACTCCCATCAGCAGTGCACACATATTTACATCTTTAAGGATGCACTGGTGATCTTGTTAGCTTTTGAGAGTTGATTCAAAGAGTAATAGGATTCCAATTGCTGCACCCAATTATCGATGGATTCTGCATCAATCTTTCCCTCAAGATTTGGTATGTCCAAATTCATTTTCACTTTGAAGGGGATGATTTTATTAGAGTGAGTTCTCGTCTAAAATCCTCTGGATGTTGAAGAAAATCGCGTGATAATTTCATTGAACTGGGCGAACATTTGAGTTCATTGTTGAGTCAGCACTTGCTCAATAAGTTGTGTTGTCTCATCGGCTACATGTATATTGTCTGTTTCTTTTGCCATTTCTGGAGGTAGTTTCTACTTGGATTGTTGAGATTGTGAGTGTGTTTCAATAAGCATAAGTCGGTAACTTCATTGGAAGTGTCTACGCAAACTTAAGCATGAATAAAGCTAAGTGCTCTGATACCAATGATACACACATGGCCAGGAAGCATGAGGGGGACAAAAGTTCGACTGAATGAGTCGGCTCTATTATGGGGGAAGATTAAGAAACAGAATGCGAAAATCATGAATACACTACACATACAGAACAAAAATATACACAGACAATATGCAAGAATGTGAACTGATATTCTATTACTGGATATGAGATCATCGATTAATTCTCTGTTGTATATTACAATCGTTTACATGCTTATATAGAGAGTGCTGAGATGCTTGGCTTCTTTCCTGTTACGTTTAGTTACAAGAGAAGTTAGCATGGTTCGGCAGTTCAACGATTACAGTCGACTCGAAGACAGAGAGACAGTCTGTCGAAGTTCGGTAGTTGCAAGTCACAGATCGACGCTGCATGTCGATGTCACGAAACTGTGAGGTCGCGGAAATTTTTGAAGTCCCAGAGTCATCGAAGCCATGTTGAAGTCGGAACTTGTCGAATTTGTGTCGACTTCGATGACTTGTCGAAGTTAGCATCCAACAATCATTCCAACTGCGATGTGGATCACTCTGTCTACATGGCATGGACAATTCAAGTTTCTCTTTGACCTAATTCGAAATTGTTCACCTATATATTGTAACCTCCTTCATTCATTTAGGGGAATCTGATAATAAAATCATTTTCTTTCTTCTCTTCAAAATTAATGTGTAATTATTCATATATATTATCGCACAACTATTCATGTTTGATTTAATCATCATATGTTCTTAGCTTTTGCACCTAGATCTATGAATGCTCAAATCATATATGGTATCAGAGCTATGGGTGCTAAACCAGGTAGTATGATAGTATTTTTTATCAAGTTTTTGCAGGTTCAAAAGGGATTTCTCAACCACCCAAGAAGGGTTTTGCAGCCACCAATGCAGTATTTTGGAGCCACCAATGAAGGCTTTTGCAGCCACTACTCGCGGCAGATTGAAGAAGGATTTTTTCAAGCCACCAAAGAAGGATTTTTACAACCATAAAAGAAGGGTTTTTGCAGCCATCAAAGAAGAATTTTTTCAGCCACCAAAGAACAATTTTTCAACAACAAAATAATATTTTTGAATCCACGAAAGAGCCCATTTATAGTACTCATTTAAAACCATCAAGAAGTGCAATTGTAGACATCGAAGGAGTGTTCATTTACAATCATCAAAGAAGTGTACTTGCAGCCACCAAAGAGATCATTTGCAACCATCAAAGAGAGATTTAGAAGCCATACAAAAATTCTTTTTCAGCCATCAAAGAGAGATTTCACAGCCATGGATCTCCTATCTCCCCAACTCATTTGCTACACAGCTGGTATGCTAGATCCAATCTTGCTGAAGGAGGCCCTAGATGTTTCAAAACACATGTCCTATGAGGACATACTCACTTATATTCAAAAGATGAAATAGGATATTGGATAACTTGTCCCAAATAAATTTCAAACTAAATAAGATCTTCGACGCGTCTTTTCAGTCTACAAAACCTTAGCTTTTTCTCCTACTACTCACCAATTTTTGCACCAATTTTTCTGAGTAGATTAATTCTATGCTTTTACATTCTCTTTTCTGGCGAGATTTTTTTTCACACTTGGTTTTTCCCTCTTTCCCAAGTTACATATAATTCTTCTTTGTGTGTGCATGGGTACCTAATATGGCATAAAATTATCGTGACCCATTTTTTTTACTTAGTTATGTTTTTCTAGTTTGGATTATGGGGAGGTGTTGGAGTAAATAAACCTCCTATAGCATGTTTTTATGAGTCTAGTGGGACAAACCACACTTAAAAACACTTCCTGAATCACCCATGATACCAATACCTAGATTTTTGGGTGCCTTCCTTGGTTTGAGGGTGCATTCCTTGATTTAGGGGATTTTTTACATGATTTAAGGAAGAACATGAGTTATAGCTAAATCTACTCCATTAATTTAGCCGAAACTTAATTCTAACTAAACCTTAAAACTCATTAGAGCCCCATTTAATTCAATAACTCTCTTCTTGATAGAGTTTAGGGGCATGCACATTGTCATTCAGTTAACTAAGTGATCAATGAGTCCCTTGATCAGTTAACTCAATCTAGGAGTGCATGAATGAATTAGTAGGGTTATTTACTCTCTGTTAATCCTAACTATCGATCTCTGCATGGCATAAACTCTCTCAACATGGCATGGACAATTCAAGTTTCTCTATGACCTAATTCAAAATTGTTCACCTATATATTGTAACCTCCTTCATTCATTTAGGGACTCTGATAATAAAATCATTGTCTTTATTCTCTTCAAAATTAATGTGTAATGATTCATGTATATTATTGCACAACTGTTCATGCTTGATTTAATCATCATATCTTGTTAATGTTTTCATCTAGATCTATGAATGCTCAAATATTATAGACAAGGCGGAATTATTTGGATGCATATCCACTATTTCCTAACTTAACTACAAAATTCCTTTTGTCCTCAAGTGAGGTTAATGTGTGTTTAAGTTAGGGTTTATTTTAAGGCTCCAGTTGGAAGAATGAACCAAGCAATAGTTTGAATTAGGGAGTGTTTGTGTGTGCACTGGAGGTGTGTACATCTATAATCTCAAAAATTAAATGCTCAAAAGAAATGACAATATTCCAATATTAAGCTAGACTTTTCTTGAAGAATCACTTCAACATAATAAGGTTATGAATAAGCATTCAATCTTCAAAGCATGCATGTGAAGGATAGGTAATAATAAGCATGAATTATTAGGGTTATTTACTCTCAGTTAATCCTAACTATCCCTCTCTGCATGGCATAAAATCTCTCTACATGGCATGGACAATTCGAGTTTCTCTCTAACCTAATTTAAAATTGTTCATATATATATTGTAACCTCCTTCATTCATTTAGGGACTTTGATAATAAAATCGTTGTCTTTATTCTCTTCAAATTTAATGCGTAATGATTCATATCTATTATTGCACAACTGTTCATGCTTGATTTAATCATTATATATTGTTAATGTTTTCACCTAGATCTATGAATGCTCAAATCTTATAGACAAGGGGGAATTATTTGGATGCATATCCCCTATTTCCTAGCTTAACTAAAAAATTCTTTTTGTCCTCAAGTGAGGTTAATGTGTGTTGAAGTTAGGGTCTATTTTAAGGCTCTAGTTGGCGGAATGAACCAAGAAATAGTTTGAATTTGGGAGTGTTTGTGTGTGCACTGGAGGTGTGTACATCTATAATCTCAGAAATTAAATGCTCAAAAGAAATGACAATATTCCAATATTAAGCTAGACTTTTCTTGAAAAATCATTTCAACATAATAAGGTTATGAATAAGCATTCAATATTCAAAGCATGCATGTGAAGGATAGGTAACTGAAACAATATAGAATCATAAATATCATGGAGAGGCCCCAATCTGGAAAACAAAACATGCTCTAAATGACTAAACTAATCAACCATCTAATAATTTTGATTTTTCATAAGCAACTTACTCAAACATGAAAAAATGAAGTCAAATTCTAATCCAAGAGAACTATGAAAATGAAAAATAATCAACAACAAAGGACCTTTTTCTCCACCTAAACAACTCAAAAGGACAAATAAACAAACTGCTACAGTAAGCAAAAGGTCTGCAAACACGACAAAAGGGGGTTGTCAATAGGAACACATTGAAAAACCAAGTCTCTTTGTGCAAAAAGAGTCAGAAAATGTGTAATATCCCTGACCTATGATCAGTTGATATTATCTCAAAAATTAAAACTTACAGTACAACGTTTTCACCGGTGAAGACTAGTTAACAGAACTTTTGGAAAAGGCTAGTTTAGGGCACAAGCAAATTCCTCCTGGGTTATGAATTTGGGATATTTAGGTTTTTACCAAATGTATGGGTGGATGTGCATCACAAAGGGTATCAATTTCAGGTCCAACTACTGAGCCCTATGCACAAATTACTGGGGCCAAAGAATAAAGTGGAGAAAAGTAGCACAAAGCAATAAATAATTATCATCATCATCATGGTATCATTAGTTTTCTCCATGTTCCCTCATGGTATCATTATCATCATCCAACTCACGAAAATAAATAATTAATATTTTAAATATGAAAATAATCATTACATCCTTCTAATTAAATTAATTAAACAACTATAGGATAATTTATTCCTAGTTAATAATTTCCTAGGCTAAAGTTATCCCCCATTTCATTAATTAATTCCTTGGTATTCACTAGGATCCATGGGGGGTTGGTGGATTCTTTGCTACCCTTGGTACTAGAAAATTGGGGACATGACAATCCTCCCCTCCCAAACTTGCTTGTCCTCAAGCAAGAAACCAACTCGAACTCTAACCAAAATTCCACCATGTTTCTGCTGCACCACTTTGATTATAATCATTCTACCAATGACTAGTTCCTTTTGAACAAAATTTTCAACCCAACTAAAACAATTGAGAATAATGCCTGGATCCCACTGTTTTTTCTTCATGTATCCCAGTGGCATGGTTACTTGTGGAAAATTGTCATTCCAAAGAATTCCAGGGTCCCATTGTCTCAGCTACATCCTTCCAAACATCAAGATCAACATGAAGAATGTATAATCATGGAGGATGTCTATATCAATCCACCTGACTGGAAGTTTACACCTCAAAATAAATGTATAATGTGTCATTCGAATCTCCCCTGATGCAGACAAAAAACTCACCCTTAGGGGTGCTTAGATACAGTATGTATTCATCCACCCAATCAATGGATGAACAAACACTCCAACTGAATGCAATATTATGCATGATGGAGACGTTAGATAGATGTCTCTACTACTTCTCATCAAGCTGAAAAGGAAATGGTGCACTTGTCAGGCCACATGGCTTGACCTTGAAATCATCAATGGAATATGTGGGAGCCTCTTGCTCCTCATGTGGCACCCATAGGAAAAATCCTTTTATCCAAACTTCATCGCTAAGTGTGTTGGATCCCACTCTTGGAAGCAATTATCCTTCTCCAAAAATATGCAACTTTCTGCATGAGGCAACTTATAATATTTTTGGAAATGGATAGGTGCTTAGAATTCATCTTGCTTAGATCCAAAATCTCCAAGATCATGCACATCATATTTTACCCCATGTTCCCAATGCACACAAGTAACAAGAATCAAAACATTGTTGTTCCAATGACAAGGGTGAGGGTCCCATGTACAATCACCAAAAGGGTAGACATCATCAACATTCAATGGATGCCCATGCTGCTCACCGAAGGTGTATAATGTATCGAAGGAATATCCATTGCTACAAGAAGGAATATTACTCATGTGTATTTTCTCCCAAATAGGAAAAGAAGAGACACTCCAACCCAATGGTCCAGATGGAAAGCAAGCTGCTTCCCCATGTGAAAATTTCCAATGGCTCAACTCTCTGCCACTGGTCAACGAATTCCTGCAACCATCTTGTGTCCCACTTAATGAAGTCAAATGGGAACCATCTGCATCTTTATGTGATGTGGCATCAAACATAGGCATGAGATTCCTCTGCAACTACTGGGTAGGGAATGGTGATGCCCTTAAATCAACTAAAATGAATGTGGGAGCCTTCTGCTCCTTTTCAGTCACCATCAAAAAGAAATTCTTGACCAAATTTCATCCTCAAATGTCATGGAAGAGTTATAAGGGTTTGATGTGGGATCATGGAACAAAATATCTTCTCTGTAAAATTCATACCCAACTAATGGATGCATCGAATCCATCACGGGCTGGTCCATCACATATGAGCTCTTTTGATTCCTTTGTGGAGGAATGACTTACTCCATGCAGAAGCTCAGTTTCACTTTGGGAAATTGTAAGTTCTTGTAACTTTTCCTCTGCATCTAAAATTTCCTCAAGCACATGCATTTCATCATGAACCTCATGAACCACCATCTAATGAGTTTCTTCCATATAAATTTGAATACAACCAACCATAAGAGACTGGTTGATTGGTATGAGTGATCTTTGAAACTTTTGATGAAGTTGCTCTATTTGGATCTTGGATTCTAATAGGGCACCTTGAATGCTTCTCCAAGAATCTTGGGTGGCCATCAAATCATCATTGAGTTGGTTGATATCTTCATCACCCTTCAAGGATGCTACCTGCAACATATAAACAAGCTCATGCAAATAATTTTTGTTAGAAAGCATATCTAAAAAATTACCTTGGATTGTAGACATTGCTCTCTGAATCTTCTCCATGGATTCAAGGAAAGATGAATCTTCCAATGAAGCAGCTCCCCAACAAGATTGTGACACTAAAACATGTGTGTCGCGGAGAGTGTTGATAATTATTTCATTCATCTTGAGTGGCCTTTCAAAAGGGGAAGGTGGAGAATAAACATCGCCATCATCTACCCATGGATCAACCTCTTGAAGCTCAGGTGGTGATATTGAGATTGATCCTATGACTTCCTCCTTGACTGTAAGGATATCAGCTTCTTTAGTATTAGGGAAAATTGTACTTGAAACAAAATAATAAAGAGGTATCTCTATGTCACCCACATAGAGAGATGGGAATCTATCAATAGATGTCTCCTCAAAACTTAGGCACCCATTAGTAGGTACCTCTTCACATCATCCATCGGTATATGCTTCTTCAGAATTTGAGCAACTGTTAGTAGATGCCTCTTCTTGGAAACAATTCATAAATACTCTCTGATCCATAATTTTCTTATCCTTAGAATATCTAGTGATGGATTCTTCATTCTTACCTCCTTTGGAATATTTGCTTGAAGTAAACCCAAACAATCTCCGGATGCTAGAAGATGCAGTTGGATGATTTTTTCTTCCTTCTTATTTACTCACAGAGGTGGAACAAATTGTTTCCTATATGGGTGGTTTGATGCTCTCTATTGAATCGAATTATTCATCCTTTATCTCAAATACAAATCTGCAATAAAATTAATATTTGAAAGAAATGGCCTTACCAATCTCTTCTCCCAAAGTTAGATACTCCTGGTAGTGGTAGGGAAAATTTTTACCTGCAGATATTCTCTTTGCTAACTCCTTCTTAGGATTAGACATCGGTGGTTCATCCCATTTATATATGTATATATGGTCATAAATGTAACCATCCTCATCTATTGGTAGTCCTCCATCAATGTAAATTATCTCGTCTTCCTCATACAACTCAAAACTTTCATCTTCCATGTCTGTCACAGCTTCCACAACTGCAACTTGGAAACACTTCTGAGATGTCTTCCACTGAGAATTACTTTCCATGGGATGAGCCAAGGAAAGTGATATGAGACCACTGTAATATCCCTGACCTATGATCATATTATATTATCTCAAAAATTAAAACTTACAGTAAAACGTTTTCACCAGCGAAGACTAGTTAACATAACTAGTGGAAAAGGCTAGTTTAGGGCACAATCAGATTCCTCTTGGGTTATGAATTTGGGATATTTAGGTTCTTCCAAATGTATGGGTGGATGTGAAGCAGAAAGGGTATCAGTTTCAGTGCCAACTACTGATTCCTATGCACAAAGTCATGGGGCCATTTACATTTCAACAACAGCTAGGTTGATGTCTACTTTGATGCTTCATGGGCACACCAGCATATGCAAACTAAACCCAGTGCTTACAAATGAATGCAAAAAAATGGAATATATCATAAATTCAACTCTTTATTAGGTGTTCGACAAGTTCTCCTGAGAAATTGGGAGGTTCTGGTTGAGTTTGGGAGAAAAGAGAGGAAACATTCTATGTAGGATGGCATAGCCTCAGACATCATAGATAATCCATGTACTTGAATTATTACAATGATAGAAGAAAGAGATTACATAAATGAGTGAGAAGAGAAGGTGTGGTCACTATATCAGATATGTAGGATGGCTCTGATATTTTGGATGATACCGAGGTGCACACTGGCCTTATGTGTCTTCTTGCAAGCTCTCCAACTAACTACTCTTTCTTTGTGAAACTCTACACAACTACCTCAAGAAATCTAGATATTTGCATCAACTTCTAAAGGATGGATCTTCACATGAAATGGTTGGATCAGATATGCAATGTGGTATCAATGGATGCACTGGATCATGCAGAGAAGAGTGGAACTAGAACTATGGGGCACATCTCCCATATGTTGGCTAGGGAACATCTCCTTTCCTTGGTAAGCTAAAGTGCTCACACACAATTTCAATAATGATCAAAAGTTGTGAAAAGGAGTTGCTTGGATTATTTTATAAAATTCTTGATGACCTGCTGAACAAGTTGATGTGCTTGGTGACCTATGAGCTCCCTTAAAAATTCTCACTCCTTGAGTGGATATGATTTCCTGTGTTTCCTCTCTTACAACTTTTCATCCTTTTAGAAAATGCACCCCCCCTTGACTTGAGATGTTTCCTGCTTTGTAAAATAGTTTCCTTCTTTGTAAACTGGCCTCTAATTTAGAAACTGCACCTTCCATTGGATTTTATGGATGTTTCCACTTTTCTTCTTTTGGCAACTTCTTACACCTTCCCTACTTTTCGGCTTTTTCTATTTTCTTTCCTTTGGTTCCATTTTATCAACCTTCTCCTCATGAGGGCTCCCTCTTGGCCCACTTGCTCAAAATTTAGGAATAATTATTTATGAAAATAATTAAAATTAATAACATTATTGTTTCTATTTTCCTCACCTGTTTGCTTTTGTCAGTTTCTTTCATTTTAGCTTGGCATCTTTCTTTGTGCTACTTTTCTCCACTTTCTTCTTTGGTGTGGCAACTCATAAGGATAGCATTATCTCTCCATGTGTCCTCATGGTGTCATTATCATCATCCAACTCACCAAAACAAATAATTAATATTTTAAATATGAAAATAATCATTACATCCTTCTAACTAAATTAATTAAACAACTATAGGATAATTTATTCCTAGTTAATAATTTCCTAGGCTAAAGTTATCCCCCCTTTCATTAATTAATTCCTTGGCCTTCACTAGGATCCATGGGGGGTTGGTGGATTCTTTGCTGCCCTTGGTACTGGAAAATTGGGGACATGACAAAATGGTTACAACAACTGAGGAAAAATGAAAATGAGTGCAGGTCACTTCTTTCAAAGGAAAATGAGTGACTTGGTCACTCAAAAGGGGCAAACAAGCACGACCTATAACTAGCAAATTTAGGTCACACTTTTCGAAGAGAAATAAGTGATCCAGGCCGCTCAGAATTGGAAAATAGGCATGACCCACACTAAAAAACTAGATTCCCAGGCTAGGTCGCCTAGTTTGGGGCAAAGGGTGCGACTCAGGTCACACAAAATTGAGAAACATGTGTGACTCGACAGTAACAAATCAAAAATCAACTTAAGCACCCTTGGCTTGGTAAATCAAAGGGACTTCTAGGCTGGGGATCTACCTAATAGAAAGAAACAATAGAAAATGGGAATAAACCAAAGTAAATCAAGACAAACAACAAGCTTAGGCAATGACTAAAAAAATGGACAGGCATAATTGGAGAACGATACAGATCGTCCCCAGTAGAGTCTCCAAAAATTGTAGTTGGTGTTTTCACACCAGCCCATGCCAAAAGGAACCTACTAAGGGTTGTGCAAAATTAATAGAGTTTCAAAAGGAAAAATATAAGGAAAATAGAAATGAAAATCTAACTAGCATGCCGAAAAAACTAAACTAAATTATATAAAAGAAAATCTAAACTAATCTTTTTCATGCATTCTTCATCAAGAAACACACAAGAGATAGTGTTATACAAAGAATAAAGAATGTCATTTTATATTTAATGAAATGATGTAGGAGTAAGAATCACCTCTTTAGTAGCAGCGGAAGGGGCCCCTACATCCGTCTGAGGGAGAGTCTTCTTGGTTTCCTTATAGTCAGCGATCCTCCATCCACACATCACAGTTGCAATCTCTAGTAGGTGAAATAGAATTAAGGAAAAGGCCATCTCCATATTTGGGTGGAATTTCAATAGAGTGACAACTTGAGTAGATGAGTGGATATAGAGTGTATGCATGTAATGGATGATGAACCTCAGAGGTTTATTTATACGCTTGATACAAGGCCTTGGGAATAAGGATCAAGATCGAATTTTCCATTCGGGATCCTCTCCATGATTTGTGCCGAGATGGAGTTCGAGTCCAAGTTTCCTCTTTTTTCTTGATAAAAGCATAAAACAACCAAAATTCATGTTGGGTGTTAGGTCGCTTACTTTTTGATATCTTGTGTGACTTGGGTCATGCTTTTCAAGAGATTTGGTGTGACCTAGGTCACTCATTCCCTAGGGATATTAGAGAAGTAAGGTAAAAGTGCTCTTTTTTTGTTTTTGTTTTAATTTTTGGCTTTTGCAAAGGTTTTCCCAAGGTCCAAGGGGTGTAATGGAGTGGAAATGAGATGGAGTAATGATATATGTAGGAAACTGGGATGATGACATGGCTAGTGGACAAATAGTACTCTCTATATCATCTCACATAAGAAATACAACCTTAGTAAAACCCATTATTCAACTAAAACAATGTATTCCGCACAAGTCGAACACCTTAAGAAGCCGCACACAAAAACATATCAGAGATCAACACATTGATTTTTTTACGTGTTTAAAAGCCCTTGAGAGGGAAACCATCCATGGCCCCAACCAAAAAACTACTGGAGGAAATATATTAATGCAAAAATAAAAATAATTTACACATGATTTTCTCACAGTTTATCATTAATAAAATGACCCTCCATGGTCTTTAAATAGATATCATGTACCAATGAATAAGGTGGTAATGCATAGATCAATAGTTGTTAAGATCGAGGTGAAGATGACTATTGGATCACTCTATGTCTATAACATATTGTGACTGTCGGATTGCATAAGTACAAATGAATACTAAAGAAAGACACTTTACATAAAGACACATTAGACCAAGTTGATCTTAACTAACTCAAGTGTCTAAATATCTTCGAATACTCCTTTAAGAAAAACTTGGGATATGATTGAATGATTTACAAAGGTCACACAATAAGAGAACGAATAAAGCATTAGAGCCTATCCCTCCTTAATGACAAATTCATGAACTCCTAACAAGTCATGAATGTTCCATGTAAATTTATTCACACAAATAAATTCATGAACTCCTAACATAGACTTTATAATATGTTTCCAACTTGATCATGTGTAGAAAAAAATAGATCTTTGAGAACACGATCTTGAATAATATTTCTGGTGAAGTGCATTTGTAGCTCAACATGTTTATTGTGTTGATGTTTAATTGGATCTTTAGTGCTCTGATTGTCACACCAAAGGGTAGTTGGATACTATTGTTGGAATCTAAACTCTAAAAAGATCCATTGAAGCTAGAGGGATTATGAACTTGCATTAATTATGGCTTCATTCTCTGCTTCGAGTGATGAAAGAGAAATTTCTTGTTGTTTATTACACGACCAAGTGATAGGTCTAGGACCAGTATAGAAAACATAACTCGCATTAGACTTCTGATGATGAGGGTCACCGACCCAATCAAAATCAATGAAGCTAACCAACAAAGGAGTCCCTCTTGAATTGTAATGAATCCCAAACTAAATTCTAACCTAGATATACCAAAGTATCTCTTTTGCTTCTGTCCAGTGACACCATGGGGCGTTTTCATATACTAGGTTGTAAAACCAACAACAAATGAAATATCAGGATGGGTATTAGTCAAGTACAAATGACTACCAACTAAATAATGGTACAAGGTGGAATCTACTTCAGGGGTAGTGTAGGTGGCAGAAATTTTGACTCCAAAATGGAAGAGAGATGGTGTTGGTTTACATTCTTCCATATGAAAGTGATGAATAAGGTCACAATAATACTTAGAGTGAGAAAGAAAAATTCATTCCTAGTTTTGCAATACTTGGAGTCCAAGAAAATAATGCAGATGTCCTAAGTTGGTAACTTTTCAAATCTCTTCCTAATGATGGATTTCACATGGGTTAAAAATTTTGGGTCACTAGTAGTAAGAATAAGCTCATAAATGTAAATAAAACGTATAATGAGATGGTTTCCTAATTTCCCGGTCTATACATTGGGGTTAGAATGACATCTAAAAAAACTAGTGTCAAGAATAAATATATCCATTTTGGCATACCAAGCCCAAGGAGCTTGCGTAAGGGCATAGAGAGATTTCTTAAGGAAATAAACAAGCTAGGAGTCATTCTGAACATATCTAGGAGGTTGTTCCATGTAAACTTATTCTTACAAATACCCACACATTAAGGTGGATTTGACATCGATTTAATTGACCTCCCATTTGTGTGAAGGGATAAGGGAAAGAACAAGGAAAATGGAGTTTGTTTTCGCAACAAGGGAAATGGTTTCATTGTAATCAATTCCTTCAAATTGGAAAAATCCTTTGTCATCTAACCTTTCCTTGGTATTTCAATGGTTCCATCTGATCCATACTTAGTTCAATACAACCATTTACATTTGAAAAAATTTCTTCCTTCTAGAATAGGTACATGATTCCAAGCATCATTCGCCATTACGGAAAGATGTTGTTCATTCATAGTTTTGTCCCATTCTAGAGGGCCATAAGTTTCTACAAATGTCTCTGGATCATGAGTCATGGAAACTTGATCCAAAACAAAAATGGTTTGTTATAACTATGAGTGTATTCTATGTTGATCTATAGGATCACTGCAAGATCACCAACTTCTTCTTGTGTTGAACAAACCCATCTAGGAAGTGGTGGCCAGTGAAAATTCATGTTCAATGGACCCAACTTGAGGACCAAGAGCAGGTGGAGGTGGATTTTCAACCTTACTATCATCATTTGAAGAATAAATTGGAGTAGGGTCACAGGAAAAGAAGTTGGGATTAGAAGGTGACATAATCGTTAAAGATGGGTCACAAGCTAAAGATGGCACATACATTGAATTAGGCTTGCAAGACAAGATATTTTCATCAAATTTAAAATATCTTATAATAATAATGTTATTGGATATAATTTTAGGAAGTCTATAACCTTTTACATCTTTATAATATTCAACAAATATGCACTTCTCATTGTTAGGTTGTAATGCTTTTTTTTTTTCATCAGGAATGTGATTCCATGCTTCACTACTAAACATACGAAAGTGGCTTACATCATGTTTAATTTTAATCCATGTTTATTATAGTGTTGTATATTTTAATTCCTTTGCAGGAGTGTAATTGACTATGTAATTGGCACAATTAATGAATTCCACCCAAAAAGGAGGACTTAATCCCTTAGATTGGATCATACAATTAGCCAGTTCCTTTAGTGTGTGTTTCTTTGTATTAGCTACATCATTTTGTTGTGGTGTTTATGGAACAACATGTTGCATTTGAATGCCTTGTGCAGTGTAGTAATTTGTAAATTTTTTGTTTACATATTCACCTCCAATATTAGTTCTTGACTTATGTGTATTTGATGTCTAAATTGTTTTTCTACAAGGGCATTGTAGGCCAAAAACTTGTCAAAATCATCACTCTTAAGTTTTATAAAGTAAATCCAAGTGTATATGGAGAAGTAATCAATGAAGTTTAAGAAGTACTTGAATCCAGAGAAAGAAGCAAAAGGAAGTGAACCTCAAAATTCAACTTGAACAAGCTTCAAGAGGGTCGAGGTGTGCCAAGAGGCACATTTGTCAAAATTATCCCAATGATGTTTGCAGATAATAGATCTAGGATGAACACCATCTCTACAATAAATGAGAGGAATACTAGTCACCATTTTATGATTACATAATATTGCAATGAGCAATAGTCTATATGACAAAAAATCTCATGCTGAAGTTTTCTCAAGTCATCACTATGATCAATAAAACTAATTGAAGGACATAGGTTTCTAGGACATGCTTTCAGATCTTTGAAATCCTTGTTTACGACTTGGTGAGGTGTAAAATATATAGTCTTACCTTCACCAGAATGAGTGATATGATAGGATGACAACAGATTCTAGGAAATACTTGTTATACCTCAAATTGCCACACCATGTGTAAGTGAGAATATACATGTTTCACCACCATGGAAAACATGATGTTTATGCTTCCTAAGGGTGTTAGGACCCTTCATTATAATGTTGGTACCTTCCCTAGTCACACTTGGAAGAAAATACAACAAGCAAAGGGTCGAAACCCACATTAACCACCTCAGCCTTATGGAATTATCGCGCCCTGCATGCCTATGGGGGAGCGACAATTTCCAAATTATCGTGCTTTGCTTAGTTATAGGGGAGCGATAATTTTGGTTTAGGCTTATCCCTTTGATTTTGGATCTTGGATCTCATGGAGATTTTCTTGGGATGAGGTACCCCTTCGAATCCTATCTCACATTCCATCCTTGGCATGGTTTAGATCCTTTATCCACATATTATTCACTTAGATCCATAATCTCCTCTTAGTGGTTGGCCTCCCAAATCCTACTTAAAGAGAGCCATCCATGAGCTATGGGGGTGATATTGGAAGCAATAAACTTATGATCCTATGAGTCTTGCAAGGGTGATGTTGGAGAGATTGGAAGGAGGTGCCGCTACTTTGGACATCAAGGTATAACATTGTAATCAGCTTATTTTGGATTTCTTATCATTAATATAACTTAGCCTATTCCTCTCATTTTCATGTCTTTAATGATGAATGCATGAAATTGTCTATGTTTTTATAGTTAGATCTTTGTTTATACATATATTGCTTTGGAGAAGGTGTTGTCTTTCCTTTGTGAACAGGTTCATAAGTCCACGATCAAAGGCTGGAGTTGGATCAACTTAGGAGCAACAAGGAAAACCATCAGAGTGAGGTATGCCATCTACTCGCTTTGTTTTTTCATATCATGATAGCTGATGTATGAGCTAGATCTAAGAGGAGTATAGTGTCTATTTGTTTCCTCTCTATCTTGAGTAGGCAACTAGAGGCCTTTTCTAATCCCAAGGGGATATCTACCTATCCATAGGAAGAAAATATCACCACAGAAACTGGCGATCATAATGGGGATGGGAATGCCTGCCTTAGTAGTATATCTAACGTTTTGTTTCTGTTTCAGCTCCTCGTTGCTCTCCTCAATGCTATCTCCACAAATTATTTGTAAAGTCTTTCGTCCATCAGTCTCTTCTGATCTCACACTTTATGGGGCATCTGTTATACCTCAATATTACATAGTAAACCCTAGTGTCGCATCCTTATACCAAGCGACCTAAACGACACTTCCCCTTAATGATCATCTGGACACCTAGGAGTGAAGTCTATTGCTTGAACACCGAAAGCAACATCTTACCTGCCATGTGTCACCCAGACAGATCCAATCTACAGGAATTATCGCGCACTGCACACCTATGGGTGCACGATAATTAGGGTTACCGCATTTTTGTCCTACCCTAGGGCGTGGTAATACCATGTTATGGTTAGACCTGGGGACGCTGTAATCATGTTTTATCCTTTTTCCATGGATTTTGGAACTTACCTTTTGAGAGATTTTTTGAGATTTCCAACTTTGATTCGATCCCAACCCCTCTCTCTGTTTAGTAGGCCTAATCCACTAAACACTCTCTAGATCCATTTTACTCTCCTTGTGGTTACCCTTCCCAACACTATAAAGGAGAGGCCTTCCATGGGCCAAAGGGAGGACTTTTGGGGCATCAAACCTATGATCATAATCATTTTGCAGAGATAGCTATAGGAAGGACTTGGAGCTGGAGTTTGGCTTGGACATCAAGCAACCTTTGTAAGACTCTTCAAGCTGTAATAAAAGTTAACTTGCCTTGTTTCCCAAATTATGTGTGTTGATTGTATTTCAATTTCATGGTTTGTATCTACATGGATTTAGGTTCTAACTTGTGATTTAGAGATATTGGAGAATTGTATATCTTTGTGTATTGTTTGATCCCAACAAGTTCATCATGAGGACTTCGGGATTGGAATGACGAGCGGGACGAAACATCAAGAGTGAAGGTGAGTTACTCTCTTTCATTCTCTTCAATACAGTAATTCTGAAACATTTGTTTAATCTAGGGAACAAGATCACATTTGTTTTCTTTTTGTCTTATTATAGAGTTAGTCTTTCTCACTTTATCCTAAGAGGGATTCTTCTTATCCGTAGGAAGAAATCTCTACAACAATACTTAGAACACATATTACATCTTCGAAATGACCATCATCTAGTTGAACTGTTCTAGATCCTACAACAATATGAGATCTATCATCACCATCGAATATTTTTTTGGGTTACATCTATTTAGATAAGAAACGATAAATTTATCCTTATCCATATGATTAGATGCTCTATAATCAATGAGCCACTCATGTTGTAGAAATTTATTCCTACGGATAAGAAGAGGTTCTCTTAGCTTAAACTAAATTAATATAAGATAGCTCATAACAAATGCACCCTTGAAATCCTAAATCAAACTCATACATCAAGATTAAACATACTTGGAAATGGAGAATGAATGCCACTCACCTCAAATCAGACGTTCGTCCCACTTATAGCTTTAGTCCTGAATCTATCAAGTTGAACCTATCAAGATCAAACAAATACAAAACAAACGATCTCCCAAATACTTTGAAATATGAATTAGATCTAAATTCTATTGAATACACTTCATGCCAATTATTACAACATAATACACACAACGTGGGAAAACAAGACAAGTTATTATTGATTAGAAGCTTGAAGATTCTTACAAAGAGTTCCTTGATGTCCAAGTGACCTTTAGCTCCAATGCTCCTTCCCTTTAGCTATCTTTGCAAATATCGTAGGATCATAGGTTGGATGCCCCAAATAGTCCTCCCTTTGGCTTATGGATGGTCTCTCCTTTATAGCATTTGGAAATCTAACCATAGGGAGAGGAAGGTGAATCTCATGAGAGTTTAGTGGATCAACCAGGCTAAATAAGGAGAACAAGTAAGGATCGAATCAGATGAGCCAATCCCAATAAAATCTCTCGAAAGATGAAGATCCCAAATCTAAGCAAAAATACTATTATGGATTTTCGCGCTCTGTACACTAAGCATAACGCGAAAATATGGGAATTTTCGCGCCCCAACATATGTGCAACACGCGAAAATTAGGATTTTCATGCCTTGGGCTATAGGCATGGTGCAAAAATTAGGGAAAAAGAAGGTCAATCAGGGTGACACTTGGCCGATGGGGTTGTCTTTCAACTGCAAAAGGTTGGATTTGTCTCCTAGGTGTCCAGATGAGACCAAGGAGGGGACCAACGAGGTAAAACACGTATCAGGAGGAAGCGTCACTAGGTCATTTGTCATGGAAATGCGACACTAACAATCGAAGTGTAACTTTGAGGTATGACAGATTCCCCCTAAAGTGTGAGATCAAGAGAAAATGATGGCCAAAATACTTTATCAATCAATCGTGCGTAGATAGCATCAAGGGAGTCAGAGCGGAGCTGCAAGGAAACAGAACGTCAAATACCACCGAGGTGGGCATACCCATGCTTGGAACAATTAAATCAAAACATGGCTTCCGACTAATACATTGCAGATCCATGAGACAACTGAGATGATATATACTGTAGATGAATCATGGCTACTATGAACAATCGTAGATCCACGAGATGACAATAACACAACCATGACCAATAAAAAGTGGATCTGCATGTCAATACATCACTGAGGTCACCAACATAATGTTTGTATGGAGACCTACTCAATAATTGCCATCGCATCCCGAATGTAAAGGTAATATCAAGAACATTTGGGGTCTTCTACCCGATCCTGAAGTGACACAATCCTAATCATGTGATTACAAGGTGTTGAAGTCGAACATGATAGAAACCACTTGATTACCGGTTAATGATGTAAATCGTTAACAAGTGCGAGGGAGATCACCAATAATGACAATGATTCCCAAGGTATCTCTAGTACAATCCATCGAATATGAATAGATGTATTGATGTCGAACATTCGTAGAATCATTCAATCAGAGGCCAGTGATGTAAACCTACTGTTGAATATGAGGAAACCTGCCATTGAGGCATGCAGGTGCCAAGATACTAAGGTTGGTTTCTAATCCTAATTCTTAGATGATGAATTGAAGTCAAAAGGAATAGAATCGTGGAAGCAAAGCCATAATGAATCCCACATCAACGACACAAAACCGATATAGGAAAGAGGTGTGGAACAATGGAATAAAAGAACATGTACCGACACAAGCCTAGTGGATTGACAAACTGGAAAATGAGTGGACGCAAGATAACAATAACCCTTTGAACATATAACAGCATGCGACGGGACTTGGCAGCTGGGACTAATTTGCAGAAATAACCATGGGGCTAGTAGATTAATAATGAAGAAGAAGACACAGAACTGTAGTTACAACTCATCGGAGCGACTAACTACCCAAAGGAGACAAGATGTGGATGCATGCATACCATGTTCAAAGGTGATGACTCTCAAGCTACCAAAAGGTAAACTTGACTCATTCCCCCACTTTTCCCCCATCATAACTCATGAGTACCTCTTTGTGGTTTAATGAGATTGAAGAGGATAACAGATGCTCGGTATAGATCATCTTATGGATGGGTTTGTCCCAATGTGGGCCCTTCTATGTTGAGTTTTAACGAGTCCAAAGAAGGAAAACTTGATAGTTTTTCATGTTTAGAGAGTCTGAAATAATTTAAAGAAGACTCCAAAATGTAATTTTTCGTAAAGCTAGTCCCCCAAACCCGCAAAAGTGTAAAACAATTCCTGAGAGAACTCTCCTAGTCAAAAGTTGACTGAGGTATACCTTTCTCATAAATATTACCTTTCTCATAAATATTCTAAACGGTCCGGAAAAGGGGTAACCTACCACCGAATAGATGTCCTTTCAAATACTTTTACAAGTGTGAAAGAGACAAGACACTTGGAAATCTTTTCGTAATGAGGGAGTCTGAAAAGAGCTTAAAGGGAACTCCAAAGGTCCGTTTTCGTAACTTTAATCATCTTGGTCCAAAAAAGGAATAAAATAATACCAAAATGATACTTTCCTCATCGTTTTACAAGCACGAGTAAATTATACCAAGCTCGACACCATTTTTCTTAAGTTTGACAAGCACGACACAGGTGTGAAAAAGCGCTTGGAATCTTTTTTCAGGTTTAGGTCCAAAGCACGAAAAAGATAAAGTAAGCTCGAATGAAGGTAAAAATTGAATACCAATGTGAATGGTGCGTGTAAACCTATTGAACATGGTTAAAAACCCTAGAACAAGCATTAGCTCCCAAGAATAAATGAAAAATTGACCCCAAAAAGGATTTCTAAATATAATAATGTTAGGATATTCCTATACTCCATCCTAGTCCTACTAGCATTTTCATCCTTTCCATTTTCAGTCTTGCATGCATTCCTGCATGCAGCATGCATCCACATGCTACCCAGTCATCAGGTTGATACCTCCAGCACCTAGTCCCTAGTCTTCTAGCACTCAGGAGCTTATTTCCACTCAGATTGATCCCTCCTAGCCAGTGATGTGCCCACATCTCACTATCCACTTGACAAAGGCGCCCTTCTTCACCTACCAGTCCAGTTGTCTTCAGTTAACTGATTTCTCTCCTTGATTTTAGGATTGAATCACTCTTAACTGACCTTACCACTCCGATGGACCTCCAGTGTGACTAGACTTCTCATTCTGACTTTAGTTAGCTCCTCATGCGCCCTCCACTGAGCCTCCTTCATTCAGTTAGTTCTAGTTACACTCAGTTACACTCAGTTACACCTACCACACTCAGTTAGACTCAGTTTGACTGATGGTTAACAGTTACTTGAGCATTGATGACTCCATTGATGATGAGATAGACTTCTAGTTGTGCTCCAATGACACTCCAGTGATCTTTTGATCTCTCCATGAAGGCTAATTCGAATTTCCACCTTGGCATTTGAATTCCTCATGCATTGTATTATTTATTTTTCCATTTGTAATTAATGAATTAGTGTGTGTGAAGTATTTTTGCTTCTATCTGAGTTCTACTGTATTATTATTCTGTTGCTCATCTTACTGCATTGACCACTCTCAATCTTGTTCCTAAATTCTTTCTTGTGAGGTATACATCATCTCTTAGATCTACTGTGAGGATTTTCACAAATAATAGGTAAAAATGCCAATTTAAAGTGTATAAAAGGAAGGTAAATGAAGAATTACCCATTTCACTTGGTCATTTTCATCCAAAGAGGAGTTTTTACCTTATAGAGAGAAAAATTTCAACTCAATATTTCGGAAGATCTGGGGCATGATTTCGACCGCCATTCGAACTAGGTAGGTCCTTTCAAGCTCAACTTTCATTTCATGTCTTTATTTGTCTATTTCATGCCATATTTTTTGGTTTTTGAGAAACTCAAGGGCAAAAATTTTTCCCTTTGAAATTTTTGCGCCCTCTCTATGTCGACATGCGCGAAATTTTCATGATTTTCACGTGGCTTCCTTAAGTAGGGGCGCAAAAATTTCCATTTTTCGTGTGGTTGATGAATACCGAGGTGCAAAAAATCCGTAGAATGAAAAAAATACAAATTGGTTTCTCTTGTTTGGCACAAAATTAGGTTTTCATCTTCTCACAGATGTTTACTTTGATGTTTTGCAGTAGTTTTCAACTGATTCGAGTGAGAATACTTGACTGGAAGGAAAGAGGGCATGAGGATGATGATAAGATAGCTCTACAAGACCATGCCACACTAAAATCCCTATGGAATGTGGTTTACTGAAATTCTTCAAAACAAGGGGCATCCGCAAACAGGGAAAGCTATTAAACTACATCATTCAGATATGTGATAGTGACATCCAATCTTTCCATATCGGAGAGCACACCCTCGAAATAGAAATTGAGGACATTTACTTTTTGACTGATCTCTCCAAGAGAGGGGCACAGGTCAATCTTTCCGGGCATAGGACCTCAGAGGAGACCACGGATTCCCATACTGCTCGTTATTGCTGACAGGGGTCCCACAAGAAGAGCGGGAAGGTGCTCATAACATATGTACTAGATCTTGCATGCAATGAGAACCAATATCTATACCATTGCACGTGTAGCAAGTAGTGTGGGTGCCCACCATGCAATGAAGGCACATATGACCTATGCAGTAGAATGCATGACAGCAACACTGTTCAATTGGTGTGAAGGATTCCTGGTGTTCCTCAAAGATCAGGTGAACAAGTGCAGGAATGGAGATATCCATCAGTTTGGATATGGCAGTATCTTGGTCACATTTTTCCTGGAGAGGGTACCACTATTGCGCCCTCAGATAGCCAAATCAATCTGTCCCACATCTGAGCCTCGGATGGGGATATGGAGTGACTATGTTGGACGACTCGGCGGGCCACAGGTACTGGCTTTTTGCGAGGACTTCTTCTTGTGGCTTGAGGATCATGTATAATGATAGAGGACTATCCATATGAGGGGATGGATTTCCAGGAGGATATTGACTTGGAATTTCCTGAAGATGACGATTAGTACAACTCAGGTATGTGACCTTCATAGACATGTGTTTTTTGTTTTGGTATGTTTGATTATATATATATATTTTGTTGTTTTTAATGCGTGAAAAAGATATAACAAACGTACATGTACTATCACATATCACAGACCATAGAGACCAGTGGGGTATTCACCACTATGTCGAGCAGGGATCCAACGACATGCAACATATGAGGAGTAGGAGGAGGAGGAGGTAGGGGGACTCCGCGATGTTGAGTGGAACCTCTAGGGTTTGACGATGGGTGTCCCTTCCATGAGGATACCTGACATACCTCTCCATCTCTAGGGGCACACTATAGGGGTGTTCAAGCGCATTGGTAGATTGATCCGCCATGTGGCAAGGGAAGTCATTTATTACCATGAGCACTGTGAGCCTGATGATTAGTATTTTAGATAGTAGTGTTTGTCAGCGGCATGTACACGATATGTAGGCTAGAGAGCCAATTTTGTACGGGACAAGGTCCCAATTTTGTTCTTTTGGATGCATTATGATATTGTAGCTTTGAGAAAAAACACTTTGACATGATATTTACATATATGGACCTATCTCTATAGTTGTTTATTTACAACGAGTTGTGTATTTACATTTTTGCATGCGTTTGTTATGATGTTTAGCTCATATGTGGGCTAGATGCCAATCCAATATATAGTTATCCAATGAATCAGCTACCATATTGAATTCTCTTGATATCTGTTGATATTGAATGTAGTCAAATGATCGTTCCAAGATGCGGTTCAAATGTGACACCACGAGTTGCGAATCCAGGTAGACTAAAATAGTACAGATCCCAAGGGAGGCAACTTCCGTTAGGAGTCCAATAACAACATGGTACTCTGTGACATTATTTGTTGCGGGACCCAGGCATGCACCACCCGAGGATATCAACTCACCGATAGGGGAATACAATACCCACGTGGCGGAAGCAAGGTTATGAGTGTGTCAAATCACACCATCCGCGAATCCATAGTACATCGACATCTGCGTATATAAGCACAAGTCGAAGTAAATAATGATGTATGAGACAGAATCCTCACACACACGCAAAGATGAAAAACAAACTAAATACATAATGTACAAGATGTCTTTATGCAGTACAAACCTACGCATAAAAATGCTTTAGGTAAATCCCATTGCGGGGCTCTCACAAAGGTATACCATAACAATCAACGAGCTCATAAGCTCCCTTATCTAACACACGCTTCACGACATAGGGACCATACCACATAGATTCTAACTTTCCCTTCCATAACTTGTCATGCATCTGGTCATAGGTTAGGACTAGGTCCCCTTCATTGAAGATCCGAGGTTGAACGGATTTATCATACTGGGATTTGACGTGCTTCTTATGGGCTTCATTGGATAAAGCGGCGTCTCTGTGAGTTTCATCTAGCTTGTCTAGATATAGACACCGTTCCTCTTCAGAAGTAGTGTTGGGTAAGAGTTCTACAGCTAAATTCAAGGATGGTATTTCACATTCAATCGGTAGGATAGCTTCCAGGCCGTAAGCCAACTGAAAGGGCGTGAAACCGGTTGCATTTTTTACTGAAGTCCGATAGGCCCAAAGTGCTGAGAAGAGAGCTAAGTGCCACTAAGATTTATGAGTGCCTACAATACGTTGGATCATGTGTTTTAATACTTTGTTAATTACTTCTACCTGGCCATTTTCCTATGGGTAATATGGAGTTGAGTTTTCATGGAGAAAACCCAGTTTGGAACTCAGCTCTTCCATCAAGTGGTTCCTGAAATGGGAACCATGATCTATAACTTGTAGGACTCCGAACCTAGCTATAATATGATTGAATATGAACAGTGTAGTTGTCTTGCCATATTCTACATAAGTAAGCGTTGCTTCAACCAATTTAGTAAAATAATCCATAGCTAAAATAACATAGTTATGCCCCCCAGCTGAAGTAGGCTTACAGTGCATAAAGTCGACACCCCATTTTACAAAAGGGCCAATGGAAATGAAATAGTGGAGTGGAGTGGGGTGTGATCATTTCTTGGTGTGGAAAAATTGACATGGAGGGAATTTCTTGACCGCTTCAATGCAATCTTTGAAGATCGAGGGCCATAAATATCCTGTGTGCAATATTTTCTGGGCTGTAGCCATCCCAGAAAGGTGACCACCACATGCTCCGGGGTGGAAATGATTTAAAACGTGCTTGGTCTCTTCTAGTGTTAGACAACGTCATAAAACTGGGTCGACACTGCGTCGATATAAGGTATCACTAATGATTAAGTAATAATTCACGTGGTGTTGTATACGGCAGCGTTCATCTCGATTGAGGTCAGGCCGAAAGCATTGAGTCTAGAGATATAGGATAATATCCCCATACCATGGATCAGTCGTGCCGATGAGAAACATAGATTCATCTAGAAGAGAATCAATGGGATCAGGATTATCATTGACACGGGGCAAAGTACACATGAGCTCTGCGAAGACCAACGACTTCTTGGATTTTTCCTTAGAAAAGTCCAAGTCGAACTCTTGGGGAACTACAATCCAATAGGAGTATTTTCCCCCTAGCACTTGATGTGTTAGGATATAATACATTGGGTTGAAGTTCGCAATGACTGTGGTCTTTCGAAGTAGTATATAATGGCAAAATCTTTGGACAACTAATACTGTAGCCAGAGCCAGCTTCTCCACATGTGAGTAATGAGTTTTGGAGTTTATGAGACTCTTGCTGAGATAATAGATCACATGCTTTTGGCCATTATAATATTCCTGCACTAGCACCATGCTGATGGTGGTAGTGGAAGCTGCAAGATATAAAAGGTAGTCCCGTGCATAGTTTGGGGGTTGAATGACGAGAGCGTTGGTAAGGCAATTTTTAAGGTTTTTTCCAGCGAAAAAAAAATACTATTGATATTCCATTGAATCAAATAGTACAAAAATGTTCATGATTCTGAGCCCGAATCAGATACATAACTTTACAAAACTTTTAGGAGATTCTAAAAAATTTCAAGACCCAGTCTGATAAACAGATACACCTCAAAACAGAGGGTCAGTCCACCAAAAAAGGAATCATATGTAGATAAAACAGATCGAAAGAAGAGGCAATCCGGCAGAGTCATAGTATCCTGAGATCTTAATCAAAAAAGAAAATGGATCCACTATCCAGCAAGCAGTTATCACACCATTCTTCCCAAGTAAGAATTCCTTCCAGATCAGACAGAGTTTGCTTTGATAACTCATCTGCCAGAGAGTTATGCTCTCTATAAATATGCTCAAACATGATATTTTGTTGCTTTGATATTTCATTTTGAGCACGTGAAATCCAATGTCTCAGATTTGTCACATTCAACTTGAATTCACCAGTTGCCCACTTGATTGTAACCATGGAGTCACCATAAACTTTAATGTTGACCAAACCAAAGACATTGTCCACTTTCAAAATGCACCAGAGTGCCATAAGTTCCGCTTTCATATTACTACCAACACCAGAATTGAGCCTGACTGAGAAGTGATGAGAATCATTCAGATGTATCACACCTCCTACTATGTATATCCCATTTTGTGCAGCACCATCAAAGAAAAGAACAGGCTCATCCACTATAAGAGAGAAGTTTCGATCTTTGACAATATTCTGTTTAGGAACATTGGACTCATATGCAGAAAAGATCTTCTGAGCTATCGGACTACATCTCAAGATATCTGGGGGAATATTTTGGAATAGAGCACAATTTCTAGTGTGCCAAATTGCCCAGGAAATGTTAAAAAACTGTTGGCAATGCCTGTACCAATTCAGAAGGAAAACATTGAAGGCACCAACATCCCATTGAAGAGAAATATTCAGGTTTTTGGAAACAAAACTCCAGACTTTTTTGGTGAAGTTGCAGGAAACAAATAAATGTTGTTTAGTTTCAGCATCTTTGAAGCAAAGAGAACAGTGACTAGGGCCAATCCATCCACGCTTGCTCAATTTTTCCCAAGTCTTCAATTTTTCCTAAAGAGAAAACCATATAAAACATTTTAATTTTAAAGGAATAGACCAAGTCCATAAACCTTTATACCACCAATCTGGGGGATAGATATATTTGTCTTGAATGATTCTCCAATATGCAGTCTTGGCTGTTACAATACCTGTAACTGGATTCCCACCCCAAAATAACCGATCAGATTCATGATTTAATTTAACACCAGCAGCCTTGAGCTTCATGATATAGTTTTCCCAAACCCGAGCTAAAAGACCTGAAAGACCAAGATCTCTAGCAATCATCCAAACAGAAGTCCCGGCATCACCACTCCTGTTCAGCTACAGCTTATTTAGTGTAGAACAACCGATAACCTGTAAGTACTGTGGGATGATAGGAGGAAGGAGGAACGTGTCATCCATCCCAAGAATGGGATCTATACCAACACGGATTTTCACACTAGAGCCAACCTGCCAGAAGAGATAATTTTTTATCCAATTGAATATTTTCATAAAGCCCCTCCAGATTGGAGAAAAATTCCAATTGGATAATTTTGGATTTCTTATCCAAATATGAACATCCAGATTTATATATTTTCTTTGAATGAGCCGAGACCAGAGAGTATTACCAAATAAACCCCGCCACATACTTTTAAGTCTGAGAGCTGAATTAAAAGCTTCAAGATCTTTAATATCCCAACTACCAAACCTATAAGGTCTAGCAAGAGCCTCAGCAACAACCATAGGAATCTTTGCATTTTCTGATGATCCTGACTAGAGAAAGTTAAAAAAACATTTCTTGATGGCTTTGATAATGAAAGCGGGCACTTCGAGCAAATAAAACCAGTAGACGGGAATGCTCGTGAGAACAGATTTTACAAGAATAAGTTTGCCCCCAATAGATAATAGTATGTAAGCCTAATGAGCGACTCGCGATTCAATTTTCCTCAACAGCCAAAACCAATCCTTGATGAGATAGTTATTGGGCTTTAGGTTAAAGCCAAGATATTTAAAGCCTTGATCAAGAGGACAACATTTGAAAGGAAGCACAGCAAAAATATCCCTAAGATTTTCGTCATGTATAGATAAGTGATAAAAATTCAACTTTGCATGACTGGCCTTCATGCCAGAAGCATTGCAAAAGGTCTGAATTAGATCACTATACATACACCATTCCTCCACAGTATCCAAGCCAGCCACTAAAACATCATCAGCAAATAAGATGTGTGTGATCACACAATCCTTTGTCAACTTGATACCTTTAATCAAACCACGATCCACAACTTTCTTTATTAATCGGCTGAAGCCATCCATGACTAAAATGAATAGAAGGGGTGAGAGAGGACACCCCTGTCTAATCCCCCGGGAGCAACTGAAGAAATTAGATGGTGAACCATTAACCAAAACAACAATATTCATGGATGTGATGCAAGCCATTATCCACTTAATGACCAGCGGGGGAACGCCAATTCTGATAAGAATTAAATGAAGGAACGACCAATTTACTCTATCATATGCTTTTCTAAATCCATTTTGAGCAAAAGGGCCTTTTTCTTTTTAATCTTGATGCTATGCATGAGTTCCTGAGATATGCCAATCGCATCATGAATCTGTCTACCAGATAAAAAACCAAATTGCTCAGCCGATAGATGATCAGACAGAGCACTCTTCAATCTATCAACAAGAATCTTGGAGATGAGCTTGTACAAAAGATTGCAAAGGGCTATCGGACGGTAGTCCCCAAAAGATGTGGGCTTGTTCTTTTTGGGAATTAATGAAACAAATGTGGAATTAAGACCTCCAGGCATGTAGCCGTGAATTCTGGAATAATTCACCAGATCCTTTAGCTCAAGTCCCATAATGTCTAGGAAATTAATGTATAGCTTCACCGGCCAGCCATCTAGACCGGGAGCCTTATCTTTGGCAAAGGTTTTTAGAGTGGATTCAATCTCTTCTAAAGTGACCTCTTTCTGCATACATTCGACATCTTGATCATTTATGAATCTGGGGAAAAGCCTTGCCACATTAATCTGATCCATCACATGGCAGTCACCTGAATCACTGTAAATGTTGCCAAAAAATGAAGTAGCTTCATATTTTAGTGCCTCAAGTCCAAAAATTTGATGACCCTGATCATCAATAATTTTTCATATGTATTTCATATTCCTTCGTGCCGAAGCGAAAGAGTGAAAGAACTTCGAATTTTTATCTCCATGAGAGATCCAAATGTCACAACTTTTGAGTTGCCATTCCTTTTCATCTCGCAACAAGATTTCTTCCTTTTTTTGCTCAAATCTTTTCAAAGCTTCAAAAGATACAAAATTCAGAGAATTGTGAAAATTAGCAACTGAAGAAACCTGAATTTGTTTTTCTAAATGAGCAAGCTCCAAACTATCCTCCTTTTTCTTATTCTTGATCCAATCCGTAACTGTTTCTTTCAGATCCTTCAGTTTGTAGCAAAAATTAAGAACCAGATTTGCATCATATACTCCACAGTTCAACCAAAAAGAGAGAACCATATTGCAGAAATTATCATCACTGAGCCAAGAGTGATTGAACTTGAACGGATAAGAAACACTGTGGCCAAATTCCTCCAATTGTAGAACAATAGGCCAATGATCGGAGAATTTGGTATCAACCACCCACGATCGATGCTTCTGAAAGTGGCCTAGCAGATTAGCCTTGACAAGAAATCTATCCAACCTTTTGTGTACACCATCAGTGCCAAACCTACCTTTGGTCCAGGTTGGCAGCAGTTTATGAGGCACCACATCAATAATATTTGCATCCGCAAAAAGCTTATTAAAGAAAGCAGCTAAATCATCTAGCTGGGCAGAAGAACACCAAATTTCTGACGCATTGCAGGTAAAATTTAAGTCCCCCACAATGATCAGGTCTGGAAAATGCAGAAGACGAGATTCACAAAGAGATTCCCAAAAGTGTTGTCTCTCCCGATAGGGGGCATAACAGTTCAAGATGGAGAGAGATTGTTGGAAACCGCAGAAAGAACCCTTAAGAAGTATGCCCCAAGGAGTAATGAAATCCTTAAAAGCAAATAAGTCAGGATTCCAAGCAACAAGGAGGCCCCCTGACATACCACTAGAGTTTATAGCAGCAACTTCCCATTTAGGCAGAATCTTGCAAAGTTTTGAAATAGCAACCGTATCATCACACATGGTTTCTTACAGCAGAACAATGGTTGGGCCAGTAGCTTTGAACACATTGGATAGGGCCTGAGCCCGAGAAACCCTACCCAATCCTCGCACATTGAGAGAGAGAATGGACATTATGAAACACTCATAGAGGGGTCATTGCTCTAAGCCCTGAAACACAGTCATGATCATCCCTAGTCACATCTGCTAGTCTCTTCGAAATAGGAGTATATGAGTCTATGTCAACTGGCACAGCATGATCAATATTCTTCTTTTTTTTTCTTTCCCCTTCTGATGGTTACATTCTGGAAATTGGAATTCATCATCCCAAATGAAAGGAATATCTTTCTTTAGAAGCCTCATATAGCCCTTAGTTATCTCAGTGAATTTACAAACAAAACGGCATAGAAAATTTGCATGCCCTTGCAAACTCTTGAGTTCTGGGATAGTGGAGGGAGAAGGAAAGGTGAGAATGGCCTCGACCTTTAATGGATCAAGTCAAATACTTTCCTTGGATATTATGAATCCTAACAGTCTATTGGCCTCGACGCAGAACATGCATTTGTGAGGATTCAAACAAATGTTTTAATGGCAGCATCTTGAAACGATAGCATTGAGATGAACTAGGTGGTCCTCTCACTTATCAGAACGAGCAGGGAGGTCATCCAGATTGGGTTCTACAACATGTTTGGTATCATGAAACACATATGACATGGCCCTCTGAAAAGTATCCCCGGAGTTTTTAAGACCAAATGGTAATTTGTTGTATGCAAATTCCCCCCATGGGCAGATAAAAGTGGTTTTGTGCTAATAGGATGGGAGAATATCTATCTGATTATAGCCTGAGAAGCCATCCATAAATGAGAAGATGACACTCCCAGAATAGTTATCAATAATCTAGTTGATGAAGGGCATTGGATAATTATCCTTCAGACAAGATTTATTCAAGTCGCAATAATCGACACAGCCTCGGATCGTTCCCTATTTCTTTGCTACGGGAATGATGTTGGACACCCAATCTGTCAATGGGACATGTTAAATGAGCTCAACAGGGAGAAGTTTTTCAACTTCCGCCTTAATAACTGCAGTTTTCCAAGGATGAACAGGCTTTTATTTCTGCTGAATGGGTCAGGCACCAAGATAGACCTTTATCTCATGTACCATAATGGAGGGATCTATGCCTCGCATCTCTTCATAACTCCAAGAGAAAACATCGCGGAATTCTTTGAATAGGGCAGTATAAAATTCTACCTTTGTGGGTGTGCATGTCTTTCCCAAATGGATGAGTTCCACGACACCAGGTTTCACGAATATGTCAATAGGAGTGATTGCCATGATTTTTGCTAAGTTCCCTTCGGAAAACACATCATTTGTAGATATGGTATTCTTAGTATTGACATTGTTCGGTGAAACAATGGATTTAGAGTCAGGTTCCACTGCCTAAATCGTGGGGAAAGAAGACCGATGATTGTGATCTTCTCAAGGTGGTTCATCAATGCTCATGATCTCCACGATAGATTTATCTGAGGGAAAATTATTTGTAAGGGAGTCAATGTAGGGCACAGATGAAGGGGTTTGAGGCGGAGGATGTGCCACTATGTAGTGGTCAATTGTGTCGATCCAATTGAGGTCCGAATGAATCGCGTAGTAGTTTGCTACGAGGGTTTCACACTTTGAAGGATTTAGGACCACCCATGAATCGTCAGATTCATGAGAAGTGCTCGTTAAAATCATATTGATTGAAAAAATTGGGGGTGAAATTTTCGGGAATACTCCAATAATGGAGGAATATTTCAAGAGACCAACACCAATGTCTTCAAAATGAGGCTGGGAGTGTGCCAGCAATGGGACATTGTTGGTGGAGTTTTGATGTATATCCAGAGTACAAAAATCTAACTGATCTATAGTGACGATCTTTCCTTTGTGAGGAAATTGCACTAAGCGAAAAACAGAGGATGTCACCGCGGTCATGACGTAAAACCAGTTACGACCGAGTAAGATATTATAGTCTAGCATAGCATCAACAATTTCCACATGAATAGATACAGTCTTTCCCCCTAGTTCAATGGCAAGTGAAGGAATGAGTCCGTAAGATTGGAAACTGCGTCCATCAAATGCTTTTAAAGTGGTAGGAGACTGGGTCACTTTTGGAGAACCTATGGCTCTCCAAAAGGTCAAATACATAATGGAAGTGGAAGCTCCCTCATCCAAAATGGTATGCTGGATGTTGTTTCCACAAATCCTAGTGTGAATCTGGAAGGCCAACTGGTGAGAAAGCCTTGGCTTGAAATAATCCAGGTTGAAAAAATTGTATTAGAAGAATCCGGGTCAACGGCTCCAATTGCTAATAACAAGGTTCTACACTGTGTAGGGAAGTGCTGTAGAAATTCGTTAGTAGACATGGCACAAGGTGCTTGAGCTAAGTCTTCAACGATGTTGTAGTTTTGGGCTGCTCACGCCTTTGGATTAAATGTCTCCTTTTGAATGGTGGCCTTGGGTGTGCGCAACACGGTATCAGTGACGGGTCTCTCAATATGGAGATTACCATTAGAAGGAGGGGTCGAAGGGGGATCGTATGTGGAAGACTTTCTTTTGGCAGTATCAGTTTTGTTCAAACTTGGGACATAGTCATACGTATTTGACTGAGTAGATATGTGAACCGTCTCGTTACTCATCATGATAGCTTCACAATTTGAGGACATTTCTGCTCTAGAATAATTGTTTTGGTTTCCCCCTTGCGTGGTTTCCTGTGTGACCATTTGTTGTTGTTGATGAGGGAAAGGGTCGGTTAACACTGTCGGGTGGGAAGAACCTTTTACAAATTTGTTGACTTCCTCTTTGTAAGGACAGTCTCTCGTGTAATGATCTTCCTGACAGATGAGGTAGGGAAAATTTTCTTTCCGTCTAGGTTTGTTGTCATTATTGGTCTGTTGAGGTTTGGGATTTTCCTGATGAGTAGAATATTTCTTGGATCTTCCTTTATTGTTCTTCTTTTTCCCTCCATATTGTTGTGATGTGGATTGAGCGGCGTTCACTTTGGATGAATGAGCAGGAGAGCTAGATGTTTTATATGCAGCGTGAGTTTGAGGTGGAGCAGCATTATTTTGTTTCCCACTTGGTTTCATTACAGGCTGAGCCTTCACCGAACCAACTACTCCATCAATAAGAGGTTCGGTAGCGGGATTTGCTGGATCATTAGTGGGGTGGGAGGCATGAGGAAGAAGCTCATATAAAGTTCTGGATTGGGTATAGACCAAATCCATATATTGTGCATGAGAGATGGCTTGTTCCTTTGTGACAGGTCCACCCATAGAAACATCCCTAGCAATGGGTGGCAGTAGTGACTTTGTGAACCAATCAGCCCGTAATTGATCTAGAATGGGTGCCTTGATTAATCTTTGGCGTCTCTGCCACTCATGAATCTGATCAGATCTGTGGGTGGCTGTAGTTTGGGGCAACAAAGTTAACAAGTATGTTCTAGTCTCATATCCGATGGGAAGCTGGAAGTGTGTCAAGAACTGCACAGCCAGGGTGTTGAAATATCTGAAGGAGTGTTGAAGAAGCTCGATATACCATTTTGTTGTTGTTCCAGTGAGTGTACGTTGGAAGAGCCATAGTCGAATGAAGTCATCCATTAGTGAGTTTGAGGAACACCAAAGATGGAATGTCATAACGTGGTTTTTTGGATCTTCCTCGAGTTTCGCATCAAACTTTGGGATGTTAGATGGTAGTTTGGAAGGGATGGGTGGCCAATGAGGTTCATGCTAAATAGGATCGTTAATAAGTCCGGACAAGTTGGGTAAGTCTAATGTGGCCAGAAATGGAAGTTGTCGATTGGGTTGCGGGAATGAGTAGTATTGATGGGGTGCCGGAATTCCTGCAGGGCCTTGCACCGCATATTGCTACATGTTGTACCCAAACATATTACTCGTGGGGTACTATTGGAAGTTTTGAGCATTAGGGATCATCTGGCTCACCAGTGGTTGATTCTGAATCATAGGATTGATAAATTGATTCGGAATCGCATTGGATACCAGTTGTTGGGCATACTATTGGGTGGGAATAACTAGAGTAGAGACATGGGGTTGTTGATCCCAGGTGGTGTTTCCAAATACTAAGTTGGGTGTATTTCCCATGCCTTGACTAGGAGGGTTCCTAAAAGAATGGATCCCAGGGAATTTTGGTTTCGCTCTGAATAATAGACGGGGTTTGAGGGGTTGGGTTCCATGAAGTGTTCGAGGTACCACGATAGGGTATTCCATAATTCAAGTTAGTGGGTACAAAGGATTGGTATTGATTATCTTCCCCCCTGGGTGGATTCTGGTTTACAAAGACGAAATGCCCCCTGGTTAGTGGGACTTGTGGTCCGCAAGAAGGAATTGGGCCTGACGAAGGGAATAGGATGTTGGTACTACTTGGGGTACTAACAAAAGTTTGTCTACCGCCAAGTTGAATTTGTGATCCCCATGGAGAAGATGATGCCGATGGAGGAGGTTGTTGGTTGGTCCCACTTGGGGCACTAATAGATGGCTGTCATCCAAAAAGTGAGGTATGTGGTCCCCACATAGTAGATGATTCGAACAGAGGAGGTTGGTTACTGGGTCCCCTTGGGGTTCCAATAAATGGTTGTCCTCTGGAAATAGTGTAAATTGTGGCTGAAGATTGACTTCCAGTCACATTAGGTGTTCGAACAGTAGGAATGGATGGTCTTCGGATGGTCATGTTAGAATAAATTGGTTGTGCAGGTTGAGTCGATGCACGAATGGGGCCAACTTGTGAAGATGATGGTACACTAGGTCCATATGGTAAAGATGACGGTGAGAAAGTAGGGTTTGTCCTCATAGTAGGAGTATTCCCGAAGAAGTACCAAAAATTTCTTCTAGCAATAAATGTGGGGAAGGTTGAAGAGGACTTTCGGGCGTCAATTGCATAGGTATGGAAAGAGTGCAAAAATCGTCGAGGGCTTGGCCTAGAGTTGTGTTCCATAAGGAAGAGGCTAGATCGAAAATGTTTTCCGTCCCTGAATCATCAGGGTGTGGAATGGTCCAGTATGTGGGTCCTAACCGACCTACATAAGATGCACCATAAGTGGTATCATGGGATGAAGATCGGGGTGTTGGAGAATCATGAGAGATTACTACTTGGGAAGCAGGTGGGGGAGGGTATTGCGAGATGGTAGCTAGTATCTAAGCTGCTTCATGCCTAAATGCTTCCATTGCCACTTGCTCGTTGGCTAGACTTACCATTTCGACTCGTATGGATGCCATAATTTTGTTGGCTAAAGGAAGGTCAAGGGAAGGCATTCCGAAAGAGTGATTGCTAAAGGATCCAATATTGTAGCTACGTGTGCTCGGGGAAGAAGTTGTAATAGGTGGGGTTCCCCAAGGTGGAGGAGGTTGGCTAAAGTCGGTATCTAAGTGGAATTGTCTAGGAGGTAGGGGTTCGGATTCTTCAATAATCTCGATGTATCCTTCAGGGACATCAAACAGCGTTGCTGGAGTGGTGCTAGTCCCCGGAAGAACAATAGTTTCTGGTAGAACAGTGGTTGAAAGTGAGACACTGACATCAGGGTGAAGTGGTTTCCACTATGATAGTGACTTCTGGTACAATAGTGGACTGAGTTGGTGCATTAGTTTAGTTACCATGCTAAGTTTTGGAACAATACAAGTATCCGAAAGAGTACTAGTCTCGGTAACTATAGTAGATGTTAAGGGCACCGTAGCTGCTGGTGGTGTCGTAATAGTTGATGGTGGAATGGTACCCCAACTAGCTGGTCTGCTAGTGGGGGGAGTGGGTATCCGTGAAGTTGAAGCTCGGCTAACTGGAGATACTTTATCGAGACTCTTCCCTTGTTTCCTAGATGATTTACATTGATCTGCAATGGACCTAGATGAAGTGTTCTGGGGAAAGTCTCGTGAAAAAAGAGCTCAAAAAACCTAGAGAAACTGAGTGTGCAAAAGGGTATCTAGGAAAAGAAAAGGCTTGCAGGCCAAGAGAACAAGCCCAAAAAACTAACTGGGACCGATGTCACAGTAAGTGAGCTATAAAAAAATGGCCAGAATGCCAACAAGAAGCACTAAAAATAAAAAAGACCCTCTAAAAGATGAAATAGCAGTCAAACTTCCTAACTAGGATCTGGAGACCTCAACATATCGTATCCTTAACAAGGTGATGAAATCCAAGTCGAACAATATGAGGTGAGAGACCAAAGTGAAAGGATATCCCTCTACCGAAAGGGATCCTTGGTAAAATATCCCTAGAAGAAAAGTCACTAAGCTACCTCGTTCATGACATGTCCAAGAAGGATACTGGAGCTTCTTCCTTTGAGCCCCTGTATCACCTATACAGAAAATACAAGGAAGACAATGGATAGATGTCCTTAGGTGGTAAGTGGAGCGCGACATTCCACAAAGTCCGTCCAGAACCTGTCCTCACTACTTACCCCCATGGAACGGGAGGCCCTCTCAACAAACTGGTCGATGACCATGTCAATAAATACAAGAGGATTTTGGTACCCTAGAGGAAAACAATTATGTATCAGATGCAAGTTATAAGGGGGAATTGTTTGGATTCCTATCCCCGGTGTCCTACCTAGCTAACAAATTGTTTTATATCCTCAAGTGAGGTTAATATGTGTTGAGTTAGGGAGATAAATTTTAGTGGTTCGTTGCCTGACATAGTCAGGTAAACGAAAGTGCAACTGGATGGTGTGGCGAATTGACTCAAAACATGTAGATGCAAATGAATCAAATATGATTTTCTCTTCGATGATTAGCTAGCTACAGTAAGGAGAGATTTCTTTGATCCTTAAAAGAAAAATGCAAATGCAAACTTTCTCAAAGATAAAAACCACTCAATTTTTTGTTTTATGTGCCAAACTAAAAGTACTCTTTCAAAGTGAATGAATCCAACAATATTTCTCTACTTCTAATGAGCAAAAAGAATATGACAAGTAAAATGGTAATAGTCCTTCTAAGTGCAAAAATGTTTTTTTGATCTTTTCAATGAAAGAGAGAAAATGCTTTGAAAAATTTCTTCAATACTAATTTGATGAAAAATATGTAAAGATGTTTTTTCAAAATGAAATGACCTTCTCTATATTGTAATCAAGGATTGAAATGTAAGGAACAAAATGACCTTGAATGTTTTAGAAATGATCAATATTTGCACATATACCAAGAAGGTAAAATGACCTAGTTCACTATGGCACATAATCTCGTAAAATCCAAACCAAAAAAATGGATGAAGCAAACCAAACAAATTTGCAACCTTGCTTACGAATATCAGAAGGAGTGTGCAGACTAAGTACAGAGGGTGATGAATGTGTAGGCAATGTTTGAAATAGTGACCTAATTCATGATCTTTTTAAGGTGTCTACAAGGAGATTCTAAAAAACAAGCAAATGCAAAACAAGTGCCAAAAAGAAATGAAAAGTAAGCAATGCAATGTGATCACATAGGTCACAGCGGTCTAGCCACAATAAATACAGGAAGACTGAAGCAACCAATCAGCAACCAAGTGAAATGAACCAAACAAAGACAAAAAAATTCACTTTCTCAGCAAATTTTCGCAAGGCACCGGTTAGTCTAAGCGCGGAAATTATAAATTTTTGCATTCTGCACAATAGAGGGGGCACGAAAATTATGAATTTTCTCTATGGTAATTATGTACATGCTGCAAAAATATGCAAAGGGAAAGTAAGGGCGAGTTTTAAGAATTTTTTTAAAAATTTTCTAGGGTTTTGTAGACCCAAGGGACTAGATGTTGAGGCTCAACTGAGTAACAGAGGCCAAAATATGAAAAATATGCAAAGAAGAGGGTGTAAATGAAGGTAAAAACCAAGATTCACAATCAAATAAAAAACTGGATAAAACCAGTGGAGTCGCCAAAATCTGTTGTAGAAATTTCTTCTTATGGATAAGAAGAGGTTCTCTTAGCTTAAACTAAATTAATCTAAGACAAATCGTAAAAAATGCACCCTTGAAATCCTAAATCAAAGTCATACATCAAGATTAAACATACTTGGAAATGGAGAATGAATTCCACTCAACTTAAATCAGACGTTTGTCCCGCTTCCAGCTTTAGTCCTGAAGCTCTCAAGTTGAACTTGTCAAGATCAAACAAAGACAAACAAACGATCTCCCAAATACTTTGAAAACTGAATTAGATCTAAATTCTATTGAATACACTTCATGCCAATGATTACAACATAATACACACAAAGTGGGAAAACAAGACAAGTTATTATTGATTAGAAGCTTGAAGATGCTTACAAAGAGTTCCTTGATGTCCAAGTGACCTTTAGCTCCAATGCTCCTTCCATTTAAGTATCTCTGTAAATCTCTTAGGATCATAGGTCGGATGCCCCAAATAGTCCTTCCTTTGGCTTATGGATGGCCTCTACTTTATAGCATTTGGAAAGCTAACCATAGGGAGAGGAAGGTGCATCTCATGAGAGTTTAGTGGATCAACCAGGCTAAACAAGGAGAATAGGTAAGGATTGAATCAAATGAGCCAATCCCAATAAAATCTCTCAAAAGATGAAGATCCCAACTCTAAGAAAAAATACTATTATGGGATTTTCGTGCCCTTTACACTGAGCATAACGCAAAAATATGGGATTTTTCTCGCCCCAACAGATGTGAAACATGTGAAAATTAGGGATTTTTGCACCGTGGGATATAGGCAAGGCGCGAAAATTAAGGAAAAAGAAGGTCAATCAGGGTAACACTTGGCCCATGGGGTTGTCTTTCAACTGCAAAAGGTTGGATTTGTCTCCTAGGTGTCCAAATGAGACCAAGGAGGGGACTAACAAGGTAAAACACATATCAGGAGGAAGTGTCGCTAGGTCATATGTCATGGAAATGCGACACTAACGCTCAAAGTGTAACTATGAGGTATAACAACTCACTAGAAGAAGAAGAAGGAGAAGATGCATTGAAGAAAAACTACAAGCATAAAGTGCATTCCCATGGGAAGAAGATTTAGAAGAATAATCAAGGTTGATGTTGTGCTTCTTCATTACTTATTTCGAGGCTTCCATCTTCTTGAAACACATAGATTCCACATGACAATATTTTCTACAAAAATTGCAAAGGCACTAAGTCTTCTTACCTTTTAATTTGGTTCCCTTTTTTCTAACAATAGCATATAAGTTTTCATTTATAAAAAGATGATAGGAATCAACAACAAAAATTATATCAGTCCAAAATATGTTCTAGTAATTCTCTTATAGTAATCTATCCATATACATTTGCCCAAAATCTAAAAACTACTAACAAAGGACTATTAACTACTACACTACTATAGAGTTTGACATATTGGTCGAGTATTAACTGGCCAAAAAAACTACATAGATAACTAAAAAGAAAAAGAGCTAAGTGGTTCTATGACCACTATCCATAACCTGATCATCATTGTTTTCACCTGCATGCTCCTATGAGATGGAAATGTTGAAAACTACAAGTAACAGTTGTTGAATATAGTTGTATTCATTGTCCATGCTTCCAGTAAGATCAATTATCTTGGAGTATTTATCCACCAAAAAATCCTCATTACAATCCAGTGTAGCCAAGTATCCAATTGTGCTTCATAAGCCCTGATATTACCTTCAGCTTCTTCCTAACGATGATCTAATCCCAACAATTGAGCTTCACTTACTCTCATATTTCCTTCCATATCACTGAGTCATGACCCAAGCCATTTGTACAAGCAGTATTCTAGGTAACTACTTCCAAGCCCCTTTAGATTGAGAATTCATCCAATAAAGGTTGGATTTTATATCACTAATATCAGCTCTGGTGTCCCATATTTCTAGAGACATCTCTTGCAATCTATTTTCTAAGTTTATTTCAACCTTCATTGCAAAAGGGGAAAGAGTGAAACTCAACAAGAGACCAGGGTCCTGCATAGGCCATAATAGGGATGCCAACAAACCAAACTATTTTCCTTCCAAATCAGGATGTGAAAAGGCCCCAAATATCCTATCTTCCAATTCACCACAATGCTGAAAACCCACTCCATCCAGAGAGAAATACTCTCCACTCTACTAGTCCTTCAAACACTGATTTACAACTGAAAACTCTCCACGTGTCCCATCCCTTGTTCATGAATATTACCAAGACAAAATAAAAATTCAACCAACAAATCAAAATGCATACAAATACATGCAACATCCTTCACATTCCCACCCAAACAAGAATCAAATATCCACTCCCTCGGGAAAAAGGGAATGGCATATTCCTCTTCTATTGTAATCATGCTCAACATCCCTAGGTTGCAAGTAGAGACAAAATTCCACCACTATGAGCAACACTTAATCCCATTTTCCTTACTGAAACTTGAGTAGGAAGTCACATAACGTGGGGGGTCTAGAAACACCCTCGCGAGTGAGATTCCCATGGAGCTCTCCATTCAAGGTGGGAAACATTAATTCATTCCTTAGGAGTCCAAAATCATGGTTATTGTCATTAAATGCAAGGTTAGTGTTTGAATGTCCCACATAAACATTATTTAGAACCTTAGGGGAGCCAACACGATGATAGTTGGCCCCAATTTTTTCAATTCTCCCTTGTGGTAGAAGAGCAACTTCGTTTGCAAGCTTATCTACATGTTTATTGTTCTCTCATCGCACATGAAGAAGCTGAGATTTTGGAATTCGAAGGAGAAGCATGTTGATGCATTTTTTAGTCCTTCTAGTGATTTTATCTGTGAGGTCCTTTCTTTGTATATTTTGAGAGATGATCAATAGATAGTCACCTATTAGATAAATTGATTGGATTCCAAGAGAGACAACTTGCAAGGCCCAAATAAAGAAAATATTGCTTTGCTTGATTTTTGGTAGATTTTCGTAGGCCACACACAAAGGTTAAGACTACATTTCCTCCAAGATCGAGAAGTATATCCCCCGCACCAACATCCATAGATTCCAATTTTGTTCCCTTATCACCATTTCAAGGATGAGTTGGTTGAGAGGGTTTGGGACCCTTGTTTTTCTTATTGTTGCAAGGATGTTGCTTCTTGGGATTCTTGGAATTATCTTTCTATTGTGCCACCAATGATTTGCTAGATGTATCGGTAGTGCTAATGGATTCAAGATGTAAGAGATTATCTTTCTTTCTAATATTGGCATCAAAAAAGAATTCAAGAGTGAGTTCTTTATAAGTATCCCCTAGATATTCTTTGATGGATTAAAAAGTGGATACAAAAGAGAATAAGGGGGACCAAGCCTAGCAAGAATATGATAAATACATTACTTTTTTGGCTTAGATATATTGCATTCTTCAACTAATATTCTAAGGATCTTGAAATGAGATATATAGTATTGAATGCAAGAGAAATCATGTGGATTTAAAGAAACAACTAATTTTAACCTAGTGACATCGAATCTCATTGTGTATACAAAATACAGTTTCCAACTTTTCCCAAGCCGCATCTAGGCGTCAATTCATTTAAGGTGGAATATTACCTCATTAGAGATGAGCATGTTGATTAATCCACATTATTAGTCATTTTTACTATCCCATTTTACATTCTTATCAAAATTTGTGGGGGGAACTTCTTTTCTCAAGGTAATCTAGTAAAGTCCCTACTCTATAGGACAGCTTCAATACGAGCTCTCCATGATAAGTAGTTGGAATTGGCAGGAAAAATATCACTTGCACTAGACATATTAATATGAATTCAAAAAAGGGAATATATGGTCTATGTGCAAAGATCTCAAAAAAATAAAGAGTTTAAAAAAACGATATTGAAAGCAAACTATGGATATCAAAGTTATGCACTTTTAAAAAAGGGCAAAAAATGAACCAAGTTACCATGTAGCAAGTAGAGGTTGAACCACAAGGTGATGGATTCTTAATGCAATGAGGTGAGGTTGTTGGTGATGAGATTTGAAATTGAGAGAAAATGAGGAGGCAAGGTTGTTGGTGATGAGATTTGAAATTGAGAGAAAATTATATGTAAAATGTTTGTGTAGAACAATTTGTCACAACAGATCTTACAATTTTTGCAAACTCCTAGTTATGTAATTTTTACTAAAGAATTAAATTCGTTATTGTTATATTAATCCCACGGAATGCTAAAATAAATTGAATCAAAAGGAAAATAAATAGAGAGAAATAACATATCTACACAAATAACACAAGATATACCCTAGGAAAATCCACAATGGGGAAAAACTCAACCATAATTGAGGACTATGCATTTCTCTTTTATTCTCCAATATGTAATGAAAATACAAAGAAAGTGGTATTGTCTGTGTAGTTACCTATGACAATGTGGGCTGCATGGCTCCTGCACAATTTCTTACTTCCTCTATTATGCTATCCACTCCCTGGCTCTTCTCAACTATGGAATAATACAATAATACCATAAGAATGGAACCATGTTCTTCTCCTAGTGGCCCAATATTTAACAGTGTTTTCATAGCTATCTAGGGTTAGTTTTAGGGTTTTTGCATGTCTCAACTCCTTATTAGGGATAGGGTTTTGGATCCTATAGAATGTTCTTGAAATTTCACATCTGACTAGATCCACATGTGTGGGTAATGAGAGATAATGTGGAGACCACTTATTATCATGGCGATCAACATGACAAATCAACTTGCGAGAGACATTCCTCATATGAACTCGAATTGAGGTAATGTTTGCACCATCAAAAATATATCAGAGTGTAGAATAACATCAATGGGGTGCAAACAATGTTTGCAAACTTTTGACCCAAAAAACATCATTTAATCTCTCAAATGGGCCTTGGAAGGTTCTAGACCCCAAATATGCAAAGTAATAACTACCCGTAAAATGGGACCTACAAGCCAATTCATCTAATCTTTCCACCCAGAAAGAACCAAAACAAATGAAAGATTATATATTGATCCATTTTAAATAAGAAAAAAATAGCAATTTGGAATTTTTTTATCAATATACTTTGACTCAAACCATATAGCATATTGGTAATTGAAGTAATGATGCAAATAAAGAGTATGAGTGATATCAAGAAATAGTGCGATGAAGCCATCATAGGAAAATAAATAAATAAAATAGTACAATGAAGTTGTTATGAATAAAAAAAATGGGAAATACAATTATTGGATAGATAATGATTTGTAATGGATTATTATATATATTTTCATCTATTTTGGTACTTTGTAGGTGAAAAAACTAGATCAATTGTCTTGTAGGGGCCATTTTATGGGTAGGTATGCTTTGGTGATTTATGGTTAGGAATATTCTAGAAGCCATTAGATGCGTTGGAAGACCATTTTTGTGGTCACAAGTTTGTGGAAAATTTTTCCATCCACTGACGTTGTTATATGTTTTGATGGCTTTCCAAGGGTGCAAAGATCACCTCAATTGGAGTTTGTATGTTGAAGGTATGCCTCCCATGAATTGACCTATCCCACTGACCACTGGTCCACCGTGATACTATGTGGATGTGATGCCAACTCACATTACTCACACATGTGGAGCTAGTCATGTGTGGAATTTCAATCATTACTCACACATGTGGAGCTAGTCACATGTGGAATTTCAAGAAGATTATAAAGGGTAAAAAAATCCTAACCCTAATTGAGAGTCGAGGGATGTAAAAATCATAATCCTAACCCTATACAACTATTAGTGTTAGGATATTAAGACACTCAGTAGTTAGTTAAGATCAACTTGGTATAATGTATCTTTAGGTCAAGTGTGTTTCCTTAGTATGCATTTGTACATATGTAATCCAACAATCACAATATGTTCTAAACATAGAGTGATCTGATGGTTCATCCTCACCTCCATATTAACAAATATTGATCCATTTATTATCACCTGATTGGTCCATGATCTCTATTTAAGGATCATGGAGGGTCATTTGCTTGATGATCGATTGTGAGAAACTCATTGTAACATTTCTTTTCTTTTGCATAATATATTGCCTCAAGTAGCTATGTGGTTGGGTATGAGGACTATTTCCCTCTTCAAAGGTTTTAACCACATAAAGGCATCAGTATGTTGATCTATGATCTATTTGTGTGAGCAATTTCTAAAGGTGTTCAATATTATGGAAATATCCTATGTTAGTCGAACATGGTATCAGAGCTCTTATGAAGTTCCACTTCTGTTGATGATCAAGATCTTGATTCGAGGTTGTCGTATGCATCAAATGATTTATGGTTTATAATATTTTTGTGCAATTTTGGTCTAAGTAAGGTTCTCCATTGCCTCCAAGGTGCTTCTTTCACTTGGAAATGCTTTTCATTTCACTAAAAATGGTTTCCATTTGCCCATTATACTACCATTTTATCAGATACAAAGGTATATTATTTATAATTATGCATTTTAAAAAATTTCATCTCATATTATGTGGCATTTTAGCCTGTTTTTTTGTTGTATTTCTAGTTTTTACCCCTTTGGGGGTTTTCTTTATTGCATATTCCATTTTTCGTGTGTTAACACCCAAAAAGTGTTCACTACCTCATCTACCTCATTACATGGCTCATTTGTCTATTTTCCTACCATATTTCCCTTAAAAACCCTGAAAATCCCTCTAAAATGCCTCCAAAAGGCCAAAAATGCTTCCAAAAGGCCACAAAACCCTCAAAAAAGCCTCAAAAAGGCTAAAAAACCCCTTTTTTCCTCCAAAAATATCCAAAATTCCTCTAAAAATAGTAAAAACCCCCTAAAAAGGGAAGAAAAATATAAAATAATGAGGAAAAGGAGGAAAAAACCCTATACAGCTGCCCTAAACCATATGGTTCCCAAAACCATGGGTCAGCACTCCACCACCAAAAAACTATAAATAGGTGATGGAGATCCCTTATTCCATATCCACAATCAAGTATACGCTTACTCTGCCAAAATCTCTCTCGAAACCCTAGTTCACCATTGAACTTCTTTCACCTTGAGAGCCCCTTTTGGCCCATTTCCACCATTGGAGAAAGAGAAGGAGCAAGTTGGAGCTTGGAGTAACCCTCTTGGACATTGCAAGAGCTTCATCAACCTTCACATTGGAGGTAATATTAATATAAAAACCATTATTTACATTTTGTTGTTTATGTTTCATGCACATGTTTTAGAGTAGTTTACATTTCTGTTTTAGCCTAATAATTTACATTTACTAAACTGCTACTAAGGAGTCCCTTCTCCTTAGTAGGTGCTCATTTGCACAAGCTAGGGGTAAAACCCTAGCTACATCGTGCACTTTGTGCGAAGTTGATAAACCAAAAACAGTGAGAAAACTTACATTTTCTGGGTACGCTAACTAAGGATTGACCCCAAATTTTAGAAATTTTGATTTCAAAATGTCATTTTTTGTTTTGGTGTGGTTGTATAGTTTCTTGTAGGAAAAAAAACAAGGTTTTTTGGGTAGGCACACCCTTCTAACAACAACAACAACCCATTCTCCTCCATAATATTACTAAATCTTTTGCTTATCTCACTTGGTTGAAAGTTCCTCTAAAAAGTAAGAAGTCTTGGATTCAAATTCTTCTTTTTGTTATTTTTTATAAAATTTCATTTAACTTTAAGTTCCGACGTAACTTCATTGTAAAAGTGTTTCCCACTTGTTTTCTAAAAGTGGGTCACTTATTTTTAAAAACAACTTATTTGTAAAAGTGAGCTTATAGGCAAAGTTAGTAAGGGGAGGAATCTTTACTGCATTGTTTTTCTTTCATAATCATGTGGATCAACCTTTTCTTGCCACATGGTCCCTTGGTTCCCTTTTATGCCTTTCTTCAAAATGGCATAAATTTGACATACATAGTCCATTTTCAGTGTCGTTATTTTTAAACTACCTATTTTTTTCTAGATCTTTGCATCTATACCATTAGTTTCTAGTTTTGAAGCCATGTTAGATGTATATTACAATATGGCCACTCCACGTGATATTATGATTATCGGTACCAACTAATTCTCATGGAAAGCCCATATGGATGATGTCCTACGAAGTAGGGGGCTTTACCGGATTACCTCAGAAAAAAAAATTGAACCCACTGATGATGATATAAAAATAAAATGGGCCAATAAAGTTGATGAAGCTCATGGATTAATCAAGATGTCAATTTATAATGAGTTACGATTCTATCTTCAAGGAGTTGATGAACCATGTATGACTTGGAAAAATCGAAAACTATGTTTGGTAAACACAATGATATTTGAGGTCACTAGCTTGAAAATGAGTTGGTTGCTTTAAATCCAAGAGAAATTTCTTACATTCAAGACTATTTATCTAAATTCAAAACCCTTGTAACCTTAGTTGAAGAATGCAAAATAGCTAAGCCATAAAATTAATGTATTTCTGTTATTCTTTCCAATCTTGCTCCAACTTATTATGTTTTTGTATGTACCTTTTACTCCATGAATGAATCTATGGGGACTAACTATGTAGAACCCAATCTTGAATATTTTTATGTTTCCTTGATTAGAGAGCAATATAATCTCATACATCTTGGAGTAATCAGTAACATTGATACAACTAGAAAAAGAAAAAGAAGCAACATCCTCACAACAATAAGAAAAAGAAGGGTCCCAAACCCTCTCAACCAACTCAGCCTTCCAATAATGACAAAAGAACCAAATCAAAAGGTAAAAAGATTGCGTATCATTGCAATTTTGGTGGGAAGATGGTCATGTGGAATCCAAGTGTTTAAAAAAGATGGCAATCTTGGAAGAATCAATAAAGAAGCACAACATAAACCTTGATTCATCTTCTGACTCCACAACTCATGGACATGCACTAGTTTTTCCTTCAATGCATCTTCTTCCTCTTCTTTTAATGAGTGGCTTATTGATTCTGAAGCAACTTATCGAATGCCTAAGGATAAATCCATTTTTTTTCTCTAAACGAATGTAACACCAAACACATATTTGTTGGTGATGATAGATCTCTTAATGTTTTAGGATATAGAATATTTCATCTAGATGATGGTTAGTTCAATGATGTATTATGTGCTCCAAAAATTTCTTGCAATTTGTTGTTAGTTTATTAAATCACTCAGTCCGGTGAAGGTAAGACTATAATGTTTACACCTCACCAAGTTGTAATCAAGGGTTTCAAAGATCCTAAGCATGTCTTAGTTACTTGAATTGTTGATGATATTACCAGGTTGTACAAATTCAACAAATTTGGGTCATCACCTTTTTCCTAAGTTTTTATTGCTCATAGCGATAACTTGAACAAACTTTGGCATGAGTGATTTGGTCATTTAAACTATATCTCTTTGCAACAACTATGTAATCATAAAATTATGACTAGTCTTCCTCTCCTTTATTGTAGAGATGGTGTTTTTCCCGGGTGCGTTATTGACAAACATGATCGGGACAATTTTGAAAAACCTGCCTCTTGGCATGCCTTGACCCCCTTGTAGCTTGTTCACAGTGATTTGTGTGGTCCACTTCCTTCTTCTTCTTTCTCTGGATTCAAGTGTTTCTTAACTTTCATTGATGACTTCTCTAGATGCACTTGGGTTTACTTCTTAAAACTTAAGAGTGAATTTTTTGACAAGTTTTTGTCCTACAACTCCCTTATAAATAAACAATTTGGACATCAAATGCATACGTTAAGAACAAATAATGGAGGTGAATATGGAAACAATAAATTACTTCTTACTATACTGAACAAGGAATTTAGATGCAACATACTTTTCCATATACACCACAAGAAAATGGTGTTGCTGAGAGAAAGAATCGCACATTAAAAGAAATGGCTAATTATATGCTCCAAGCTAAGGGATTAAGTCTTCAATTTTGGGTTGAAGCCATTAGTTATGCAATTACATAGTTAATAGCACTCCCACCAAGGCTCTAAAAGATATAACACTAGAATAAGCATTAGGATTAATATTAAAATAGATGTCAACCACTTCCGTGTGTTTCGTAGTGAAGCATGGGCTCATATTCTTGATGAAAAATGGAAATCATTGCAACTGAAGAGTGAAAAGTGCATATTTGTTGGATTTTTTGAAAATGTAAAAGGTTATAGACTTATTCAACCACATTACAATTATATAATTATTAGAAGAGATGTTAAATTTGATGAAAATATCTTTGCCCATGATACTAATTCAATGTTTGTTGCATTTGTGGCCTAAGAGCCAACTTCGACGCTTATGCCATATTCTACTCCTAACATCATTGATAGTGTTCCTACTCCGAAGTCTTCTTATGCTGATGATAGTGAGGATGAAATCCACCTCCACTTGCTCATTTTACTCTAGTTGCACGAGCACGGCCACTACCTGGATAAGTCTATACAACATGCAGAGCAGTTTGTGATCCCACGAATCAACGCTAAACTTGTTCTCAGTTCCAGCGAGCCTCTTCTCTTTTTTCTCAAGTTTCAGATAATCATGATCTATAGAAATTTGTGGAAGCTTCAGGCCATTAGATTGGTACACAACAATTGATGAATAATATCATTCATTAATGGTGAACGATACTTGGGATCTTTTGCCTCTTATGAAATGAATAAATCGTGTTAGATGTAAATGGGTATACCAAACTAAGTATGCATCCAATCAAAGTGTTGAAAGACTTAAGGAATGGTTAGTTTCCCAAGTTGAAGGAATTGACTACAATGAAACCTTCTCCTCTATCGCCAAAATGAATTCCATATACCTTGTTCTTTCCCTTGTTTCCTCACATAAATGAGAGTTCCATCAAATGGATGTCAAGTTCTTCTTACATGGGGATTTGCTGGAATAAATTTACATCAAACAACCTCTTGGTTGTGTTAAGAATGACTCTAGTCATGTCCATCACCTTAAGAATTCTCTCTATGGCCTTAAGCAAGTTCCTTGATATTCGTATGCCAAAATGGATATCTTTCTTCTAGATTCTAGTATGACCCCAATGTCTATAACATTTTAACCCATGTGAAATCCAACCTTAAGAAGAGATTGAAATGTATGAATTGGGATATTTTCACTATTTTCGTGGCCTCCTATCACATCCCCTCCCATCAATCTGTTGCAAGGGAGGAAACATGAACAAACATACCGAGCTTATTTGACAATCTCAGCCCCATTCATTAGTAAGAAATTCCTAGATAAATAAAAACTTATGCGTGCAGATCATTCTTAATAAACACAACAGAATTACACACTATCCACACACCATTTCATCATTCATTCAACATATAAACAATAGTAATTAATTTAAACATTGTAGAGCACATAATTAACATACTCAAACCACAAAGAATACTTGTCTTGAAATGTAGTGTAGAATCATACAATAATCAATCATATCCTCATGCTATGCATAAGCTTCCTATCAACCATATTAAGAGAATCATTTCATTTCATTAACATGAATAATTAACATTCAGAACAGAGCACAGAATGATCACAATTTAAACCAGAGAGAATACTTATCTTTAAGATGAAACTGTCGAACAACTGGCTATGTGAGAGCAACATTCCACCCAACCATAAATCTCTGTCCATTATATATTATTTCAGCTGAGAGATCACTCCCGAGCTGGGATGTGTATCCACTAAGGAGGAACTAAATAGGCTCACTCACAGCCATGGTTTCACTCAAACAGTCATGCTAAGACAACACACAATTGAGTTTATCAAGCATGCAATAATCAAAGGAGGAGGATTCTAAGCCAGTGAGCTCAACCACAGAGCTACAGACATCTCAAGCTAAATTCAAGCAATCCAATCCTCTATTCCAACATTCACACATGGATTTCTCCCAATTCTGTCATCAAATAACTCAATCCCATCATTGGATTTCTAGGCTATAAAAACTGGGTTTTCCAATAGATTTCGGGGTAGCTAATGTTAAGATATTTAGACACTTAGGAGTTAGTTAAGATCAATTTGTGTAATATATCCATTAGGAAAAGTGTGTTTCTTTAGTATGCATTTGTAAATACTTAATTCGACAGTCATGATATGTTCCCGACATAGAGTGATCCGACGACTCAACTTCTCTTAAATCATACCTACCCTTGATCTGTGGCTTAACACCCGATTGGTCCATGATCTCTATTTAAAGAGCATGGAGGGTCATTGGAAAGTTGATCGATTATGAGAAGCTCATTTGTAACTTTCTTTCTTTGCATAATAAATTGTCCCGTAGAAGCTATATGGCCGGGGCCATGGAGTGTTTCCCTCACGAGGGTTTAAACCACGTCAAAACATCGGTGTATCGATCTGTGATCTATTTGTGTGAAGTGGTTTCTCTAGGTGTTCGATCTATTGGGAGTACACTGTGTACCCGAACATGGTATCAGAGCTTTTATGAAGAGCCGCTTCCGGTTATGATCTAGATCTTGAACTGTTGTTGCCGAAACTTGAAGGGTTTCTGGTTCTGGTATTTCTATGCATTTTTGGCTTGTGGGAGGTGTTCCATTACGTCCGGAGCATTGTTTCCATTGGGAAATAGTTTTCATTCGATGGAAAACGGTTCCAAGTTGCTTCAGAAACGCGTATTTCATCAAATTTGAAGGTATAATGTTACAGTGACAATTTTTTTATTTTCTGGTTTAAAAGAAAAAAATATCTCATATTTTATCAGTTTTTACTATTATATTTTTTTTAGTTTTGGATTGTTTCTTTCCCTGTCTGCGTATGCTCCTTGCTGTGCACCTTGTGCGATCTCGACGAATCAGAAACAAAAAGGGAAATGGTTTTTCTCAACTGCGTATGCTCTTTGTCGTGCACTTTGTGTGATCTCAGCAAATCAGAAGTAGAGAGAAAACATAGACTTTCCGGGCAAGCTAACAAAATATAACCCCACAAGTGTGGAAATTTTTGTTTTGTTTTGGTTTATGGTGTGATTTGCAGAAAAATAGGCAAGCACGGAAACCGAGGAAGAAGAGTAAGAAAAAATGAGCCCCCTTCCTCATTCCCATATTTTACATACATTTTAATCTAGCTCACTTGGTTCAATGTTGTTTTATTCCTTATTAGGTCTTCAGTTCAAGTCTTAGGAAGTTACTTTTAAAAGAAAAAGTGCATGCAATTTCTATTTGCAAGTTACTTTATTGTAAAAGTGCATCTCACTTAAATAATAATAAAATAAAAATAAAAAGTGAGTCACTTAAGTTCTTTTTTATTGTTGCACTATTTAAAAGTAACATCATTGTAAAAGTGAAATCATTTATTTTATAAAAGTGATTCACTTAAAGCAACTTTCTTGTAAATGATTGTCAAAGGTTCATCTTAGGAAGAGGGGGGTCATTGTTTTTAGCTGGTCATTCTCTATGTGCCACGTCACTATTGGGGACATCTTCAGCATTTTCTTTATTCAAGCATAACTTCATCATCCGAAGTCATTTTTCAATGCCTTTTTTTAAACCACCTATTTTTTCGATCTCTTCGCATCCAAACTATTGGTTTCTACTTTTATAGCCATTAATTTACAAATATGGCCGCCCCTTGTGATATTCTACTTACTAGTTCCAACTATTTCTCATGGAAATCTCGTATGGAGGATGTTCTACGAAGTAGGGGACTTTTCTGAATTACCTCAGGGAAAGAAACAGAACCCATTAATTATGATAAGAAAATCAAATGGGAAAATAGATGTGACGAAGCTCGTGGATTGATTGGGATGTTAATCTTTCCTGATTTGCGATTCCACATATCTGGAATTGATGAACCTGATGCTGCTTGGGACAAGTTGGAATCTGTGTTTGGTAAACACAATGAAATTCGAGGTCATCAACTCGAAAATGAGTTGATTTCTTTAAATTCAAGTGATTTTTCATGCATTCAAGATTATTTATCTAAGTACAAAACTCTTAAACTCTTATGTGTAGAATGTAAGATTAAGAGGGAAGACAAACAATGAATTTATCATATTCTTTCAAAACTTGGACCTGCATATTCTGTTTTTGTATCTACATTTTACTCCATGAAAGAATGCTTGAATGCAGCTAGCTATCAAGAGCCTAGTCTTGAATCCTTTTGTGATTCCTTTATTAGAGAGCAAGATAAGCTCATCCATTTTGGAATAATCAACAATGCAGATACATCTGGGAAAGCCTTATTGTCTCAACAGAAGGAAAAGTCCAAGCCTCCCAAGAAACAAAATTTGCGCAATAATAAGTCAAACAAGGGTCCCAAACCCTCTCAGTTAGCTCCTTCTTTAAAAAATGACAAAGGATCCAAGCCAAAAGGCAAGAAGAATGAGCGTCATTGCAACTATTGCTGGAAAGATAATCATGATGAATCTAAGTGTTTCAAGAAGATGGCAACCTTGGAAGAAGCAATGAAGAAGCACCACATGAGCCTAGATTCGCCTTCAGAATCTACCTCTCATGGACATCCACTTTGTGCTTCTGGTTATTCTTATAATGCATCTTCTTCTTCTACTTCAAATGAATGGCTCATTGATTCTGGAGCATCTTATCATATGGCTAAGGATCAAGCCATCTTTTCTACTTTGCATGAATGTAACACCAAACAAATATTTGTTGGTGATGATAGATCTCTAAGTGTTATAGGAGCTGGAACAGTTCCAGTAGATAATGGTCATTTCAGTGATGTACTATGTGTTCCAAGAATTTCCTGCAATTTGTTATCAGTCTATCAAATCACTCATTCTAGTGAAGGTAAAACTGTGACGTTTACACCTCACCAAGTTGTAATCAAGGATTTTAAAGATCCTCAACAGGTCCTAGCTACCGGAATTGTTGATGATATTACCGGGTTGTACAAGTTTAACAACTTTGGGTCATCACCTTTTCCTTCAGTTTTTGTTGCTCATAGTGATAACTTGAGTAAACTTTGGCATGAGCGATTTGGTCACTTAAATTATCGCTCATTGCAACAACTATGTAAAGACAATATGGTGACAGGTCTTCCGATGGTATCTTGCAGGGATAGTGTTTGTTTCGATTGTGTACTCGAAAAATATCATCGGGACAGTTTTGACAAACGTGCCTCTTGGCAGCCTCGGTTCCCTTAGAGCTTGTGCATAGTGACTTGTGTGGTCCTCTTCCATCTGCTTCCTTTTCTAGTTTCAAGTATTTCTTAACTTTCATTGATGATTACACCAGACGCACTTGGGTTTATTTCCTAAAACTTAAGAGCGAAGTATTTAACATGTTCTTGGCCTACAAGGCCCTTGTTGAAAAACAATCTGGTCATCAAATTATTAATTTAAGATCTGACAATGGAGGAGAATATGTTAACAAAAAGTTCACTACTTTCTGCACTGAACAAGGCATCCAACAATAGCACACTGTTCCATATACACCACAACAACATGGTGTAGTTGAGCGGAAGAACTGCACTTTAAAAGAAATGGCTAATTGTATGATCTAATCTAAGGGACTAAGTCTTCAATTTTGGGCTAAAGCCATTAATTGTGCAAATTACATAGTTAATCACACCCCCACTAAAGTATTACAAGGTATTACACCGGAAGAAGCATGGAGTAAAACTAAACCTAATGTAAGTCACTTCCGTGTGTTTGGTAGTGAAGCATGGGCTCACATTATGGATTAAAAACAAAAAGCATTGCATCCTAAAAGTGAAAAGTGCATATTTGTTGGATATTCTGAAGATGTAAAAGGTTATAGACTTCTTCAACCACATTCTCATGATGTAATCATTAGAAGAGATGTTAAATTTTATGAAAATCTCTTGGCCTACGAGCCTAACTCGGCGATTGTGCCATCTTTGGCCTGCGAGCCTGATTCGGCGATTATGCCTTCTTCTTCTTCTTCTTCCAACTTCCTTGACAGGTTTCCAACTCCAGTTTTTGATGATGATAGTGAGGATGAAAATCCACCTCCACCTGCTCATGTTCCTCCAGTTGCACCAGCACAAGTGCTTCCTCGATGGGTCCGTTCAACATGTGAAGCAGCTGGTGATCTTGCCGGTGATCCTAGAGATCAACATCAAACACGTTCTCAGTTTTTTACTAGTACAGGAAAATGCCCTACTCTGCAGTAGACAAACTAGCGCATTTTTCAAGGTGTACGCTACTTTATTGAAGTAGAGTTGCGCACATGCGCTACTTTATTGAAGTAGAGTTGCGCACATGCGCTACTTTATTGAAGTAGAGTCTCGTACACATTCTAGTATGCCCTACTCTATACATAGGAAACTAGCGTTTTTGGAGAAAAATGGCCAAAAACAGGGTTTTCTGATGATTTTCAGGAGATGGTTTGGTCTGAAAAAATGTTCCTAAGGGTTATAACCATCAAATGGGCCAAGAGTGAGGTAATTTCAACCATTTTTAGTGTCCCAAATGACTCTTCAATCCACAAGTGTCCTGTTGTGTGACTAAAACTGATCTCAAGAAGTGTCATCATGCGACCAAGCGATACAAGTGTCGTCACGGATGGAGAAGTGTCATTTTAAGCTATAACAGATGCTCCCTAATGTATGAGGTCAGAGGGAGTGAGGGAAACGATGGCCAAAATACATTATAAATAAAAAAGAGTTGAATCATGGAGGAACTGGAGAAACCGAGAATCATAGGCTCAAATGAAGTACCTGAAAGCAAAGGCAATGTCAGACAAACTTATCCTTGGGGTAACTATCCAATGTTCAAATAATGGAACATGACCTCCAAGAGGATACAATAATGATCCAAATACTGATGCATATATCATGGCCACTAAAATACAAGCGTGGATCCATGAGGAACATAAGTGTAAACATAGCCACATAAATACAAGGTGGATCTATGTCAAAACTGGAGAACATAGCCATAGAGAACAAACTCGATCTATGTCTCATCAGGAGCCAAAAAGAGTGTGGCTCAGTCTTGAGCAACTTGGGTGATAACATAAATAGGGTAATGCTATCGAGAATCCCAAGGCCTTCATCCAAAAACAACCCAAGGTACAAACCTATCCATGCAAATAAATGAGTTGATGTCGAACATGGGAGGTATCATTTGATTACCGGTCATTGATGTATACTGTTAACAAATGCGAGGGTGTCCACCAATAATGAAAATGGAACCCAAGGTACCCAGGACATTCAAACAAGTGCGAATAAATTGTCTTGCTGTCGAACACTTGAAGAATCCATCGGATAGGAGACATTGGTGTATTCCCATCTATCCAATAGCGAGGAAAACTGCCACTAATGACTGCAATCCCCAAGGTACTAACCGAATCTCTAAACTTCATTCCCAGAGCACAATGAGTTGAAGTCGATGGGAAGAAGTCCGTTGGAAGGGAGGCCTTAATGCATCCTCAATCATCCAACATGAGGGACACTCAACAGGTATGAGCTAATTTGGAGTAGGAATGAACACATGATGAAACATATTGACACCAAGGAATGGCTGACACATGAGGTCAAGGAAACTGCAGAATGGCCGACGTAGGTTATATCCTTGAACAATGAGCACGACACAAGAGTGAATTAGGCAGCTTTTAACACAAAGAGACAATGATACAAATCTGCAATGTAGGAGACATTAACAGATTCTCCAAATGATTGGAAAACTAACCAAATGGAGGAGTAAGAACTCTGAGATCAGGTTTACCCTAAGGCCAACACTAGAACCCAACTTGTTTGATAGAAGAAAAACAGGTGCTTTGTTCAAGGAGATAGTTGACTTGCTGCCATCATATTGAAAGATATGTTAACATTCTTTCCTGCCCTTCCCTTTTTCATTTTTTAACAAGCTTGACAAAGAACTAGAGCATGCTCGACGGTATTTTCATATTTAAGGAGTCTACAAAACCTAGAAGAAAACTCCATACACTTATCCGTGGATTTTATATCGAGCCCGGATTGGTCTGTGCTCAGTGGTGTTTTCTTGTTTATAGAGTTGAACAACTTAAACAGTCCTCTATACACCTACTCATGGATTTTAATATCGAGCCCAAGTAGGTTAATGCTCGCCGGTGTTTTCCTGTTTATAGAGTCTGAAAAACTTAAACAATCCTCTATTAACCATCTCGTGGATTTCACATCGAGCTCGAGTAGGTGAATGCTCGCTTGGTGTTTTCACATTTCGAGAGTCTGAAAACCCTAAAGATGATTCCAAAGGTCCTTTTTCGTAAAGTTAGTCTCCTTCCCCGAAAAAGTGTAAAATAATGGAAGAAGAACTCTTCTAGTGCATACCAGAGTATACCTTTTCCGTAAATTATCCACCAAGGCCCAGAAAAGGGGTAATTCTATACCTAAGTGGATGTCAGTTCAGTTATTTTAACGAGCCCGAAAAGACAACTATGCTCGGCAAACTTTTCCTATTTAAGGAGTCTGAAAAGGGCTTAAAAGAACTCCATAGGGATCTTTTCCGTAAAGGTTTAACGAGTCTGAAAAAGTAAACTCATGACCTCCTTACTATTTTTAACGAGCTAAAAGGAGATACAGGAAAATGCTCATAACTTCCTTACTATTTTTAATGAGCTCGAAGTGAAGATGAAAGAAATGCTCATAGCCTCCTTACTGTTTTTAATGAGCTCGAAGGGAAGGTGGAAGATTGCTCATAAACTACTTACTGTTTTTAACAAGCTCGAATTAGTAAAGGTAGAAGAATGCTCGAAATGGGAGGAGACGAGTGTCAGGGACATGCGAAACTAGCTCCAAGCGCATGGAACAAAGCTATGCCTAATGCAAGGAACATGAGCAAGATAAGGACACTCAGGTTGTGTCTCCTCTAGGTAAAAGGTGTCAAATTGAGAAGGCAAAATGATACAGGGCTTAGTGGAAATGAGATTAGAGATGGAGGCTTATATAACGAGCTAAAAGCGTGGAAGCCAGCATCAGGCTCATTATCCCAAGCGGGATCATAACAAATGCATATGCAACTTGAACACAAAGATGGGATCCATATCAGGGATGGCCAGAAATATATGAGGAAGAAATATATGAGGCTTCTTCTCAAAGTCATGGTAAATCTAAAAAGGCTCCCGAGCCTATGAGAAAAACTCAGCATGGGCACCAAAATGGCATAAAGGTGCTGACTAGGGTGACCCATGTTAGGTAGGCTCTACTGTCGGACTGGTGTACAATGCATAAAGAGATGGCTAACACACCAATATCCAACAAGTTCGACCCTATGGCGAATTCAGATGGAAAAAGGTTCAAATGCAACATAACAGCGAGGAAGCCTAAACCTATATGCAAGGTTCTGAATATACCTGACATGGTCGCACAAGGTGTCGAAAAAGACCAGTAAGCAAGTATAAATCCAGCTAAGAATCCTGTCTCCAAGAAACATCAGTACCAAGATCATATCTAAAACACATGTAAAGAAAGACCCGATACAAGTCACTATGGTAGAAATACTTTCAACTTCACTATCATCAACAATAGGCATAAACAAGGCAGAGTTTTCAAATGAAGACTCTATGGTACCCAAGCTCGAGGACTTACAATCAACAAGATCAAATTCAGGATGAAGATCAAAGTTGAAGGACATGATGGAATCTGCAGAAACAAATTCATAATCACGGGAGTTGAAAATTCTAGAAGCAGAATCAAACTCAGCAGGAACACCGATTTGTGGATTTATAGGAGAGTCTAAAGACTCAATAGTAGGAAGATTAGACTTTAAGGTCAAACCGAGGCTGTACATAACTGCGACTGGATCAACATCCAAATGAATGGCATACTGTACTATGGACTCTAGGAAAACTTCATCAGAAGGAAGTATATCGTCCCAAATAGAACACATATCCAAACATTCAAATGGAGGTGTCACTTGGTCAAAAGCTGGGACTAAGTCCCGAGAAGGTAAGCATGAACTCAGAGACTTCTTCTCAGTAGCAGTTGAAGTCAAGGAACAATATGCCACATAAGCACCATGTGACATAGTAGTGCCTAATGACGAGGGATCTGACTGGTCTACAATTGGGTAATAAAGAGGATCAACAAATGCAAGCTGGTCGATAGTGACGATGCTTTTGTTATGAGGAAAATACATCACACGAAAGAGCTTAGACACCACAGCATGCGTAGAATAAACATAATCATGCCCGAGGATCGTGTCAAAATCCATAGGGTCCTTTAAAACCATAAAATCAACTAAGACTATTTTTCCACCCAAAGTAACAGGTACTTGACGGAGGAATCCGATCGGTTCACTAGGTCTTCTATCAAAGGTCAGCGACCAATTAATAGCTGGAATAACATTAGGAAAACCCAAATCTCTCCAAGCATAAGTGGATAAGATACTAACATAAGCTCCTTCATCTACAATGCATCGATCAACCGTATGGTTCCCGATATCAACCTTTATCTGGAAAGGTATCGAAGAAGGAAGACGAGGTTTGGCTAGACTATTCCAATCAAAGGAAACGATCCTAGGGCTTGGTAGGGGTTCACATGGCACATATGAAGTGTCCCCTTTTTCAGGAACATCCAAACTGGTAATGCAGAAGACTTCCACAGTAGGTGCATCAATCTTTGCAGGACTGATGGGATCGATCGAAGATTGCATCGATTCGATCACTTCACTCTCCGAAGGAAGAGTGGGGTCGACCAAATATTGCATTGGTTCAACCACCTTATCAACCAAAGGTTGATCTGACTGTAGGGAGTCTATAGACAACTCAGGAATAGAGGTTCCTTCAGACATGGACCACACTCTTCGTGCCTCCGAAATGGTAGGGCATCGATGAGTAAGGTGATCTCCCTTACAAAGTTTACAAGGGAACTTTGGTTTCTATCCTATAGGTCGAGACTCCTTTACAACGTCAGTACTCTCAGCATGACTAGCATAGGCTGACATCTTGCCCCCAACATGACTAGCAGTGGCTGGTTGCTCAGAATTAGAAGACTTTTGAGCTAAGGACCACACTTTTTGCACTTCTGGAAGTACAGGGCACAAGTAAGTAAGGTGGTCTCCCTCACAAAACTTGCAAGGGAACTTATACTTATGTTTATTGGGTTTGTCGACAATGTCAACTCCCTCAGCATGACTTGTAGTGGCTGATCTGGTGTCTCCAGTATGACTCACAGGAACTGGAGACTTGTCATTAATATGACTAGCAGTGATCAATGACATGTCCTCAACATGACTGACAATGGTTGAAGACAAACTTTCAGTGTGATTTTCAATGACTAAAAGTTTTCTCCTAGCATGACCTCCAGAGGCTGGGTAGGTGCCCCCTGCATGATTTGCAGAGGCAGGGTGCTTGTTCCTAGCATGATTTACAGAGGCTGGGTTGCTGCCCCCTTGTTTTGGCATCTTCTTCCTATTCTTCCCCCGTATATTCCTTTTAGACTGCTGGTTACTAATATTGCTACTTTCGCCACATGAGGTAGAAGGAGGAGGAGAAGATGTAACTAGCAAAGAAGGCACAAGGTTCTGATGCTCTTGATTTGAGGTGCTTACAAAAGAAGTGTCAGGAGCATGCAAGGCATTCAGAGTGGAAAACAACCAAATCAGTAGCCCTATAGTGAATCCAAGAAGATTCATAGTAGCCATTAAGGGAGTACCAATGTTTCCAATAAATGGAACAGCACAAGGATCCCCCGGAACAGGGGTACCTTGATTGGCGCTCGCTGGAACGCTAGACATAGTTTCTTGCTCAAATGAGCAAGAAGTTCTCTAAGGCAAATTAAGACAAGTAGCACAAAGAGCACACTACTAAAAAGGGTCCTAGGTAAATCAAACCAGGAAAACAGATGCCTTCTGGAGAAGAGTCTCGGATGATGAGGGCCCATAAAATATCAATGAAGGATGAAGAACAGTTACTCGGGGTCCACAATACAATGACTAAGGGATCAAGCGTTGGAATTACCCAACCGCCCTCCCAAAGACCTGCAAGGGATTTCCTCCCACATCTTTCCCAGGTACAACAGATATAACCCTCCGCTGTTACCTGTGTATGATCCTATGGTCAGATACTAAGGATACCACCACACCGAAAACTCCTGGGGGAACAGTCGCTAGTCGAATCAGAAGGCATGGGCAGGGTAACTGAACCTGAAACTCAAAAGAGTCCCCAAACGTGATCCAATCCTAGTATATGCTCGAAACAGAAAGTAGGAGGTGTATTCCCAACAATCTGATCTCACAAGACCTACTGCATAGATCCCAGGCAAGCTTTGAATGAAGTGGGTTTACCTGTGATAGTCGAACTACGATTTTTGTGTAATGTGTGATCTTGGGTGGTTTAAGGTGTTTTAAACCCAAGATCCTAACCAAAACTAGTTGGTGAAAAGTGTAACCTAGAAAAGAAAATGTTGCTAGTACATTTTATTAGGGTTCATTTTAAAGGTTACTTGCTTACTAAAAAAGGTAGTGGGTGTGTGAGAGTGGTTATAACAGAGATAGAGTACTAAAATGAAATATTTACCACTAAACAAATCTTTTCTTTTCAATGCAAGTCTTAAAGATACGATTTAGAATGCATATGCAAATGCAATTTTTAGTCTTTTGAATGCAAAAAAGGGTAAAAATAAAGTCTAAATGTACAAAATTAAACTCAAAACCTAAGAATGCAGCTACTCAAACAAAAAGTATGCAAAAGAGAAATTTATTCTTTTTGATGCAAAGCACTCTCAAATCCTTTAAGCCACTTGCAAGGTACTCTACTCAGAAAATAAATCAAAATTTTTTATGCTTTTCAAAGGTAAGAAACAAAACTGAAATTGAAACTATCCTACTATCAAAGTAAAAGCACAGAACTTTCAAGTTTCCTTATTGAAACAGTAAAAGCAACCAATACGACTTTCAGATTCTTATTGATGTAAGCATGCCAACCATTGGGAAAAGCGTACGAAAACTACTTTTAGACCCAAACAAAGCAAATGACCTGCAAAGAAGTATGGTTTGGTAAATTCAGGTTTGCACATAAACAGTGCAAACAAGGTCTTGAACAACAGCAAAGACACTTGAGCTTTCACTACAAGAAGAAAACTAAAAGCATAAGGGAGGATAAGAAACCAATCTAAAGAGAAATTTCACTCAAATAGATACAAACATGGTCAAGAAGACTCAAAAGGATTTAAATCTAGTGGAAATGGAGCAAGTAGATTCAATCCGACTCAAATTAGGGTACAAAACACCAAACTGGTCCACAACCCCCCAACTTCGGTCAACAAACCCCAAAACTTTCCAAACAAGCCCAAATTGATCAAAAGAGGTCCAAATCATGAAAATAGGATCAGTACAAGGATAGGAGACCACTTATAGTGGTTTAACTCAGACCTAGGGTCATCAGGGACCCCAAAAATGTAGCCACAACCCCCAAATTTAGGTCCACAACCCAAAAACTCAAACCCAGAATTTGTGCGCTACTATGTATGATGCATACTAGCACCCATGTTCTACTGTGTATGAGGCATACCAGTTCCCACAGTAGGGGAATGTGCTACTGTGCTTCACAACAGTAGCGCACAGGTGGGAAAAGTTGAAAAAATGGGGTTAAAACCCCCCAACTTGGGTCCACTAGGGTCTGAAATGGCTAGGAATGGTCTGTAAGAGCCAAGGAGGTTCAAACAAAGCCTAAGAATTGATTCTAATCAAGAAATTGAACAAATACCTTCAAATAAAACTAAATAAATGACCTTGGATACCCCTAAGCAGATAGGCTTTCCCTAGCGGAGTCGCCATTCTGTTGTGAGGGAAATACACCTATAGTTCAGGGGAGAAACTACCAACTTCAGGTATGAAAGATAGACCTACAAATGTTCTACAAGTACAACTAATAAGTAAAGAGATTAAGGTTAGAGATATGTGCACCTTATTCAGAAGGTTGATCCTAGCCTTCCTCTTCCTTGCTTTTCAATGCTATTAATACCGTGTCGCAATGCCCACACCTGCAAAACAACTTGATACCTTTCTCAAATACATTTGACTACATATACAAGAATGATATCCATGACATAATAAGACATCAAACAGTAATCAAATCTAAGACACACATAAATAGGTCATCTTTGGAAAGGAAAGAACGTCTGATATTTATTAATGAATGAAGCAAGTACATCAAATTATACCTTCCTTCAAGCTTGGCACTTCACAAAACCTAGATTCAAGGTCTCCTGCTTCTGTTCTCCAAGGATCCCAGCCTCTAAGAAGCTGTGCTAGGGTTTATCATAAACTAAGCATAAGAGAGGGGGATGAGGGTCTCCATTCCTCCAGCATAACAATGTTGTAGACTTCGTCCCCTCACATGGCCTTTCTACCTTCTTTATATAGTCAATGAAGGAGAGGAAAAGTAGTTATAACCAAGTAGGAGGTTCCCCAACCAACTCAACTAAACCAAAATTCAAGATTTTGACTAGTACAGGAAAATGACCTACTCTGCAGTAGACAAACTAGCGCATTTTTCAAGGTGTGCGCTACTTTATTGAATTAGAGTTTCGTGCACATCCAAGTATTCCCTACTCTATACATAGGAAACCAGCGTTTTTGGAGAAAAATGGCCAAAAACAGGGTTTTCTGATGATTTTCAGGAGATGGTTTGGTCTGGAAAAATGTTTCTAAGGGTTACAACCATCAAATGGGCCAAGAGTGAGGTAATTTCAACCATTTTTAGTGTCCCAAATGACTCTTCAATCCACAAGTGTCCTGTTGTGTGACTAAACCTGATCTCAAGAAGTGTCGTCATGCGACCAAGCGATACAAGTGTCATCATGGACGGAGAAGTGTCATTTTAAGCTATAACAATGGCTGAATGCTACTCATAAAAATAGAAATTTAGAGACCAAGATCGAATTTTTTGGTTGGGTAGAAGACCAGGCTTTATCAAACCCTAGTTCAGGATCCTGTCCAAAAGATCCAAAAGTTTCGAAGGCAATTTTAAGGGTCAAATTTTGGAGATTTAAAAATTGAAGTATGACAGTTTGATTAGCTCAGCAAGACACATCCTTCCATACATTCAGAACTGTGAAGGTCAAAGTTTGAATTTTTAGGGTTTCTCTAACAAACCCTAATCAAGCTCCAGATCTAGTTTCAGGGGGAGATGAGGCTAAGGCCTTACATAAGAAGACTACGAGAAGTCTCGACAGGTATGACTTAATAAGATACAAGTATGTCTTGAAATATGATTCTTGATTAAGTTCATAATAAGTTTGTCTTCATATTATTTATTAGTACAATCTTGATTAATGTTAGAATTGTCTTATCACCCTAGTAAAAGTATGTGAATGATAGAAGACATTCATTGATTAGGGATATATGATTGTACTAATGCACTGTGGTGTTGTATGAGGTTGATGTTTTCTGCTAACAAGATACAGGTACATCACGAAAGACAAATCAAGTTCCATGACCATGACAACATGAAGACAAAGACTCATCCATAATATTTGATCACATAGAAGTTCTACTTACAAGGTATGTATGACCTTGGTCTATTATGCTTAACCTATGAGATATGCAGGTTCTAGCACAGGATCTCTAAATCATTGAAGAGAACAAAGAAGATATTGTTTAGGTATGTTAGACATAACTAAGCAGGTATACTAATACAGGTATGTTTTTCCTATTTCAAGTTAGAATCCTACTTTGTGCTAGGATCTTAGTATACCCATGTATTAAATGATCATGACCATACATATTCAAGAATTATAATGTTTTGATAATATTGAGATTATACTAGTGAATGTATGTTTGTGTATGAGATCATGAGGATGACTCTAGTGCACACTTGAGTATGCACAGTGATACAGAATGAAGAGAAGTTCAAAAGACATATAGAAGATCAAGTGGGAGGCAACCACACAAACATAAAAGATAAGTATTTGAGTTGTTATTTGAAACAGTAAATGATATTGCTTATTTGTATTCCTAGATATCATGTTGAGTGTAAACATTCATATAGCATTAAACAATATACTACTAATATGCATATGATTGGTAAGTTGGACAAACATTCCATTGTTGCTTGTCTAGAATGAAACCTCTTTGCTGACATGCTGAGAGTTGTGCACACTCTCGATAGTATGTTCTGGTAGAGATGGAAGGCATCTAGATAGCCACTATATGCATATAGGATACGGAAAAGTGTTGCGCCAAAGTATTGGTCAAGATAGTTGCATAACTATGTAAATGATATCTGTATGCATAATAGGTTATCATGTCAACATGATTTGATGATTATATTACTAATTATGTACTTAATTTTGATTTGTAGGAAAGATCATGAAGAATGATGAAACACTGAACAAGTGATGGATGTTCAACAAGAAGATTTACAAATCAAACATAATATAGAAGGCTTGTGGCTAGAAGATTCTCTTAGAAAGAGGAAGAGAATCATGACGAGATGTTTGCTCCAAGTGGCTAGATAAGACCATTATCTTAATAATGTAATTGAAGAAGAAGTGCGAATCAAGGATTCAATTGAAGAAAGCTCTGTTCGGGTACCCAAGATCGATAGTCAATTGATGAGATTAATGGTCATCATGAGTGATGTGGATCTCAACCTTTGCTACAAATGGTTTCTATACACAGATGACATGGATGCAAGAAGGAACTCAAAACAGAGTTCGAATGATATTGAGGTTCATATCAGTAGACCCATTTGACGAGAGATGGCACAGATAGATATGTAGAAGATCACTCAATGCAGAGTGTGAATGATGTTTAGTTACAAAGGGAGAATTGACAGTTTCTTGATAAGCTTGGGCTTTACCAAAAGTAAAGCTGATCAGTTACGAATGATGAACCTATCATACTATTACTATATGTGGATGATCTATTTTTACAAACAGATCATGAAAAGCAAGAAGAAGATGGCTGCAGAATTGAAAATGAAAGATCTCAGATTGATGCATTACTTCCTAGGTCTGGAAGTATGGCAAGGATCAGAAGGAATCTTTCTCATCCTGGGAAAGTATGTGGTGGAAATCTTGAGAAGAATTGATATGTTGGAATGTGAATCCATGGCCACTCTCATGGGTTCCGACTTGAAGTTGTTAGTTGATGACTCCTTAGAGTTAGTTGATATGATTGTGTACAGACACATTATTGGGTCGTTGATGTATCTAATGAATACCAGGCCAGATATATGCCTTGCTGTGAACACCTTGAGTCAGTATCTAGTGGAAACTAGATGTGTTCACCTGATAGTTGTAAAGCATGTGATGAGGTACCTAAAGGATACGATAGACTTTGATCTATGTTATCTTGGAAATCATGACTTCAGATGGCTACACATATGTTGATTGGGAATAAAGTGTATCAGACAGGAAGAGCACATCGAGAGGATGTTATTGTCTGGGATCAGCCATGATCTCGTGGTTTAGCAGGAAGCAATCTAGTGTGGGTCTCAGCACAAGCGGAATATATGGCTGCTTGCTCTGCTAGTTGTGAAGCGGTATGGCTTCAGGATTGTTTGACTTAGAGATAGACCCAACTGTGATCCTATGTGACAAACAGAGTTGTATCAAGATGGCAGAGAATCCAGTGTTCCATGATAAGTCAAAGCACATATAGATCTGACAAGATATGGTGCAGAAAGAAACTATAAAGTTCAAATTTGCAACAAGTTGCCGATGTACTAACCAAACCTCTACCTCAAGTGAACAAGTTACCGATGTACTAACCAAACCTCTACCTCAAGTGAACAAGTTACCGATGTACTAACCAAACCTCTACCTCAAGAGAACAAGTTGTTGATGTACTAACCAAACCTCTACCTCAAGTGAACAAGTTACCGATGTACTAACCAAACCTCTACCTCAAGTAAAGTTTGAGTATTTCCGAGACAAGCTTGGTAGGACCCTCCTCGAAAGGGGGAGTGATGTGGTCACTTATGATGAGATTGCATGCATCGACAATGAGGTCGATGATGTGGATACATATATTGTTGATGCCGATAGAGAGGTTGGTGGATGGTCCTTAAACAGGGTCTAAGTTGACAAAGGGATTGCATCATCCTTGAACACATGTTCTAAAAGGATCCGTAGACATATGTCTTCGAGAAAGAAGAGGGATTGCATCATCCTTGAACACATGTTCTAAAAGGATCCGTAGACATATGTCTTAGAGAATGAAGTCCTTGGTGGACAGGTGGGGATTGTATTGTCCCTGGACTTCGGTCCCTTGAATTGATCCGTAGACAGATGTCTTCGAGAATGAAGTCCTTGGTGGATAGGTGGGGATTGTATCGTCCCCGGACTTCAGTCCCTTGAATTGATCCGTAGACAGATGTCTTCGAGAATGAAGTCCTTAGTGGACAAGGATGGGATTGGATCATCCCTGGATTTTTGGTCCCTTGAATTGAGCCGTAGACATGATGTCTCTGAGAATGAAGTCCCTAGTGGATACGATGGGATTGGATCGTCCCTGGATTTTTGGTCCCTTGAATTGAGCCGTAGATAGAGGTCTCCAAGAATTGAATGATATGACTGCATCATCCGTGAACCTTTGGTTCAAAAGGTACGTGATAGGATTGCATCGTCCCTGGACCTCAGTTCAAAAGGTACGTGAGAGGACTGCATCATCCATGAACCTTTGGTTCAAAAGGTATGTGATAGGACTACATCGTCCCTGGACCTTGGTTCAAAAGGTACGTGAGAGGACTGCATCGTCCGTGAACATTGGTTCAAAAGGTACGTGAGAGGACTGCATCGTCTGTGAACATTGGTTCAAAAGGTACATGAGAGGACTGCATCATCCATGAATAATGGTTCAAAAGGTACGTGAGAGGACTACATCGTCCGTGAACTTTGGTTCAAAAGGTACGTGATTGGGATTACATCGTCCCTAGACATGAGACTTGTCTTAAAGTGATAAGGATTGATCATCCTGGAACTTGATCTGGATTGTATCATCCATGGACCTATGTCCTAAAAGTGAGCAGGATTGATCATCCTGTAATTGGATCGTGTGCATTGCAGAGTATTCTACTATGATGATCCAGATGTTGTAGATCGAGATGATGATCCATATGCTGTAGATCGAGATGATCTAGATGCTGTAGATTGAGATGATCCAGATGTTGTAGATCGAGGAGATGATCCAAATGCTGTAGATCGAGAAGATGATCCAGATGCTATAGATTGAGATGATGATCTAGATGCTATAGATCGAGATGATCCAGATGCTGTAGATCAAGGAGATGATCCATATGCTATAGATTGAGATGATGATCCAGATGCTATAGATCGAGGAGATGATCCAGATGTTGTAGATCGAGATGATGATGATGTTAATGATCGTATGTTGACGATGCTACTTATCGTGATCGAGAGATCTAGATGATGCTGTTGATTAGAGGATCCGATGATGATGATGTTGTTCGAGTGCTGCAGAAGATGAAGACTCAGTATTGACGATGTTGATGTTCTAGTAAATAAGATCTTGAAGATGTTCCAGTAACTGCTTGAGTTACTGATGATGATGTATTGAAGAAAGCTTCCAATGATTTATAGATGTATCATGTATGATGTAGTCGATGACTCCTTGCTCCTGCAGATGTTGTTATAATATCCTTCTCGTTAAGGGGGAGTGTTGAATATTGTAACTTCTAATAATATTATATTTGTACTTTATTATTCCAGAGATGTTTCATCCCTCCGAGGTAATTCTATTATATATCTGAAGATGTTTATTCCTCCATCGGATTGTGGTAACTTGGGTTATTAGACTTCCCTAGTGGGGGTTGGCCCTGTATGTGTTATGTGGGTCAAAGGTTTATTAGACCACCCTAGAGGGGTCGGCCCAGTCAGTTGTAATGGGGTGTTTAGCCCAGTAATTAAGTTGGGGCCAACCTAGCTTGTGTAAAAGTCAGTTGGGGAACAAGTATAAGTAGAGGAGGATGTTCCTCACTTATCTCACTCATTCATTCACTTGAGAGTGCCGCACTTGTGTAAGAGAGGTCTGTTGTGGAGGAGAAGGAGCTCATGTCTAGGCTTTGCATCTTTGTATTTGCTGGTCATCTATATTGAGGAAGCTTTGCTGGGTTTTCTACCCCATGAGGGTTTCCCAGGATAAATCTGTGTCTCTTGTGTTTATGCTATGCTTGTTGTTTCTTCAGTGATCCTGTATATGCTATTGTTGTGAAATGAAATGCAATGCTGATATTTTCTGTCTTAGCATATTGAATCTTAACAAGTTTTCTAAACTTCGATCTATGTTAGGAGTCCAGGAACTTGTCATTAAGGGGAGATAGGCTCTAATGCCTCCTTCCTTCTCCTAATAGTGTCACTTTTGGAAATCCTTCAATCTTATCCCAAGTTGTTCTTAAGGGGGGATGTTAGGATTTTTAGACACTTAGGAGTTAGTTAAGATCAACTTATGTAATATATTCGTTAGGAAAAGTGAGTTTCTTTAGTATGCATTAGTATGCATTTGTAAATACTTAATCTGATGGTCACGATATGTTCCCGACATAGAGTGATCTGACGACTCAACTTCTCTGAGATCATACCTACCCTTGATCTATGGCTTAACACCCGATTGGTCCATGATCTCTATTTAAAGAGCATGGAGGGTCATTGGAAAGTTGATCGATTATGAGAAGCTCATTTGTAACTTTGTTTCTTTGCATAATAAATTGTCTCGTAGAAGCTATTTGGTCGGGGTCATGGAGTGTTTCCCTCACGAGGGTTTAAACCACATCAAAACATCGGTGTATTGATCTGTGATCTGTTTTTGTCAAGTGGTTGCTCTAGGTGTTCGGTCTTTTGGGAGTACCCTGTGTACCCGAACAACTAATGCTCTCAATTTGGCCCCAAGGTTCATATCTATGGATCCCCCATTGGATTTCACTATCAATATCAAATTCTAGGCATTTATGGCACTTCAAAACGTGGGTTCTTGCAAAGTTGCAATTTTTGTTTTTTCTCACTGCTGGGCATGTGTAATGAATGAAATATGAAGCTAGGATCTTCAACAATGGAATGAGAATAAGAAAGAACCAATTCCCATGAGGTAGAGTGACTTATGGGTCAAGGAAACAGATCCCATACCCTACCATACGAATTTTTGGATTGCCCATGCTTCATTGAAGCCATGGATTGATTTCTTCAACAAATTTCTTACACAGAATTAAATGCCAGCGAAGAAAGTCAAATGGGTTCTCAAAATGAAATTTGGCAGCCTATGGTTCAATCCCACAACCCCCTCACCACTCCCTAGTGGATACATATGGCCCCTTCTCATTAGTTGCTTCCATAGCCAGTTTTGGTATTTTATTGCATGAGGTTTATTTACATCATTTTTACAATGTTCCATGGCTAAATAGAACATGGATAACATAATATCTAATACTTGCCTTTTAAATAAAATTCGAGCATTCACTAGTGGTGCCTTGGCCTTGAGCTCCACACTAAGAAAACATACATCACATGTATACAATATTTACATTAAAAGCTAATATATCCTAAGGGTTAAATGGAGTATTACACCTCCAAGTCCTACAAATCAAAAAAGGAATATTTCTTTCTCAATCTAAGCATGCTTGTGACCTTCTTTGTCACTTTCACATGCAATATTGTAAACCAACCCCATCTTCCTTCAATTTTGGAGTCGAATTTTTTGCAACTTGCACTTCACCCAAAGTAGATGCCAGCTTATATCATTAGCTAGTTGGTATTGACTCACACCCATCCTGATATTTCCTTTGTTGTTGGTATTGTTTCCCGGTATATGCAGATTCCCCATGAAATCCATTGGAAAGAAACAAAAGGATACTTTAGTATATCTGAGGTACAATTTAGTTTGGGATTCATTATATTTTAGGGGGATCTTCGTTGTTGGTTGGTTTCACTGATTCATATTAGGCCAACGACCTTGGTGATTAGAATTCTATTGTAGGTTATGTATTTAGTCTTGGTTTCAGACCTATCACTTGGTCTTGTAAGAAACAACAAGCTCTTTCTATTTCTTCAGTAGAATCAAAGTAACGAGTTGTAGTTAATGCAAGCCAAGAAGCCTTATGGATTCGAAAGATCCTTCAAGAGTTTGGATTCAAGTAGAAACATACTACTACCCTTTGGTGTGACAATCAGAGTACCATCAAGATAGCCAAAGATCTAGTTCAATATCAATGCAACAAACACATTGAGCTACATGTGTAATTCATCAGAAATCTTGTTCATGATCGCATTCTCAAAGTTCTCTTTTTCCCTATGGATTATCAAGTTGTAGACATCTTCACAAAGTCTCTTACAAAAGTGAAGTTTTCTAAACTTTGATCTATGCTAGAAGTTTAGGAATTTGTCATTAAGGGGGAGTAGGATCTAATGCCTCATTCCTTCTCCGATAGTGTCACTTTTGTAAATCCTTCAATACTATCCCATGTTGTTCTTAAAGGGGATGTAAGGATATTAAGACACTTAGGAGTTAGTTAAGACCAACTTGGTATAATGTATCTTTAGGTAAAGTGTGTTTCTTTAATATGCATTAGTATGCATTTGTACATATGTAATCTGACTGTCATGATATGTCCTAGACATAGAATGATTCAAAGCTTCATCCTCACCTCCATCTTAATGACCATTGATCCATGGATTAGCACTTGATTGGTTCATGATATCTATTTAAAGAGCACGTAGGGTCACTTTCTTGATGATCGATTATGAAAAAATCATTGTAGCATTTCTTTTCTTTTGCATAATACATTGCCTCAAGTAGCTCTTAGGCTGGGGCAGTGGACAATTTCCCTCTTCAAGGGTTTTAACAACGTAAAAAAATCAATGTGTTGATCTGTGATCTATTTGTGTGAGCGGTTTCTGAAGGTGTTCAACCATCTAGAAATATCACGTGTTAGTCGAACAATTAGGCCATGTTAAATACTAGGCTACTAGGAATATAAGGGGTTCCATTCTTATGTTATTGTTCATTGTTCCATAGTTGAATAAATCACTTAGGAGTGGGATGTTGAAGCATAATAAAGGAAGTAGAAGATAAATTAGCAAACATTTAGGCCACAATGTCTATGGAAACTCCATAGTGAGTGAATTTTCTTTGTACTAGCATTTCACAAGTGAGAAGAAAAGGGTAATATCATAGGCCTCATCTTCTACTTGTGTTTTTCCCTATTGGGTTTGTCTAGGGTGTATTCATTATGTGGATGGTGTGTTATTTTTTAGCTTCTTTCATTTCAGTTTCAGTTTATTTTAGTATTCCATGCAGTAATCTAGTAACTATTAAATTATCTAAAGTAAGAGATTGCATAATTGTTAGGAACCCATGTCTTTACTTTGTTAGTATGTTGTTGTTGGATGCATATGCTTTGTAAGTCATCCCGTAGTATTTGTTGATCAATAGTTTGTGTTATTGTTGTTGGCGCATATGCTTTGTAAGTTGCCCGTAGTATTGTTGATCCATAGTTTGTAACGGCCCATGGTTTCGACCCATAGTATTGGCGCCTAGAATTAGTATATAAGTGTGTGTTGAGACCTATGAAGGCACCGTGAAGTTATTTGCATTGAGCTTGCTCATAGGAGGTTGCCCCCTCGAAGTGGCCTGTGATCAATATAAAAGTGATTCTGAGTTTTGTCATTATGCTATTTCGCATATTCATATTAATTAATTGTTGCAGGTGCCTCACATCTGGTATCAGAGCACTTTCTTGGGCTCGCTGGGTGAAATTTCTGCCAAATTTTTTTTCGCATCTGTTGCAGGTTCGGATTTGGGAATAATCCCTATCCGATTAACTGTGGGAAGTACTTGGGCATAATCCCTAAAAATCATTGTGAGGAGTACCACAGGAACCTCGAAGTAGCTGGCCCATTAAGAGGACCTGCCAGCAAAAAGATCAACGACCCCTACCTGATTGACTAGTTCCCACCCGTGAGGTAAACCAAGAGCTGTCGTTTGTGGCAAAGCGGTTATCAGTTTTACCTGAGCCGTGGAGTGAGGGGCATTGCCCCAATACGCAAGCCGTCAGACAGCATTGGTGGCCGAGTGAAACCCTTGAATTGTTAGGAAGCCGCACATACCTGGGGTCCATATCTAATTTCAGCTGAACTGCCGTCGATCGTTGCTACGCCATTTTACATCCAGTCGTTCAGATCCATTTTGCAATCCGTTCTAGAGCCAGCCATTTTCAATCCATTCGGCGCCGTTTCAGATCCCTTTCGAGCCGTAGCCGCTCCAGTCTGGAAAAAAAAAAGTATAAGATTCAGTTTTTTCTCCATATCTCCCTTGTTTTCACTCTGTTTCCCTTGAAATTTTCGGGGAACCCCTGTCACCCCATTCTGCATATTTCTTTCCAGAGGACCCTATCCAAAATTCCCCTTCCCAAAGCCCGAAATCCCACATTTGTCTATTTTTAGGGTTTGCCATAACTTCCTCAGATTTCACCCAATCACTCTCAAATTTTACCACAGAGTTCATTTCTGAATTCTACTTCTTTGTTCCCCTCTGCCAAATTTTCCCATTCTTTCACCCCACTTCTGGAATCCTCATTTTTGTTTCCCTGTCTATTAAATAGTGTCCAAAACCTAGTCAAACCCCAATTACCCTTCAGATTTTTTCCCTAGTCCAGAATTTCCCTTACTGAAGTAGTTTCTGTTTTTGTTTTCCTACCCAGTCAACCGAAAAAAAAAAAAAAAAAACTCCTGGTTATGGTTGTCACCCGTGCAGGAGCAAAAACCATGGAGGAAGCACTTGCAGCCATCCAAGCCAAACTCCAGGATCTGGATGAAAAATTTCTCGGCCTCCATCTTGAACATTCAGCTATGAACAACAAACGGCAGTCCGAGTCTTCATCTGACAATGGGTTCTCCTCTTCCAGCAATTTCCGTGGTCCGAAGCTTGATTTTCCTCGCTTCAATGGTACTGATCCAACTGGATGGATCTATTGTGCAGAACAGTATTTTAGTTTGCATAATACTTTTGATGTCAACAAAGTTCCGCTGGCATCCTTTCACTTGGAACAGGAAGCTCTGCAATGGTACCATTGGTACATCAAGGCTCATCCAGAGCCCAAATGGCCAGACTTTTGCCAGCTCTGTTTGCAACGATTTGGTCCTAGTGCTTTTGATGACTTCACAGGAGCCCTCACTAAACTTCGCCAAATTGGCACGGTGAGAGAGTATCAAACCGAATTTGAGAATCTAGCCAACCACACCGAAGGATTGTTTGATGACTTTTACCAGAGTTGTTTTATCAGTGGTCTAAAGGATGCCATCCGCTCTGAGGTCAAAATGTTCTGTCCCAACACAATGATGGAAGCCTTAGGGTTGGCTAAGTTGGCAGAAGACAAGATTGCAGCCCAACAACGCTCCAAGCCCACTTTTGTTCCCTTCCGAAATATGGGTTCTCAACGACCACCTATACCGCAGGCTCCTCGACTGACTCCTATCTAGCGTTTGTCTGAAACAGAGATGCAAGCACGCAGAGAAAAGGGGCTTTGCTATAATTGTGATGAGAAATTCACTCGGGGACATAGATGTGTTCAGCAAAAGCTCTATCTCTTGGATGTGGAGTCTCCGCCTGCCTCTGAAATTGGTGACGAAGATCCAGAAACACTGGATGCTCCGGTCGACATTCAGGAACCGCCTATTGACCCTCCGTCTCAGGATGACCAGCCAGAGATATCTCTCCATGATTTAGTTGGAATCACCACCCCCAAAACAATGTGGGTCAGGGGTTACTTCAAGAAGCTTCCTCTTACAATACTCATTGATTCTGGTAGCACTCATAATTTCATTGACCCTCGGATCGCCAAACAAGCTGATTGTTTTATCCATCCTTGCTCCAACTTTGAAGTCATGGTTGCCAATGGGGGCACCTTACCTTGCAAAGGGAAGTGTAGAAATGTGCATATCTCTATGGGAGATTATACCTTGCGCTTTGACATGTTTGCCTTACCCTTAGGTGGATGTGATGTGGTTTTGGGTGCTCAATGGCTACGCACACTTGGACCTATCTTATGGGATTTTGCTGAACTTTGGATGCAGTTTTCCCTCAATGGACAAAAACACACATTGACAGGATTACAACCAGGTTCTCTCAGCATCATCAGTTCACATCGCATGGAAAAACTCCTCAAGAAGAATTCACATGGTGTCATCGCTCAGATCCATTCCATCCAGATGCAACCATCAGCGGTCTCCACTACTCCTTTGGATCTACAACAAATTTTGGATCGATATACAGGTGTCTTTGCTGAACTAGTGGGATTGCCACCTTCTAGGCCAAAAGACCATTGTATTCAGCTCCTTCCTGGAAACGTTCCCCCCAACATTAGGCCCTATCGCTACCCATTTCACCAAAAAACGGAGATTGAAATGCTCATTCGGGACTTATTGAAGCAAGGTATTATTCGCCCAAGCACTAGTTCCTTTTCTTCTCCAGTTATTCTTGTCCGCAAAAAAGATGGGTCATGGCGCCTCTGCATTGAATTCCGAGCACTTAATCACCTCACCATCAAGGATAAGTTTCCAATTCCTGTTGTTGATGAGTTTCTTGATGAGCTTCATGGGGCTCACTTTTTCTCCAAGTTGGATCTTCGTTCTAGGTATCATCAAATTCGGGTTCATGAGGATGATATTCCTAAAACAGCTTTCCGCACACATGATGGCCATTATGAGTTTTTGGTCATGCCCTTTGGCCTCACTACTGCTCCTTCCACATTCCAGGCCTTAATGAATAAAATATTTCGACCCTACTTGCGGAAATTCATTCTGGTATTCTTTGATGATATCCTCATCTACAGTAAAACATGGGATGAACATCTCCAGTATCTGGATCTTGTCATGCAACTTTTCTCTGACCATCATCTCCATGCCAAGCAGTCTAAATGTGTTTTTGGACAGAAGGAAGTTGAATATCTCGGGCACATTATCTCAGCACAAGGGGTTCGCGTGGATCCTGCCAAAATCGATGCCATGAACAATTGGCCGCATCCTCAGACACTTACGAGCCTTCATGGTTTTTTGGGGTTGACTAGCTACTACCGCAAGTTTGTCAAGGATTATGGGAAGATTGCATCTCCATTAACTGCTCTGTTGAAAAAGGATGCTTTTACATGAACACCTGCTGCTCAGTGTGCATTTGACAAGCTAAAACAAGCTATGTGTACTACACCTGTGCTAGCTATGCCCGATTTTTCCAAGCCCTTCACTATTGAGAGTGATGCTTGTGGCAATGGACTTGGTGTTGTTCTCCTTCAAGATGAACACCCCATTGCGTTCACCAGCAAAGCCCTTTCAGGTAAGAATTTAGCTGCCTCTACCTATGAGAAGGAAATGATGGCTATTTTGCATGCAGTACAAAAGTGGCGCCCATACCTATTAGGGAATCATTTCTGCATCAAGACTGATCACCAGAGTCTGAAATATTTCTTGGACCAACGTGTCTCCTCCTCGGCACAACAGAAATGGGTTAGCAAACTCATGGGTTATGACTATGAGATCACTTACAAGAAGGGTAAAGACAATATTGTGGCAGATGCTCTTTTTCGCACATTTGATGCCCAAGGTTCTCTTTCAGCTATTTCTATGCTTGTTCCAAATTGGTTGCAATCAGCTCAACAGGGTTATGTCAATGACTCTTCCTAATCTCAAATCATCCAACGCTTGACCAACAACCCTTCTTCTCTACCACATTACTCTTGGGATGGTGCTTCTCTGCGATACAAGGGTCGTCTGGTGCTTCCCCAGAGCACAGATCTTCAACAGGCTGTCTTCTACGAACTCCATGCTTCTCCATCGGCAGGGCACTCTAGGTTCCTCAAAACGTATGAACGAGCATGACGTAACTTCTTTTGGCAGGGCATGAAAATGACAATTCAACAGATGGTGGCCGAATGTGATACCTGCCAGCTCAATAAGGGTGAAACAACACTCCTTCCAGGATTGCTTGAACCCTTGCCCATACCTACACTGATTTGGACAGATATTTCTATGGATTTCATTGAAGGGCTCCCTAAATCTGGCGGGAAGACAGTGATTCTCGTTGTGGTTGATCGCCTCTCCAAATATAGTCATTTTTGTGCTCTCAGCCATCCCTATACAGCCTCCTCCGTCGCTCAAATTTTTCTGGACCAGATCTTTTGTCTTCATGGCATCCCTTCTTCCATTGTCTCGGATCGTGATGCGACTTTCACCAGTCATTTTTGGACAGAACTATTTCACCACACTGGCACCAAACTGAAGATGAGTTCAGGGTATCACCCACAAACAGATGGTCAGACTGAAATTGTCAATAAATGCTTGGAAACTTATCTTCATTGCTTCACCTCGGAACAACAACATTAGTGGGAAAAGTGGCTCCCTCTCGCTAAATGGTGGTACAATACCTCTTACCACACTGCCTCTAAAATGACCCCATATGAAGTAGTCTATGGTCAGGCACCTCCAGCTCTTCTTCCATACACCCCCACCAGTTCACCAGTTCAAGAAGTTGACACGGTCCTTCGAAACCGCGATCAGATTCTTTGCATTTTGCGGGACAATCTTCACATGGCAAGAAATCGCATGAAGCAACAAGCTGATCAGCACCGTTCGGAGCGCACTTTTCAAGTCGGCGACATGGTTTTTCTTCGTCTCCAGCCGTACAAACAATCCTCCTTGAAACTCAAAGGACGTCATAAGCTCGCTCCAAAGTTCTATGGGCCATATCGGATTCTTCAGAAGATTGGGTCCGTTGCTTATAAATTGGAAATTCCTCCTTCTTCCCGCATTCATCCAGTCTTTCATGTCTCTTGTCTGAAGAAAGTTCTTGGCACCAATATCAGCGGACAAACGATTTTACCCGAACTGGATATGAAGGATCCATCCTTTTGGAGCCAGAGGCCATCCTCAATCGGCGCACGCGTCAGCTTCGCTCTCGCTCTATCATAGAGGTCTTAATGCAGTGGCATGGCATGCAACCAGAGGATGCTACATGGGAACCACTCCTTCAGATTCAACAACAATTTCCACATCTAAAGCTTTGAGGACAAAGCTTTTTTTTAAGAGGGAGGGGATGTTAGGAACCCATGTCTTTACTTTGTTAGTATGTTGTTGTTGGACGCATATGCTTTGTAAGTCGTCCCATAGTATTTGTTGATCAATAGTTTGTGTTATTATTGTTGTCACATATGCTTTGTAAGTCGCCCGTAGTATTGTTGATCCATAGTTTGTAATGGCCCATGGTTTCGACCCATAGTATTGGCGCCTAGAATTAGTATATAAGTGTGTGTTGAGACCTATGAAGGCACTGTGAAGTTATTTGTATTGAGCTTGCTCATAGGAGGTTGCCCCCTCGAAGTGGCCTGTGATCAATATAAAAGTGATTCTAAGTTCTGTCATTCTGCTATTTCGCATATTCGTATTAATTAATTGTTGCAGGTGCCTCACAATAATAAGGTATTTTCATAATATTGTAGGATTTTTTGTGATGAATTATTCTAGTGGAATATCAATGGCAGTTTATAGATCACATTAGCATTGGATCAATCTTTTTTTTTTTGTATGAAGTTGTAGTATCTAGGAATTGGCATGAGAAAGAAGTATCAAAACCATAGGCATGGTGGATGATTATAGTGATAAAAATCTACATCATGCCAAAAGCACAAGTCATTGACATCTCTCACAACATCACCATTCTCATGGCATCTCTAGAGAACAATTTTGGACCTTTTGGGTTAGTTTGGTGGCTCTAACTTCAAAGATGGATTAGATGGGAAATTTGGAGACAATGCAGACCCATGAAAGGAGTCGAAAAAGGACCCCCAGAAAGATAGACCAAGTTCTAGTTCCATCACTTCTTCCCATCATCTGCTTAAAGTGGAAGTAAAAGTGGACATCAAACCCTACCAAGATGAGATTGATATTGTTAATTTGAAATAATGATTGAATAGTTTGAATTTTATTTCAATGTTCATGACATAGGAGGAGAGAAAAATATTTCATTTTCTTGACCAAAGTTACAGAGTCATTCCCAAACTTGATGAGAAAGTCACATGAAGACACTCACGATAAAGGGTGATCCCACAATAACTAAGCATGAGGTGTTTAAAATGCTCATTAATTACCATTTCTACCCAATTGGGTACAAAGAGGACTAGTGGATCCATTGGCATTAATTTTGATAGAAGGAAGGGTAGAGTGCACAATAGTATGCCATTGAGTTCATGAAAATGGCCATTAAGTTGGGTATATCTCCCAATAACCTACATTTACTCCATAAGTATCTAATAGGTCTATATAGTCATTTAAGGTGGCAAGTGATTCTCTTTAAACCTAAGACAATTGATGAGGCATGTATGCAAGCATAGTATCTAGAGAATATGGGTGAGAATAAATGACAACCAAGTGGTTCCAAGTAAAATGACCACCAAGATTTTTCCAAGGAGGAAAAGAAGAAATGGAAAGGAAGTGGCAAGAAGACAATAGCCACTACACATCAATGCAAGGATCCAAACAATTGCTACAATCATTGTAATATCAATGGTTGCACCAAAGTGTTGGAAGATACATCTAGAGTTGGATCCAAAGAACCATAAAAAAGATACCAAGAAAAAGAACATGCTAGCAACAAATTTAAGAAACCGAGTAAAAAGAAACTTAAATCTAGATGAAAATATTATGTTATGGCCTCAACAACTACCCTAAGTTAACCAACTTAGGAACCCTCTTTTACTTTTTTTTAGGCCTTTTCATCTATGATTTTTTCCCTTTGAGTTTATCTTTCTAAAGCTTAATTAGTAATTTCTTGTTGTTGGATAGACTTATCTTTTTTACTAGCATCGTTGACCAGTTTTCTTTGCAACACGTTTGATCATAGTTTATGGTTGTTGGATTAACAATTTTGTTTGCCTTGAATTAATCAATGCTCTTTTATTCATTGGGATGCATGCATCATTGACTTTACTCTTTCATCACTTAGATGTAACTAGCTCTCACTTACTAGAAAGTATTATGTTGTTGTGTATAGGGGAATATAAGGGATTTTTCATTGTAGGCTAACTCATACTTGTGTTTGGGTAGAATCATCACTTTCGCTAGGTGTACATTTTTAAGTGCAGTAAAGGCGAAAAAGATCTTTTTCAGATGAATATCTATTTGGTGCTAATTAATCTAATTGATGCCTCTCATCATATTGGAATCCTATATAACATAGTTCAAAATAGAGTAGAAAATACTTATTTATTAAAAATTCTTCTTGTGTGTAGATTTTGGGTTTTAACTGAAATGTCATTTTAATATGTAGAAATTATTCCTATCAAATTTTCAAGAATTGCAAGCTCAATAAAACTTTTAAAATTGAATTTTGATTCTTATAAATATGAAAACTTGTGCTTATGGTTTCTTGCCTAAGAAACCAACAAGGAAATTGGAACTTCACACGTTATGAAAGCTATGCACTCCCTATTGAAATGGGCCATGCAACCATTCATTTGAAATATATGTTTGACGTCTTCACAATGACAAAAATTGCCCAATAATCAAAAGATTTATGAAAAAGTGATTGGTTAATGAAGTCAAGAAAGATTAATCGTAAAAAATGATTGGTAATGAAGTCAAGAAAGATTAATCGTTGTAACAACTAAAACCTTATCTTCTTATCATTTATGATGTGGGGGCAATCGCAGAGTTTTGCTTTTTCGAATGATTCCCGTGGGTTGCCTACTTTTCGCTTTTCTCTCTTATTGACCATGGCAACCAGACATATATACTTTTTTCCATCATGACTTCCTCGCTAAGCTTCGTTAATTTCCTATCATGTAGTTGACTTAAAAGTAGTTGAATATAATTGCTAAAGCCAAAATTTGAAGGTTTCTAACTTAGGGTGGAAGACATATGTTATATTTTTCAACGTTTTTACTAAAATTTTAATTAGATTTGGAAAAAGACGTCCTACAAGACGAGACGAGATAGTGTGGACGAGGAGGCACATTAGTCCTTCCAAAAACAAAGAAAATAACTTAGAACAAGACAAAAAAGGAAGCTGTGAACTAGTTTTTTTACAATTAACACTCTTCACCTCCAAAATCACGGTAAGAATGTGGCACCTAATAAGCACAGAGTGCCCCCCATAAAAATAAAATAAAAATTTCTTAGTTATTGGACCAATTCATTTTTTTTTGTAACTATGGGAACAACAATCTCCCAAGGGTATATCCAACAACCTGTAAGCCAGATATACTAGAAACTTGTGACTCGACAGGGGCCAAGACGTCCCAAAACCCTTTATCCCAGGGGAGAGCCTCTATCCCAGGGGTCACCTACCCTTCAACCCTTGTCAAAACGGGTCAATGAGCAACCCTACCCCCCGCCGGTTTTGAACCCGTGACCTCCAAGGAGATAACACATGTTCTTAACCATTAGGCCCACTCAGGTGCTCCAGCTATTGGACCAATTCCTTGGATCTCCTCAACTGGTTCATAAGCTATTGGACTAATTCCTTATGAACCAGTTGTGGAGATCCAAGGAGCTCGATTATGATTGTTATTGTATTCAGTCAAATAAAGTGCACGTGTCCGCAGGTTGATATGGGGTGCTTTTTGCTATTGGAGACATGTTTGAACACCACATAGATCAATCAAGCAACATCCACAAGCCACTGCCTTTTATTTTCTGCTCTATTCAATTTATGTTGCTTAGAAAACATAATATGTTACTAAAATGAAGAGTCCAAATTCTATTATTTATGAACATACTAATGGATATAGGATTTATTTACATGCATAATTTTATCCATACATTATTTTAACGAAAGTGGAAGTAGTCTTCATGGAAGTGTAAGTGGTCTTACATTATTTTAACGAAAGTGGAAGTAATCTTCATGGAAGTGGAAGTGGTTTTAAGTAAGGAAGTTGTTAGAATTGATATTAATCTTATTATTGGATTATAAACAATTAGCAAATAACTAATAGAAATGAGTAAGGATAACAATTATGAAATTTACTGCGTCGAAGAGGCGCATCCTGTTGACACGTATAATTCCTGTTGTGCTAATCCTGGAGCTGACACGTGTTTTTAAAAATATATATATATATATTATAAAAAATAACATATCGGCTATTTAAAACATTTACAACGGCATATATATAAAAGTTACACAAATTAGATAAATTAAAACGCTTGCTCAACATTTGTACTCTCAAAAAGAGGTTTGCACTTCAAGAGATTTGATCCCTCTCGGTGCTTGATAAATCCCCTTTAAAATAAATCTATGCTAATTATATATACATAACATATATAATAAATTTATCATATATACACAACATATATATAGTAATTTTATCATATATATATCTATAATATATATTATAGTCAATAAAACTTTTATATATATTTCAATATTTTATTGTTAAATATTTATAAAAAGAGTTGAAGCCAACAACTCCCATGTATAGAATTACTAAGTCACTTGGTCAATTGAAATTTAACATTTATTAAACATAATGACTTTCAAGATATTTATCTTTAAGTTTGTATTGACTTTAAATTATTTTTTATTATTATTAAGAATGAGTCATTCAAGGCAGGTTTTACGAAGCATAGGACTTCAGGTGTAATTTATGTAAATAGCTATTTCACACCCATCAAAATGTCAATGTGCAGTGAAGTAAAATAAAATTTTACGAAGCATAGGACTTAAGGTGTAATTTATGTAAATTGCTATTTCACACCCATCAAAATGTCAATATGGAGGGAAGTAAAATAAAATTAAAATATATAGGATATTTTATTTTGATTTAAACTTTGCGTATTTAAATGGTAAATGCTTCTTCAACCATAAGAACTAAGAACTAAGAGTTTAAACAAATTTTCCTTCTACAATAATTTCATTAAATGGTAAATATTTCTTTCAAAGATCCAATTCCATACAAACTCATAGACTTGATGTAAAAGTATTAACACCGCAGTATCACAAAAAGATTGACCCAATATTAGAAAATTAGAAAATTGATCATTGAACTTAATCATTAAAATTCAATCCATAGGTAATATCATGCTTGATTAAAAATTTTGAGGATTGAAATAATTCCACCTAGATGACAAATAAGATGTAAAAATAATAGTGTGTATCATGTTCCATAATCTAAAACAATTTTAACTAATTACTTTATATAGAAGACTAAACATTAGTATAAATGAATTCAATATCTCAAGACAATTTTAGTCAATCCCCTCAGACTTCATATTTAATAATTGTTTTGTAATATATAAAATGAAACAAAATGTCCAATTTGGGAATGAAATATGGAGTTTTTTCCAACAAAGCCAAATATTTATAGAAAATCCTCAATGACATTAAATAATATTTTATAAGGTAGTTAGGATGAATAACTCTAGAGGTGTAAACACCAACTTAAGCCAAGGGTCTCTCATTGGTGCATGGAATTAAAGCCTAATTAAAATTATCATTTCCAGTTTTCCATTTGTCTTTTGCATAGGGAAAATAAATATGTTTTTACATCATAAAATAGAATAAATCTAACTTGTTCACGCTTTCACAAGTGGTCATTTTGAAATTTTATGGAAACCCACTGTAATTAACCAGTAAATGATCTCAACGTTTTGGGTTAACACATGCAACCCAGCTTCATAATAAATATTTAGATTCCTCCTAAATCCTTTCCAAGCGTCTCTAACTCCAATTGACATTCCCTAATTCATTTCCATAGTCATGAAGATCATTGTTGACCAAACTTGCATCTAGCCAATGATTCAGTTGAAGGTATATAATCCAAGAATTTAGATTGGAACTTAACTCATATTCTAGTTGGGTGTTGTAATGTTCTCTTTAACGTTAGAAGACATGATATCTTGATACTTATTCTTACATGTGCTATGCACTATTAGTTATCCATTTCCTAGATACGATATGTTGAATTGGGAATCCATAATCCAGATAGGAGCATTTATTAGCATATGCAATCTTATGCTTCTTAGGAAACACATATGACATTATATTAATTTTCAATGGTATGCGGTATTGCATCATGATGCTATGGTTAATGATACTAAGTTAAGATGTTTATTTATTCCATGATAGTATTTCATGAGGATGACATGTGAAACTCAGTTGGTATTTATTATGTTGAGACTCATGTGAAACTATGTTGATGCTCAGTATGATACTTCATCGCTTATCGTGATATTTGGTGACATATGAAATTTAGGTTGTGATATGTTATTGTTCATGTTGATATTCATATGGTGATTTATTGCATATTATGTTGTCAATTCATGATGGTTTTGCATGACATATTAGTTTACTAACATCCTTAATGATTTCATGATGGTATCATGGGTTGTTATTTTTATGATGACATCGCATAACATATGGTATGCAATAAATGCTTTGTTAAATCTTAGTTTATGAGACATATTACTCCATTATTATACCTTCTATTGCAAAAAGTAACATGTGACAAGGCATTTTTCATTATCACATATGATAACTAGTCATAGTGGTTTATTATTTGTAATGGATTTTATGATATCTTATTATCTTGAGGAGATAATTACTAATCACTATTATTTTGTGGTGAGTGGAAGTTTGTTTTAGGTGATCCACTAAAAGAGCCTAAATAGGCTAATCATTCTAGGATTTCGTGGGGGTTCATAACCACAAATGAGAATGGATACTACAAACACCTTATGGACTAGGGGACAACTCAACAATTACATCTATGCAAGCGTTTCCTAAATTTACCACCAGAAGCCCACATCTTGATGTCAGGGGGGGATGCATATAGAGAAGGAATTTTGATGCATGGGGATTGTGCCTTAAGCCCGTGCATATAAAGGGAATATATGTTATCTTTCAAGATGCCAGGGGTATAATGATCCCTATATTGGGATTGGGGGTACCAGAAACCAAATGCCAATTAATATTAGTGAGGCCCATATTCCTTCTAAATTTGATGAGGCTGCACATTTACCAGAAGTTGGGAGGGTGGCTAAGCCATAGAAACTCCCTAGAAAACTTCCAATTCCTACTGTATGATCTATGGATATGTTATAGTAGAGGTCCCATGCCATGGTGAGTGTAACCGTTTAGAGTATCAGTGAGGATGATTATGGAGGTGGCAGATGGTATGATTCTCAGGGAGAGGGTGAGTAAGGAAGGAGGAAGTTTTATGAATATGGTACTTTTATTTATTATTTTGAATATTTGATTGATGCTTGAGTGTGTAATGAGATTGATGCATAATTGCATGATTGATTTCATAATAGGCACGTAATAAATTAATCAAGAGCATGTTGTAACTTAGGCTGCCATAATTGTATTAGTGCATGTGGGGAATTTATTAATGATGGCCACACATATAAATATCTCATCTCACACCAGTACTACTTATCTATATTACCTATTATCTACATAACTGATTGAGCAAGTCTTTGTATTTGTTGCTAGTATGGGTTATAACTTCGAGAAGAATTTTCTTGAAGGGGGGGAGTATGTAACACCCCAACATTAGACATTAATATAAATTTATATAGCACATGGTAGTAGTGAAAAGGTCAATTAAAAATAAAAAATAAAAAATAAATGTGTGCATTGTTTATTTATTTAGGTGCATGGAAGGCAAGTATTTCGTCCATGCAAATTTAAGAAATTGAATAAAATATGAAAATTTAGTAATAAAAAGGGGATCATGATCAAGAGGTGGGTGCTCAAGTCTTACTGGTTGATTTTGGGTTTATAGTTTGATTGCTTATTTTGGGTTGTGTGTGTGTGCACCTATAGGGATAGGGAGGCTAGGGGGGGAGGATATTGTTGAACAAAGTATGATAGAGAAAAAATTTAAGGTCACACTTGGGTCTAGCATAGTGTTAATTGTTGAGGGCTTGGGGGCCTTAGCGTTGGATAGAGGTTGATTTGGTCGAGGGCCCCCTTCCAAATAGTGTTGTAGATAGAGGAGATGGTGACTAAAGGAGGACAAGGTCTACATGAAAAGATGGTAAAGATACTCATCGATCAGGTAAGTAGAGATTCTTCTCTTGGGATTATGGTTTCAATGTATGTTAGTTATCTAACAATTATTTGATTGATGAATATGCACTTGATGGACTAAGTTCTTTATTAAAATTGTTCTCAATAAATCTTCATTTAATTAGGGTTAAAATTTACTATTGGTTTGGGTCGTTACAATGCTCTCCTAATCGTTGAGTCGAAGGCTTGCATATCATTTAAGAGAATTTGTTAAATTCATCCATATTCTCTTGTAACCTATCGGTTAAATAAGATTAAATATTATCCCATTACCCCCTCTTTTCTTAGAAATGTTGAGTACAATTGAAAACAACCCAATTTTGAGATTGACCCTAATCAAGAAATCAGTCCTTCCCAAAGTCCCTTTCACATTTTAAAATTCCCAATAAAATTTGAGCATGATTTATAAATTTCCCCTTCCCAAAGTCCCTTTTACATTCAAATACCCCCAATAAGAAAATTTCACTGATCTAAAAATTGGGCCTTCCCAAAGTCCCTTTCACATTCGAACATCGTCGATCAATCAATTAGACACATTACAAGGAAGCATTTGAATGTCGGTAAATTACACCCGATTTCTAAACCAGGACCATCCCAAACTTCATTCCCCTTCACACTCAAATAAATATTTCCTTTATCACCCAATCATTCCCTTCCTAAAGAATTCATAGTCCTCTATCAAAGTTCCCCCCAATCTCTAAACTATGGCCTTATTCACATTTGAATGGTTTTTATTTGAAAAATACCTCAACCATAAGTTTTTGTAGACCAAAATATATAGTTGGTCCTCAAAATGGTCATGATAATGATTCAATGAGATTACTAGACAACTTAGTTGATGAAATTATATCAATACTAGCTATCTGAGATCTTGTAGTTTCAAATGACAGTATCCAAGGTTATGAAAAAGTAATCCAAAGCTAACCTTGCAAGATGACCAAACAATTAATGTGTTGAGAAGGATATATTGACAAAGCCCTATGATGGGAATGAAGATATTATTTAAGGTGTATCGAGCAGATCATTTTATCAAATGCTATCACAGTATTTCAATCAAAATGACAATAGGTTTTGGTTACAATATAAATAAAAATAATCTATACTTAGTGATAAGTGAATTAGTGAGGTGATATCCTCACTAATGCAATCCCATATTTGTTGAGCCTTTTTATTCTTTATGTGAACTATTCCACATGCATAATAAACCCTATCTCTTTAGTGTTTTATAACAAAATTTCTTGGAAACTATTAGCAAACAAAAAGGCCAAAACATTGGTCTTTAGAAATATTGGTTTTGAACTCATATGTATTATGTTTGGTTTTAGTGATGGCACAAAAGAATGGTTATCTCTCCTTTTGATCAAATACATCATTGTTTAGGGGTAACAAAAAAAAATTGTGATGAGACTTTTTCTGTCATTATTTGCATTATGAAGGACAAAATAAAATAAAACAATAATAATTTTTTAATATATTTTGTTTTTCTTTAAATATTTATTTAAATTATTTCTATTTGAATGAAACTAATAGTATGCATTTTCATGTGCATGTGTATGTTCTTAAAAAGGAGTACTAACTAAATGAGACAAGAATATCTACAACACATGAACATGAGCTTGGGAGCTTATTACAAATTCAATAAAAATACTTCAAGTTAAAATAAAAGATAAAGGTTTATAGCAATTAGAGAAAGAGGGACTCTTGGTATATAGTATCGCATTAAGAAAAGGAAATTTAAGTTTCTCCGTGATAAAGGAAATATACAATTTATCTTTATAATAAAATCCTCAAATTTATGAATGAACAATTTTATTGTAAATAATTACCCCGGTTTTTTGTTGAAAAGTCTTGGGAAAATAAATTTTTCAAGAAAAACCACATTCCCCAAAAGTAATGTAATATTGCACATAATATTTGTTTTGAAAAAACAAAATTGTAAAGGAGTTCAAAAATTCAATAAAATCGAAAGGCAAAAGACACCAACGTCTATTACAAATGGGAGTTTGGTGACATTAAGGGGTAAGGATTTTTCTTTAATAGTGTAAACTATTTTCACATTAATGGAGAAGCCATCCTAGCCACAATTTTGCAAGAGATCTCTTGTGTGCTTATGGAATCAATAGTAGTCTATTTTCTTTTCTTTCTTGTCATGCTAGCACATCACTAGTTTTGAATCTTTATGGTGTAGACTATTCTTATGCATTCAATAATCTTCCTCACTTTATTTTTTATTATTTTGGCTAATATTGGATATGGAATTGTATCCAATGGTTGTACTTGAAATCTATTCTTTGTCAATTATTAGTGATCATTTGGTTCATACAATATTCCTCTTTGCAAACTTTTCCATATCACGATGTTTCATTTATCTTTAGTTTCATGTATTTCATTTCACTTAGTATATTATCTTGGGTACATTCATATGTATTTGCATTTATTATTTAACAATTTTTTTATTAAGTTTTAGAAATCATTCCTAGATTATAAAGAAAACACCTTCTAGGAGGTTTGTGTGGAGGTTTTTATTGTTACAAGATTTCATAAAATTTAAAAAAAAACCTCCACTATAAGCTTCACCATTGGTAATGGAGGGTTTGGTAGAGGTTGTAACAGATGTTCATTATAACTAAAAAACAGGTGGCTAGAGGTTATATCATATATATATTTTTTATGATGAGCATAAATCACACGATCACACTAGTTGCATACAATTTAAATTGTGTACATCGTAAACATACATACCCCAATGTGTATTTTATGTTGTAAATAATCGATGCTCATTATCCTTTTTGAACATGCTAGTGTAGACTATTCACAAACACACACCAATTCTTATATTACCATCTACACCACTATGTCTTGTAAATTTAATGGTGGCCTTAATGGGCAATGGATTTCTATTTTCTATGGACTTTGGTGCACTTGATATACATAAATATAGCACCAGTGCAGTTTATTCAATAAAAAACACAATTGTGTACTCTCTCACGACATAAAGAGAACCATAGTGTTAATGATTCACTTATGCCCCACATTGTTTAATCAGTTCAAAATAATGCAATGCATCGATATGTCTATATTTTAATTATTTTTTTCCTATTAATCATCAAAAAATAAAATATTTTTTATTAATATATTGATATTTGAATTTCAATTATTTCATTTGGATATATAGATTGTATTAATGTGTTATACCATTGGATTACGCATATGGTCATTGAAATAATTAATCATCCATATATTTAAATAGCCCTGTAATATTTTAGAACATTGGACAATGCAATAGAACAAGAAACCCATTTTATTATATATGAATAAGAAATCCTTCATCATACGAAATGGGACAACATAAATATCCACAATAATCAAAATGTTATTATGTAATTGTTACACTTATTGGTAACCTGTGATGATCCAATTGGAACAATATCTCCAATACATTAAAAAAATGTATGATTTTCATAATCCCACATTTCAAAACATACAATGCTCTAGAACATTCAATCATATTGAACACAATTCTTCACTCAAATTGGTATTATTGCTCAAGTTGCTTGAATGCCTCATTTCTTCATCACTTGGGTTATTTGATCCAATGTTTTGTTGATTGGCTTGATCTCATTCTTTCATTTCATTTTCCACCTACAAACATATAAATAAAGTGTAATGAGTATATCTACATTTATAATATAATATACATGATTAGGTAAATCAAAACGTGTACTACACCAAGAAGTCATTCATGAGCAATACACATTCTTTCAAATCCATTCCTCATGCCATATCTCAACATCTCTTATGTTTTCTTCACTCCATACTTTATTTCTTGCAAGTTTTATATGTCATGACAAAGCATTTATCTAATTAATATAGATGTTTCTTCTTGTTCCATTAATTATAAAATGAGGGATCTAAAACATCATAATTACTTACAAATTTCTCAGTTAATATATGATACTGCAGCATATACTCATAGATTATAGTTAACTAAATGCTAATCAATTCTTCAAATGGTTCTTGTTTGTATGTTAGAACCTATAAGATATAGATGTTTCTTCTTGTTCCATTAATTATAAAATGAGGGATCTAAAACATCATAATTACTTACAAATTTCTCAGTTAATATATGATACTGCAGCATATACTCATAGATTATAGTTAACTAAATGCTAATCAATTCTTCAAATGGTTCTTGTTTGTATGTTAGAACCTATAAGAATACATACAAGGGTGAGTTTAAATTAATTAAAATGTAAATATCAAAACAATTATGAAATATTAAGTAAGGAAAATACAAGTCATACTCACAAACTTTGTGATCAACCTGTTTCTTCCTTGTTGCCCTACCTTATGCGATGAATGAGTTCCATTTTCTTTTATTTTCTACAACAAACAAAATGAAAATTAGTATTACATGCAATAATTAAATTAAATGTACATAAAAGGAAAAATCAATGATTACATACATTTGATGCATGTTGTTGTTAACATGGCTCCTCCTATAATGCAATTATGTTCATTTCTTTGACCATATCCTTGTAAAATTTTTGTATACCCTTATTGGCATGTTTCAGATATCACTTCGTTCATCCTTTGAAAATTTTATAGTCTTTCTAAAAATGAAAAGTAAAAAAAAAAAATCATTTTTATTGATCTGAAAGAAAATATAGTCGAAATATTAATTTCATAATTTTTTGTAGTAGTATTTACATATTATAGAAAAGCATGTTTAGGAATATATTTTAATTTTTTTTATTATTATTATTGCCTTATTCTTCTATTCCAAGTTTGATAAGTCTCATTGACCATTGCTCTAGAAATGATTGTTGTAGTTTACATATAATCTGATTCTTTGAGTCATTGGATTAATTTTTGTACTAGAAGTGGAAACTACATGTAACACACCTTCATACCAAATGGTAAAAATAGGGTTTGTTGGTCTAAATGTGCATAGATGGCAATCGTATGCAAATTATTTTTTCCAAATTATTGGCTAATATCAACAATAAGTCCTTTAATTCATGTATGCAATGGAAATGTTTGTAATTGCATTAAACAACATATTCATCATAAGTCTAGATACATTCTGTAATGTCCCTTCCTTAGTTGCTCCATGGTCATCTCTCTAACCCATTAAATCCCCATGGGTTTAGTCGGAAATAAAATAAATTAGTTAGGTATTAATTTTGGCCTATGGTTATCTCGTATAATTAAATTAAACCATGGAAAAGTGATGTAGTCCATAGTTTTGAATATTTAATTATAAATTAATTGTTAGATGAGTTGAAAATGCCTAGGTGGCTCAGGAGGGTGCATAGGAGGTTAGGTGTACCCCTATGAGTTGTCGTCCACAAAGGAATATGGAAGAAAAGCAGTGAAAATCAAGAAAGCAACTGGAAAGTAGGAAAGAAACAGGCAAGTAGGAAATCACTGAAAAGCAGGAAAGAAAAATAAAAGTAGGATAGAAACAAAAAAACAAGGAAAAGAAAAAGTTTTTAGACTTTTTCTAAAAGCAAGCAAAGTAGCCTAAAACAGAAAAGACAAAAAATCAAGGAAAGAATTTTAGAAAGCCACAAGTTCTAATTTTAGCCACTCAAGGTGCAACTGTTGAGGCAAGTGGTCCATATGCAATGTATCTTATCAAAGAATCCATTAAAATACTATAAAAGGAGTACTAGAGACTCCATGTAGAATATTTTGGCTATAATTCATTTACGTTGAGGAGCTATGTGCTTCTAGACTTGGGAGACATGCCCTTGTCACCAGTTGGGAGATGTGCCCCTTCTGCTCAGTGTAGATAGTTGAGAGATCAGATAATGGATGAGGATTTGGACACCCAATCCTTCTTTTTGAGAATATTGCATTAGTATCATGGTGTTCCAGTGTGTCATGGATTTCAGTTGATTTGATGATGTGTCAGTGCCTTCAAGTTCCAATTTTAGTGATTTTTCTACCTAGTTTCCAGTGGTGTATAGTGGAGTTGTTGGTGGTGCACCTGTGGGTGTTCTAGTTCCTCCCTTGGATCATTATACATTTGTATAAGGTATTAGAATCCTTTTAGAATTTTTTATGTAGTTTGGAAGGTGATTACCCTCAAAAGGGATCAAGAATGTATGTAGAGAAATTCCTAGGATTGAGTGAGTGCTTCTATTTCTTCTCTGCACATTATTTATGTATCCTATTCTCACTTACTTATGTAATTTGCTTCTACAATTGAAGCTACATCCAAGTATCTCATGTATGCACATGATTAATAAAAGGACATTATACTTCAATCCAAGATTGTTCCATTTCATGTGCATAAATTGTCTTGTGGTACAACATTGTAAACACCTTTAAAGTTATGTTCTAATAGGTTATCAATAGCACTTCCAATTCTTTGTTTTAAGGTCCATAATTTTAATTAAAATGTATTTGGATCTATCCAAAGCTTCATATATTAAAATCATGATCCTTGGGTGCCATAAGAAGTTATTTGGAATTCTACAATTTCATCCTCCTAAACTTCGATTTTGCTCCCAGTCTTGAATTTATTTGATTTTCCTTATGTTGTGAGTCTATAAGTTGAACATATGTTTTCATACCTGAAATATAGACCCGGCTTACTGTTGGTTAGTTTCTTCCATAATTTCACTAGAAGCAATAGAGGTTCCACATAATTCCTATGGACTAACACTACCAGGTCATTCTTGGCCATCCCATGTGTGATGCACTCCCAAATGTGCAAGTTGTCGAAGAAAATCACCAAGTCAATTATTCCTAGATTCTGTATATACCCCTGAACCCCTGCTTGGAAAAATTAGTGAAGATCTTGTGGTGTTTGGATAAAAATTGGTAAACTCTAGTCCTAGTTTTCCAAATTGGAGTTAGTGTGCCTAAATCCTATTTGGGTACATTAGAGTGGTATTAGAGCATGGTCCTCTACACCTACCCAATTTAATAATTGTTGATTCCGAAGAGAAAGCCATCTCCTAAGAGGAAATATCTAGAAAACCCCCTTGTAGAAGAAGAAGTCAACTCCACTTAAGGAAAGATCCAAGGAGAAAGAGAAATGTCGAACATGGATGAAAAGGAGGAATTCAGATATTTTGTCCAGAGCATGTTGAAAGGCATGGAGGACATATCCCAGAATATCATCCAGTCAGGGTAAGAGACAGAGAATTCCTGGATAAGAAAATAGGAAACAAAGATCGATATGGGAGCAACAATAACTCTCAGCATGAGGGAAAGAAGTTCTATGGTGAGAATCTCTTTTCAAAGACAAGGCCTCACAATCATCCTCATGAGTTCAAGAGTGAGATCAAGATTCAACCACATCCTACCATGCCTAAATTAATTGAAGAACATAGAGAGGAACTAGATGTGCAGAATGAATCAATTGTTACATGAGAGGATCGTTATGCAGAGTACTAGATTCTGAGTGAATATTGTAGGAGAGCATTGCCTTTCAAGGACTTCTGTGAATCCCAATACAAAGTCAATCCAAGAGGGAGAAATAGGATTCCTTCTCACAATCCTGATTTGAAGAACACCATTGGTAATATTTCTCTTCCATATTTTGATGGTTCATCAAAATGCACTGCCACTTCATGGATCTAGAAATTAGACACTTACTTCCAATTGAACCCCATGGCTGAAAGGGATGCCATCAAAATGGCTACCCTGAATCTTGATGGAGAGTCCAATGAATGATGGTTCCATGGCATGAGGAATATAGGTCATGACCAAGTGACAACATATGAGGATTTCACCAAGTGATTGGAAGATAGATTTGATTAGAAAGATCCTGAAATACCTTTCAGAGAGCTAGTGAATTTGAGATAGATAGGAACTCTTGAGGCATATATTTTGGAGTTCTAGAAGTGTTGTGGTCACAACAGATCCCATGCTCAAGTAAGCACGGGAGCCCCGACCTTAATAAAACACCAAGGTGTTTGGGTGAGTTATTTTATAAACATTAGAATTTTAGATTTTACCTCTAGAATTCTCCAGCCATGCCTTTGATTTCCTTGGTTTCAACTGTTTGATTTTTTCCAAAGTGTTTCGGTTTCAAAAGCCAAAATTTATGAGTATTTTGTTCACTGGTAAAGTCATCCCGAAACCTGATGTTTGAAGAACCCGCAATCCGCAATCTGACAATCGCGGCTTGCGGGACTATTGTTTTTTAAATGTTGGGTTTTGATGATTCCGAAACCCGCAATCCGACGGTAGCGGACTATGGAATCACTCTATAAATAGATGGGATAACAGTTACCCCGAAACCCGAATCCCGCAACAGCACCATTCGACTTTCGGGATGGTCTTCTCTTGTCCACTTTGTGCGTGCTTCCGCAACCCGTAATTTCAGGATGCGGCTTCGGGATTGTGTCTTCATGATTATTTTCTGTGCGTTCCCGCGACTCGCAATCTGCATTGCGGAATGCGGCTTTCGGAGTAGTTGTTTTTATTTTGACATTTTTACTTCCCGAAACCCGCCACCCCTAGTCGATTGTCGGCTTTCGGAAGTTATTTTCATTGTTCATTATTTTTACCAACCCGCAACCCGCAAATCTGTACTTTCGAGTTTCGGCTTGCGGGGCTTTGAATAAAGAGTTTTACGAGCATACCTGAACCTGATTCCGCGTTCCGCCACAATCGATCTCAGTCATCCATTTGTTATAATTGCACGTTTGGTTTTATTTCATTGAATGCATTTAATAGGGTTTTATTTTACTTTTTAGTTTTACATTTTCACTGCTGAAAAACATATGCTGTTACGTTCTCGATTTGCTGAGGATTGCGTGTCAGGTGCCATTGTTCAGTCAGTTCACTATTTCAAGTAAGTCCACTGTTATCCTACGCTACTAGCCTGCATTTCGCTATTTTTGGGTTGAATTTTATTTAATTTTCTGCATTGATCAGATATTGTAAAATTCCTCCACTATGTCGAAGAATACATGGTCTAAAACGTCACTCAAAGACCCCTTGAACAAAGACCCAAATTTTGGTTTTCTTTCTGACACCAGTGGAGGAGTTACAGAGACGTACCAAATGGATTGGTCCAAGATATATGCCATTTTTTATAATGACGACTTTTCCCATATCGAGGATGATAGACTAGTCTTCGAGAGAATTAGGGCTTCCCAAATTCACGCCATTGCTACACGCCCTGCCGTCTTACCCTACACAGATAAAGTTAAGTGGATAATTGAGAATGCTGGTGTTAAGGACCGTTCATTTAATGACACTGCAGGTTGCAAATTGACCAGTTTTCACCCAGAGGTTTTTGTTCGAGCATTTGCTCTGAAACCCTATGTGCAGATACTCTCCCCTGAGTTCATTTAGTTGTCCAAAACCTGGTATAATTTTGAGCAAATGATTAAGTCTTGGATGCTCAAACCCAATGCCTTTGTACCTAGGTTGGATAACCTTTATCCTATCATCTGGTTCAAAGAACCCTATTCTCTACTTGCAGCCATGCTTTGCTGGCTTTTTGGTCAACCCAATTGTTCTCATTTCAAAGCAGAGTGGGCAACCATAGCACATCATGTGTTACTTACAGGTGAATCTTTCTCGTGGGCCTCTGTTTTATCATCATAACTGAAAAATGCCATTCAAGATTATCAGAAGGAACAAGCTCATAAGAAACCACCCTTCTTCCTATCAGCATATGTTTTGGACGTTTTCTGTTCAAAGTTCCAGTATCCCAATTTGGGTTGACATTGGACTCCTTCAGACCCACCCGTACATATTTATCATTTGGCACTTTGGGAAGGAAATTTTTTACATTTGATATATGAAATTTGTGATTGTTTTGTGGGTACCATTTATTTCAATATCTTCCAGTAGCAACCACCTGCATTCTCAAAAGATGCAAAAGCTTTTATCAACATAATGGGCGATTGGTATGTAGGTGAGTACATTACATACATCAGAATCTAGGGAAGTGAAACAGTTCATTTTTTGCCCAGAATAGTCCCAGATAGGATGGTAATACAGGAAGTTAGCTTCCAGACTGTTATTAGTGGTATGTATCAGAAACTCACGGGACCTAAGAAGAAGAATTGGCCTAAGTTTGCACTGAATTTGGGTCAATTGGTGATCCCAACTTCAACCTGGGCTATGGTTCTAGGTGATCAGATAGCTGCTCCGAGATTAGGTGTTGCCCCAAAAAGGAAACATGACCCCAAGAAGTTTTTGGATGCACACTTAAAGCAAGTTCATAAAAAGATGGACTACACACATGAAACAATCCCTGATGATTCCATATACCAAGGGGTAGACACCTTTTCTCAAGTCTTGGCCAAAGTAAAGGACTCCCAAGGACAACATGATATTCTACAGTACCAGAAGCAACTGAAAGACAGGATCTTAAGCTACAGGGCCATGGAGATGAATCTTGTTGAAAAAGCAAGAAAGGACAGGGAAAAGAAAGAAGCTCAGAAGTCTACCAATCCTCCTTTGACCACCGCTCATGATGAAGACAAAGGTAAAGCTATTCAAGGGGAACCATCTAAAAATAAAGCTAATGAAGAAGATAAACTCATGCTGCAGACAGCCCATGAATCCAAACAGCAAATGGCCCAATTGTCATCAATGTTGCAAACTCAGTTGCTAGAACCTCCAAGGCCTGCGGACAAAATTCATCCACTGGGTACTCTGGATGATCACCTTCCTACTCCAGATACTACAAAGATGATGAATTGATCATAACCAAGGCTAATCCACCTAAGAGATAGAAGGTCATGCATTCCTCATCGCAAATTTCCACTGTAGATGTAATTGACTGTGATGAAGAAATAACTTCATCTTCTCTAGTACCAGTAGTGGAAGAAGTTACTGGAGATGCTAAGACTGACACTGAATTGTTGGACGAAATTGATATGGACCAGTATTTCCCTGAACAATCAGTGTTGGAATTTAATGCTGCCCCTGGTATCACCTCATCAGCAATTGTGTTGCCATCTGTGAAGTAAAATTCCACTGTGACTCTAGGAGGGCCACTTCCATTTTCATTACCCCATTTATATGATACCCTCAACAATGCCACTACTACATCGACAGAGTACTCAGTTCCTTTATCCACTTCACCCCCTGCTATTGCAGAAGTCCAGTCTATGGCTATCCCTCCACAATCATCTGTAGTTGATTCAGTAACAACCTCCATCGGTATATCTTCGGAGTTTCCCCCTATACACTCATCTTGTAAAGTTCAGAGTTCACTTACTCTCCCCGAAGTCAGTAGTCCTGTTCAGATTCCACTTTTTGAGGCACTGGTCTCACTTCCCTCCCTAGACAAAGGTGTGTCAACTCTTGAAGTCATCATTACACCTTTAGCTACTGCTCAAGTCACTCTACCTATCCCGGCCTCTGCTGTTACTTAGACACCTTCTTTGGTTTCCACAATTAGTGTCACCTCTGTTCCTACACCGTCCATTACTGAGTATATAGACATAGATGTGGTTCCTCTTGGAGATGTCTTCTATCGTCAAGATGACAAGGCGATAGTTAAAAGAGGCAGGAAGAGGGGTCAAGGACAAGGTGTTTTGGAAGCACATGAACCAGATCAGGTGATATGGTCCCCTAGAACTAATAACCCAATAATTGAAGCGATTGAAACAGCAACAGCCTTAGGGGCTTTTGCCTCTGCCAACTGGGATTCGGTCCAGGTCTTGGACAAAGAAGTCGACCTCAAGGAGGAAGAAATCAGAAACCTGAAGGAAGAATTGGCTAAAACAAAAGATCAGCATTCTATTGATGTGGCTGACCTTAGGCAAACTTGGGCAGACAAAGTGCAAGACCTAGAACAGAAAAATGCTACTCTTCTTACTGAATTTAACCTTTTGCAGTCTCAACATTCTGCTTGTCTTGTAAAGATAGCCTCTTTAGAAAAGAAGATGGAAGATGCAACTGCAAGTGCAGCTTCCTCCAATGTTCTCAAGTTCACACCCTGGGACCTCAAGAACCTATCTCTTGAAGTGAATCAGAGTCAGCATGAATTACTGAAGAAGTTATATATTGCGTTAGATGAGATCAAGGAAAATTTCATCAATTTTTCTAAGATGTCTTCTACTCTTAAGGAACATAAAGAAAAAAGACTCCTAGCTTGTAAAGCCGAGGATGAAATTGGTCAATGGCAATTGTATATCAAGAATGCTCCAGAATATATCCCAATCCTTAATACTTTCCAGATGAAGAAGGTCAAGGAATCCCTGAAGTCATGGCTTGATTTGAATGAATCAGCTGAAGAAATCATTACTAAGTCGTAGGACACCTGCACTAGATGATGGTATGCCACTGATAATATCTTGAAAGACTTAGGTTTGCCACTTATGAATCCTTTTCTGGAAGCTCTCCCACCAAAGTGCAGACTTGAATAACTTGACAACAGATGTGAAGAATTCACACAGAAGATTCGAGACTTGGAACAAATCAACATGCAAGATGTGGATCGTTTGGTTAAAAAACCGGTCATCATGGAAGGAAGGATTCTCGTGCACCTGCACATTTGGCATAAGTTGGAAAAGCAAGATATGGAGAACAACGCATACAATGCTCAGTTGTCTCTCGAATCAGTTGTTTTTCCAAATATAGATGAACTATTAGATATTTATGAAAAGTGGCAAGATTTTCTGTATCTTTAATTAGATCTGATTTTGTAATCCCTGTTTTGTAGAATCTCTCCTTTTGGGACTCTGATGTAAATTTACTATTTAAGGAGGAATGTTTCCCTTAGCAAGGGGTTGGGAATTTTGGAATTTTGATTCAGCAGGAGTATGGACTGAAGATGCTGTATCTATTCGAGCCATTGTAATTTTGGTACAAGACTTTTATGTGTAGTAAAGTTATCTTTTCTCCACCTTCTTATGTTCTTCAAATTTCTTTGAGAATCGTTGAGTTAAATGTTTCAGATTGTCATTGGTTTAAATATATTTAATCTTTTGCAAGTTATTTATTTCGGCACAAAGCCTTCATATTGATTTTTCTGTATGTTAGGTCCAAGCTATTGATTGTTCTATTAAGTTTCTTTGATTGAACAGTTATTACTTTTATATTTCTGCAAATGATTCGATGCAATTAAACATGCATAATCAATTGTTAATTTTTCAATTAACACCATGATTACAGATCAATTATTTGAATGAGCTTAAACACTTTGAAGCATTGTCACTTAATTTCTTGATTGATAAAACTTTAATTAACAAGTGAAGAACTAGAAGACATTTCTATTTAAGGTACTTGATCACTTGTTTATCATACTTCAGTTCTGATCTGCACATTATCAACTTTTCCTCTTTAGGTTAGATCTGACTTAGGATAGAATCTTTCCCTAGGTAGGTTAGGTTAGGTTTGTTAATCAGCTATCACACTTCGTTTTCCTTAATAGGAAAATGATCTTTGAAAGATCAAACCTTTTACTCTTAGAGTGCCAGCGGAGGCCAAATATCTGTGGGTGATTACCACACCAAACAGCTCGAGGATAGGGTAACTCTTGCGTAGGGTTAACTGAAGCCTTTGGCTGGGTTTTCATCCCTTGTTATGTGCCTTGGAACTCATTCTAGCATCTTGCACTTACCCTGCACCCCCAAGGAACCAACAAATGGCGCTAGAAGGAGGGTGTGAACTGGCACATTGCCCACAATAAGAGCTAACTTCTAGTTATTATGATTGCATGGCTCTTTCCCAAATCCCTGCATGGGAGTCTGACACCACATTGAGCCTACCAGGGCCTTTACATGAACTCCCTAAAAAGGCAGTTAAGATCTTGCCAAAATTTTATGGAGAAGGTAATGTCTCTGTCACCGAGCATATCAGAAAGTATGAATCTATTTTGCGTTTATTTAATATCATACATGAAGATGTTGCTTGCAGATTATTTCCATTTACCTTCGAAGGTAAGGCTTTTATTTGGTTTCATTTTTTACCTCTGAATTCAATTTCAAGTTGGTTAGAGTTTAAGAATTTTTTCAAAGATTCTTTTGAAGATTATGATGTGGTTGAGATTCATCAAAACCTAATTCAAATGCAAGTATTTGATGGAGAATCAATTCCGGATTTCAACACACATTTCCAACAAGTGTACTATAGCTTACGCAAAGAACATAGACCCGCAGCACAACTCACATTATGTTGGTATGCTAGATCTCTTCCCAAGATTATAGCAATGTTTATTTTGAGATAAGGGATAACAAATTTTAATGAAGCATGTAAAGAGGCTCAAGTTCTTGAGAGAGACTTGAAGGGGTATCCTTCCGATCTTTTTTATCCTTTCCTTTCATATAATCTTGAATCTATTAATGAAGAATTAAATCCTTCACAAAGTGCTCAATTAAGTTCTCAAATGAATGACCTGTGCGATGAAGTCATGCCTATTAAAAAAAACAAGGATAATCAAAATACCTTACATTGTTTCAAACAAATGTTTTTCACATTCGATTCAAGATCTTCCCCAGATACAAAAAGGGAATTGGGTGCACATTCTAATAAACCTTCTTCTTTTTCAAATAGATGTGAGTATGATGAATGTTTTTCATCTTCCCTTCATTGTTCGGAGTCAGAAGCCATTGAAGAAAATCCTCATATTTCTGATCCATGTAATGGACCATTTGTTCGAACAAATGTTGAGCACTTCCCTTCGTATCGCAATAATTCAACTATCAATACAAATGAAGATTTAAGAATCTATGAAAAGGATTTTCTATCTATTTCTAATAATTTTGCAAGTCCTTCTCATACAACTAATACCCATTTTTCTTCATTTAATCAAAAGGTCGATGTTCGAATAGAGAATTTTCAAGATCTTTATTGTATTTCACATTCTGAACAACATAATGATTTCTCTCGTCTTACAGAATCTGAAAATTCTTTTTCTTCATCCTTCGATTCTGACTATTATGAGCAGAATATCAACCATAATTCTTTAGATGATGAGTTAGCTGAGATCGAAATTGAGTTTCAAAATATTTGTTCTAAATATACTTTTTTGATAAATCAAATCTCAAATGAAAAGTTGTTTCGATCAAATGCTTTGAAATTAAATAAACTTGGTACACTTGACAAGAACGAATATTTAAAAGATGAAGTTGATTGGTCACAAGATTTGAACTCCGATACTTCCTTTCAATACAATAATGATGATATATTGTTAAAGGAAGTATTCTCCGCTCTCAATTTTGATGAAAATGTTTCGGATCATGATCTTAATAAATTCAAACACACTTTTCATGATTCAATTTATTTATCATTGGAACAATCATTTTTGAGCAATTTCCCATGTCATTTTCATCTCTTTGTAAATAAGAAACTTAGTTTATGTTTTCCTATTTTTGGATTTTCATTTTCAAAATTTTTGTGGCTGATTCATCATTTGTTTTATCTTGCAGACTTAAAGTTTCTTGATTGGCTTCATTGGATATTCGAGTATACTTAATGTTTGTTTATTTCGGAATAGTGTAGGAGTAGGTGTAGAACAAATTAATTTTGATGATTTCTTAATAAGTAAGAGCACCCTTTTGATCCTCTTCAATAAAGCATTTGTGATGACGAGTTGAATCTAACTTGGGTTTTTGTACTGTTCAATTACTGGAAGGTGTTACGTACACCTGTTCAGTGGATGTTTTACTCTTCAAGAGTAATTTTGTACAGACTAGGCTGATATTTTGTACATAAATTGATTTTGCTTATTTTCTTTGTTCGGCTTGTTTTATTTCCTTCATGTATTTAACTTTTGATGTCACAGCTCCACACATATAGCAATATCCATAAAATCAGTTTATTTCTTGGTGATGAGTCCAGTTTTGATTTTATGACTATCTGCTAGCTATGATTTGGAAATTGTTCAACTTAGGACATATGGCTGATGACCGCAAGACCTTGAATTAATATATCTCTACGATGGTCATTATCTTACACATGTATTATTTGTTTAATTGGGGCCTCAGAGATAGCAGAGTCTCCATTGTCTTATGTCTCATGGTCGAGTTGCATATCATAATAACTTTGCCTGCTTGTTCTACTCTGGTTCCTTTTACCATCACCTTAAAGAATAAACCTTATAATAAAGCAAATTGCAAGGTGAGGGGTCTTGCTGTCAAGCCTGCTCATTAGGTTCATAAGTGCCAAGCAGAATGACATCTTCACAACAAGCTACCACAATTGGAAGATGAATTTTAGTTTTACTGGGAGTTGGAAGATCCTATCACAGGTCGGTCCATTCATGATCAACAAAGAACTGGTGAGTAACGTTACCAAAATATGGTCACCAAGCCATGGTAATGCCTTGTAATTTTCCAACTTATTGAAACATGGATTAGTACATATCTTTTAGCTCAAAAGATACCTGTGTATATAAGAACAGGGAGGTCTTATCACAAGCCAGCCCCGCCACGATCATAAGTTCAATTTGAACTGAGGCCATCAAAATATGGTTACCAAGCCATGATAGTCCCTTTCAGCACCTCAACTGAAAGGCAAGGAGTCTCGTTATCGATCTAGCTTGATCAATTTCTGAATTCTGCCTGTGAGTGGCATTGCTTATATCTGATCACCAAGTCAGGGCAGTGGTCTTATACACGTAGTTATTTTTGGATATATATATATATATATAAACGCATGTAAATAGTGTTTCAAAGAAGCAAGGTGATGTGTAATTGGGATAGCCAGAAGCATTTTCGAGTGTGCCTAGGTTCAACACAAGCAGCCTTCCATGACTGCATACAAGTGAAGGGTCTCATGTTATTTTTCAAACCCCTTTATCAGATTTTGCATTATTCTCAAATGTGACCAGACAATGAGTATTTATTAATCTGGGTTCCATGATAGTTAGCTGTGTTCCTTGTGATCATTTTCAAAAATTTCGGCTGAAGAAAGAGTGTTTGGCTAACATGTTTGAATGTCTTCTTTAAACTGGGTTGTCATTACAGAGATAACAGGTTCTTCCCAGCCAGTTTCCATTTGTTGTGGCCACAATAGATCCCATGCTCAAGTAAGTACGGGAGCCCCGACCTTAATAAAACACTAAGGTGTTTGGGTGAGTTATTTTATAAACATTAGAATTTTAGATTTTACCTCTAGAATTCTCCACCCATGACTTTGATTTCCTTGGTTTCAACCGTTTGATTTTTTCCAAAGTGTTTTGGTTTCAAAAGCCAAAATTTATGAGTATTTTGTTCACTGGTAAAGTCATCCCGAAACCTGACGTTTGAAGAACCCACAATCCGCAATCTGACAATCGCGGTTTGCAGGACTATTGTTTTTTAAACGTTGGGTTTTGATGATTCTGAAACCCACAATCCGACGGTTGCGGACTACAGAATCACTCTGTAATGAGATGGGATAACAGTTACCCCGAAACCCGAATCCCGCAACAGCGCCATTCGGCTTCCGGGATGGTATTCTCTTGTCCACTTCGTGCATGCTTCCGCAACATGTAATTTCGGGATGCAGCTTTCGGGATTGTGTCTTCATGATTATTTTCTGTGCATTCCCGTGACCCACAATCCGCATTGCAGAATGCGGATTTCGGAGTAGTTGTTTTATTTTGACATTTTTACTTCCCGAAACCCGCCACCCCTAGTCGGTTGTTGGCTTTCGGAAGTCCTTTTCATTGTTCATTATTTTTACCAACCTGTAACCCGCAAATCCATACTTTCAGGTTTTGGCTTGCGGGGTTTTGAATAAAGAGTTTTACAAGCATACCTGAACCCAATTCCGCATTCCGCCACAATTGATCTCAGTCGTCCATTTGTTATAGTTGCACGGTTGGTTTTATTTCACTGAATGTATTTAATAGGGTTTTATTTTACTTTTTACTTTTACATTTTCACTGCTGAAAAACATACGCTGTTACGTTCTCGATTTATTGAGGATTGCGTGTCAGGTTCCATTGTTCAGTCGGTTCGCTATTTCAGGTAAGTCCACTGTTATCCTACGCTACTAGCTTGCATTTTGCTATTTTTGGGTTGAATTTTATTTAATTTTCTGCATTGATCAGATATTGTAAAATTCCTCCACTATGTCGAAGAATACACGGTCTAAAACGTCACTCAAAGACCCCCTGAACAAAGACCCAAATTTTGGTTTCTTTTTGACACTAGTGGAGGAGTTACATAGACATACCAAATGGATTGGTCCAAGATATATGCCATTTTTTACAATGATGACTTTTCCCATATCGAGGATGATAGACCAGTCTTCGAGAGAATTAGGGCTTCCCAAATTCATGCCATTGCTGCACGCCCTGCCATCTTACCTACATAGATGCAGTTAAGTGGATAATTGACAATGTTGGTGTTAAGGACCATTCATTTAATGATAGTGTAGGTTGCAAATTGACTAGTTTTCACCCGGAGGTTTTTGTTCGAGCATTTGCTCTAAAACCCTATGTGCAGATACTCTCCCCTGAGTTCCTTCAGTCGTCCAAAATCAGGTATAATTTTGAGCAAATGATTAAGTCTTGGATGCTCAAACCCAATGCCTTTGTACCTAAGTCGGATAACCTTTATCCTATCATCTAGTTCAAAGAATCCTATTCTCTACTTGCAGCCATGCTTTGCTGGCTTTTTGGTCAACCCAATTGTTCTCATTTCAAAGCAGAGTGGGCACCCATAGCACATCATGTGTTACTTACAGGTGAATATTTCCCGTGGGCCTTTGTTCTATCATTGGAACTGAAAAACGCCATTCAAGATTATCAGAAGGCACCAGCTCATAAGAAACCACCCTTCTTCCTATCAACATATGTTTTGGACATTTTCTGTTCAAAGTTCTAGTATCCAAATTTGGGTTGGCATTGGACTCCTTCAGACCCACCCATACATATTTATCATTCGGCACTTTGGGAAGGAAATTTTGTAACTTTTATATATGAAATTTGTGATTGTTTTGTGGGTACCATTTATTTCAAGATCTTCGAGCAGCAGCCACCTGCATTCTCAGAAGATGCAAACGATTTTATCAACACGATGGGTGATTGCTATGTAGGTGAGTACTTTACATACATCAGAATCTGGGGAAGTGAAACAGTTCATTTTTTGCCTAGAATAGTCCCGGACAAGATGGTAATAAAGGAAGTTTCCTTTCAGACTGTTATTAGTGGTATGTATCAGAAACTCATGGGACCTAAGAAGAAGAATTGGCCTAAGTTTGCATTGAATCTGGGTCAATTGGTCATCCCAACTTCAACCTGGGATACGATTATGGGTGATCAGATAGCTGCTCTGAGATTAGGTGTTGCCCCGAAAAGGAAACATGACCCCAAGAAGTTTTTGGATGCACACTTAAAGCAAGTTCATAAAAAGATGGACTACACACATGAAATAATCCCTGATGATTCCATATACCAAGGGGTAGACACCTTTTCTTAAGTCTTGGCCAAAGTAAAGGACTCCCAAGGACAACATGATATTCTACAGTACCAGAAGCAACTGAAAGACAGGATCTTAAGCTACAGGGCCATGAAGATGAATCTTGTTGAAAAAGCAAGAAAGGATAGGGAAGAGAAAGAAGCTCAGAAGTCTACCAATCCTCCTTTGACCACCGCTCATGATGAAGACAAAGGTAAAGCTATTCAAGGGGAACCATATAAAAGGAAAGCTAATGAAGAAGCTAAACTCATGCTGCAGACAACCCATGAATACAAACAACAAATGGCCCAATTGTCATCAATGTTGCAAACTCAGTTGCTAGAACCTCCAAGGCCTGCAGACAAAATTCAGCCACTGGGTACTCTGGATGATCACCTTCCTACTCTAGATACTCCAGAAGATGATGAATTGATCATAACCAAGGCTAATCCACCTAAGAGACAGAAGGTCATGCATTCCTCATCGCAAGTTTCCACTGTAGATGTAATTGACTGTGATGAAGAAATAACTTCATCTTCTCCAGTACCAGTAGTGGAAGAAGTTACTGGAGATGCTAAGACTGACACTGAATTGTCGGGTGAAATTGATATGGACCAGTCTTTCCCTAAACAATCAGTGTTGGAATTTAATGCTGCCCCTGGTATCACCTCATCAGCAATTGTGTTGCCATTTGTGAAGTAAAATTCCACTGTGACTCTAGGAGGGCCACTTCCATTTTCGTTACCCCATTTATATGATACCCTCAACAACGCCACTACTACATCGACAGAGTACTTAGTTCCTTTATCCACTCCACCCCCTGCTATTGCAGAACTCCAGTCTGTGGCTATCCCTCCACAATCATCTGCAGTTGATTCAGTAACAACCTCCATTGGTATATCTTCAGAGTTTCCCCCTATACACTCACTTGGTAAAGTTCAGAATTCACTTCCTCTCCCCGAAGTTAGTAGTCCTGTTCAGATTCCACTTTCTGAGGCACTTGTCTCACTTCCCTCCCTAGACAAAGGTGTGTCAACTCTTGAAGTCATCATTACACCTTTAGCTACTGCTCAAGTCACTCTACCTATCCCGACCTCTGCTGTTACTCAGACACATTATTTGGTTTCCACAATTAGTGTCACCTCTATTCCTACACCGTCCATTACTGAGTATATAGACACAGATGTGGTTCCTCTTGGAGATGTCTTCTATCGTCAAGATGACAAGGCGATAGTTAAAAGAGGCAAGAAGAGGGGTCAAGGACAAGGTATTTTGGAAGTAGATGAACCAGATCAGGTGATATGGTCCCCCAGAACAAATAACCCAAGAATTGAAGCGGTTGAAACAGCAGCAGCCTTAGGGGATTTTGCCTCTGCCAACTGGGATTCGGTCCAGGTCTTGGATAAAGAATTCAACCTCAAGGAGGAAGAAATCAGAAACCTGAAGGAAGAATTGGCTAAAACAAAAGATCAACATTCTGTTGATGTGGCTGACCTTAGGCAAACTTGGGAAGACAAAGTGCAAGACCTAGAATAGAAAAATGCTACTCTTCTTACTGAATTTAACCTTTTGCAGTCTCAACATTCTGCTTGTCTTGTAAAGATAGCCTCTTTAGAAACGCAGATGGAAGATGCAACTGCAAGTGCAACTTCCTCCAATGTTCTCAAGTTCACACCCTAGGACCGCAAGAACCTAGCTCTTGAAGTGAATCAGAGTCAGCATGAATTATTGAAGAAGTTATATATTGCCTTAGATGAGATCAGGGAAAATTTCATTAATTTTTCTAAGATGTCTTCTACTCTTGAGGAACAGAAAGAAAAAAGACTCCTAGCTTGTAAAGCTGAGGATGAAATTGGTCAATGGCAATTGTATATCAAGAATGCTCCAGAATATATCCCAATCCTTAATACTTTCCAGATGAAGAAGGTTAAGGCATCCCTGAACTCATGGCTTGATTTGAATGAATCAGCTGAAGAAATCATTACTAAGTCATAGGACACCTGCACTAAACGATGGTATGCCACTAATAATATCTTGAAAGAATTAGGTTTCCCACTTATGAATCATTTTCTGGAAGTTCTCCTACCAAAGTGCAGACTTGAAGAACTTGACAACAGATGTGAAGAATTTGCACATAATATTCGAGACTTGGAACAAATCAGCATCCAAGATGTGGATCGTTTGGTTAAAGAACCGGTCATCATGGGAGGAAGGATTCTCATGTACCTGCGCATTTGGAATAAGTTGGCAAAGCATGATATGGAGAACAACGCATGCAATGCTCAGTTGTCTCTCGAATCAGTTGTTTTTCCAAATATAGATGAATTGTTAGATATTTATGAAAAGTGGCAGGATTTTCTGGATCTTTAATTAGATCTGATTTTGTAATCCCTGTTTTGTAGAATCTCTCCTTTTGGGACTCTGATGTAAATTTACTATTTAAGGAGGAATGTTTCCCTTAGCAAGGGGTTGGGAATTTTGGAATTTTGATTCAGCAGGAGTATGGACTGAAGATGCTCTTTCTATTCGAGCCATTGTAAGTTTGGTACAAGACTTTTATGTGCAGTAAAGTTATATTTTCTCCACCTTCTTATGTTCTTCAAATTTCTTTGAGAATCGTTGGGTTAAATGTTTCAGATTGTCATCGGTTTAAATGTATTTAATCTTTTGCAGGTTATTTATTTTGGCACAAAGCCTTCATATTGATTTTTCTGTATGTTAGGTCCAAGCTATTGATTGTTCTGTTAAGTTTATTTGATTGAACAATTATTACTTTTATATTTTTGCATATGATTCGATGCAATTAAACATGCATAATCAATTGTTAATTTTTCAATTAACACCATGATTATAGATCAGTTATTTGAATGAGCTTAAACACTTTGAAGTATTGTCACTTAATTTCTTAATTGATAAAACTTTAATTAACAAGTGAAGAACTAGAAGACATTTATGTTTAAGGTACTTGATCACTTGTTTATCATACTTCAGTTCTGATCTGCACATTATCAACTTTTCCTCTTTAGGTTAGATTTGACTTAGGATAGATTCTTTACCTAGGTAGGTTAGGTTAGGTTTGTTAATAAGCTATCACACTTCGTTTTCCTTAATAGGAAAATTGATCTTTGAAAGATCAAACCTTTTACTCTTAGAGTGCCAGTGGAGGCCAAATATCCGTGGGTGATTACAACACCAAACAACTCGAGGATAGGGTAACTCTTGCGTAGGGTTAACTGAAGCCTTTGGCTGGGTTTTCATCCCCTGTTGTGTGCCTTGGAAGTCATTCCAGCATCTCACACTTACCCTACACCCCTGAGGCACCAACAAGAAGCTATATGTGATGCTCACAGACATATATAAATCTTGCTTGATCCATTTATTCATAGAAGGATTAGCAGATCCATTGAAAGGGTTGGTTAAAGCATATAGACCATCTACCTTGCAAGATGCAATGTGCAGAACAAGATATCTACATGATGTTATACCAAGAACAAATATTCTGACCGAATTCATGGACAAGAAACCTTTCCCAAAAGGTTCGGATTTTTTTTCAAGAAAGATAGCAATGTCAAATACCGAGATGAGTTAAGGAGAAAGAAACTCTGCTTCACCTGCCAAGAACCATGGACTTTGAGACATAAGTGTGCTAAGCAAAAGGCACATTACATTGAGGTCTTCTTAGAGAGAGAATCCAAGGAGGAAGACAAGGAAGAACCAATTGAAGAATATGGTGGCTATGAGACAACATATGAAAAATAGCTACCACCAACAAGTGGAAATATTGCAGTCACGGCAAGAGTAATACCTCACTTCCCCACTCTCAGATTCAAGGGATTTGTTCATGTTCAAAGATCTCATTTACCCACCTGCTGACCCAATAAGATAGGGAAGAGGGAACACGATAACAATCTGTGGGGCTTTTCATAAAAATTAGCCCAGTCATTAGCATCATATGAATAAAAACATTGGTGTGTAGATACAAATTAGGAAAAATGCACAGCAGAATTGAAACTAATCCACACACAATTCATGCCCATCCAGCATATCAAAACAGTCATCAAATTAATGCATTGCAGAAGTAAATACATAGACAGAAAACACTTATCTTCATTGTGCAATTGTCCCAAGAAACTAGCTATGTCACTGCAACGTTCCACCCAACCGTAGGCTCTTCGACAGCATATACTGAGTTCGTCCAAAGGCCACCCCCGAGATGGGAATGATATCTACAAGGAAAAAGGGGATTTCAAACTCATACATAGCCAAACAGCCAAATAGTCATTTGGATCTAAGCCAAGCCAGATCACTGCTTTGTTTATCAGGCTAAATCTGAACCCTCTTCAATTGTGGATGCTTCCACTCAAGTTCAAGCCAAAACAATGGAAACCCATTTCAACCCCAACAATCTCCTACACACAGAAACTCATAACTAGGCATGGGTACACATAACAGCAAAATCTCAAGTATTGGGTATGAAGGGAAAACATGAGCAACCCAAAAACGAAGTGAGAAATGGGGAAAACAACCCTGGGAAGGCAATTTCATTTTCAAAAAATGTTTGGGACAACCCAGGAGCAAAAATGACCTCCATTAAACCCCCAATTCGTGGATCTCTTCTCCCAGCCACTGTGCTAACCAAAACGAGTTTGTAGGCATGGAAAAATGCAGGAAATGGTAAAAACGTGGAGGATAAAACCCCAACAAGCCAAAACACCCAGCAGGCTTCAAATAAAAACGCCCAACAAGCCAAAAACGCCCAACCAACTCCCAAAAATGCCCAACAAACTAAAAACACCCAGCAGGCTTCAAGAAAAATGACCAGCAAGCTCTCCAAACGTGAGAGGGTGAAGTCTAACCATGAATAATGGCTTGGGAAGGCAATTCGTGGGTGTTTTCTTGCCCAAGAAGCAAAAACATGATTTTCCATGAGGGTGGCTTGCCCATACTCGAATTTGGACAGCCATACCTCCCCAATCCCCAAGGCATTAACTTCTTCACCCACCTCTTGGGAGAAATGAATGATTGGGCATCAAAATCCACATGGGTAGTTGATGGTTCATGGGTTCTCTCATTGACACTTGGCTTGACTTGATTGGCTCAAGGGTTTGGATATTTTCTCCTCCCAATTCCTTGCAATATCATGCCCCCATCTCTTGTTGCATTGCATAGCTAGTTGTGGGAATTTATATTAAGATGCATATTTACAATTCCCATGGTTCACTAGCACATGGGTAGCATAATTTCAAATACTTGCCTCTTCTAGGTCGAGCATTTACTAGAGGGGCCTTGTCCTTGAGCTCCACACTAGGAATCATACAAAATATGCATACAATATTTACATTATAGCCAAAATATTACAAGGGTCAAAACGGGGGACATGACATTCCCCTCCCCTTGGAATAACACCGTCCTCGGTGTTCCAATACCTAGGAATACATACACGCTATATACATGTCCAAAAGTCACAAAATATGGCAGGTCTGTCCTGCATCTCACCCTTTACTTGGGTTTTTAGGACCAAGTCTTTTGGCCTTCACAAAATGTTCCTACTGGCTGGGACCGTCTAGCTCTACATGAGGGCATTGTTCCAAAACAATCCCTTTCTACTGATCTACAAGTCTGGAAACTTTATGACGGCTATCCTCTTGATGTTTCATTGTTTGGTAGCTGCGGAGGAAATGATTTCCGTCACATCCCCAACATTTCACTGGTTGCTTTACCTTTTCATGCTCATATTCCTTTGAGTCTTCCCACCTGGAACATTTCTTAATCGGCCGATTGGATGAATGCTTCTTCACTGATCCACTTTCCTTTCCCCTACTGATTACTCCCATAATGCTTTTTACCCCTTTTTGCAAACAAATAGAGTCCTGCAGAACCTCGTGGTTCATCTCATTCTGTTGCCTCTGTAGCTTGAGCATCTCTCCAAGATTTTCTTGGGTTTTTGCAATTGTTTGAAGAAGACTTTCAGCCAATTCTAAGAGCCCTTTGTCTGCCGCCATCGTCAATGTGCACAGTTGACCAAACTTTACTTACTAGCAACACTTGCTTGTGTTGGCTGCAACCAATTGTTTCAATTTCTCACCTGTGAAATTTATCATGGAAACTCTTTGTTAGGACATGCATAATATAAACATTAAAATTAGTCAATTATTTCCCAATTGACATGGAACGTCCATGCTTCACTCATGCGACTTCCAAATTTTCATGCTTTCCCAACATACACAGGATCTCTTTCATGTTCATCCTTTCACAGTGAAATAACTATTTTAGCATTCACAATTTTAATTCAAGCAAATAAACACATTCTTCTTCTAGTCATGACATGCATTCAACAATTCTTTGTTTTATAAATGCATCAAAAAAGGAAAGAGAAGAGTAAGAGTTTTCTCCCTTTTAGTCTTGTTTTATTACGGAGCTATGCCATCACTGTGGTTTCATGCTCCTTAGTATTTTTCACTTTAATGTGAATGCTTGAATTGCCCTTATTGGCTATGACACTTAGTGTCTAAGGTCTGTTTAAAGCTTTTCAACTTGGGTACCCCTTCCCATTCTGCTTCCAGAACCTCTAGTTGCTAGGACCCACTCATGTTCACTAACACCATCTTTTATTACTGCTCATATTGAGCTCTTTTGGGACAGTCATATGTCCATATGCATCCCTATGATGCCTTCCTGGTCTTTGCTTCCAACAATACCTACACTCAAACATTGAATCAATTCACATGTTTAGTTTATTTCATAAGGTTTTTCTTTAAACAAAAGTTTGAGAAATCATAACCAAATCATATACACACGTATATTCATAAGCAAGAAGTTGCAAGATAACCAAATACTTATCTGTATTGGATGTCTTCACTTTATTCCATGGGATCCTTCTTGCTTTACGAGCCTTGGATTTCTGTGGACACAATTATGAATGTTGGGCCAACACGTAGGCTGCTCCACAATCATTCGAATAGGCAATGCCAGCCCAGTATGCTGACTGGTTTTATAAATTGTTTAATGGGTATTGGGCCAGCATATACACTATTTCACAATATTAAGTGATTAATTCCCAACTAGTTACTCTCTATATTTATCAAGAACTTATATCACCTACTCATTTACTCTGGATTTACCAGCAAATTATAGTCTTTCAGGGTCTTGCTTTCCTGCAATGACCAAGGTTTCCAACAAGGAAAACAATAGTGTATCAGCTAGCTGTTAAAAGATTTATACCTGAAATCTTCATTATTCCAAACAAGACATAAATGAAAATGAATACTTATCTGTATTGTGCATTTCCCCTCTGGTCCACAGGATCCTGCTTCGCTTTGCAAGCCTTGGGATCGCCTATGGACTTGGATGTAGTTAATTCTTCACCAATACACCTTCATGCCAACTGGATTTACCAAGAATTTGGTGGTGCCCAACCAGTCCCATACCTGGTTGGCCCTCTCCATTGCCAAGCCAACACATTCGTCTGGGTCATCGACCAATGGAAGGAAACTATGCCACCTGACCATTATAGGTCAAGGCTATATTATGGAGCTATAGGCATCTCAGGGTTTTCAGTCAGTCTTCCGCGCCCGCCCTCCCACTGCTGACCCAATAGAGATTTTATGTCTTCACCAATGTCACCACACCTTCTTGCACCATAACCCTTCACACACACATCAACTCTTCATTCATACAAGGACGCCACTCCTTCTATTGTGCAAATCGATGGTTCCTTTTAGGAACTTTATAGGTGACTTTCTTGACTACAAGTTAGCATGACCCCACTCACACAAGGATGATACCTCTTCTTATTACACAGCTCTTCGGGCTTGTCCATCTCTTCTGGTAATATTTCACGTGAGCATAGAAAGGTTTCCAATTCCCATACAGTCATTTTGCGTACCCTTCTTCACTTTTCCCTTTAATGTGCAGTATCAATCTGCATCTATGTAGGCTGACAACACAAGAAGGATAAGCAAGCTTATCAGTATTGTTGTTCAATTTATTAGCCACATTCCATATCATTCACTATCAAGTATTGAAACACCAGGAATGCGTCCATCCCCTTAGGGTGTAGTCAATATTGAAAACCCTATCATGACCCAGCACCAGAAAAGGTGTGCACCCCCTTCCCGATGTGTGCCATGTAGGCCCTAATCATACTCAGGCAATCTGCAATGATATAAACAAAATAGAGCATGCTCTGCATATTAACCCTAATAATTTAGACATGCATGTTCTTGTCTAGGGTCACAGAATACTCATTCATTTTGCAGATGTATCTCACATTCCTTCTGGGCATAGCTTTACCATCTCACTCTCATGGTTTACCGGCGTGCGGTTTGGTTGAGACATTATCAATGGCCTTTCACCCGAAACCCATTTCCAAAGCATGGGGTCTTTCCCATCTAGCTTGGATTTTGCAGGCCATCACCCCTGGTCTTCCTACAATGTGTCTTCCCATATTTTCCATGCTCAAAGCAATCTCCTTGAAATATGAAACTTCAGACAGCCAAACACTTTGTAAGTCTTTATGCACATAATATTTCCTTGCTACCACAGTCACTGAGGTGATCTCAGAATTATAACACTCAATAATTCAAACACCTTCAACTGTTAACATTTGAAATGCAATGAAATATATATATATATATATATCATAATAGAATTGCAAGACACGGGTACATTCTTCATGCACTGTAAATACTCATTTTTTCACAGCCATATTCTTTTTATGCAACCCTGTCCTTCCAACAGAGTACTCTCATAGCCCATCAACATGTCTACCTTCTTCATGCAATCATTCTCCTACAGTCATAGCAGCTCATGAAATGGTCTCAGTACTAACAATAGTTCACCATTTCATTTATCATCTAATTGCATTGAAATATATATATCACAACTATGCATTCACACAATGCATCTCAACATGTGCACCTGCACATATGCATGCACATTCACAACATTTACATAATATTGGATGTACATTCACTTAATGCATAACCCCTCAATGCAACCTTGCATTAAGTTATGAGTACTATGCGTTCAACATAATTCAAACATAGTTGAAGGGATCTTACCAAATCCTCTTTCAACATTCATGCCATTTATGCACCAATAACCATTACATGCATGGTTGATATTAACATCACTTGATGTTACCTGATCAGTTGACCTCTTACCAAGGCTACACAGTCCTTTTTCCAACCTCATGATCATAGTTTTGTTGCACCATCCCTTCCTCATATGATTGTTGGTCATATGCAACAACATCATCCTCATCTTTAGCCATGCTTCAGTTGCCTTTGGCCCTCTAACCAATGCGAACACAACTAATGATTAGCAACCATAATCATTGTCTTAAGTGGCTCATTGCATATGTAAAACTTCACTATTTTACCAATATGCAATATCCTATTCATGCACAACATTTCCACATGCACTATGCAATGTTTGTTAATATGCCATCTAGTGCATATGCATCTATGTAATCTCTCACATTTTCACATTCCTATGCCATAGTTTATATGCATGACAATTTTATAATTATAAATACGACATCAAAACAAGGGTTAAGGAATTCTCCCTTTCCAATCCCTCATCGTAGCATGGAATCCCTCTTCCATATCATAGTTGGTCCGGTTCCTTCCAGTCATGTAATTATAGAATTTGCCCATATTGACAACAAATTTTTGTGTCAAACAGCCGCTGGCACTCTTCTGCACCAAACATCTATCACATATGTAGACCTCATTCAAACTTTGGTCATGCATCCCTGTTCTCTTTTGGATAATCTTTCCAACGCCTATCCCCGTGCTCCATTCCAATCCAGGACATGGAATTTACACTCTTCCAAAAATGCAAACTTTGCCCAAATTTTCTGCACTTTTACACAACTGCAATTCGTTCTGAAATGCCAACTTCAGCTGCTTGTAGAAGCAAATTTAGGAAGAATCATGAAAACTTATCTACCGGGTGAAGGTAGTCCATATAACAAGGAACACTCATCAACCTTTAGATCCCTGTTCCGATGCACCAATCAACTTCTATAAAATTCAGGGTTTGGCTACTTCTCACTTTTCACTTTTTCCCCAAAATCTCAAAATTTGGCCAAAAATGGCTATCTCCCAAACTATGCATTTCTGGAAAGTCTTCGTCTAACAAAAACTGTCCATCTTAATGAGAAGATGAAATGTCTAGTTCAGTAAAATTTTTGATTCCAACATCTAGGGTCACTTTTACTGTCCACAAGCTTTTTAGAATCCCGAAAAAGTGGCCCGGAATAGTGTTTTTTGGCCTTCTTGCTCACCCCGACTCCACATCCTTTGGATTTCGGCTCCAAGATTACAAACGTAACACTGTGCCTACTCCATGGTTGCGCCATATCGATTTTAGCCCAAACCGACCTTCCGTCGAGCCTCGGGATACCCTCTTGCAAAAGTCACTATTCTCCATTTTCTGTCAAATTGGATCATATTGGGTTCAAGACCCTCTCATGTTCTTACATGGCCTTTGTTAATGGCCTCCGAACCCCACAGGAATCATCCCATTCTGAGCCCAACTTCTCCTTCTACCCAAAAATCAAGTTTTTGGCTCTCTCTATATATATTTTTCTGCTCCTCCCATCGCTGGTCATGGCTCAACCTCTACGACCATCGCTGGATTTAACTTCCCCGTCGCAGCGCAGGCTTTATCCTTACCATTGCTGCCCTTGGCACTGTATCTAACCCAAAAATCGCCGCCGTAGCGTAGGTTTTAACCTTAAAGTCGCTGCCATTTCGCTAGTGTCGCCGCCAACCGGCGTAGATTTTAACCTTAACTTCTGTGCCCTATGGCGGCGGTCCTGGCCTTTTCTTCGTCGCCCGTCGCAATTTTTAAGCTTAAAATCACCGCCTAGTGTCGCATCTTTTAAGCTTAGAATTGCTGCCGCGCGCAAAATCTAACATTAACTTCACCGCACGCATCACAGATTTTAAAGTTAAAATTGCCACCGCCGCGCGCACAAATTAACCTTAATTTTGCTGCCACGTGTCGCAAATTTTAACCCTAACTTTGCCGCCATAGCCTTAGGCAAAATTTCGAAAACACTTAGAAAAATTTAAAATTTTTCCTTCTTCTTTTAGCTCAGCATTTATGCTAATTTTGGCGCCGTGCGCGCAGATTTATGCTTAACTTTGCCGCCGCGCCCACGCATGGTTCAGAAATTAGAGTTAATTTTGCTGCCACCCGCGCGCGCAAAAATTAGCGTTAATTTTGCCGCCGTAGCAAACACTTAGAAAATTTTTCAAATTCTCAAATACAATTAGAATTTTTTTGGAGATATTTTCTTCGTTTTCTTTATAGAGGTGAGTTACTACAAATCAAACTTGCATAAAAACAATAAAAGAATGCCAAGAACTTGCATCTATGAAAAGGGATTTTCTCTTCATTTAAAATTCAACAATCCAACCAATGGATTCACAGTCAATCTTCAAGCACCCAACAAGCATGGGCAAGGAAAACTCATGTGCATAAGGGCATAATTCACAAGCTTTCCTTACTTCCGAAAATCATCAATCGACAATATAATTGTTGGTTCATTACAATTAACAGACATCATTACGATATGGGGCTGTAACAACCAATTATTCAGGCTTTCAATCATGACATTAACACACAAAAACTCATGCCAGCCATGCCCAAAATTCAATTTCATGCATTCAAAGCATCATGGACATTCAAGGGGAAAGGAGTCATAATTAATCAAGGTCTCAAGCACATGATGCATTATCTCATATGCATAGCAATTAGCAACAAACATCAACCAACACACCACAACATACCCCATGCACAACACACACAAAATCTTATTTTCCTAATCTGTTGTGTGGATGTTGGCTCAACAGCCTCAGTGTTGTAACCATGAGCTCTGATACCAAATGTCATGTACCCACCTGCTGACCCAATAAGAGAGGGAACATGATAACAATCTGTGGGGCTTTTCATAAAACTCAGCCCAGTCATTAGCATCATATGAATACAAACATTGGTGTGTAGATACAAATTAGGCAAAATGCACAGCGGAATTGAAACTAATCCACACACAATTCATGCCCATCCAGCATATCAAAACAATCATCAAATTAATGCATTGCAAAAGTAAATACATAGACAGAAAACACTTATCTTCATTGTGCAATTGTCCCAAGCAACTAGCTATGTCGCTGCAACGTTCCACCCAACCGTAGGCTCTTCGACAACATATACTGAGTCCGTCCGAAGGCCACCCCCAAGCTGGGCATGATATCTACAAGGAAAAAGGGGATTTCAAACTCATACACAGCCAAACAGCCAAATAGTCATTTGGATCTAAGCCAAGCCAGACCACTGCTGGGTTTATCAGGCTAAATCTGAACCCTCTTCAATTGTGGATGCTTCCACTCAAATTCAATCCAAAACAATGGAAGCCCATTTCAACCCCAACAATCTCCTACACACAGAAACTCATAAACTGGGCATGGGTACACATAACAGCAACATCTCAAATATTGGGTATGAAGGGAAAACATGGGCAACCCAAAAACGAAGTGAGAAATGGGGAAAACAACCCTGGGAAGGCAATTTCGTTTTCAGAAAATGTTTGGGGACAACCCAGGAGCAAAAATGACCTCCATTAAACCCCCAATTCGTGGATCTCTTCTCCCAGCCACTGTGCTAACCAAAATGAGTTTGCAGGCATGGAAAAATGCAGGAAATGGTAAAAACGTGGAGGATAAAACCCCAGCAAGCCAAAACACCCAGCAGGCTTCAAATAAAAACGCCCAACAAGCCAAAAATGTCCAACAAACTCCCAAAAATTCCCAGCAAACTAAAAACGCCCAACAGGCTTCAAGAAAAATGCCCGGCAAGCTCTCCAAATGTGAGAGGGTGAAGTCTAACCATGAATAATGGCTTGGGAAGGAAATTCGTGGGTGTTTTCTTGCCCAAGAAGCAAAAATACAATTTTCCATGAGGGTGGCTTGCCCATACTCGAATTTGGACAGCCATACCTCCCCAATCCCCAAGGCATTAACTTCTTCACCCACCTCTTGGGAGAAATGAATGATTGGGCATCAAAATCCACATGGGTAGTTGATGGTTCATGGGTTCTCTCATTGACACTTGGCTTGACTTGATTGGCTCAAGGGTTTGGATATTTTCTCCTCCCAATTCCTTGCAATATCATGCCCCCATCTATTGTTGCATTGCATAGCTAGTTGTGGGCATTTATATTAAGATGCATATTTACAATTCCCATGGTTCACTAGCACATGGGTAGCATAATTTCAAATACTTGCCTCTTCTAGGTAGAGCATTCACTAGCGGGGCCTTGGCCTTGAGCTCCACGCTAGGAATCATACAAAATATGCATACAGTATTTACATTATAGCCCAAATATTACAAGGGTCAAAATGGGGGACATGACAATAGTTACAGTTCTGGTTGAAGGAGGTGCTACTCATAACTTCATTGATTCAGACTTAGTGGAAAGAAGGAAGCTTCCTACTGAAAGCTTTGAAGGTTTCACAGTGATCATACTAGGTAATAACTCCATGGATTGTACTAAATGGATTCCAAAGATGTAAGTAACCATAGGATATTATACCTTGACAGATAGTTTCTATGTTGTTAATCTAGCCGACACTAACTTGGTGTTGGGAGTGCAATGGTTGTACTCCGTTAGAGATTATTCAATGAATTATAAGGTGCCTCAAATGAGCTTCAAATATCCCGATGGGAAGAAAATAGTATTGAAAGGCATCAACACCTATCCTAATCCAATGGTGTCTTCACATAGTATGAGATCAATATTGAGGCATGGAGACATTGAATGGGTTGATGAGTGCCTCATCACCACTTAAGGCACCATCATAGATATTTCAAAACACCCTGAAGACATAAAGATATTTCTATGAAATCATGAGAAGGTATTTGGAGACCTTCCACGTGGTAGGCCACTTGATAGAGATTCAACTTACATTCATGGAATATTGGATGTAGTAGTGCAAGAAAGAAACTTGATGGCATAAGAGAAGACCTAGATCTTATTGGATCAAATGTAAAATGTTCCCAGAGGAATTGGTAGTGATGCACTATCAATATGGTTGTGGGATCTTGGTATCCTTTGGAATGACAATTTGTTCCAGGTGACCAAAATGTTGAGAGGAATGTAGCATGATCAATGGGATCTTGGAGGGCGAGTCAATCTTAACTTCTAGAAATATATCCATGGGAAGCAGTGGTTTAGTTTCCTACATGGGAACTCTCATCATGGATGGACACACTATGTTCCTGCTTGGTGGTCTGTGAGCCTTCAAAAGACTCTTTTTGTTGACACTAAGTGAGGTGGAAGAAGGCGGCATGAGAATATTTTTGGGAACCTTCTTCCTGGTAGATCACCAAAAAAAACAACTGAGCATATTTTCAAATAGGTAAGTGAGGACCGATGAGTCCAATTTTCAGGTATTTGATAACATTTTTTCCCGCATAAAGCTCAAGCAATGGCGAAGAAACACACTCATTTGTGGGAAAAATGTTTTACCTTAATTATTTAATGAAGTTGTTTTTGACGATTATTCTTGTATGTTTAAAATGCGTATTCAATAAACTAATTCTGTGGAAATCGAGCGTGATTGAGTAGGTTCAGGGGCATTAAAGGACAAACACGTAGAAGACTGAGGGATCATGCAGCTCGGTGCCTTTTTCTTGATTTGTAGAGAACGCACTCCTGTTCAAGGAGAATCGGCATTTAGACATTTAGTTAGGTTCAACATTAAGAATTATATAAATATGGACCTCTCGGATAGCGAGAGGTCTCTGTTGACATTTTTGGAGAAACATTGTTTCACGTTTTTGCACTATTGAGATAATTCTGAGTTACAGACCTTTGTGAAGACATGGAGTTTATATTTTAATAGAAGATTGATGTTAAATCCCAGTCAACGTCTATACGTTTCGTTCCCTCCTGAGTACGGGTTGGAGAGGGCCCCTCCAACACGTAAGTCAGGGGATTTCCATTTTTTAGGTATTTCCGATTATGTGTTTTACAGTGATGAAAATTTAAATCGCATATGGAAGCATTTGAATGATGTCTTGATTCTGTAGTAATTTATAACACGTTCTGTAGTTCAGCAATACGGTTTCAGTGGTCCTATAGTTGCTTTCTTCCAACGCACATTTTAAACAACGATTCCATATATATTAGCATTGCCTTCAAAAATCATGGTTTAGATCTAAGGTTTATGAATGTTTCCCATCATGATTAATTGCTTCTCGAGATTGATTGCTTTGATTTCTTAATAATAGATGTGTATCATGAGATGTTAGATTAGAATTCTAGTTTTATGCGTAAGTAATTACAAACCTTGCTTTCTTTAATTTAGAATAGATTTGTTATGGCATTTCACTTTCATAGTCTAGATTCACCATTCTGCATTAGGTAGATTCATAGGAATATCTCTTTCACTTTCAGCATTTTTAATTCTTTAAAATAGATTTACTGCTTTTAGTATTTTAATTCTTTACAAATAGATTTACTGCTTTTAGTATTTTAATTCTTTAAAATAGATTTACTGTTTCCCAGTATTTAATTCCCTAGTATAAACAGTTTTATGTATTGAGTAGGAAACCTTTAAAACATTGATACTGATACCCAACCGTGACAAAGATTATCCTATAAGAGCACAGATAGTGCCTGCACCTCTAAAGTTTGTACGTCCCCCAGGTTGATAATTAAAGTAGTCTCTTAGTACAACTGCCCTCATTAGACATTCATATTGGGAGCTCACCACTTTTTGGCGCTATTGCCGGGGAGGTGCTAAATCTTTTAGGAGACATCACCTAAAAACAACACAAAAAAAGAAAACATAAATCACATAAAACAAAAACATAAATATTTTTTTTACCAATGAATGCCTTGTCGGCAAAGGGATAGGTTTGGTCGCTTTCTTCCCAAGCATCCCATGAGCAACAATGATAATAATAGTTCTGACCATTCTCAGTTTGAATTTCTACACTCTAAAAACGATACTAACTCCACATACGATCCAAACAGAGACAACTTCACCACCAGTTCCAGCTCAAACACCACAATGGAAAATGAAGAGGAGGAACCTAGGGAGCTTTTCATCTTTCCCATTAGCATACCTCTTGGAGATGCCAGGATGAAGAACATCAATTCCAATAATCTACCAAACTTCCATGGTTTGACTTCAGAAGATCCTGACACATTCCTGTTTGAATTTGAGGTAGTTTGCAGATCATTTGATTACACTACTAATGCACAAAAGCTAAGGTTGTTTCCTTCCACACTGAAAGACCTATCACTTTGGTGGTTCATGAGCCTTGAAGGGAATAGTATCTTTAGCTGGGATCAAATGAAACAAGTATTCTTAGAAAAATATAGGAACTACTGCAAGGCCAAAGATACAAGGGATGAAATCTTTAAGATGCAACAAGGAGAAAGATAGTCATTAGAAGATTATGCCCAAAGATTTCAACCCAGCTACAAATGAGCCAATCATTGCACCTTGGATCCTGAATCACTAAAACTTGTCCTTCTTAGAGGTGTAAAAGAAGAGAATTTTGAAGTCTTAAATCTGCTAGGAGATGGAGATATATTCCAAAAATATTTTGACCAGATCCTGCAAATCTTCAAAAACTACTCTAGATCTAGGAAAACTAAGAATGGGACAAGGGATACACACACATCTACTGGTGGATCAACATCTTCAGGACCAACACTTACAAAATCTGATTTAGGAAACCTACTGGACGACATGAAGACTGACATCCTGCAATCTCTGGCCATGCAACTTGATGCTCTTCAAATAAAAAAGAAATAGGATGAAATTAACTAAGCCTTGGTAGTATTTTGTCCTCGTTGTAGAATGAAGCATGAGAAGGGGCAGTGGACACTAAACACCATTGAAATATGTGGCCTCTTCACTGAGGATCACTCTACTAACAAGTGTCCCTTGTTTCCTTCCTGCAAAGCCACTATCCAAGAGCCCACAATCGAGGATGCAATAGAACAACTCTACTTTGTAAATCAGAAGAGGAATAATTTTCCCAGACCGTACCAACCCAACAACCAACATTACTATAACCAGGGAAATAACCAGCAGAATTGGAACTCTATACCAGCCCTATGGCCATCTCAGCAAAATCCAAATCAGTGGCAACAAAACTAGCCTTATCATCAATCATACTACCCACAATCCTACCCCTCATACCCCCCTCCTTTTACTCAACCATCCACAAATTATGGCAATCCATATCCTTATTCCTCATCAAATTGGAGAGCTCCGCTGCAGCAACAACATCCACTTATCATGCCACCACCACCTAATCAACCACCCCCCAAACCTACACCAATTCCTGCCCAGCCAATCCCTAACCCCCAGCCAATCCCTAACCCTAACAACAACAGGCCAGGGCAGCAGCAAGCCTACAATACTGAAACGATGCAATTTCCCACTTACGTAGTAGATACTATAGAAATAAATGAGATTAACCTAAGGTCTGGAAAAACGCTCCAAAATACACCTATGCAAAACATACAACAACCAGAGCACTAGGAGCAAACGACTAAACCTCATATTCAACATCCTGATGAACCAAACCTTCCGGAGGAAGAAATTATACCACTCACACGAACTAGAAACCCTCCATTTCCTGAAAAGCTTGTATGAAGTACCAAAGATGAAGAGGAAAACGCAATTCTGAATGAATTAAAACAATTGAATATCCAAATCCCCATCTTACAAGCCATCAGAGACGTACCCATCTGCAACAAATATATAAAAGAGAATTGTTTGAAGAAACCTGGAAGGAGAAAGCGTGACCCACCAACTATTAATGTAGTGGGCCAATTAGCTGATCTAATGTTGGGTATCGTGGTTAACCCCAAATATCTAGACCCAAGTAGCCCCGTGGTCCAAGTCAACATCAATAACAGACAAATCGACAGAAGCCTAATTGATTTAAGAGCATCTATAAACGTCATGACCAAAGATACTATGATACACCTAGGTCTCCAATCAGAGGTTAGACCAACAACTACAGTACTCCAGCTGGCAGATACATCCACTGTGAAGCCTAAAGGAATGCTCGAGGTCATTATAATCAATATAGAATCCTGGGAATACCCAACTGATTTCATAGTCATCGAGGTAAAAAGCAAACTTAATGGATATCCTATTATACTCGGAATACCCTGGCTGGCAACTGCAGATGCTTACATAGGATGTAGGTCAGGAAACATGACCATCACCAGTGGCCAGTTTAGGAAAAAAATCACCATTTACCCACCAGCCAGAAAATCCTTAGACATAGAATATCAAAACTGGACTGACAATTACAATGACACACTGAATCAAAACATGAGACCTGTCCTGATAATTGATGCTGCATTAACACTAAAAGCCATATATGAAGATGGTCATATAGATAGGTTTATACAAAATGATTTTTCTAACAATGATGGTCTCCAAAGGTTTTTTGACACAGATTAGTAGAATGAAGGTGAATCTTCAAGCAGGAACTTGAACAAGATGTGGGTAGAACTGACATCTCTAGAAGAGCAAACAGACAAAACAAAAATTGTGGAAATTATACCAAGAAAAACAGTTAATATCAATTCTAATCTACAACCCCAACAAGAAGAACAACTCATGAAGGTATTAACAGAGTAGAATAGAGCTTTTGCATGGGCATATGCAGACATGAAAGGTATTCATCTTGATATCTGCAAGCATTATATTTACATCAAGGAAGGTTCTATTCCTATAAGGCAACCACAAAGGAGATTAAACCCATCATTGAAGGACATAGTCAAAGCCGAACTACAAAATTTATTAGATGCAGGGTTCATCTATCCCATCTCTGATAGTGAGTGGGTATCACCACTGGTCATAGTCCCTAAAAAGGGAGGCAAATGGAGAATTTGTGTGGACTACTGAGAACTTAATAAAGCAACCAAGAAGGATTACTTTCCTCTCCCATTTATAGATCAAGTATTGGATACTTTAGCAGGTAACAAGTTTTTCTCCTTCGTGGATGGGTTCAGCAGTTACAATCAAATCCTCATTCACCCAGCTGACCAGGACAGGACAACCTTCACATGCCCATGGGGTACTTATGCCTACAGAGTGCTTCCATTTGGACTTTGCAATGCTCCTGCAACCTTTCAGAGGGCAATTCTTAGCATATTTTCAGAATTTATAAATGATCAAATGGAAGTATTCATGGATGATTTCACACCCTATGGAAAAAACTTCGACTAGGCATTGACCCATCTGGAATTGGTATTGAAAAAATGTATTGAGATGAGCCTATGTCTGAGCAATGACAAATGCAAGATGATGATGGAAGAAGGCATTGTTCTCGGCCATCATATATCACAGAGAGGGATAGAGGTGGATCAAGCAAAAGTTTCAGTAATTAAAACGCTACCACCACCTATTAAACAAAGGGACGTGAGAAGTTTCCTTGGACAAACAAGGTACTATAGAAGATTTATTGAAAATTATAGCAGAATTGCTGCCCCAATGTTTGCACTTCTCAAAAAAGATACTGAGTTCATATGGACAAACAATTGCATGATAGCATTTAATAACCTTAAGGAAAAAAAAATTATAGCTCCAATCCTCCAAGGACTAGATTGAGAATTTCCATTCCACATCCACTTAGATGCATCAGATAAAGCAATCGGGTCTGTCCTTGGACAAGAAAAAGAGAAAAAGCCTCATGCAATATATTATATCAGCAAAAATTTGGCAGGGGCAGAATTGAATTACACTGTCACAGCAAAGGAATTTTTGGCTGTCATACATGTCATTAATAAGTTCAAACACTATATCACTGGTTACCAAGTCTTTGTTCATACATACCACTCAGCCATAAGATATCTCATGAACAAGCCAAACACAAGTGCCAGAATCATCAAATGGCTGCTGCTCCTCCAAGAATTTGACATTACAATTTTAGACAAGCCAGGAAAGTGTTAAGTTTAAATCAAATAGCCAAGCAAGATCACTGAAAGAAGCATAATCACAAGATAGACACACAATATATCCTGGGAAACCCTCATGGGGTAGAAAACCCAGTAAAGCTTTCCTCAATAAGATGATCAACCAAAATACAAGATGTGCTCCTCCTTCCTTTGACTCCTTAGCTGATCTCCCAGACAAGTGCGCACTCTTCCACAAGTGAGTGAATGATCTAATGAGGAGTTCACCTCCTCTATTTATACTTGACTCTCAACTGACTAAAAGACCTGTTGGGGCCGACCTCACCTGGAGAAGTCTAATAACCCCTAAAATATAACTACAGGGCCGACCCACACATGGTGGGTCTAATAACCCTAGTTAATACCAACCCCTGGAGGAATAAACATCTCCATATACATAGTAGGGTTGCCTCGGAGGAATGAAACATCTCCGGAATAAATAATGTACAAATATAATATTCTTAGAAGTTACAATATTCAACACTCCCCCTTAACGAGAAGGATATTATAACAACATCTGTAGGAGCAAGGAGTCATTTACTACATCATCTATATATCATCGGAAGCTTTCTTCAATTCATCATCATCAGTAACTTGACTAGTTACTGGAACATCAACATTGTCATCAACATCGTCATATGATCATCAGCATCGTCATCACACGATCATCATCATCATCATCACACGATCATCAACATCGTCATCACACGATCATCAGCATCATCATCACACGATCATCAGCATCGTCATCATACGATCATCAGCATCGTCATCACACGATCATCAGCATCGTCATCACACGATCAGCAGCATCGTCATCACACGATCATCATCATCATCGTCACACGATCATCAACATCGTCATCACACGATCATCAGCATCGTCATCACATGATCATCAGCATCATCATCATACGATCAGCAGCATCGTCATCACACGATCATCAGCATCGTCATCATACGATCAGCAGCATCGTCATCATACGATCATCAGCATCGTCATCATACGATCAGCAGCATCGTCATCATACGATCAGCAGCATCGTCATCACACGATCATATTTACAGGATGATCAATCCTGCTCTCTTTAGGACATGAGTCCATGGATGATGCAATCCAGATCAAGTTCCAGGATGATCAATCCCTATCACAACTACAGAGCCAGCCCTGTTTCATGCTGGATGTATCACAACTACAGAGCCAGCCCTGTTTCATGCTGGATGTATCACAACTACAGAGCCAGCCCTGTTTCATGCTGGATGTATCACAACTACAGAGCCAGCCCTGTTTCATGCTGGATGTATCACAACTACAGAGCCAGCCCTGTTTCATGCTGGATGTATCACAACTACAGAGCCAGCCCTGTTTCATGCTGGATGTAACCTAGAGTAATTCTAGGATTTGTCACGTACATTTTGAACCGAGGTCCAGGGATGATTCAGTCCTGTCGTTCAGTTATCGGAGACCTCACGTCTATGGATATTCTTTAGGACTGAAGTCCGGGAATGATCCAATCCCCTCACATGTTCATCAAGAACTTCATTATCGAAGACATACGTCTACGGCTCTTCTTTCGGACTGAAGTCCAGGAATGATCCAATCCCTTCACATGTTCATCAAGAACTTCATTATCGAAGACATACGTCTACGGCTCTTCTTTCGGACTGAAGTCCAGGAATGATCCAATCCCTTCACATGTTCACCAAGAACTTCATTATCGAAGACATACGTCTACGACTCTTCTTTCGGACTGAAGTCCAGGAATGATCCAATCCCTTCACATGTTCACCAAGAACTTCATTATCGAAGACATACGTCTACGGCTCTTCTTTCGGACTGAAGTCCAGGAATGATCCAATCCCTTCACATGTTCACCAAGAACTTCATTATCGAAGACATACGTCTACGGCTCTTCTTTCGGACTGAAGTCCAGGAATGATCCAATCCCTTCACATGTTCACCAAGAACTTCATTATCGAAGACATACGTCTACGGCTCTTCTTTCGGACTGAAGTCCAGGAATGATCCAATCCCTTCACATGTTCACCAAGAACAGAACATGTATCCTCATCATCAAAACATGTATAACCACAACATGTATCATCATCATCAAAACATGTATAACCACAACATGTATCATCATCATCAAAACATGTATAACCACAACATGTATCATCATCATCAAAACATGTATAACCACAACATGTATCATCATCATCAAAACATGTATAACCACAACATGTATCATCATCATCAAAACATGTATAACCACAACATGTATCATCATCATCAAAACATGTATACATCTATCATCAAAAGCATGTATACGTCTATCATCAAAACCATGTATACATCTATCATCAAAAGCATGTATACATCTAACCATCAAAATAAAGAATATAAGAGTCCTAAATCTAAATAATTCTAGGTGAATAAGAGCAGAAAAATAGGTAACCTCATCATTGATGAGATAGGCTTGTTTGTCAGATACTGAGCTACTCCCCCTTTCGAGGAGGATTCTTATGAACTACACCAAGCTTGTCTCGGAAGTGTTCAAACTTTACTCGAGACAGAGGCTTAGTCAGGATATCAGCAATTTGATCCTCAGTGCTTATGTACTCCAGCTTGATAGCTCCTTTCTGCACCATATCTCGTATATAAAAGTATCGGATCTCTATGTGTTTTGACTTATCATGAAATACAGGATTTTCAGTCATCTTGATGCAGCTTTGATTATCACACATAATCACAGTGGGGTCCATTTCTAAGTCAAACACTCCAGATAAAAGTTTCCGAAGCCATACCGCTTCACAGCTAGCAGAGCAGGCAGCTATATATTCTGCTTCAGCAGTACTGAGAGCCACACTGGATTGTTTCTTGCTGAACCAGGAAATCATGGCAGATCCAAGACCATAACATCCACCAGAGGTACTTTTTCTGTCTGAGACACTTCTTGCCCAATCAGAATCTGAGTAACCATGTAATCTGAGTTCATGATTTCCAACATAAAATAGGCCAAAATCTAATGTACCTTTTAGGTACCTCATTACATGCTTTGCAGCTATTAAGTGAACCTTTCTAGGTTCTACTAGATACTGACTTAGGGTATTTACAGCAAAGCATATATCAGGCCTAGTATTAGTTAAGTACATCAATGATCCAATGATTTGTCTATATAAAGTTATGTCCACTAGTTCTGATGAATCATTAACTAATAACTTTAAGTTGGAGTCCATGGGAGTGGCCATGGCTTTACACTCCAACATATCAAATCTTTTGAGAATCTCCACAGTGTACTTACCTTGATTTAGAAAGATTCCTTTTGGTTCTTGCCATACTTCTAAGCCTAAGAAGTAGTGCATCAGTCCGAGATCTTTCATCTCGAATTCTGAAGAAAGCTTCTTCTTGCTTTCAATAATCTGTTTCTCATCTCCAGTTAGAAAAAGATCATCTACATATAACAGCAATATAACTGGTTCATCATCCATCACCTTGAGATAAAGATTTGGGTCAGCTTTACTTTTGGTAAAGCCCATGCTAGTTAAGAAATTGTCAATCCTTCCGTACCAAGCCCTTGGAGCTTGTTTCAACCCATATAATGCCTTCTTCAATTTGCATACATGAGTTCTTCCATCATTAACCTCAAACCCTTGAGGTTGCTCTATGTATACTTCTTCTTCAATTACACCATTCAGAAAAGCTGTCTTAACATCCATTTGGTGTAATTTCCACTTCATCATGGATGCAAGTGCCATGATAGTTCTAATTGAAGTATACCTGGCAACAGGTGCAAATGTTTCTTCATAGTCAATTCCCTCCTTCTGAGAGAATCCTCTGGCTACAAATCTTTCTTTGTATTTTTCAATGCTTCCATCCGCGGCATGTTTTATTTTGAAAATCCATTTGGAAGAAACCACACTTTTATCTTTCGGTTTGGGAACAATATCCCAAACATCATTTTTCATTATTGACTGGTATTCTTCAGTCATTGCTTCTACCCATTCTTTCTTTTGAGCTGCTTCTTCATAGCTAGTAGGTAGTTGATCCACAAGGTCACACATTAAGGCCATGTAGTTGGATACCAATTTTGGCTTCTTCCTTTCTCTAGTGGAGCCTTCAGGAGCACCATATCTTTCAGCTCCTTGAATAATATCTCTAGCCCATGCTGGTCTTCTTTTCCTGGATAATTCTGCAACATGGGGTTCTTGTGGTTCCAGCATGTCATGATCCTCTGGTGTAACTTCTTCAAGGATGTGAACAGTCTCTAAGATCCTGGGTGATGAATATTCTTCATAAAATTCTTCAAGTTGACACTTTCTGAATTTCTTGAGAGCTGCTTCCTCATCAAAGGTTACATCTCTACTTATTTCTATATGATGGAAACCTGGTATGTAGATTCTAAAGGCTTTGGAAGTTTCACAATAACCAACAAACATTCCCTTCTTACCTGAGGGATCCAACTTGGTTCTCTTTTCTTTTGGAATGTGGATGTACACAGGACACCCAAATATTTTAAGATGACTTACCTCAGGCTTCTTACCTGTAAACACTTCTTCTGGAGTTTTGAATTCAAGAGCACTGTGAGATAATCTATTTTGCACATAAACTGTTGTTTTGGCTGCTTCAGCCCATAAGTACATGGGAAGATCTTGGTCATGTATCATGGTCTTCACAGCTTCCATGATTGTTCTATTTTTCCTTTCAGCCACCCCATTTTGTTGGGGATTGTATGGAGTAGTTAGTTCCCTTCTAATTCCAGCTTCTTTGCAAAAGTCCTCAAATTCCTTTGAGGTGAATTCTCCACCATTATCTGTTCTGAGAGTTTTGATTTTCTTGTCTGATAGATTTTCTATTAGAGCCTTGAACTCTTTGAATTTTCCAAAGACTTCATTCTTACCTTTCAGGAAGTATATCCAAGTTTTCCTTGAATAGTCATCAATGAATGAAAGATAGTATTCAAACCCACTTAAGGAAGTGGTGGGCATAGGTCCACATACATCTGAGTGTATAAGCTCTAAAATGTTCTTAGTCTTTGTTTCACTCTTTGGAAAGGGGTTCTTGATATTTTTCCCTTTCTTACATCCTTTACATGAGCCATCATGATCAGCTTTCAATTCTGGTAATCCTATGACTACCTTGCTTACATAGGGTAAGGCTTTATAATTGATGTGAGCTAATCTTCTATGCCATAGCTCACTGGGGCTAGAGATCTCATGTGCAAGGGCAGCTTCTGGATGGCCCTTGAGTTTATAGAGACCTCCTTCTTCTTCACCAATAACAACTGCATCTTTAATTGTCTTTCCTTTGGACCACATGAGTACTTGTCCATCTATGAAGGCTACTCTAAAACCTTTCTTATCTAGTGCTGAAATAGAGAGAAGGTTCTTCTTTAAACCTGGTACATATAAGATGTCTTTCATCTTCAAGGGTGTTCCAGAATCTAGCTTGTAGCTAGCTTCACCAATTCCTTTGATGGGATATTGGTAGTCATCTCCTAGAGATACCTTTTGTGAGGAAGACTTTTCTTCAAGATTTGAGAAGGTCTTCCTTTGACCTGTCATGTGCTTGTAAGCACCACTGTCAATGAGCCATGTATCTTCTCCAGGAGATACAGATCCAGAGAGTGCAGAGAATAGAACATATTCTTCTGGATCTTCTTTCTTCACCTTATTTCTTTTCCTTTTAGGCTTTACCTCTACCTCTTCTTCTTCTTCATCTTCTTCCCCTTCTTATTCTTCACTATCATTTTCTGCCATATGAGCATGGTGTCTTTTGTGGACAAACTTCTTCTTTTGTGAGGGACAAAATCTGGAGATGTGTCCTAGCTTATCACAGTTATAGCATTTGACTGTGGAAAAATCTCTTATTGGAAATGGTCCTTTTCTCTTTCTAGAGAAGTGTTGAGATCCTTTGTGGTCAACCTTCTTGAGATGACCTGTTCTTCTTCTTCTGGTATGGGTGGCCAAAGCTTGGTCATCTTCTTTGAGAAGAGCTTCTCTGTTGGCAACCCTAGCTTCTTCTTGAACACAATCCTCCCATACTATATCAAACTTCATGCTTTCTTTCCTAGCACATATGGTTTGTATGAAGGATTCCCAAGATCTAGTGAGGCCATTAAGAGCAGTCATCACTAGTTCATCCTCATCAAGAGTATCACCAATTGCATCTAGTTGTTCCTTGATTTGTGAAACCCTTGAGAAGTAGTCTTGAATGGATTCTCCTTTGTGCATCTTGGTACTCTTCAATTGAGTCCTTAGATTCATCTTCCTATTGATGTTCTTTCCTTCATACATTCTTCCTAGGGCATCATACATTTCCTTTGGAGTCTTCTTGGAGGCCACTTGGGGAATCAAGTGGTCTTTAATGGAATCAGCTATGATTCTCTTTGCCCTAATCAAATCCTTCCTATGCTTTTCTTTGGCTTCATCTCCTTCTGGTTCTGCAACTTCTTCCTTGATATACTGAGCAAGATCATTCTCCTCAAGAATGAGACCAATTCTGTATTTCCATGCCCGGAAATTTTCTATACCTTCTAGCTTGTCTTCAAGCTTAGTGTTTGGAGCCATCTTCTCTTGGGGGAGTCCAAGAGACAGAGCAGACTTACCTGAAAAGTTGCTTTTCACTTTTTCGGAATCTAGAACAGAATTTTATCGCACTTTTGGTAGAATTAGGGTTTGACTTTCCCGGAGTTCTACTCAACCAAAAAGTTCGATCTATAGCTCAAAAGAATGCTCTTGAGAAGGGCTACTCAGCCATGTAATCAGAATTCAAAAATTCCAACTTTTTTCTGAAACCAAAATCTGACGTATCGCACTTTTGGTAGAATTAGGGTTTGGAATTCCCGGAGTTCTACCCAACCAAAAAGTTCGATCTAGGGCTTAAAAGAAAGGTAATGAGAAGGGCTATCCAGCCATGCAACAAAAAATCAATAATACCAACTTTGGGCTGAAACCCTAACTTCACCAAGAGAGAGAGAGAGAGGTACTCTTACCTTGTGAAAGATGTCCTATTCAGTCTAGCTCTGATACCATGTTAAGTTTAAATCAAATAGCCAAGCAAGATCACTGAAAGAAGCATAATCACAAGATAGACACACAATATATCCTGGGAAACCCTCATGGGGTAGAAAACCCAGTAAAGCTTTCCTCAATAAGATGATCAACCAAAATACAAGATGTGCTCCTCCTTCCTTTGACTCCTTAGCTGATCTCCCAGACAAGTGCGCACTCTTCCACAAGTGAGTGAATGATCTAATGAGGAGTTCACCTCCTCTATTTATACTTGACTCTCAACTGACTAAAAGACCTGTTGGGGCCGACCTCACCTGGAGAAGTCTAATAACCCCTAAAATATAACTACAGGGCCGACCCACACATGGTGGGTCTAATAACCCTAGTTAATACCAACCCATGGAGGAATAAACATCTCCAGATACATAATAGGGTTGCCTCGGAGGAATGAAACATCTCCGGAATAAATAATGTACAAATATAATATTCTTAGAAGTTACAATATTCAACAGAAAGCACAATGTAGTGGTTGACTTTTTATCTAGACTGACACATGGACAAGACAATGAGGTAATCGATGAAAGCTTTCCAGATGAGCACCTTTTTTCCATATCCACAAGAAGCCCATGGTTTGCTGACACATCAAACTATCTAGTGTCTGGAAAGTTTCCAGAGCATTACAGTCACAAAGAGAAGAAAAAAGTAATAAGACAAAGTGCCACATACACATGGATAGAAGGCATGCTTTTCAAACAAGGACCAGATCAAATACTCAGAAGGTGCATAAGAGAAGATGAGGTGCATGACATAATGCATGCCACACACAATGAACCATGTGGAGGACACTATGCTGCAAAAAGGACAGCCCATAAAATCTTGCAAACAAGATATTATTGGCCAACACTCCACAAGGATACTTACAAATATGTTGCACACTGTGATGATTGCTAGAGAATGGGAAAACCAACACAAAAAAAAGAGATGCCACTCCATCCACAAATCTCCTTGGAGGAATTTGAAAAGTGGGGATTTGATTTTGTTGTCCCATTCAACCCACAGTCTAATCAGAAAAGCTACATCCTCGTATGCACTGATTACCTTACAAAATGGACAGAGGTAGCAGCACTAGCTGTTGCAAATGAAACCAATGTGGCCAAATTCTTTATTGAGCAGATCTTTCACAGGTTTGGTGTGCCAAGAGAAGTAGTTTCTGATCAGAGCCCACAATTTACATCAAATTTAATTGAAGACTTGATGAAAAGAAACAATTTAAAGCACAGATAGTTATCCTCCTACCACCCTCAAGCAAATGGTCAAGCTGAGGTAACCAATAGGGAATTAGAGAGAATCTTGACAAAAACTGTCCAACTTCACAAAAGGGACTGGGCTAAGAGACTTAGTGAGGCAATTTGGGCTTACAATACTACATGGAAAACAAATACAGGATTCACACCTTATGAACTAGTCTATGGAAAAAAGGTCATGTTGCCAATCGAATTTGAAATAAAGGCATTAAGAATTGCAGCAGATTTACATATGGACCTATCAGAAATTCAAAAGGAACGCATGCTACAGCTGAATCAACTGGATGAACACCGCCAACAAGCACTTACACATACCAAAATCATCCAACAACAAAGAAAAGAATGGCATGACCAACATCTGAAGGATAACAAGTTCAACGAAGGTGATTGGGCACTACTTTACGACTCTAGATTTCACACATTCAAAGGGAAGTTAACCACTAGATGGCTTGGACCTTACATTATACAGAAGATTTATGAAAATGGAGATGTGAGAATTTTTACAATTGATGAAGAGGAGTTCCCCATGATGGTGAATGGGAATCACCAAAAACTTTACAAGAAACCACAGTCAAAAGAAGAATTTACACAGGTACTCTACCAACAACAATTGATGCTGATAGAGGATGCGGCAAATCAGTGAAATTCAACTCATTTACAAAAAAAAAAAAGAGAAAAAAAAAACCGAAAAAAAACAAAAAGAAAAATGAGAAAAAAAAACATCCAACATGAAGCATCCAACCTACAAAGAGCCAGATACATTACATTTCAGCACTCAAGCGAGCTAGATACATTACATATCAACACTCAAGTGAGCCTGAAATTAAATTCAAGTGAGCCAGGAAATTCTCAAACATTTTTTAGCAATCAAGCGAGCCAGATATGCATTCAAGAGAGCCAACACAATTATCTACCACTACACGCACAATCCGAGCACACTCTTCATTCAACTATGCCATATCATCACGAGAGCCTGACCATACTTCAAGAGAGACTGCAATTGATTCAAGCGAGGCTGCCATTTATTCAAGAGATCCAGTCACATACTGCCTTTCAATCATCCAATATGAATCATCATCACATGAGTCGTATCAACAAATGGCACAACTTTCGAAAGAAGACAGTTCAACAAATTCAAACGAGCAAAAAGGAAAAAGCATCCCACACACGTAACTGCTGATATGCAGAAATCTACTACAGAATCCGCCATGCATGAAAAACGCACTAGATCATCAATGCAGGTATGCATACATAGCAAGGTAATCTCTAGAATGATTTTATTTTATTCTTAAGGTAAAACATTATCCCACACTACATTCGTTTCTATTCAGCTGAGGACAGTTTCTATTTTAAATTGGCGGCATAATAGAATGACCTTAATAAGTCATGATCGCTACCTAAGTCCTGTCACCCTCAACAAATCATGATCACAACCCTCATCATATGAAGTACAGAGATCGATCATGGGAAAAAAGGGATTAAAAATGGCAAGTATAAGAATGATGGAAAGGATAGGTGCAGAAAGACAGTAAGTAAGGCTGCATAATCTCCCACTATTTTGCATATAAGGAACCTCTCGGAATTCCCAAGAAGCAACAAACCAAAATCTAGTGCGCTTACTCAGCCAGCATTGCAATCCTCGAGCCTGTAGGCAGAGCCCGACCATTTGAGGGTATAAACCACATTCCAAAGTTCTGGTTTTGTCTGATCATAAAGAAGATTCTAAAATGACAAAGGGTTTCAAGAAAAGTGAACCAGAGGATCACAACACCATTTACCAGAGCCTAAGAGTCCTGCAGATTATTCGCAATGCAGGCTGGATGCCTTTCATCCTTGGACTGAGAGGATATGATACAGGGGTAGCTAGTTTGCAAGAAACTTCAAACATATTAAGGATGAATAGTATGTCACCCGAGTAAAGGGGTTACGTATCAAGTTGGATGAGGAGGTAATTGCCAAATTCATTGGTCTACAGAGGGGTTTGTATTGGAGTAGGGATGACAGGGAGGCAAACCACCAAGCAAAAACAACATTCTTCGAGCAAGGAGAGGTCTATGACGAAGACAAAAACGGAGTCAAAAGACTCTCCATGCCAGCGCCATGGGAGGACGTGGTTGAAATTTTTCTGAGGTACATCACATGCTCTGGTAGGTTAAGCTATGTTCCCATCTTTCATTTTCAGATCCTAGAGTTGTTAAGACACAGAACCCATCATCCACCAAACAACAACACTAGTATTCCATTTTACCTGCTCCAATCCCTAGCAGAAATGAGCAAGAAGGTGTCTAAAGGTAAGGAGGATGCCTTGGCCCATCATGGGCTAATCAAGTTAATCGTTTGTGAGGAATTAAAGGCGTAGATACCAGAGATTTCGTGGGAAGAATTCGTGCTGGTATCCACAAAAGATGTTCAAAGGATGAAAAGTACACCCACAGCTAGCATACCACTAGGAGAAATGAACAAAGTTGCCTCTACATCAGGGGTGAAAAGGAAGATTGACCTGGACCATGTGGCAGAGACCCTGGTGAAAATCAAACATTCAAGAGAGGACTCCCCCAAGGAAAACCCAGAGATTCCTGCCAAAAATCAAGAGCCGAAGAGAAGGAGTAAGAGATTCACCCAAGCATCCCGAATCCGAATAGACAAGGAAAAGAGTAGGGAACCCAGTCCCATTGTTCAAAATGTGTCGGATGGGGACGATGATCAGTGGGTAGATTAGAGAGACCCGACTACAGAAGAGGAGCAGGATGAGCAAGAAATGCAGGATGAAGAAGAAGAAATGGATAAAGAAGAAGAGCAGAGCATACAAGAGCAATACAACTTCCAGGGGAACCCTCCAGAGCACAATGGAAACTCCGGGGTTGTTACCCAACTCGCTGAGGCACGGGACGAATTGGAAAAGCTCAGAAATGAGCTGGCAACGTTAAGAATTGGGCCAGGAAGCTAGCCCACACCTTCCCCGTTCTCACCTGAGAAGACACAAATCCTGAAGATGCATTATGAAGGGGAGCTACAGCTGGCTGAGCAGAAAAATTCAATGCTTCGAGAAAAATTGGCCGAGGCACAAAACGAATTAGCCAAAAAGGACCAGGAGATTACCAAATTGAAGGACGTTTTGGCCACCACTACTGACATATATGAAAGACTACGGGACCTCAGACCGCCGTCGGCAATATATGCAGTTTATGTACAGGAGAAATGGGGTAAATTCCAGCTCCAGAGATTGAAGCAAGGACTCCCTATAGAGATAAACACTCCCAAAGAATTTATGGATGCATCTTTGAACTCCATAGAGCTCGAGAAGGACCAATTGAGTGAATTTTTCTTGCATAATTTTGTAGTTTCTGGCTCGCCCAACTGGTCGCCAAACCCATGTGTGGGCGATTTCCAGTTGAGGGCATTATGTTTGTGGATGAACCACAAAATTGAGCGAGCCCAGGACTACCATATCTATGTTGCAACAAAATGGAAAACCCCATTGATTGTCAGAGCAGAGCCAACTCACCCTGAAGGGATAATCTACAACCATAGGATCCTCACCTAGGATGAGGAATTGATCCCCATTCTCCTTGCAAAACAACAGGAGGCTATGACTCATTTTGACATTACACTCTGAAGCACACAGAAGGAAGTTCATGAGTCCATTAAGGAAAGGTGGAGCAGAGTGGCAAACGATTTGAAAGGAAAAGAACTCCACTCCCCCCTCAGGATTAATGATGCTCTTTTCAAAAGCCACACTCTATGAGGAATCTCTGGTAATAAATCAACTCAGATGGATAGGGATGAGGATGAATCCCCCATTATTTCTTTCCCCAGTCATCAAGGGACAGATTAATGAAGAGGAAGAGAGGAGGGCATGGGCCAAGGAGGATCAGAATTTTGGATATCACAGGCAAGCAGGGATCCCTATGGTGGTAGCATGGGACATCATGGAGGTCGTCGACGAATTGAATAAGTCACCCAAGGATGGGTGAATCTTTCAAGTATGGGAGAGAATGATGAGTCCAATTTTCAGGTATTTGATAACCTTTTTTCCCGTAGTAAAGCTCAAGCAATGGCGAAGAAACACACTCATTTGTGGGAAAAATGTTTTACCTTAATTATTTAATAAAGTTGTTTTTGACGATTATAATTGTATGTTTAAAATGCGTATTCAATAAACTAATTCTGTGGAAATCGAACATGATTGAGTAGGTTTAGGGGCATTAAAGGACAAACACGTAGAAGACTGAGGGATCATGCAGCTCGGCGCCTTTTTCCTAATTTGTAGAGAATGCACTCTTGTTCAAGGAGAATCGGCATTTAGACATTTAGTTAGGTTCAATATTAAGAATTATATAAATATGGACCTCTCGGGTGGCGAGTGGTCTCTGTTGACATTTTTGGAGAAACATTGTTTCACGTTTTTGCACTATTGAGATACTTCTGAGTTACAGACCTTTGTGAAGACATGGAGTTTATATTTTAATAGAAGATTGATGTTAAATCCCAGTCAGCGTCTATAAGTTTCGTTCCCTCCTGAGTATGGGTTGGAGAGGGCCCCTCCAACACGTAAGTCAGGGGATTTCCATTTTTTAGGTATTTCCGATTATGTGTTTTACAGTGATGAAAATTTATATCGCATATGGAAGCATTTGAATGATGTCTTGATTATGTAGTAATTTATAACACGTTCTGTAGTTCAGCAATACGGTTTCAGTAGTCATGTAGCTGCTTTCTTCCAGTGCACATTTTAAACAACGATTCCATATATATTAGCATTGCCTTCAAAAGTCATGGTTTAGATCTAAGGTTTATGAATGTTTCCCATCATGATTAATTGCTTCTCGAGATTGTTTGCTTTGATTTCTTAATAATAGATGTGTAGCATGAGATGTTAGATTAGAATTCTAGTTTTATGCGTAAGTAATTACAGACCTTGCTTTCTTTAATTTAGAATAGATCTGTTATGGCATTTCACTTTCATAGTCTAGATTCACCATTCTGCATTAGGTAGATTCATAGGAATATCTCTTTCACTTTCAGCATTTTTAATTCTTTAAAATAGATTTATTGCTTTTAGTATTTTAATTATTTAAAAATAGATTTACTGCTTTTAGTATTTTAATTCTTTAAAATAGATTTACTGTTTTCCAGTATTTAATTCCCTAGTATAAACAGTTTTATGTATCGAGTAGGCAACCTTTAAAACATTGATACTGATACCCAACCGTGACAAAGATTATCCTATAAGAGCACAAATAGTGCCTGCACCTCTAAAGTTTGTATGTCCCCCGGGTTGATAATTAAAGTAGGCTCTTAGTACAGCTACCCTCATTAGGCATCCATATTGGGAGCTCACCAAGGAATATACCCATAGTTTGGATTTTACATACAAGGGAGAGGAAAAGAATGCAATAGAATATGACTTTATCCCTTTGATAGATTCAATTGCTTGCAAAGTTAAGTTAGTAGTTGAGTCTTCTAAACACAATTTTGCATGTGAGCCATTGAATGATTTGATCCAAGGAGAACAATATGATATCATGAGTGAAGTAATCTATTTAGTGCCAAGATCTATTTCTAATGAGGTGATTATGAGGGCCACCCATGATTCGCTCCTAGTTGTGCACTTCCTTCAAAAGGGAGTAGAGGCCCACCACAAATTCACTCACACATACAGATATCTCAAGAGATTCAAAGGTGAAGGTGAAAGACACATCCCATAAATTCTTGAACCATATTTCACAAGGCCACATCTATGTCCAATTGCATCCAAAGTCATGGTCCAAAAAAGAAGTTGGCAATTGCAAGGGTTCAACTATGAATTAATGGAAAAGGGTGACCATTACAAGCTTAACAAAGGGGTCATATATTATAGAGGGGAGATTAATATAATTCTTGAGACAGTCTTGCAGCAACATTTTAGAGGTAGTTCACATGTTCTTCATCACCCTTGTTTTCATTTTCTTGAGGACAAGAAATCTTGGGAGGGGAGGAATATAATTTCCCTTCCTTAGTGGCTCCACGATCATCCCTCTAACCCATTCAATCCCCATGGGTTTATGTTGGAGCATAGGCCGCAGCTATGGTAAAGCTGCGAATTTTGGGGAAAAAGAACTAAGTGTTGAAGGGAAAGTGCTAAATTTTGAGTAAGCACCAATTTTGGGCAGAAGTGAACAGTGCGCAGTACGGCGTCAGATGGACGAGCTCAGTGCAGATTACGGGCTGAAAATCGCGGAGCTCGCGCGCACACGTCAAAGGAGAGTGAATGTGGCCGAGTAGAGAGCTCAACTACCACAATAAATGAAGCGACGGAATAGAGGGCTCAGCTATCCTCATTAAGGCTAAGTACAAAAGTTATGGTTGCTCTGACCAAGGAAGAGCAACGGACCAAAGCATTGAAGGCGAAGGACAAGGAGCAGTGAACGATGAAGCGGCGCCCATACCAGCAATCTGCGCCAAAAATCACGGAGTCTGCAGGAAGCGGCGACGTGACTGCAAGCGGCGCCTATAGTACACCTAGCCATGTCTGCGGTTAGGGTTTTTGGGGATTACTGCTGGGAAAGGCCCACAGTCTTGTAAAGGTGCGACCCTCAGGACCACCTATATATATGTGTAATTGTAAAAGGAAGAGGGTTGGATAAGTCAGAGAGGTTAGATGTTAGAAGTTAGATAAGTTGATTAGAAGGTAAGAGTTAGAGTTGGAGAGCTGTAGAGCTCGAGTCACTGAGTTTACGGGCAGTCTGAGTCGACGCCTGAGTCATTGTAATCTCTGTAGAAGAAGAGAATAGATCAAAGAGAAGGGCTCCCAGCTATGTGCGTGGAGTTTCCCAGAAAGGTCTAAGGCTGCAGCTGTGTGCGCAGCATATTGTGTAATTCCCATTTGAGCTAATATAAATACAGTTCCCGTGAACGTGATTTCCCCGTGGAGGCGAACCACATAATTCTAGTTGTTATGGTAATGTTTTACGTGAATGCATGTCTATGTTTACTATCCATGTTTACATGAACGTCTCGCTATCCTTATGAATGAATATGTAGAGTAAAATCTGGAGCTTCCTCAGAAGTTAGACTTATGCATTATCAAAAGGGCCTGCAAGAACGCTATCGCTGCAGCGCTTGGGGAATGCATTACTGCGCTGTGGCGCAAGGCTAGAAACGATACAGTATCGGACACAGTAGGTAATCGCCTCGTGCGCAGGTGTGGAGATACCGCGCAGCTAGGATGGTAAGCGTGAGTTTCAGCACTGTCGCGCTGAGGTCTGTGGAAGAGTAAGACGTTCTGCTTTGACGAATCCTCCCGGAAGAGAGGGGAGAAGATTAGTCTCCACGTCGCCTAGGTTAAGGAAACCTGATTCCTTAGCCCCCCCATAGCCACTTCGGGTGAGACTTCGGGCTGCTGCGCAGCTCGTTGCCGAGAGGGCCAGTGCGCCAAGGGGTGTTTGTTGCTGCGCATCCTGAAAACCCGGGTCTGTCCAAGAATGCAGCCAACAGTTTAGGAGGAAATTAAATAAATTAGTTAGGGGTTAATTTTTGCCTATGGTTATCTCATATAATTAAATTAAATTGTGGAAAAGTGATGTAGTCCATAGTTTTGAATATTTAATTATGAATTAATTGTTTGATGAGTTGGAAATTCCTAGGTGGCCCAGGAGGGCACATAGGAGGTTAGGTGGACCCCTATGATTTGTATTCCACAGAGGAGTTTTGAAGGAAAGAAATGAAAAGCAAGAAATCAACTGGAAAGAAACAGAAAAGCAGGAAAGCACTGAAAAGTAGGAAAGCAACATAAAAGTAGGAAAGCATTGAAAAGCAGGAAAGCACTGAAAAGAAAGAAAGCAACAGAAAATCGAGGAAAATTAAAAGTTTCCATACTTTTTCTAAAAGCAGGAAAACCATCCTAAAGCAGAAAAGACATGAAAGCAAGGAAATAATTTCAGAAAGATGCAAGTTCTAATTTTAGCTAGTCAGGGCACAATTGTTGAGGCAAGTGGTCCATATGCAATGTATCTTATCAAAGAAGCCACTAGAAGATTATAAAAGGAGTATGATAGCCTCCATTGAGAATATTTTGGCTATTTTTCATTTTTGTTTAGGAGCTCTGTGCTTCTAGACTTGGGAGATATGCCCCTTCTGTTCAGTGTATCTAGTTGAGAGATCAACTAGTGAATGAGGAGTTGGAAATACAGTCCTTATAGTTGATCATATTGCAACAATATCATGGTGTTCTAGTGTTTCATGGATTTCAGTTGATTTGATGATGTGTCAATGCCTTCAAGTTCTCGTTTCAGTGAGTTTTCTAGCTATTTTCCAGTGTTGTAGTGGGGTTGTTGGTGGCACGCATGTTAGTGTTCTAGTGACTCCATTGGATCATTATACATCTACAATAGGTCTTATATTCCTTTCATAAGTTGAATAGTAGGTTGGAAGGTTATCACCCTCAAAATGGATCAAGATTGTATGTGGAGAAATTCTTTGTATTGAGCTAGTGCTTCTATTTCTTCTCTACATATTCTCTATGTCTCATATTATCTACTTAATTATGTAATTTGCTGCAGCAATTGAAGCTACGTCCAAGTATCTCATGTATGCACATGATTAATAAAAGGACAGTATGCTTCAATCCAAGATTGTTCCATTTCATGTGCATAAATTGTTTTGTGGTACAACATTGTAATTAACACCTTTAAAGTTCTATTCTAATAGCTTATCAATAGAACTTCATATAGCTAGTGTTTTCACACCAGCATGTGCAAAAGGGAACCTACTAAGGATTACAAAAACCTTAGTAGCAAACTCAAATATAAATAAATAATGATGTGTGAGAGAAAATAATGATAAATTAAATCTAACTAATTATTGTAGTAAAAACAACAAATAGATTAGAACCCATGAAGTATTTTTGTATTATAGTGCAAACAAGGGTTTACAATAAGAGTTACCTCAGAAGATGAGTAGATGTGGGCCCTTGCAACAAAGTAGTAAATGGGTTATGTGACTAGGGAGATGAGCTATATGAACAATTTTTGGGTGTTAACACTTCCAATTCTCTGTTTGAAGGTCCATACTGTTAATTAGAATGTATTTTTATCTATAGAGAGATTCATATATGAAAATCGTAATCCTTGGGTGCCATTAGAAGTCATTTGGAATTTTGCAATTTCATCCTCGTAAAGTTTGATTTTTCTCCCAGTCTTGAATTTATTTGGTTTTACTTTTATTGTGAGTATATAAGTTGAATAGATGTTTTAAATTTTGAAATATAGACCCTTGATGTTGGTTAGTTTATTTTAGAATTGCACTAGAAGCATCAGAGGTTCCGCATAATTCTTGGGGATTGACACTACCGGGTCATTCTTGGTCATCCCAGGTGTGATGCTCTCCAAAATGTGCAAGTTGTTGAAGAAAATCAACAATTCAAGCCTGTAACCTTCTGTTGTGTGATTTTGGTTTCCTAGAGTCTGTATATTCCCCTAAACACCTACTTATAAAAATTAGTGAAGATCTTGTGGTGTTTGGATAAAAATCGGTGAACTCTAGTCCTAGTTTTCCAAATTCGAGTTAGTGTGCCTAAACCTGTTTAGGTACATTACGCATTCTCTTTTATAGAATACAACATAGATCCAACATCATTCAATTAAAATAATGTCAATGAAAATGTGACTCATAATTCATTTCCATAATTATGTTCATTATGCATAATTTCCATCAATCATCCAATCATACTTAAGAAATCAAGACACAATCTAGCCTTCATTATTTCAGCTTCACAATCACATAACATATGTAATGCCCTGCTTTGACTTTACCATATGACCTACCATTTAGATGTTTGTATTTTCTTATTATTGTGGAACTTCGTCATTATGATGACACTATGGATCTATGGACTTATTATTTTGCAGAAGTTATATATGTGTGTGTGTGTGTGTGTGTGTGTGTGTGATGTTGATATTATGAATGATGGTCATGTTTTAATTATGTCTATAGCATGCAAATTTAAAAGATGTTGGGTTACATGGATACCGATTTAAAGTTATATGTCGAATAAATGAATGTGATACCAAGTGCATGGTACATAGAAAAATGATTACATTGTTGTTTATTAGTAATGAAATATGTATACATGTTAATGATTGCAAGATATTGCAAAATCTCGTGTTGGGAGATTAACCTATAGGTTTAAAAGAGATAAGTGATAGATGGGTCCTACGTGATGGAAGTACATCAGTGCCATGAATTCTAGAAGATAAATGATATGTGAATGAAGCATTATTTGTTATGTATGATTATTGGTTTATTATCACGATGTGTGCATAGATGTAGGGTTTTAGGAAACTCAATTTCCCAAATTGGTTATTTAATGACAAAGCTCGAGATCAATAGTAGCAACATAGTTCTATGCCGATGTAGACATTGAACTTTGTTCCATAAGAGGGGTGGAGTCATTACCCACCGTTTATCCTCCAAAACCTGGATTCACGGGAGGTTTGTACTGCTATGGCACACTCCCCAAGGTGTGTGATGATGACTAGTGGGTGCCTACTGGGGAATCTTGGTTGATGTTGTCGACACTTTTGTTTACGGGTTCTATCTGGAGTTAGGTCAATATCGTTGACGCTATAGGTTAGTCCAACAGAGGAAGGAAAGGATGTGGAAGGTATTTGTGAATTAGGTAGAGGGAAGCATGTAGTTATGAATGTCATTGAAGTTATGGAGAGATACTTAATTAATTATATTTGCGTGTTGAAAATATTTATTGAACTCTTGAATGGTAACTAAGTACAGTGTGTTTTTATCATCATTTATTATGATTTAAGTTAGTAAATTGTTAGGCATTGCAAATTCTATTTTAAGTCTGCATCAATAGATAATAACTTGTGTGGTTATGCGTTATGTACCTACACAAAGTATGTAAGCAGTAGCTATACTTACATAACTCGTCTATATATGCTTATATGAATTACTATTAAACTATTTGAATTGGCCAATGATGCATTGTGATTGCGAATACATATGTTATGATTAGTTAGAAATAACTGACTACTTATTGATTATGAATTTATGCTTTATATAAAGTTAATTAATGAAAGATTAAGTAATTATGATAAGAAGTTGAGGGTACTAGCTTTAAAAAGTATTAATTAATCACTTAAATTGATAAATATTAACCAAAGTTTAATTATACTTAAGGTTGATTATTGATAGTTGTCATCATTACATAAATGATAATTAAAGTTTAAGAGAATATTATTTAATTAATAAATAAATGATAATTAAATGTTAATTATAGTTAAGTTTGATTGTTGAATAGGGTAATCATTAAATAAATGATCATTAGAATTTGAAACTGATATTATTTAAATAAAAAAAAAAAAATATTAGTTAAGTGTTAAAGATAACTAAATATTGATGTCAATTTAATGTTAAAACACATTATTAAATAATATTATGATATGCCAATTTAATGTTGAAGTACATTAATAAAACAATGTATGATAAATGTCAAAAATTAATGTTGAACTTTATTATTAATAATAAACTGTTATGTCAAAGTTGATGTGGAATTGTATTATTAATAGTAAACTATCATGTCATAGTTATGTTGAATTATATTATTATTATTAATAATAGATGGTTATGTCATAATTTATGTAAAGTTATGTCCAAACAATAAAGGAAAAGATTGATGGTGGTCCTTAATTTAATATGATAATTAATTTTTGCATCTCACCCCAATCCATAGTATTAAAGAAATACTATTTTAATGTTTGTTAAAAGGGATGTGACCCATGTTTCAAGTCAGGAATAAATGGAAAATGCAAGGGGAATTGGGACATTGATGGAAAGGATAAGGGTAGTAGAACGGGGGAGGAAGGAAAGGCGATGAGATGGAGGAATTGTAAAATTAGTCACAGCAGATCTAATGAACAAGTAAATCAATCACAACAGATGAACATAGAAAATATGGTGCAAAACTGTGCAAAACATGCAGCAGTGCTCTCTATCCCAGAAAGGGTGAATGAATTACAATACAAACTGTCACAATGACAGAGCAATTCGAATTGCCTAAGGAGGTCATTCGAATCACTGAATGGAGTAGCTTGACTCTATCTAGGAGTCCTCATCAATCATCGGTGTTGCTCATCAATCACAACAACCAGTCATCCAGGTGTCAATCTGAGTCTAACTGAGTGTAATAAGTGTAACTGAAGTGTGTAGCACTGATATAGGATCTGGAGGCTCAGTGGGGGCGCATGGGAGGCTAACTGGAGTCAGAACAAGTCACCTAATCGAACTGGAGGTCAATCGGAGGTGAAACAGTCAGTCAGGAGTGAAACTAGCCTCAAATCAGGGAGAATCGGAGCTAACTGAATGTAACTGAAGTGAATCTGCAGTGGTAGGTGAACAAGTGCGCCTTTCTCTGGCAGTAGGTGAGAAGAGGGCGCCTTTCAACTTAGGAGGGCTAAAACTCTGTGGTAAGTGGCTCCCGGGTGCTAGAAGAAGGTGGATAAGGTGCTGGAGGCATCAAACTGGTGACTGGGATGCATGCAAGTGCATGCAGCTGCATATCCTGAAATAGATCATGCAAGATCCTGAAGTAGATATGTATCCTGAAATAGATGATCCTGAAATAGATATGTATCCTGAAATAGATGATGTGGATATCCGAACACCCCCCCTCAAGCTAGACTATGATGTGCCAACTAAAATAATGTGGGGCCCTGGTAACTAAGACCAAAGGTCACCCCAATACAATAATCCAAAAAATGCTGAAAATAAACTAAGTGAGGAAAGAGGGAAAACCTAGTGGGAAGAAAGCCCCCCCTCAAGCTAAAGCATAATAATGAATCAATCTGTCTCCACCATGATGGAACTCACCCCCAACAGTGAACGGAGGTAAGAGAACTTCTTCTCAGTGAAGCTCTTGGTGAAGATGTCTGCAATTTGCTCATCAGTAGGGCAATATTGCAGAATGATGGTGCGGTCATGCACCAACTGTCGAATGTAATGCATATGAATCTCAATGTGTTTGGTCCTCTGCCGCTGAACTGGATCTGTGGAGATCTTGATAGCACTTTGATTGTCACAAAATAGGACAGTCGAAGTAGTGCCACCAAAACCAAACTCGGAAAGAATACCCTGCAACCAAACTGCCTGAATGCAGGCATTGACTGCCCCTCGATACTCTGCCTCTGCTGAAGAAAGTGCAATGGCTGCTTGCTTTTTGCTGGACCAGCAAATAGCACCATGACCAATCATGAAAACATAACCGAAAGTGGACTTCCGATCAATGATATCACCTGCCCAATCTGAATCAGTAAAACCAATGAAATCTAGCTCAGAATCTGCAGCATAATGTATGCCAAACTGTCTCGTACCTTGCACATACTGCAAGATACGCTTGGCTGCTCGCCAATGAAGCTCATGTGGATGCTGCATATATCTTGACACGGCACTCACGGCATATGAGATATCAGGCCGTGAATGTGTCAAATAAAGTAGTGAACCAATCAACTGTCGATACATACTGCAATCTGCAAGCGGTGTGGAATCTCCCTCCTCAAGACTGATTCCTGAGAGGAATGGGAACGGGGCTGCCTTATATTCAGCCATATTAAACTTCAATAACAGGTCGGAAGCATATTTTTGCTGAGATATAGTGATCCCATCGAAATTTTGAGCTATCTCCAAGCCCAAAAAGTGACTCAGCAAGCCCAAATCGCTCATGTCAAAAGCTAGATTTAAGGCAGATTTTAGCTTGTTTATTGAAGTAAGTGTGCTACCAGTAATAAGCAGATCATCAACATAAAGTACAATAACCAACAAATTACCTTTAACTCGCTGAAGATAGACATTCGGATCAGATTTGCATCTTTGGAAATTCTGAGAAAGAAGGAAGGAGTCCATCTTTGCGTACCAAGCTCTTGGGGCCTGTTTTAACCCGTACAAAGATTTCTTCAATCTACAAACCAATGATGGATCTGATGTATAACCCTCTGGCTGCTGCATATAGACCTCTTCAGCAAGGTCTCCATGTAAAAATGCACTCTTCACATCCATGTGATGCACTTCCCAGTGCTTGGATGCGGCAATAGCTAAAACAAGGCGGATGGAATCCATCTTTGCAACCGGTGCAAAGGTCTCTGTGTAGTCCACTCCTTGGACTTGGGAAAAACCTTTTGCCACCAACCTTGCTTTATATTTGCTGATAGTGCCATCAGCAGCAACTTTAGTATGGTAGACCCATTTACACTTCACTAATTTTCTTCCAGGTGGAAGAGAAACTAGCTCCCATGTATTGTTCTTTTGAAGAGAACTGTACTCTTCATCCATGGCACCTTTCCATCTCGGATCTCGATGGGCTGAATAGTATGATTGGGGATCTGAACCAGCCATCAAATAAAAAATCTCAGGAAGAAATGGATCAGCAATAGAAAGAGCCATACCTGCCCTTTGAAAGTCTCCTCTTGTTCGTCTCGGATCAGCAGGATTTCCAAGACTAGAACCAGCAGATTGTAGAGTGTTTTGGGCCCACTTTGGTAACTGAGGGGGATCTGAATGGTCGGATTCCGAACCTGATATTTCATGATAATCATATGCTGCTACAATATCAGAAATATCAGAACTCATGCCTTCATTATCGCTGCTCGAATCTTCTTCTGGTGAAGGCGGTGAATCGGCAGTTTTCTCCTCAACTAGTTACAATTCTTGAAGCGGTTCTTCAAACTGCACACTGCGCTCTATGAATATCTTTTTAGATCTGATATCCATGAGTTTATATGCTTTTGATTCTTCCCCATATCCTATCAATATGCACTCGATACTTTGTGGATCCAAAGCTCGTCTCTTCTCAGAAGGAATTCTAGCCCATGCAGTAGAGCCAAAAACTCTCAAATTTGACACATCCGGTTTGTGACCAAAGAATGCTTCGAAAGGAGTCATACCTTTCACGGATGAATGTGGAACACGGTTCTGTATATATGCAGCAACATTGATTGCTTCAGCCCAAATATTTGCAGCCAAACCTTTCGATTCAATCATGCATGTAGCCATCTCTTTCAGTGACCGGTTTTTCCTTTCCGCTACACCGTTCTGCTGGGGTGTGTAGGGAACTGTATGTTGGATCTTGATTCCGCTTTGGGCACAAAGTTGCAGCAACTCGGACTTGATATATTCCCCACCATTATCAGATCTAAGAGCTTTGATCTTTCTCTCAGTGGTGGTCTCAACAGAAGCCTTAAAATCCTTGAATTTTCCAAGCACTTCTGACTTGTTTTTGAGAAAGAATACCCATGTAAAGCGGGAAAAATCGTCAATAAATGTCAAAACATACCTTGAACCATTTAATGACATATGGGGCAGTGGACCATTGATATCAGAATGGATCAATCCCAAAATAGTAGAGGCTCTGCTAGCCTTGCCGCGGTCGAATCTGTGCTCGGGGTGCTTCCCAATAATGCAACCGGTGCATATTCCCTTCGAGGAACGGAGTTGTGGAAGCCCATCTACCATGGATTTATTTGATAGCAGCAGAAAATACTTATAATTTAGATGTCCAAATCTTTCATGCCAAATCCTACTAACCTCATTACCATGTGTGCGAAGAGCGGTGGGCTTTGCAAGCGGTATAAAGTGCGAAAACTCATAACATTTTGCAGTGTGGTTTGCCTTCCCAACCGCAACTAGTCTTCCACTTTTGATATCAAAAATTTCAACTGTATTAGGGCTGAATGTGACTTTCTTTGGATCACCAGTATGTGTCATTTGATACACAGAAAGGATATTCGAAGCTAAGGAAGGCACATAGAGAACATTCTGAAAGCATCCATGTTCTACATGAATCGTACCTTTGCCCTTTGAAGAAATTTTTGAGTCATCTCCCAAATGGATGGGGATGGAGCTGTTTGGATCGAATGAGGAAAAAGAATCAATATTTGCAGCCATATGATTTGATGCACCCGAATCTATCAAGAGAGTGGGCTTCGAAACCGTTGCCATGAGTGCTTGTCCTCTTTCAAGATCGTCATTCCGATCCTTCTTCCTTGCACCGTCAGGAAGGGTTATGTTGTTCTTTTCCAAAAGGAGGGCCATTTGATCTATAGTCTTCTTCATACATGAAATTTCGGGATGAAAGCCACGGTTACAATAAGTACATTTAGATTTTTGGTTACCTTCTTTGCCCTTTTGCTTGGATTTCGAACTGGATGGTGCATCCGTTTGCTTGCCTTTGTCTTTTTGCTTGTGAGGCTCGAATTTTGGCTTCTCCTTCTTTAGCTTTCCTTTACCATTCGAGATCTTGGGTCCTTGAACAAATAGGGCTGAATCTTTGGAGCTTATGGACCCCATTTGAATCAACTTGTCATGCTCTTTCGTAACGGACTCAATGAAGGCATTCAAGGTAGGCATCTTCCAATTCGGGGTAGTTAGCCGACCGGAATTGAAAGTGGAGACAAATACCGAATAATCTTTCCCAAGCTTGCTTAGAATGGAGAGGATCAACTGTTTATCCTATTTGATAACACCACTGTTCTTCAATTGCAAGTTCAAGTTCTTGAATTTTGTGAAGAATTCATTGATGGTCTCAAAATTCTCAAGATTAAGGCCAATCAATTCATTCTCTAATTGAAAAGCCCTAAGCTCATCCTGCTTGCAGAATAGTGTTTCAAGTTGCTCCCATATGGCTTTTGGAGTCTTCAATCCGCTGAGATGGAAGTGAAGATCCTTGGAGATGGAGAGACAAAGAAGACCGTAAGCTTCATCAAGCTTGTTGTAGTGTTTGGTTCTTTCTGCTACATTGTTTGGCTCCAATTCAAGACCAAGAGTGACTCGGTAGTAACCTTTTGAACGTAATATGATCTCCATATCATCTTTCCAATCAAAATAATTGAATGGGGTGAGGATAGGCTTTGAAGAAGAATATTCCATTGCAAGGATTGAGTCAACTGATGAAGAGGAAGCTTGCATGCAGACTATAGCGAATGCAATTGAAGGAGGAAACCTTGCATGCATAAAATAGCGAGTGCACTTGGAGGAGACAATAAACCTGCAAATCACATCAAAACAACCACAATAAGGTCGAACAATCCACCCTTTGAGAGTTGCATCACACCTGGGATTGGATTTCAAGCAATGTTGAATAGGTCCAATGTATCAGATCCAGGAATTATGTGGTAACTCAAGCTTCTGGAGTGGTATTGGAATATTTTTCAAGCTTTGCATGCACAGGAGCGAATGCCCTTGAGATATCTCATGCCAAACTTTTTGCAATTTTTTTTTTTTTTTTTAGCAATTCAGTCAAATCTTCTTGTATAAACACCTGTAGAAAAGAGATCTTGTCCCTGCAATGGCTCTGATACCATGTAAAATTAATCACAGCAGATCTAATAAATAAGTAAATCAATCACAACAGATGAACATAGAAAATATGGTGCAAAACTGTGCAAAACATGCAGCAGTGCTCTCTATCCTAGAAAGGGTGAATGAATTACAATACAAACTGTCACAATGACAGAGCAATTCGAATTGCCTAAGGAGGTCATTCGAATCACTGAATGGAGTAGCTTGACTCTATCTAGGAGTCCTCATCAATCATCGGTGTTGCTCATCAATCACAACAACCAGTCATCCAGGTGTCAATCTGAGTCTAACTGAGTGTAATAAGTGTAACTGAAGTGTATAGCACTGATATAGGATCTGGAGGATCAGTGGGGGCGCATGGGAGGCTAACTAGAGTCAGAACAAGTCACCTAATCGAACTGGAGGTCAATCGGAGGTGAAACAGTCAGTCAGGAGTGAAACGAGCCTCAAATCAGGGAGAATCGGAGCTAACTGAATGTAACTGAAGTGAATCTGCAGTGGTAGGTGAACAAGTGCGCCCTTCTCTGGCAGTAGGTGAGAAGAGGGCGCCTTTCAGCTTAGGAGGGATAAAACTCTGTGGTAAGTGGCTCCCGGGTGCTAGAAGAAGGTGGATAAGGTGCTGGAGGCATCAAACTGGTGACTGGGATGCATGCAAGTGCATGCAGCTGCATATCCTGAAATAGATCATGCAAGATCCTGAAGTAGATATGTATCCTGAAATAGATGATCCTGAAATAGATATGTATCCTGAAATAGATGATGTGGATATCCGAACAGGAATAAGAGAAATGGGATGAAGGTGGAAGGGGGTTTGATGTTTTCGGAATTTTTTTATTATAGGAGGATTATTTTTTTAATTTGGAACAAATTAGGAATTAGTTGGATTTTTGATCTCAGGTTTTTGGGAATGATGGTCAAGAAACTTAGTTTTTTGGAGTTAGGGAGCTGATGATGTTGTTCTTAGTTGGATGAGTGGTAAATCAATTTGGTGGTTGAGTTTCTAGTTGCGAGGAGCTTGTAGAGATAAATATATTATCTTACAGTTATGCAAATCTACTATTTTCCAAGTATTTTTTGTTAGGTATTTCAATTAAAGTTATAAACTATAATATACATGCTATATTATTTGGAATAGTTAATTAATTAATTTATAATTACAAATAGAAAATAATTATTTGGTTTATACCTATTATTTATTTGATTTCTACCTACACAATGTAGTGTAACATAAATATTTGGATTATAATTGTACAATTTTTTTACAAAAACACACAGAAATCAACTTAGTAAAAATGAAAATTCATAACTTTCAAACTGTTATATTTGTGATATTATGAATTTAAGGACCTGGATAGATCCTTACAACATATTCCAAAAGTATGTTTTGATTTCCCCTCAATAGGTTAGTTTTAGGGTTTTAAGATAAATGATACACAAATGCATGAAACACTTCATGCCTTATAAGAGTGAATAATTGCTCAAAGAGGTTACATAATCCTTTGCAAATGATTTTTCCATTCATGACTTTCATCTCATTATTTTCTCTCAAGGAGGCATTTATAAGCAAAAGAAATGTCAAGCTTATTCAATATGAAAAAAATACATAAATTACATCATTTTTTAATGTTATTTGCAAAATGTAACAATTAACACTCTCTAAATTATCATTCCCACCTTCAAAATACAAAAATCATCAAGAGGAAGTGCAATAATCCACTACAAGTGATTTGTAGCAGCAACTACAAGGGATCTGTAGCAATCAACTATATTGGATCAATAACAACTTCTCCAGGTCGACAAAACATCAAATATATATTGAATAATGATCTAGGTATTTGTGAATTTGTGTGTGTATGTTCATCCTAATATAAGGATTGACCCTACCAAAAATCATGTTTACCCAGATCACAAATTTTGAATTATTATCAAAACATTAGCTATAGGGGATATGTAGTAAGTGTCATAGGTTTGTAAACAACTTATAACTCTTAACCTAAGAATTGGATATTCAAGATTTTTGCTAGATATATCCACCTCAGAGTAGTGAATCATTGTACCAAGAATCATAATAATCTAGATTCCCAAATTTTGATGATGGAATAATCTAGATTCATAAGCAAAAAGTAGAGAAATACACTTATCTTTTCAAATATGAAACTCCAAGGAAACTAATTGTGGGGGACTGATTTCCTCCCAACTGTAGGCTACTCTACTGTAGAATGACACCCCATATGTTTCACTATGAGACCACCGAGGCTAAAAATATTGGCAAGGTTTCCTAAACCCCTATTTTTCCACTAAAAGCTTCCAATATACCAACCAAACAAGTTGTTGTTGGTTTTTTATCTAACCACTAGCTAACACAACTCTTGATACTCACCCTTAACTGTATACAATAGAAGAATTCATCATTTATATTGATCAAGATCTTGGGGGCTGAGACTCGAAAGACTTGAATGCCAATAGATGAGGAGAAGAGATAGCCTCAAATATGAAGTGGAATATGGATCAACTATGATAAAGACACAATAGCGAGATCTAGGCTATGAAAAATCTAGACAAAGAAACATAGAGTAAATATGCCACATGGATGGGTGAGGCTCAAAGAGGGTTCTTTGAGCCTCACCTCTCAAACTATACTAAGAAAGGAAATCGGAACTAATGACCCAATAATAACTCAATAAAATAAGAGAAAGATAGGATGCCAAAAATAATATCTTGCTTTATTGAGAAGGCATAACGCCCTTTATATAATATCATTACAATGCGCCTTGAAGCCATGCCATGGAACAAAACCATGGGATACCAAATACCATGGATGGGTGTATTGTAAACTGTGGGCTGCATGGAAGATTCCAAAACCATGGATGGGAGAGGGTGGCCTCTCCATTTAATGCTTTTATGATGAATGGGAGAGGGTGGCCTCTCCATTTAATGATTTTATGACTTATACATCCGAATTTAGACCATATGCCCCCTAAAATTCGGATCATTCCTCCCCCCTAGAAAATGATGGCCCCGATAATTTCATGCTAAAAGGAGACCCATGATTACAATGTGCTAGTTACCAATGAAGAGAAGGGTTTTGTGTGGTTAACCCATAACCATGGATTTTGTGTGGTTGATCCATAACAGTGATTACAATACATAACTGTAGGTTTTGTGTGGTTGATCCATAACCATGATTACAATATATAACTGTGAGTTTTGTGTGGTTGCCCCATAACCGTGAGTTTTGTGTGGTTGACCCATAATCATGGGTTTTATGTGGTTAACCCATAACCATGGGTTTTGTGTGGTTGAACCATAACCATGGGTTTTGTGTGGTTAACCCATAACCATGATTACAATATGATTTCATAAAAGTCCAAAAATTAAAAATTTCATGATCTTTGGTGCAATTGATGTCTTGCTTGAAATCCATTCATAGCTTATGATGTTGATAATGAAATTGAATTTCGTTGAAGAGACATTTGAGATATCAAAGAGACCTTTCCATACACATAATAAACTTACTCTATGGTGGCCCAATGAGTGAGAAAATGTTTGCTGAAGCTCAGGAGACGTGCACGCACTATTTTGTAGACATATGTTGCTTCAGTCAATGATATCTCTCAAACCAGAAAGCCAAATGAAAAACCACGAAATACCCATTTTAACTGATGGAAAGACCTTTCCAATGAGCTATGGTAGAGCCTATAAAACACTATGTGGATTCTGTAGAACTTATTTAAAGTTGTTGTACGTGCAACCACATTGTGTACAAACATGTGTTACTTCAAACAAGCATATCTCACAAACCAAGAAATTAAATGAAATTCCGTGAAACACCCATTTTAATTGACAAAAATAACTTTCCAATGAGCTATGGTAGAGCCTCTGCAATATTATGTGGAGTTTTTAGTACTTGTTTAAATTTTTTATACATGCTGCCACATTGTGTATAAACATGTGCTACTTCAAACAAGCATATCTCACAAACGAGGAAACAAAATGAAATTCCCTGAAATACCCATTTGAGATGACGGAAAAAAAATTTCAAATGAGATATGGTAGACTCTCTGAAATTTCTTGTAGATTTCATAGAATCCCTCTAAATTTTTCTGAATGTGAGAGTGTCGAATGTAGAGGGCCAAGGGTTTGCAAAGTAGCATGGGTTGTTGTCAAGGTTGTGGAATCGCCATGGGAAGCATGTACATCGTGTAAAATTATTGAAAATGTTGCATACCAATAGATGTATTAAATCCATGTATGGTTCTCTTTGTAATAGTGAACAAAGATCTGAGGGTAGAAAAATATTTAAACCCGCAGTAAGCTTCAAACCCTTGTTCCGAAGGAGAGCGTACATGCTCTAATACCACTGATCCAGATCTTGGGGGATGAGACCCGGAAGACTTGAATGTTGATAGATGAAGAGAAGAGATAGTCTCAAATCTGAAGTGGACTATGGATCAACTATGAGAAAGACACAGTAGCGAGATCTAGGTTGTGAAAAGTCTAGACAGAGAAACATAGAGTAAATAGGCCACATGGAGGGGTGGGGCTCAAATAGGGTTCTTTGAGCCTCACCTCTCAAACTATACTAAGAAAGGAAATCGGAACCAATGACCCAATAATAACTCAATAAAATAAGATAAAGATATGATGCCAAAAATAATAGCTTTCTTTATTGAGAAGGCATAAAGCCCTTAATATAATATCATTACAATGTGCCTTGAAGCCATACCATGGAACAAAACCATGGGATACCAAATACCATGGATGGGTGTATTGTAAACTGTGGGTTGCATGGAAGATTCCAAAACCATGGATGGGAGAGGGTGGCCTCTCCATTTAATGCTTTTATGATGAATGTGAGAGGGTGGCCTCTCCATTTAATTCTTTTATGACTTATACATCCGAATTTAGACCATATTCCCCCTAAAATTCGGATCATTAAAAATATTGCCAAGGTTTCCCAAACCCCTATTTTTTCACCAAAAAACTTCCAATATACCAACCAAACAAGTAGTTGGTTTTTTATCTAATCACTAGCTAACACAACTCTTGATACTCACCTTTAACTCCATACAACAAAAGAATTCATCATTTATATTCTCTTCAATCCCTTATGCATACCCTTCCTTTATGTTTTCTTTAGTATGTACCATGTGAGCCTAAGATACTACCTACTTCGAGATTTCATTTCCATCATTGAGAATATTATTGGCATATATTTTATGGTTCTTTGGACAGTTAATTAATAGGAAAAAACCTTCAAGGATTGAAATTGTATCTAGCTACTCTCTAATGGTGGTTGATCTCATCCAACAACCTTTATTTTATCTCCTCATGGTCCATATGAGATTTGGGTTGAGGTTTCTTCCTCAAAACCCTTGTTTTTTATTGAAGAATTTTCTTTTCATTACTAAATTTTTGACCTATAGGGGTGGCTGTCTTCCGCTCCCAAAAGTGACTTTTGGGGGTAGTTTTGGCTTTAGAGATGGACTTGAAAAAACCACTCCCACAGGCATCGACGTTAAAAATATATAATTTTAGGGGCAGTTCTAAAAGAGATCAAAACTACCCCAAAAAGTGACTTTTGGGGGTGGTTTTGAACCCCTCCCCTGTAGATACCTATGGGGGTGGTTTTGAATTCCCCTCAAAAGTATCTCTTAAAAACCTATGGGGTCAATTCTAAGGAAGGTAGGCACTCTTCCATTGAGCTAGCACCCTCTAAGAATTAGGGAGAGGAGCAATATTAACACCCATATTGCATCATTTGTAATTCTAAGAAAAGACAATAAGATCCAAAGGCATCCATGCTTAAAATCCAATTTATTTTTCCAAACACAATAATAAGCACAAAAATATACCTTGTTAGAGATCTGGACAATGTGCTTGAAGTAAAAATCCAACTTAAGGATAGAATGGTTCAATTTGGAAAACTTGGATGAAGCTCTTGTAGATATTCCACTTAATAGTAGAATTAATTTCCTCCTTTGTGGAGAGAAGGTGGGGTAGGAATCAAGTGATATTGAGTATGGATAGATCCAATCAATCAAAATAATCCCCATCAGCTTAAGAAGTAAGCGTGGTTCATAGATCCAACAAGGGATTTGACATGTTTAGCGAAGGATGGAAGTCTTTCAAAAGAGAAGAGTTCCAAAATGGGGCATCTCTTGCATCTTGAAGAGGATTCTACCATATGTTAGACTCTATGAATATAGATTATAAATATGAAGGTTGTCTCGAGGTGAAATGGATATGCAACAAACTACACCTTTACAATATACCAATAACTGGTCCTTTGCATTGAATATGACATTGGAGGATGATAGTTTGTGTTATCACCTGGAAATTCCTATGCTGAAAGAATCCAAACGTATCAGGATGCCTTCAGGAATCGATGCATTTCCAAATCAAAGGGGTTATCCCTAAATGACTTGAGCCTTAAGGTATAAACTCCTGGGGGAATGTAATACCTCATGAGGATCCCTTCAGTCTATTTTTCATGGATAGGTCCATGGATTTTGAATTCCTATTCATGGATATCATAACATTGTTAAATGTCGTCCATGGTCTACCTTAATCTATTAATTGGACCATTGATTGCTTCCTTTACAAAGAGTGCTACTTCCAATTTCTAGTTCTCCCGCATATTGGGAAGTGTTAGTGCTAACATTTTCAACACAACCGACAGCGAACAACACAACGGATCGCAGGTGATGACGGTTTTGTCAACTTGAAGATCAGAGTGAAATTCCTCGAGAAGAGGGATTCTAATATTGGTTTCCCAGAGATCCGTATGATTGATGATCGAGGAATCAAGTTAACATCTACAAATAGAACAATCAAGTACATATAAATGGTGGAGACTTGGTTCAAGGGCTTGAATTGCATGATCTTTAACGTGACAGGCGCGAACCTAAATAGAAACCACCTTGGCCACGTGGAGACCTCATGTTCATTAAGGGCCCAAAAAGTGGTCTCCCTAAACCACTTATTGTGAGCCCTCAAACCGCTCTAGTCGACGCCAGTAGATAAGACAACCGTTTTCCCTTTTACAATTATCTATCATGGAAATAGGGCCCCATTTCATAAAGTCGCTCCAAGCCATGTACAAATATCAAGGAGACATGAGAAGTAATCTACGGTTGTCCTTCTTTCAGGCTCCATTCACAGATCGTCGTTTAAAGAGCTGAGTGAAACCTTGAATAAAAACCGTATTGGCCACATGGTGGCCTCACGTTCATTAGGGCCCAAAAATTGGTCTCCCAAACCACTTATTGTGAGCCCTGAAATCGTTCCCGAAGTTTGTCACCTTCCTCCCTCAGCAGACTCACCTAATATTCATCTAATGAATATTACTGCTGCCATTTTGATAGAAATGATCCCTGCTCATTAAAGCCCCCATTTTCAAATTTCCGCTATTAGTATGCTTCAGAAGAGTTTACCAGGAACTTTCTTCCTGACGGCTCGAGTGCCTCTGCTATCAGTCATCGTACCGGCCTCTTAACAACCAAAGCTGAGTATCCATCATCATTTCTTTTGTCTCACCAGTGTCACCATGAATTCTATCTCTAACCTTGAGACATCTTCCTCTGCAGCCTGTACACTCAATCAAGAAGAACACTTGGGGGACGATCATTTTGATATTCATGGCCCTTTATCTTCATTTTCCAATCTCCATCAATTGTCCAGAGAAGCCAAAGATCAGGCCAAAAGCGGAAAATATTTCTTCAACCTATGGAGCTCCAGGTTGGTGAAGATGAGTTTACCATAGGCCAGACCCTTCCCAGAACTAGTGCAGTGGTGTGCAGAAGGATATGCTCCAGAAAGGAAGGCAGTCGTTTCTTAGTTTGGATCAATCGTATGCCCAATCACTAGAGAACTCATCATGGAATTAATGGATACCGGGGAAGACACTGCCAGATTTGAGTTCGATGAAGAAGTCTTGGAAGGGAAGATTTGAGAATTATCATCAGAAAGCAGGGAAGCATTCATCCGCATTGTAATTCCCCCAGAAGCCAACCTGCCCAGTAATCAATCAATGTTTATTCTGTAAGCATTCTCAGAGAAAGCCATACCAGTTTTATCCATGATCTGTCAGGTCCTCGGGTATGATCATGACTTGGTAATTGATGATGTTGCTTTAGGTTTTCTCTTTCTTATCAATTTATCTCAGCAAGAAGCACCTGTTAAGTTGGACTTGCCATCTTTCCTTGCCCAGGCCATTCCTTTGTAGTTCAAGAGCTTTCCCTCCTAAAAACTATTAAGATACAATAATTTCCTTTCTAATTTATATGATCATCTATCATAATAAGGATTTATTTAGTCGAGAGGACCTCCATAAGTCAATTACTCCTGCTCTGCTTCATGAAGGTTTCTTTGTGTTTGTGGATATCGTTGTGACTAAAATCTATACATTTTTATTCGACTCTCCTCCTCCTAGAATCTTTCCAGAATGCAAATATTTGCTCCAGCTAAATCCTAATGACCCGGTTAGGGATTGGTTTTGCTTTGAGAGCCACATTAAGATTCGAGTATATGGAGTGGAGATTGCTCCATATAAGTTACATGTATTCATGACTCCTAGGTTCTTTTCCTTGGAATACATCCGCCAAATGTTTAACTATGACGACGTATATTTCATGAAGGGTAACAACACCAGGACTTTCAAAGTCCCTAATGAAGATGAACCTTTTAAAGTGATCAATAGATCTTCTCAAAAGGTGGTCGAAGAAATGTTAGCCACCTATAGATTCCCTCTGATTTTTACATGCAAGTATGATCCCAAATGGATCATCTCTCAGAAAACATAGTCTACTAGAGTAGCGGCTTACTCCCACGAGCCGCACCCAATTTTGGATAAAATTTCCAACTTAGATAGTTGGGAGCATGCTAAATTAGTGTTGCATCCAATCCAAACCACTATGGCACCAGTCATCCATATGCCGCATAAAGTAGATATTTTGGGAAAAAGGAACACGCCTGAATCGACCTCTGATGTTGACAAGGATAAATCAGGGAGTGTCGAGTCAAAATCAAAGAGGTCCAACTATGAAAATGTATCCATCTAAACACTGCAAATTAAACCAACTCCCACATATTTGGCACCTGTCATCTTGGAAAACTTCCCATCTTCAGCATGGCCTCAAAAGTAGTAGAAATTGTCTCTGGAGGGTGCTTTGGTCACAATATTGCCAGTTAAAGATGGATTATTTGGCTTATACTCTCAAATCAAAGATGAAAATATTTATCTCCAAAAGACCTTGTTCCCAAAGAAAGATCTTGAGATAGGACACTAGTCGAGGATGTTTTCTGCATTAGATTTGAGGCAAGGGACTCTAAATATGGAAATTTTGGAACTACTTGTGCTCGGAGAAAATAAAATACCTTCAAATTTCAAGACCACTAAGGTCATAGTCAATTTAGATGCATTTCCTTCAAAATATATCATGGAGCTTCACCGAAAAACATGTGAAGGAGTATATAGAGATGTAATGAAGTACACTATGAGTACTAACAAGCTACAGGATGCAGTCCAAAGGCTGGAGAAATAATTAAAGAACGAGAAGTCATCGAATAAAGTAAAATAATTGAAGATAACTGACCTAGAGCAGAAGATTATCAAAATTTTCCAAGATCCCAGTGATGCGACTACAGTTCAAGCCATGTTAAAGGAAAAGGATAAGGATATTTCCATCCTGAAGAAAAAACTCAGCATTCCCACAGTTGAGCATTCGCACACAATTGAAATTTTGGCAATACAGTCTGAGCTATACAAAGCTATAAAAGATGGCCAGATGCTCAAGGAAAAAATCGTTACTCTGGAGAACGAATTAAATGATATCAAGAAGCAAAATCAACACACCCTTCTTCAAAAGGCCGCAGCTTTACAAGCCACCTCTTTAGTAGACCCTACTAAAAAGCTCGCGCAGGAAGTCGCAGAGATGAGTCTTAAATATGCCTAACTGAATCATGCACAGAACCAATTAAAAATCAAAAGTGATGAGCTAAGTAATATAAAGTAAGAGTTATCTAAAAGGAACTTGGTCATCTCCAAGCTGCAATAGTCCAAGGAAGAACTCCATAAAAGCATTCAAGATTTATCAAGAAAATTGGCGGGTAAGCCTTTATTCAAAAGTGCCAAGTTTTTAATTTGGGAACAACTAGTAGCATTGATAACAGAAAATTGGATCCATTTCTTTGTATCCCAAGAGGAGTGGGAAATCGCTGATGCAACTGCTTAAGATTCTCGTTCAATTCTGAACAGCGTAAACAAAAAGACAGATATAGCAAAGGCTATAATCAATTTCTTAAATGAGAAAACCTTCTATGAGCTTCAAACATATGTTGTCCAAGATAAAACGAAGGTAATCATGGAAGCAAATAAAGTGCTTACAAAAGGATTAATGGCTCAAAATGTTGTTGATATGGCTACTCTACTAAAGCAAGATGTCCATTGATTCAAAGAGCTATTCATAATTGTTTTCCCACTCGATCTTCCATCTTTTTGGGATGGACATAGAGACTTATATCACAAGGATCATTATAATGCCATGATATTAGATGAAAGGAATTATGAAGTCCACCTAGAAGACATTCATGAATAATTAAATGGTCGAGTGGTTATAGATAAGTTTCCCCCAAGTTTTGAGATCCTTAATCGACTTCATGCCATTTTCAAATCTCTACCTAATCCCACTTTTGAACATTATTCTGAGTTAGACATGGAACTCGGGGAACTAAGATTTTTTCAATATCCAATGGGAAAGGGGTGGAATAATATCACAATATTCTTTCAAGTGCAGCAACTGGAAAGGACTTCAACAAAGCAGTCAGCAATTGGAATGTCATCAGTGCAATATAATCCTCCTCCACCTCCGCAAGGAGGACCTCGTCCCCACTACTAGCAATTCAACATCAGTTTACCAAATAGACGTTGTTGTAACTAATTTTGTTGATAAAAATACAAAAAACTGAAAGCCGTTAGGAAATAAAAGCTTTTGTTATAAATTTTGTAAAGGCCGTAAGGGCTATATATAGATAAGAACAATCTAGCCAAAGGGTTGAATATTTTTGTATGAAGTGTAACTTCTGATGATTTCGATCCAATCAAGGAAAGCAAAAGAACCTTCAATATTTATCTTTCATTTATGTGGATTCTAAACTTTGATGTGTACAGTTAGCATTCTCTTCTTTTGTAATCTCATCTCTTTTAAAAAATTATTCTATGATTGGCAAAGTTAGCATAGATCCTGATGTGATTATATTTAACTTATATTTCATTTAAGTATCGTTTATGGGTAATGTATGTTGTGAAGTATTCATGATATAAAGATCTAATTTATCATTCCTACAAGGACTGCGTTTTACTTTTTTGTCATTTTGTTATAACTACTGAATTCATTTTTCTCAGTACATTCTCTGTAAACATGAGATAAATATTTACTTTAAGAAAGTACATTTTCTCATGCCATCCCGTTCACACAATTCATTCCTAGTTTATACTGACATATCAAAAGTGCTTCCCACATTCTAAGAAACCTGATTATTACTATATTGGATATCAATGGCATGATTCTTGACTAAGCATTGAAAAATATAAACAGTGAGAAATATTGCTGCCCAGGAACAGTTCTAAATACAACCTTAGAACGTCTTTGGGACCAACATATTTTTTGGCGCCATTTCCAGGGAACTTAGCAAGAAGATCAACCTTCCTCGGGGACAATGAAAATCATATGCCCCTGATTTCGTAGTGGACGAAACTAGGTAGAAGGATGTGAAATACACTTGGCGACTCCACAAAATAAAACCTGGCATCTGGACACATACATACTCGCCAAAACCCTAGCCATGAATAATTTGTGTCTCTACAAGATCTTGTCTCCTGGATACATAGATGTGGAAAATATCAATCCACTTCACCTGGCCATCATCGATGAAGTTTCTCCCCTCCTTTGTTTGGCCCTCAGTTCATTGAATCTGAGTTTATTTTTCAAACCCCTGAATGAGATTCTTTTCCCCACAATCCCAACACTCTGTTTGGTTGACCTAGTTCATCGGTCATTTCCACCAAAAGCGGAGAATCCTCGACTCCGAAAAACCATCCCAAATCCTATATTACTCCTCAAGCTAAGAACTTAATGACTAGACACCTTATGTCAGGAGGAGGAGGAGGTGGTGGCAGAGGACCACCACCACCACCCAGAATGCCTCGATGGGTATCTAGATGGAGTGTACCTCTACAATTTCCTACACCCTTAAATGATATGCCCACCCACTATCTAAAGTTATTACCTAAATATGATGGTCGTAAGGGTACATCCGCAGAAGATCATGTGAATCGCTTTCAAGATTTCACCGATAATATCTTTATTGACCACGATGTTGTATACATGAGAGTCTTTGCTCGATCACTTTAAGGAGAAGCCCAAAACTGGTTTAGATCATTTCCAAATGATTCTATCAGAATTATGGAAATTTTGGAAAACACTTTCATCAAGAAGTGGGGAGTTAAGCGTGATAACTTGTATTATCTAACTGAATTCTCCTCCCTAAGAAAGAACACTTCTGAAACTATTGTTGATTTTACTACAAGGTTTAATAAAGTATATTAAAGAATCCCTGAGGATATCTGACCTACCGAAGTAGCAGCCCGGGCTATATATGCAGGTTCCTTCCCCTCTGATTTTTATATCATGTTAAGATAAAGAAGATCCTCCTCCCTTAGTATAATGCAAGATGATGCTATAGACGTCGAAGGAAATATGATATTCAGAGGTGTTGTAGGTACAACAGATCCCATGCTTCATTCGAACATGGGAGCCCCAATTTTTGTAAATACAAAGGTATTTGGGTAAGTTTCCTATTATAATGAGGTTCTTAAACCTTGTTTGTTATGATCTTCATACCTTTGCTTCCGGTTTGTGTAATTACCATTTTTCCTTTGAAAAAATTTCTAGGTTTTGGTTGTTTATTTTGACTTGTAGAAGGCCTTCAATTTTTTTTAAAGTGTTATTTTCTTCCCGCAAATCCGCAAACCTGAAAACCCGAAAACCCGCAATCCCACAATTGCGTATTGCGGGGATTGATTGTTCTTTCTTTTCGAAATTGTGTCATTCCGCAACCCGCAATCCGAAATTGTGGATTGCAGGAAGACTTTGTTAATATTTTGGGAAATTCTAATTCCACAAGCTGCAACCCGAAACCCGCAATTGTGAATTTCGGATTGCGGAAAGTTGTTATTTTAATAAATTGTGTTGTGTGTTTCCGCAACCCGCAACCCGCAATTGCGGATTGCGGGAAAAGTTATTTCATTTTAAAGTTTGTTTTTGTTTCCGCAACCCGCAACCCGCAATTGCGGATTGCAGGTTGCAGAAACTCTTTTGTCCATTATTTTTCAATTTGTAATCCTGCAACCCGCAACCCGCAATTGCGGATTGCAGATTGCGGGAATGTTAAATAAAGTTTGAAAATAAGATCCATGACCCGATCCCGCATCCCACAGGGGTTAATCTCAACTGCTCATTTCTTTTAATCCTACGGTCCAAATTTGACCTAATGGAAAATCGATAAATATAATATTTTTCCATATTTTTATCATTTTCATTGTCGGAATTTACTATGCTACGTGGATTTTACTGTGGATTTATTACCAGGGGTCATTCTCACGAATTTCCAGTTGTTTTCAGGTTGATTTTTTTCATTTTCATATTTTCTATTTACGGTTTTGCTGTTTATGGTTTAGTTTTGATTTATTTACCAGAATTTCCAAGCTTTGCCAAAATGTCACGGAACACTCGGTCTAAGACAATTCAAAGGGATTTGTTGACCAAAGACCCGAATTTCGGTATCTTCTCAGATACCAGTGAGAGGGTTACTGAAACTTATCAAATGGACTGGTCCAAAATTTATTCAATTTTTTATAATGATGACCTTTCAGACATTAAAGAAGACTGACCTGCATATGAGAAGATTAGGGCTTCTCAATGGCATGCCATCCCTTCCCAGCCCGCTATCCTTCCCTACACAGACGCAGTTAAATGGATAGTGGACAATGCTAACCCTAAAGACCGATCATTCAATGACAGTACGGGATCACAATTGACAACTTTCCGCCCTGAATTCTTTATCAGAGCTTTTTCTCTTAAGCCGGCTGTGCAAACCCTTAGCCCTGAATTCATACAATCCTCTAGAACTAGGTACAATTTCGACGAAATGTTGAAATCATGGATGATTAAGCCTAACAGTTTCGTACCTAAGGCTAATAACCTCTACCCGATTTCCTGGTTTAGGGAACCTTACTCTTTATTGGCAGCCATTCTCTGCAGGCTCTTTGGCCTTCCAAATTGTTTAGTCTTCAAGGCTGAATGGGCTCCAATAGCTCATCATGTTTTAGCAACGGATGAATCCTTCCCTTGGGCATTTATCTTATCACTGGAACTTAAAACAACCATCCAAGACTATCAAAAGGCACCTGCCCTGAGGAAGCCACACTTCTTGTTTCCAGCCTACATTATCGATGTCTTTTGCTTAGAATTCCAATATCCCAACATGGGATGGAATTGGACCCATTCAGATCCACTAGTTCATATCTATCACTAACCATTATGGGAGAGCAGATTTGTGCCATTACTTTATGACATTTGTGACCATTTCATGGGTACTATTTATTTCAAGATATTCAAACAAGAGGAACCTACCTTTTCATCTGATGCCAAGACCTTCATCAATACAATTGGTGATTGGTATGTCTATAAGTCTTATTCATATATCAGAGTCTGGGGAAGTGACACTGTTCATCTTCTGCCTAGAATAGTGCTTAACAGATTGGTCATTCAAGAAGTCTCTTATCAGACTATTACTGATGGTGTCTACATAAAACTCACTTGTCCCAAAAAGAAAGGTTTTCCTAAATTTTCTTTAAACCTTAGGCCATTAGTCATCCCAACCTCAAATTGGGATGCAGTGCTTGGTGACTAGGTGGCTCCTTTAAAGTTGGGTTTTGCTCCCAAAAGGAAGCATAATCCTAAGAAATTCCTTGATGCACATTTTAAACAATATCATATGAAGGTAGACTATGTCCATGAAGAACTTCCAGATGACTCTATCTACCAAGCTGTGAATACATTTTCTGAGGTCCTAGCTAGGGCCAAGAGCATATATGAGCAACATCATATTATGCAATATCAAAGAGAAATTAAAGATAAAGTTTTGAGCTATAGAACAATGGAAATGAATCTGCTTGAGCAAATGAGAAAGGATAGAGCAGAAAAGGAGAACCAGCAAGCCAATGCCCCTCTAATGCTTACTTATCCAGATGGGAATAAAGGTAAATCCCCCATGGAGAATCATCCTTAGGTAAAAACAGCTGAACAGGTCAAAGTCTTGTTGCAAATCTCTCATCATTTGAAGCAGGAGTTAGCACAACTGACTTCAGTATTGGATACTCAAACAGTTGAACCTCCTAAGCTTACTATGGATATTCAAGTGACCACTGTAGCTGCACAGGTATGTGATGGTCTAATAATAGCTGAGGCCAACCCAGCTAAGAGACAAAAAATCCGGATTCCTACCTCACAGGTTCCCACTGTTGATATCATTGATTGTGATATTGATGAGGAACCACATCCTCCAGTATCCATGACTGTAGAAGTGACTGAAGAAGTGACTGAAGAATTGGCTGAAGATTCATAAGCAGTTACAAATTTGTTAGACACTATTGAGATGGATCATTCTTTTTCTGATCAATAGGAATTGGAAGTTACTACTGATCCTGACATTACAACTTCAACACTTTTATTGTCATCTATTCAAGATCTTTTTGCTTTTTCCCTAGGGGTGATGCCTCCATTTTGAATATCACAACTTTTTCATACTTTGACTTCTAGAGCCACTCCATTTTCAGACAACTCAGTTCCATTTTCCATTCCCCCTTCTATTATTATAGAGATCCAGTCTTCGACTGTCCCTCTGCAATTACCCATATCTACTTTGTCATTATCCACCACTGATGAGCCAGCCTTAGTTCCCTCTTAATTATCACCTGTTAATGGTGATCATATTCCACTTTTTGAAGCCTTTACTTCAGTCCCTTATCCAACACATGTTCCATCAGTTGCTCATATTGTTTCTACCCCTCTGACTATTCCTCAAGTTACCATGCCTATAGCTAGTCCCACTGACACCCAAAAAGCCCTATTGATCTCAACAGTGAGTGTCACTTCAACTTCTACAGAACTGGTGACCGAGTATGAAGATGATGTTGTGGTTCCTCTTGGAAATTATTTTTATAGTAAATAAAATAAAGCAGTGATCAAGAGGAATAAGAAGAGAAGCAAGGATCAAGGTGGATTAGAAATATCTGTTCCAAATCAAATAATATGGGCTCAGCAAACAAATGATTCCTAGGCAGGAGCAATTGAGACAGATGTAGCCTTAGGGGCATTTGGTAGTGCAAACCTTGATTCAGTTCAGAAACTAAATAGGGAGATTGATCAGAAGAAGGAAGAATTGAAAAGGATTGAAGAAGAGTTAGTTAAAATCAAGGAACAACATGAAGTTTATGTTGTTGATCTTAGGAAGATATGGGAAGATAGGTTAGAGGATGTGGAGCAAGGGAACACCTCTCTTCAAACTCAACTTCGTAATGCACAAGTTGAGAATTCAGCAAATACACAAAGGATGGCTATCCTGGAAAAGAAATGTGAGGATGCAACTACAAGTGCATCCTCTTCTAATTTCTCTAAGTTTTCACCCCAGGAATATAAGGATTTGGCCCTTCAGGTCAATGAAGAGCATCGTATATTACTGGAGAAGCTATTTTACACCCTAGATGAGATTAGGGAAACTCATATGACTTTTGGTAAGATTTCTGGTGTCCTTGAAGAGCAGAAAGCCAAAAGGATGCAAGCTTCTCAGGCAAGTCAAAACATTGGTGAGTGGCAGGGGTATATCAAGAACATACCAGAACACATCCCCATTCTTAATAGTTTTCAGTTCAAGAAAATCAGAGCTGCATTGAACACTTGGCTTGATCTTAATGAGTCAGTTGAAGACATTCTTAAGAAAGCACAGGCTATGTGTAGCAGGCGATGGTATGTTGCGGATAACATCATGGAAGTTCTACAGTTTTCAGCCTTGGAGCTCATTGAAGATGCTTTCCTGCCTAAGCTGATGGTTGAGCAAGTAGAACACGGGTGTGAAGAAGCCAAGTAGATAATTCAATGCCTTGAGGAAGTCAAGATTGATGATGTGGACCAATTAATTAGGAAACCTGTCACCATGGAAGGAAAAATACACATTTTCATCTAAATTTGGAATAAGTTAGCTAAAAATGAGATCGAAACATTCATATGTAATTCCCAACTGGGGATTGAGTCAGCTAAATATCCGAATGTAGATGAGTTGTTAGAGATTTGGGACAAATGGCAAGTTTTCCTGGGCCATTAGTTTAGTTTGATTTTGTAATCCCTGTTTGTGGGAATTTAATCTTTGTATTATTTTGTAAACTCTTATTTAAAGAGGTGATCCCTCATAGAGAGGATGATGGAATTTGGAGGAGAAAATCAGCAGGAGAGGCTGGAGATACTCTGTTTGATACAAAGCTTGTAATTTCTTCTAGACTTTTCATTAATACAGTAAAGTTATTCCCAGATTTTCTTTTGTCTATTAATCAAGTTTATTTGATGAATGTTGATTTTACTCCAGATTGCTTATCTAATGACGTTTGAATCTTTTGCAATTTATTAAGCACAATGATCTATAGTTCTGGTTTATCTTTGCTAATGATCTATGTGTTTATGAGGTTTTAAAAGAGTTTATTCAATTAAAACTTTTATCGATTTCTGCAAATGGATTTTACAGTAAAATTTAATTGATGTTAATTTTTCAATTAACAAGTCGGTTACAGGTTGACCTTGAATGCATGTAACCCTCAAACTACTATTTATTAATTTTAATTGATTAATAGTAATTTGGGAAAATAAGTAATAAGTCTTTTAACATTTCTGTTAAGTTGATGAACAATACTTATTTACTTCTACATCAAGCTGACTTGCATATAAACAAACCACCTTTTAGAATAGGTCTAACTTATATTAGGTTTCCTTTCTTAGGTAGATTTGTTTTATAGAATTTTACACCCCTCGTTTTCCTTCATTGGAAGACTGATCTATTGATCAAACTTCACCAACTCATAGAGTGCCAGCGGAGGCCGAATATATGTGGGAGATTACTATACCAAACATGCTGGGGATAGAACTGTCCTTGCATAGGATCTTTTGAAGCCTTTCAGTCTAGGTTTTCCCCCTCTGTTGGGAGCCTTGGAACCCATTCCAGCACCTTGCACTTACCCTGCACATCTGAGGCCTCAACAAGAGGTAAGATAAAATTGAATAATGATGTTGAGAAAAAAGATAAAGGGAAAGCTAAAGAGGAGAGTAGTTCCTTGGAGGCTAAAGACTCTCAAGAAGCAAAGATCGAATAAGTGTCTCGCATTATCAAGAACACATTGAACAAAGTTACTAGAATGGAATTGGAAAGCTGTAGTCTGAATAGAAAGTCCCCTGCTCGTCCTCCCACTCAATTTAGAAGGAATTACAATACTAAGATGACATACCAAGAGAAGAGGAATGGTGAACAACCATAGAGATCACCAGTCAGTGAAAGCGATAACAATATGATCGAAATACCTAAGGAAGAAATTTACGAGGAATTCGAAGAACAACTGAATTGGATGGAAGAAGAATCCTATCTCATGCATCTCACTAGAGGTGATTATGAAAAATCACTTTCATCTAACCAAACTAATAAATATCACAAGAATCCTGAAGGGAATGACTCATCGTCTTATGAATATCAATTGTTCCCAAATGCTCTACAGGATGAGTTTCAAAAGAAATATGATCTTAGCACTAGGCTAGAGTGTGTCAATCGACAGAACAATAGGATAAAGCAGGAGTTGCCAGTTTTTGTTGTAGAAATTTCTCCCTACGGATAGGTAGAAACTCTCTTAGGATAAAGCAGGATGTACTGACTCTATACTAAGACAAAAAAGAAACAAATGCTACCTTGAATTCCTAGATTCAAACAAATGCTTCAAGATTATACTGCTGGAAGAAATGGAAGAGATCTGACTGACCTTTGATTTAGTCGCTTGTCCTAGTTATTGCTCCAATCCTCAAGTCTTCACGAATGAATCTGTAGGGATGAATCAAAGTACAAGCACATACAATCTTTCTAGCAACTTGAAATATATGTTAGAATATAAATCTATCATAGAAACAAATCATGTAATTGAAACAGCATCAACACACACAATTTGGGAAACAAGACAAGTTATATTTGTATTGCAAACTTGAAGTAACTTACAATAGGTGCTTGATGTCCAAGTCAACTCCCAGCTCCAAGTACTTTCTCTAGCTATACGTAATATGTATTCAACCCCTGGAAGTTACGTTGAATTCAAAACGATTGCCTCTCCACACCACGCTGGATCTAAGTCACTTACTTCTAGCAATCATGCTGGGGGGCATGTACCAACCTTTGGATTTCATGATGGGAAGAAGTTCACCGTTGGGAACATTTTCGAGCATACTTTCCCTTTTAGGTTCGAGCTCATTAAACCAAGAAAATTATCCTGAGCATAGTTCATTTTCTGTTACAAGCTCGTTAAAAAATGAAGCAGACATCATGAGCATTCTTCCAACCTATCTTCGAGCTCATTAAAAATAGTAAGATGGTGTTTGAGCTTACTTTTCACTTTTTCGTGCTCTGGTTAAAAACATGAAAAGTGGTTTGAGCTTACTTTTTTCTTTTTCGTGCTCTGGATCCAAACATGAAAAATATTCTGAGTGCTTTTGATACCATTGTCGTGCTCGTTAAAAATTTGAGTAAAAAGGTGTGTCTAACGAGTATAGGTTTATCACTTTATTTGGCCTTGCTAGACTATTTACAGAAAAGGAACTGTGCCGAGTTTACTTTTCCTTTGTCGTACTCCATCATCAACCATGACAAAGTTGTACATGGAGTCCTCTTTAAGCTCTTTTCAGACTCCCTAAATAGGAAAAGATTGCCAAGCGAAATTGATTCATTCACGCTTGTAAAAGGATTTGAATGATCGTCTCCCTAGTGATAGTTTACCCCTTTTTTGGACTAGGGGGCACTACTTACGAAAAAGGAATACTCCAGCCAATCATGACTGGAAGAGTCCTCTCCCGCGTTGTTTTACCCTTTTTCGGGCGATGAGGCTAACCTTACGAAAAAGGACCGTTGGAGTCTTCTTTAGTTCTTTTCAGACTCTCTAAACATGAAGTGACGACCGAGTTTTCCTTCCTTGGACTCATTAAAATTCAACATCGAAGGGCCCACTTTGGGACGAACCCCTCCTTTCTCAGGTTCGAAAAACATGTGAGATTGGACTCATCTATGAGATGAGCTATACCGAGCATCTGTTATCCTCCTCAAGCTCATAAAAAAACAAAGAGGTACTCGTCCATCATGTCGGGGGAAAATGGGAAAATGAGTCAAGTTTACCTTGTTGGCAGCTTGTGAGTCACCACCTTTGAACATGGCATGCAATCCTCACCTTGTCTGTTTTGGGTAGTTGTGATGCACCTGCAACAATTAATTAATACGAATATGCGAAATAGCAGAAATGACAGAACTCAGAATCACTTTTATATTGATCACAAGCCACTTCGAGGGGGCAACCTCCTATGAGCAAGCTCAATACAAATAAATTCACGGTGCCTTCATAGGTCTCAAAAAACACTTATATACTAATTCTAGGTGCCAATACTATGGGTCGAAACCATGGGCCACTACAAACTATGGATCAACAATACTACGGGCGACTTACAAATCATATGCGCCAACAACAATAACACAAACTATTGATCAACAAATACTACGGGACGACTTACAAAGCATATGCGTCCAACAACAACATACTAACAAAGTAAGGACATGGGTTCCTAACATCCCCTCCCCCTTAAAAAAAGCTTTGTCCTCAAAGCTTTAGATGTGAAAATTGTTGTTGAATCTGAAGGAGTGGTTCCCATGTAGCATCCTCTGGTTGCATGCCGTGCCACTGAATTAAGACCTCTGTGATAGAGCGAGAGCGAAGCTGACGCATGCGCCGATTGAGGATGGCCTCTGGCTCCAAAAGGATGGATCCTTCATTATCCAGTTCGGGTAAAATCCTTTGTCCACTGATGTTGGTGCCAAGAACTTTCTTCAAACAAGAGACATGAAAGACTGGATGAATGCGGGAAGGAGGAAGTTCCAATTTATAAGCAATGGACCCAATCTTCTGAAGAATCCGATATGGCCCATAGAACTTTGGAGCGAGCTTATGACGCCCTTTGAGTTTCAAGGAGGATTGTTTGTACGGCTGGAGATGAAGAAAAACCATATTGCCGACTTGAAAAGTGCGCTTAGAACGGTGCTAATCAGCTTGTTGCTTCATGCGATTTCTTGCCATGTGAAGATTGTCCCACAAAATGCAAAGAATCTAATCACGGTTTCGAAGGACCGTGTCAACTTCCTGAACTGGTGAACTGGTGGGTGTGTATGGAAGAAGAGATGGAGGTGCTTGACCATAGACTACTTCATATGGGGTCATTTTAGAGGTGGTGTGGTAAGAGGTATTGTACCACCATTCAATGAGAGGAAGCCACTTTTCCCACTGATGTTGTTGTTCCGAGGTGAAGCAACGAAGATAAGTTTCCAAGCATTTGTTGATAATTTCAGTCTGACCATCTGTTTGTGGGTGATACCCTGAACTCATCTTTAGTTTGGTTCCAGTGTGGCGAAATAGTTCTGTCCAAAAATGACTGGTGAAAGTCGCATCATGATCCGAGACAATGGAAGAAGGGATGCCATGAAGACGAAAGATCTGGTCCAGGAAAATTTGAGCGACGGAGGAGGCTGTATAGTGATGGCTGAGAGCACAAAAATGACTATATTTAGAGAGGCGATCAACCACAACGAGGATCACTATCTTCCCGCCAGATTTAGGAATCCCTTCAATGAAATCCATAGAAATATCTGTCCAAATCCGTGTAGGTATGGGCAAGGGTTCAAGCAATCCTGGAAGGAGTGTTGTTTCACCCTTATTGCACTGGCAGGTATCACATTCAGCCACCATCTATTGAATTGTCCTTTTCATTCCCGGCCAAAAGAAGTTATGCTATGTTCGTTCATACATTTTGAGGAACCCAGAGTGCCCTGCCGATGGAGAAGCATGGAGTTCATAGAAGATAGCCTGTTGAAGATCTGTGCTCTGGGGAAGCACCAGATGACCCTTGTATCATAGAGAAGCACCATCCCAAGAGTAATGTGGTACATCAGAAGGGTTGTTGGTCAAGCGTTGGATGATTTGAGATAAGGAAGAGTCATTGACATAACCCTGTTGAACAGATTGCAACCAATTTGGAACATGCATAGAAATAGCTGAAAGAGAACCTTGGGCATCAAATGTGCGAGAAAGAGCATCTGCCACAATATTGTCTTTACCCTTCTTGTAAGTGATCTCATAGTCATAACCCACGAGTTTTCTAACCCATTTCTGTTGTGCCGGGGAGGAGACACGCTGGTCCAAGAAATATTTCAGACTCTGGTGATCAGTCTTGATGCAGAAATGATTCCCTAATAGGTATGGGCGCCACTTCTGTACTGCATGCAAAATTGCCATCATTTCCTTCTCATAGGTAGAGGCAGCTAAATTATTACCTGAAAGGGATTTTGCTGGTGAACGCAATGGGGTGTTCATCTTGAAGGAGAACAACACCAAGTCCATTGCCGCAAGCATCACTCTCAATAGTGAAGGGCTTGGAAAAATTGGGCATAGCTAGCACAGGTGTAGTACACATAGCTTGTTTTAGTTTGTCAAATGCACACTGAGCAACAGGTGTCCATGTAAAAGCATCCTTTTTCAATAGATCAGTTAATGGAGCTGCAATCTTCCCATAATCCTTGACAAACTTGCGGTAGTATCCAGTCAACCCTAAAAAACCACGAAGGATCTTGAGTGTCTGAGGATGCGGCCAATTGTTCATGGCATCGATTTTGGCAGGATCCACGCGAACCCCTTGTGATGAGATAATGTGCCCGAGATACTCAACTTCCTTCTGTCCAAAAACACATTTAGACTGCTTGGCATGCAGATGATGGTAAGAGAAAAGTTGCATGACAAGATCCAGATGCTGGAGATGTTCATCCCATGTTTTACTGTAGATGAGGATATCATCAAAGAATACTAGAATGAATTTCTGCAAGTAGGGTCGAAATATTTTATTCATTAAGGCCTGGAATGTGGAAGGAGCATTAGTGAGGCCAAAGGGCATGACCAAAAATTCATAATGGCCATCATCTGTGCGGAAAGCTGTTTTAGGGATATCATCCTCATGAACCCGAATTTGATGATACCCAGAACGAAGATCCAACTTGGAGAAAAAGTGAGCCCCATGAAGCTCATCAACAATAGGAATTGGAAACTTATCCTTGATGGTGAGGTGATTAAGTGCTCGGAAGTCAATGCAGAGGCGCCATGACCCATCTTTTTTGTGGACAAGAATAACTGGAGAAGAAAAGGAACTAGTGCTTGGGAAAATAATACCTTGCTTCAATAAGTCCCAAACGAGCATTTCAATCTCCATTTTTTGGTGAAATGGGTAGCGATAGGGCCTGATGTTGGGAGGAACGCTGCTAGGAAGGAGCTGAATACGATGGTATTCTGGCCTGGAAGGTGGCAATCCCACTGGTTCAGCAGAGACACCTGTATATCGATCCAGAATTTGTTGTAGATCCAAAGGAGTAGTGGAGACCGCTGATGGTTACATCTCAATGGAATGGATCTGAGCGATGACACCATGTGAATTATTCTTGAGGAGTTTTTCCATGCGATGTGAACTGATGATACTGAGAGAACCTGGTTGTAATCCTGTCAATGTGTGTTTTTTTCCATTGAGGGAAAACTGCATCCAAAGTTTAGTAAAATCCCATAAGATAGGGCCAAGTGTGCGTAGCCATTGAGCGCCCAAAACCACATCACATCTGCCTAAGGGCAAGGCAAACATGTCATAGCTCAAGGTATAATCTCCCATAGAGATACGCACATTTCGACACTTCCCTTTGCAAGGTAAGGTGCCCCCATTGGCAACCATGACTTCAAAGTTGGAGTAAGGATGGATAAAACAATCAGCTTGTTTGGTGATCCGAGGGTCAATGAAATTATGAGTGCTACCAGAATCAATGAGTATTGTAAGAGGAAGCTTATTGAAGTAACCCCTGACCCGCATTGTTTGAGGGGTGGTGATTCCAGCTAAAGCATGGAGAGATATCTCTGGCTGGTCATCCTGAGACGGAGGGTCAATAGGCGGTTCCTGAATGTCGACCGGAGCATCCAGTGTTTCTGGATCTTCGTCACCAATTTCAGAGGCAGGCAGAGACTCCACATCCAAGAGATAGAGCTTTTGTTGAACACATCTATGTCCCCGAGTGAATTTCTCATCACAATTATAGAAAAGCCCCTTTTCTCTGTGTGCTTGCATCTCTGTTTCAGACAAATGCTTGATAGGAGTCGGTCGAGAAGCCTGCGGTATAGGTGGTCGCTGAGAACCCATATTTCGGAAGGGAACAAAAGTGGGCTTGGAGCGTTGTTGGGCTGCAATCTTGTCTTCTGCCAACTTAGCCAACCCTAGGGCTTCCATCATTGTGGTGGGACAGAAAATTTTGACCTCAGAGTGGATGGCATCCTTTAGACCACTGATAAAACAACTCCGGTAAAAGTCATCAGACAATCCTTTGGTGTGGTTGGCTAGGTTCTCAAATTCGGTTTGATACTCTCTCACAGTGCCAATTTGGAGAAGTTTAGTGAGGGCACCGGTGAAGTCATCAAAAGCACTAGGACCAAATCATTGCAAAAGGAGCTGGCAAAAGTCTGACCATTTGGGCTCTGGATGAGCCTTGATGTACCAACGGTACCATTGAAGAGCTTCCTGTTCCAAGTGAAAGGATGCCAGCGGAACTTTGTTGACATCAAAAGTATTATGCAGACTGAAATACTGCTATGCACGATAGATCCATCCAGTTGGATCAGTACCATTGAAGTGAGGAAAATCAAGCTTCAGACCACGAAAATTGCTGGAAGAAGAGAACCCATTGTCTGCTGAAGACTCGGACTGCCATTTGTTGTTCATAGCTGAATGTTCAAGATAGAGGCCGAGAAATTTTTCATCCAGATCCTGGAGTTTGGCTTGGATGGCTGCAAGTGCTTCTTCCATGGTTTTTGCTCCTGCACGGGTGACAACCATAACCAGGAGTTTTTTTTTTTTTCCAGACTGGAGCGGCTACGGCTTGGAAGGGATCTGGAACAACGCCGAATGGATTGAAAACGGCTGGATCTGGAATGGCTTGCAAAATGGATCTGAAACGGCACAGTAGCAATTGACAATAGTTCAGCTGAAAGTAGATATGGACCCTAGGTATGTGCGGCTTCCTAACAGTTCAGGGGTTTCACTCGGCCACCAATGCTGTCTGACAGCTTGCGTATTGGGGCAGTACCCCTCACTCCACGGCTCAGGTAACCGCTTTGCCACAAACGACAGCTCTTGGTTTACCTCACGGGTGGGAACTAGTCAATCAGGTAGGGGTCGTTGCCATTTTCGCTGGCAGGTCCTCTCAATGGGCCAGCTACTTCGGGGTTCCTGTGGTACTCCTCACAATGAGTTTTAGGGCTTATGCCCAAGTACTTCCTACAGTTAAGCGGATAGGGATGATTCCCAAATCTGAACCTGCAACAGATGCGAAAAAAAAATTGGCAGAAATTTCACCCAGCGAGCCCAAGAAAGTGCTCTGATACCAGATGTGATGCACCTACAACAATTAATTAATACGAATATGCGAAATAACAGAAATGACAGAACTCAGAATCACTTTTATATTGATCACAGGCCACTTCGAGGGGGCAACCTCCTATGAGCAAGCTCAATACAAATAACTTCACGGTGCCTTCATAGGTCTCAACACACACTTATATACTAATTCTAGGCACCAATACTATGGGTCGAAACCATGGGCCACTACAAACTATGGATCAACAATACAATGGGCGACTTACAAAGCATATGCGCCAACAACAATAACACAAACTATTGATCAACAAATACTATGGGACGACTTACAAAGCATATGCGTCCAACAACAACATACTAACAAAGTAAAGACATGGGTTCCTAACAGTAGTCAGTCTTGCTGATAGTGTCATCATTATGATCATGCGTCCTCATTATTTCTATGAGTTCACACTTCCTATGGTTCTGTCTGTTCAAGTAGTCCCTGCTGCCAAGCTCTGTTTCATGCCGTTATATGTTCAAAGGGTTATTACCTTGAGTCCACCTCTACTTCATGTCAAACCTTCCCTTTGTGTCAGTACATATTCTATTGTTTCATCGGTCCATACTATCTCTCGTTCTGATTTCGTGTCGATGATGTGGGAATCATTATGGCCCACCTTCGACGAGTCTATTCCTGTCGACACCAAATCACTATCCAGGAATTAGGCTTAGGAGTCAACCACTAGTACCTTGGTACTTGCATGCCTCAATGGCAGGTTTCCTCATGTTCAACAGTAGGTTTTCATCATTGACCTCTGATTGAATGATCTCTCGGATGCTCAACATCAACTCGTTTATTCGCATTTCGTTGAGATGTACTATAGATACCTTGGGGATCATTGTCATCATTGGTCATTTCCCTCACATTTGTTAACGGTTCACATCATTGACCGGTAATCAAATGGTTTCTACCATGTTCGACTTCAACACCTTGTAATCACATGGCTAGATTCATATCGTTTGTGATCAGGTAGAAGACCCTGGACACCCTTTTTGTATTTTGATTATGTCCAGGTTGCAATGGAGATTTCCTCTGTATTGTCACACAGATCCACTTTTGTATTGGTCGTGGTTGTGTCATCACTATCTCATGGATCTACGCTTGTTCATAGTAGCCATGATTTGTCTACAATCTATATCATCTCAGTACTCATGGATCTGCAATGTATTGGTCGGCATCCATGCTTTGAGTCATTTGTTTCCGAGCATGGGAATGCCCGTCTTGGTGGTATATCTGACATTTTGTTTATGTTTCAGCTCCTTGTTGCTTCCCTCGATGCTATCTCCGAACCGTATTTGTAAATTCTTTCGGCCATCAGTCTCTTCTGACCTCATACTTTAGGCGGCATCTGTTATACCTCAATATTACACATTATGTATTAGTGTCGCATCCTTGCATTACCGACCTAAACAACAGTTTCCCTTAAAGATCATCTGAACATCTAGAGTGAAAACCATTGACTGAACACTGAAATCAAAACCTTTTTCTGCCATCTGTCAACCCAACTTAGCCCTATTTGCAAGCACTACCGCTCCCTGCACATCTACAGGGGCGCAGTAGTCATCACTACCATGCATTGCTCCTTCTCTGGGGCGCGGTACTACCACGTTATGCTCAGTTATAGGGTCACGGTAGTCTAAAATTAGCCTTTTTGCCTTGGATTTTGGGATTTCGACCTCCGAGGAGATTTTGTTGGGATTACCATCCTTGGTTCAATCCTAACTCCTTCTTTGTTTAGCTAGCCTGATCCACTAAACCCTCCATAGATCCACACTTCTCTCTTATTGTTTAACCTTCCCATGTGCTATAAGAGAGAGGCCTTCCATGAGCCAAAGGGAGGACTTTGGGGCATCAAACCTATGATCTTCAGACTTCTGCAGAGATAGCTAGAGAAAGCACTTGGAGCTGGGAGTTGACTTGGACATCAAGCAACTATTGTAAGTTACTTCAAGTTTGCAATACAAATATAACTTGTCTTGTTTCCCAAATTGTGTGTGTTGATGCTGTTTCAATTACATGATTTGTTTCTATGATAGATTTAGATTCTAACATATATTTCAAGTTGCTAGAAATATTGTATGTGCTTGTACTTTGATTCATCCCTACAGGTTCATTCGCGAAGACTTGAGGATTGGATCAATAACTAGGACAAGCGACTAAATCAAAGGTCAGTCAGATCTCTTCCATTTCTTCCAGTAGTATAATCTTGAAGCATTTGTTTGAATCTAGGAATTCAAGGTAGCATTTGTTTCTTTTTTGTCTTAGTATAGAGTCAGTACATCCTGCTTTATCCTAAGAGAGTTTCTACCTATCTGTAGGGAGAAATTTCTACAACAACATACCAAGAGAAGAGGAATGGTGAACAACCATAGAGACCACCAGTCAGTGAAAGCGATAACAATCTGATCGAAATACCTAAGGAAGAAATTTACGAGGAATTCAAAGAACAACTGAATTGGATGGAAGAAGAGTCCTATCTCATGCATCTTGCTAGAGGTGATTATGAAAAATCACTTTCATCTAACCAAACTAATAAATATCACAAGAATCCTCAAGGGAATGACTCATCGTCTTATGAATATCAATTGTTCCCAAATGCTCTACAGGATGAGTTTCAAAAGAAATATGATCTTAGCACTAGACTAGAGTGTGTCAATCGACAGAACAATACCCCTCCTAAAACCTCCCCCCAAAAGTAGGTCCGATTTAAAGCTCCCCAAAAATCTCCCATAATAAAGAACGGAGACCTGTCAAAGGAAAAAAACACTAAAGTATTAGTTTCATTTGGTCAAAAAGAGCCAGACACCATCCCGCACAAAAAACTCAAGCAAGAGCCTAAAGAGTACGAAAAAAGAAGTATACCTTTTAATCTGGAGCATGAATTGAGAAAAATCAAGGTAGTAGTCCCATTTTCCAAGCTAATAAATAATCCTTTGTACCAAAATCAAATTGATAAGATGATACACAAAGTCGAGGTCATTGATCAGTAAGATACCATAAATCTGAATGATGAATCCCCAACCATTCAATGTGGTCCTCATATTGATGACAAAGAAGAACCTACCACTCCTTTATATGTCACTCTTAATGTACATGATAAATTAATCCATAACTGTATGCTAGACTCAGGGTCCTCTCATTATTTGATGCCAAAAGTTATTATGGAGCAGTTGGGTCTAGAGATCACAAGGCCGTACCATGATCGTTACAGTTTTGACTCTAGAAAGGTTAAGTGTGTAGATATGATAAAGGATTTGGTAGTAACTCTTGCCCAATTACCAACAAAAAGTATAATGATGGATGTGGTAGTGGCCGATGTCCCAACAAAATATGGTATGCTTCTATCAAGAAGCTGGGCTAAAACATTGGGAGGTACCATGCAGATGGGTATGACATATGCTATAGTACCCATGTTTGCAGGAGAAACCATACGTCTATATAGAGAACCTATGCTTTCATATGTAATAAGTGATAAGTATAGTCCTATTAATTATCCTATATATGCTACCAATGAGGATATGGTATTCTATATGTGTCTACCGATGAGTCCCTTGGGGAGAAAATTATAGAACCTCAAGTAATTAAATATACTGACGAAAATAACCACAGTCAAGTATGGAAACTATATTTTGATGGTGCCTCAGCCAAAGATGAAATAGGAGTTGGCGTGTCGTTGTCCTCACCAGCAGGGGAATAGATTATGTTGTCCTACAAGCTAGATTTTGATACCACTGACAATGTTGTTGAGTATGAAGCCCTTATCTTAAGTCTTCGAGCCGCTAAAGACTTCAAAATTTTTAAGCTGGCAGTCTTTGGAGACTCTGAGTTGGTAGTAAACTAAATCAAAGGTATTTATCAAACAAAATATCCAAGTATTAGAGCATACAAGAATCTTGTTTCAGATCTTATTGAAAATTTCTTTGATGCTTTTAATATAACTTTTGTCCCAAGGGAGTGCAACCAACATGCTGATTCATTGGCCCTAAAATCTAGCACATTCAAACCTCCCAAGAAACCAAAGTTGAAATATGAAGTGGAAATGTGATATCGTCCTTCTATCCATGAAAATATCAAACATTGGCAAGTATTTGAGGATGATCAGCAGATTAAACGTTTCCTCCAACTTATGGATGAATTTTCAGGTACTAATATAAACAGTGATGAAGAGTATGAAAGAGAAAACATCTTATATACAGAGAAGATAACAAATCTTGAATTAATGAAATAGGTTGTTGGTCACAAAATTATTAAACTAAAGAAAAAATATATCCCAAAAGATCTAGTCCCTCTAGAACAATTGTTTGATAAAAATGATATCCCTCTTAAACTGACAGTTCAACCAACAACTGAAGCTATGCAAGAAGTGAATATTGGTACCCCAAAAGAACCAAAATTCATCAAGCTTTCACAGTCCTTGTCAATCGAGCAGAGGCAACGGTATAAAGGTCTATTCAAAGAATACATGAATGTTTTTTCTTGGAATTATGAAGATTTGAAAACTTACGACACTCTGTTATACAACACATAATCCCTCTAAAACCATATGCTAATCGAGTGAAGCAGAAGTTAAGGTAGGTGAATGTTGTTGTAAATGTAACTTCATAAGATATTCTTTTGTATATTATTATTGTACGTCCATTCGATATTTTTTTCCTCCGTTCGGGGATGTCATTATTGTATTTGTTCATGCAAGAATATCGAGGTAAAACCTGCATTGTAATTCGTGGAAATGGTTCCCCACAGGTCAAATGTAAAATGTATTTTTGAGTTTCCCTAGGACAGGTCGGCCCAGTTAGTTAAGAAAGTCGACCCCATTGAGGAATTAGGTCACTCACAAATAAAATATAAATATAGAGGCTCACTCTCTGTCATGTCCCATCAACAATGAGCAGTGGAACAAGTTCCTAACCCAATCAATCCATTGGGTTGAGGAGACAACTTCATGACCATGGGGTTAATTTTGGAGTTTCAGGCAATTAATTAATTAGACTATGCAATAAATGTTATCCTAACTTTTATTATGCACATGGATTATTTAATTTTATGCATTTAATATTTTTATGTGGAATAAATAAGGATAATGCTACACTAGGGAGCATTAGAGGATAAGGATGACTTGGAGTTAGCTTGAGGAAGAAGGAAAGAGAAGGATTCCAAAGCTAGGAAAATCAGGAAAAATAAAGAAAAGATGAGTAAATCAGGAAAAGCAACATAATTCAGAAAGCAACACAAAATAAGAAAAGAAGGAAATCCAGAAAAGCAGGAAAGTTCAAAAAAGAAGGAAAGTGCAGAAAAGGAAAAAGAGGAAAGCAAAGCAAAAAAAAGGAAGGAAAGCAAGCTTTCCTTATCCACTCAAGTAGGGAACATTCACCATGGATACTTGATCCACAAGTCATCCATAATATATAAATAAACCAGTGTGCACCACATTGACATCTTTTGTTAGTTTGAGAATTGGTATGAGAGCAATATTGCTTCATAGACTTGGGAGATGTGCCCCTGGTCAAGTTTGGGAGATGTGCCCCATCTTTTTGTGAGAGTATGATGGATTTCATCCATTGTCATTGATTTTAATTGTAGGTACTATATATGATAAATTCAAATCTGAATTTCAGAAGCATCATTATCCAGTTCAGAGTTCGAATCTCTAGGATTCCTATGAATTTCTATAGCTAGTTTCTTGTGCAGAAGAAGAGAGACCTTTCCATAATGTTATGAGAGGTATTATGGTCTATTTATGATTTAATTACAATGAATTTAATCCTATTATATCATTCAGATCAATAAAAAATACATAACTCATATTTCTTCTCATATTTCTCCACCCCTTCCAGATTTAGCTAGAATTTGACTAGTTTCCAGTGTGCAATTAATAAATGAATGAGTATGAATCCAAATGAAGTAATTATTGTTTATGGATTTGATTTATATGTCATATGTCATGATCCAAGTCTATGTTCATAAATTTGTGGGCCTTTGAGTACTTTTTGGGAGCTCATAATTTGCACTAGTTGAGTAGTCCTGGAAGACAATTTTTATTATATTTTTGTGAGACTTGATAAGAAATTTATACAACTTTATGAAATGAAATTTTAGTGTATAATGAATTTAATTTGATGATATTTAACCCCTGTAATTCTGAAACACCCATCCCCATCCTCTAGTTAAATATCTCACCCATACTAGTATGCATATGTTGAGGGGCCCAGGATACTTGAAGTAAATTGAATATTTATGCTCTTGAAACATCAATGGTATCAGTACATTGTGTAGAAGTATCATCCAAAAACCAGAGCCTCACTTCCACCCAAATTCTTTGATCCACTCCATCTTTAGTCCATCTAGCTTCCACAATCACTATTTTAATTAATTCTGAGAAGTCTAGAGTTTTTGTATCACAATACTGAGTTGGTACATTACAGTGGTATCAAAGAATGGTCCTATGAACCTACTCCTGAATTTTTTCTATGAGTCCAAAAATATATTTAGATTCCAAGAATAAAGGTCATTTGTCAGAAGGAGAAGAGGAAGAGGAGATAAATTCTACTGAAGGGAAATTGCAAGGAGAATCAGATATGTCTAACAATGAAGAGAAGGAAGAGTTCAAACTCTTTGTTTAAGGCATGATGAAATGTTTAAAATATATGTCTCTCAATATTTTACAGTTTGGAAAGAAGACTAGATAATTATTGGCTTAGCAGCTAGGAAGCAAGGTAGGAGAATGGAGCAGCAATGGTACCCCACATGGCAAGGGGAAGAGAAATGGTGGCCCTATTTTCTCAAATACCGGGCCTCATAATCGAACTTATGAATTCAAGATGGGATATCCATCTTACTCCAAGCCTACTATGCCCAAGTTCATTGAAGAACAAAGAGAATAACCTGAAGCTCAAAATGGAGGCCTTGCTTCATGGGAGGACAAATATGTTGAGTACCTTACCTTGAATGAAGAATGTAGAAGTGCCTTACCATTCAAGGAATGTTCTGATCTACAATACAAGTACAACCCAAGAGGAGGCTACAAAATGCGAAATCAAAACTTCGAACTCATAAATTCCATTGGTAAGATATCTCTACCCTATTTTGATGGTTCTCATAAATGTAATGCTAACTCTTGGATTCAGAAACTTGACACATATTTTCAGTTGAATCCTATGGCTGAAAGAGATTCCATCAACATGGCTACTCTACACTTAGATGGTGAATCAAATGACTGGTGGTTTCATGGCATAAATACTCATGGTAATGACCAAGTGACCACCTATGAAGAGTTCACAAGAAGGTTGGATGAAAGGTTTGAAAGAAGATATCCTAAGATCACCTTTAGAGAACTAGTACATGTGAAGCAAACTGGAACTCCCAAAGCTTACATCTCCAAGTTCCAAAAATTAGTTGTGATGGTCTCTGTTACACCTGACATCTTACCACCATTAGATTCAGTGTATACACCCTTGAAGTTCCATTGGATAAGTCATTTATCTGGAAGGGACATCATTGTGCTTATGCTAGGTTTTGAGAGATCGTCGTAGGCTGCACCCATGCAACCTGCGACGTTGCACCTTGCTCCACTACAGGGTGCGATGAAGTCAGTTAATGGGAAAAAATAGCTTCTTAGAGCTCATTCTCGAAGGTTGCTAGCTTAGATCCTTATCCCTGACCTGTTGGGGGAGCTGGCCTTCAGTTCCTAACCTCTTGGAAGGATCCCCTATCTATCTCCTACCATATCTCAACCTACCCTATCCACATCCTATCCACTTAGCCCTATATAAGTGAGGCCCTACCCCTCTCCAAAGGGAGGAAGTCTATGGTACTCTTATGCTGGTGAGATTAGGCTTAATAGACTTAGTACTCTAGCTTGGGAGACATCCACTTCTCTTTAGGAACTTTGGCATGGCTTGTCGAAAGGAGCTTGCAATGTTAAGGAAATGGTTGTAATCCTCTTTTCTATTGTACTCTCCACCTTTCAATACAGTTAATACAATTGCTTTCCATAAATGTTGTCACGTTGATGATGTTTAGAGTTTTCATCCTTAACTGTTAACTTAGATCTATCATATGAAATGTATGCTTTCACTATTCTTGGTCTATTATATGTTCAACAGGGTATAGCTATTTAAGATCTGGCAGCGCTGGAGCATTGGATCAACGAAGGAGAAAGGGATATGCAAATCCAAGGTAAATGATCTATCTTCCCATTTGCACTTCTATTTGATCTAGGAAAGTATTTTGTGTTCTGTCCTGTTTGTTCTAGACTTACGTTAAGCTAGGGAGATCAGGCCTTGAGTCCGCTCTCAGTAGATTGTCCATCAAACAAATATGGCAACTCCGCTGGGGAGAGCTTTGCTTTATAGTTGTCAATTTGAATGTCGTTTTTCAGTTGATTTCTTGCCAAGCCATGCTATTTTGTCATTTCCTTCTTGAAGTGGATTTCACCATTAGATCTTCACCTTGAAGAGTCTGGTCAGCTTCCTTTGAGTTTGCACATCTCATTTGCAAACCTTTTTATACTCACTGGCTAGAGAATTGGTTCATTTTTTGAACTAAGATCTCCCCTGTCGCACCAGGTCAATGTACCCAGAGCGACACTGTGTGTTTTTTTATCTCTGTTCTTTTCCTGTTAGTCTATCATCGCAGCCCTTCCATTGGTCTACTGTGATGTCGTCACACTCCCTGCATTGGTGAACTGCGACGTCACACTGTGTATAAGCGCAAAGTGCGTTGATCTGCCATTTTTTCCATATAGGTATACCCTCTCCAGTTTTGTTGTGAGTTTGGTTTGTGTGCGGACTCCCTCTGTACTGTATAATCCAGTCAGAGATCCCTTTTTGCTTTGTGTGATTGAGTTGTTTGGTTTTTGTTTGGAGTTGTTTTGGGTTCCATCTTGGACAAGTCTGAGACTTGGTAGTGGTGGATGCTCCTGTCTCCCCCGCCTTCATCCACTCATCCTTGCATTCCCTCCTCTCCTTTCCAGATCTGACCATTCCATTAGATCAGTTTCCAGACCTCACTTGCGTTTGTTTTGTGAGTTTTGCTTTCTTTTAGTCTTGCTTGTTGTTGATTGATTTTGAGTGTTTGTGTGTATTTTTAGTCCATTGTGTGCTCATCTCTTCTTGGGATTTTCTGAGTTATTAGAGTGCTACGAGTTACCTTTTCAGTTCAAGCATTTATGTTTAAAAGCACAGTTGTTATCAAATCGTCATTTTGATGCACTCATTGAAAGATCAAAAGTACTTTATTTCCATTATTTTTCAAGATCATTTGAAGAATTGCATAAGCATTGGAATATCTCATTCATTGATCTTTTGGAGAAGTTGAAAAAAAGTTGCATTATTTGTATTTTTCATGAATTATGAGTTGCTCATCTTCTTGGAAAATTCTAATAAAGATCAAGTTTTGCAAAAGTAATTCCGTGTTTTGGAAATTGCATTGTATCTTTTGGCTTTTTTGCTTTTAGGCTATCATAGTGAAAGTGAAAAGTTTGCATACCTTACTTAGAAATTCTCTCTTTTCATTACTTAGCATCATTTTCGTTTTGAAAAGACAAAAGAAAAAGAAAAACATGCTTTGATTTGGCTCAGTAGTGTTGTGAAAATTTTTGCATTTCGTTGAAAAGGAAAAATAATACTTCATAGTCATTTTTTGATAGATTTGGGATTGTCTTGCATTGCGTTGCTTTGGTAAAGTTGTTGGAAAGAAAAAAGAAAAATTTCTCCTTCCCATACGTAGAGTTCATTGAAAGAAAAGTGTATTTGTGCATGTACTTAGGGCTTGCATTATGTTTACGTTTATGTACTCACCTCATGCATTCACCTAACTGTCCAGATAAAAGTAACAGTAGAATTAGGGTAAAATATTTAGAAACTTGTGTGTAAGTTAGAGACGTGTTCCGGCGTCATTAAGCGTGGCAGCTGTCGTTATTTTCCAACACTGTATCCCGGGGGTATTGTAGTCTTCCACGTACTTATCAGTATATCGAGCTCCTTCACGTACCCACCAATTCACCTTGAGTACTTGGCGTATATCAAAGGGTGTATCACGTACTCAGTAGTATATCAGAAGGACTCTTTCCGAACGGTTGTGCATTAGACAACACCACTACGGATTTGAGCTCCCACGTACCTTGCGTATATCGGGAGACACCCTTAGGATTCCTGAAACCAACTGAGTTAACTTTTTGGCCGTCTTGGCGGAGCAATACACCGAGAACAGCACTCGGGGAGCTACTATGCATGTACCATCCATGTAATCGGATATGCAGGCAAGGGTACAGTCCCAATCCTCCTTGTCGCGTGATATTGTTGGACCTTGCGGTATATCGCGAGTTGCAAAGCCTTGACAATATTGTGAGGTTCCAGATCATTGAATCCAATATTATAACATCAGTTTGCTTGTGGCCTTAGTTTGTGTAGGGTATTGTCTGGTCTGCTTTTCTTTTAGTTTTCCCTTAGGAGAAACTTTTTGTTTCAGTCACTCTGGCTAACTTTCCTTAGAGAAGGTCTCGTAGGATTCAAAATTTGCCACCCGAATATCCCTTTAACCAGGAGGTAATTTCGAGGGTAAGAATGGATCCACATGCCAGGGTCGGGTCACATGAAGTGGAAAAACCCACTTTGAATGTTGGAGGACTCTTGTTTCCGCATACTCCTCCAGATTCACCTGCCTCTCATCCCTCGCAAGATGAAGAAGCACAAATCCCCACTTCACAAGACTTATCTCCTGTTGCACCGGGAGATCCTAGATCGTTGGAATGGATAAATCAACCCCAGGAGGACCCTACGGCCGCTGCTAGTCCATCAGCATCTTATTGGACATCTTTTACCGATCACCCAGTGGCCCATTTTTCCATTGCATCCCCACCCAGTTGGGCTAGTCCTGATGACCGCTTAGCACCTTACTGTGAACAATTGGCTCATTTACGTGCTATGGGTAAGGAGTTTCGAAATCGGAACTTTCAAATAAGATTCGATGACAGACCAATCCCAGGTCGCTCTTTATTTTTCGAGTCACCAGAATCATCTACACAACACGTGACCACTACTGAAACTGGTCAACCATCCATTCCTGCACATGTATCTCCTAGACAGGAGACCCGTTCGGTACCTCCCACTACCCAAACTGTTGAAGGAAAATAGTCCAACACACCCGTGACTACAGTAGTTATGTCACCTATTCCTCCCTCACCCCAAACTTCACAGGGAGGATACTCTTTACCCCTACCTTCTTTATGGGTAGTGGTAACCCTACGGTGAATAATCAACAACCTGTGTTGGGTTAACCTTTACCTAGTGGTTAGCAAGTTGTTGCTGGGGGGAAACCCCCATCTCTTAACCATAATCCTGCAGCAGGGGTTCCCATCAGGCCTTCCATTGGAAATTCCTTACCTCCTGGACCTTCCACTTCGGGACTATCCCATGTTGGGGGACCGTCCAACATGATTCAACCTCCATCGAGTCAATCATATCCAGGTCATCTTAACCCTCTACCGAGTCAACTTAATACTGGAAATGCACTCTACGGGGTACCTTACCCCGGTAATCCTTACACTCTATGGGGACAACAAATTTTTTTACAACATGGACCCCCACTTACAGTCCCTCCACCCCCACCTCCCATTGGAGGCGGTGGGACCCCATATAACCCTGGAGGAGGTGGACCTCTACCTTCTGGCGGAGGACCACCCCACTTTAGTTATCATGGCCCACCACCCCCTGTCGGAGGTGGTGGAGGACCACCCCCTCCTCCTGGAGGAGGTGGGGGAGGACCATCTCATCCTGGGGGTGGTGGAGGAGCACCACCCCCTCCCGGTGGTGGTGGAGGACCTTCTAATCCTGGTGGTGGTGGTGGTGGACGCCCACCCTACTATGGTGGAGGCGGCGAAGGAGGCTCTTACCCTTCTGGCAGCAACGGTGGTCAACCACCCCCTCTTGGCAGAGGTGGTGGGGGCACGTCATATTCCGGTGGTGGTAGCGGACCACCACCTCCTCCCGTTGGAGGCGATGGTGACCCATCCTACTCCGGCAGTGGCATCGTACCCCCACCATTTGGAGTCAGCCCACCCCTCCTGGTGGCGTAGGCGGACCCCCACCTTAGGTAATGGGCCACCTTGTTTTGGTTATGGACTACCTTACTATGGAGGTGGATCTACATTTGGTTCGGGTGTCTAGTACCCCTACGGTCAGTTTCCTCCTGGAACACCCTATGGTCAGTCGATACAAGGTCCCACAGGTCCTTACATGCCTTATTCGTACTATCAGTACTTGCAGCCTAATCCGCAACTGCCCTTTTTGGATACTTTGGATCTACCTGACCTGTCTCGTTTAACTAATGACCCCATTTACCATGGGACTAATTGGCCACCCATTCTGGTGAAACTTCTGTCAGATATCCCAAAATTTGATGGTAAGCCGGGTGAGGATCCTAAAAACCACATGATGACATACCACTTATGGTGTTCATCCAACTCCCTGATGGACGACTCGATCCGTCTTCGGTTATTCCAATGAACTCTCACTGGTTCGGCTGCCAAGTGGTACATCGAGCTACCACCACATTCTTTTCCTGATTTTGGTTCTCTTGCTATGAATTTTTTAACTCATTTCCAGCTGCCTATACGGTATGAAACTGGTACAGATCTTTTAACTACACTCCGCCAAAATACCGCTACTCATATATTAGATCATATACATGAGTGGTAGAGGAGACGATGTCTCATTAAGGCTCCTATTCCAGATCAGCTCCTAGCAGACTGGTTCATGAAGTCTCTCGTCCCAACCATAGAACGAGATGTTTCCATGGGAGGTGCTATCATTGAAGAACAATCCATCACACATGTTCGGGTACATAGGGTACTACCAAAAGACCAAACACCAAGAGCAACAACTTCACAGAAACAGATCACAGATCAACACACCGATGTTTTGACGTGGTTTAAACCCTCTTGAGGGAAACACTCCACGGCCCCGGCCAAATAGCTTCTACGGGACAATTTATTATGCAAAGAAAGAAAGTTACAAATGAGCTTCTCATAATCGATCAACTAAACAATGACCCTCCATGCTCTTTAAATAGAGATCATGGACCAATCGGGTGTTAAGCCACGGATCAAGGTTAGGTTTGATCTAAGAGAAGTTGAGTCGTCGGATCACTCTATGTTGGGAACATATCGTGACCGTCGGATTAAGTATTTACAAATGCATACTAATGCATACTAAAGAAACACACTATCCCTAATGGATATATTACACAAGTTGATCTTAACTAACTCCTAAGTGTCTAAATATCCTAACATCCCCCCTTAAGAACAACTTGGGATAGGATTGAAGGATTTACAAAAGTGACACTATTACGAGAAGGAAGGAGGCATTAGAGCCTATCCCCCCTTAATGACAAGTTCCTGAACTCCTAAACTAGATCGAAGTTTAGAAAACTTCACTTCTGTAAGAGACTTGGTGAAGATGTCTGCAACTTGATCATCTGTAGGGCAAAAGAGCACTTCAAGAACACGATCATGAACAAGATTTCTGATGAAGTGCATATGTAGCTCAATGTGTTTGCTGCGTTGATGTAGAACTGGATCTTTGGCAAGCTTGATGGCACTTTGATTGTCGCACCAAAGTGGAGTAGGCTGCTGTTACTCGAATCCAAACTCTGAAAGGATCTGTCGAAGCCATAAAGCTTCCTAACTGGCATTAAATGCTGCTCGATATTCTGTCTCTACTGAAGAAAGAGCAAGAGCTTGTTGTTTCTTACAAGCCCAAGTAATAGGTCCAGATCCTAGACTGAAAACATAACCTGCAGTAGACTTTCAATCATCAGTATCGTCGGCCCAATCTGAATTAGTGAAACCAACCAACAAAGGTTTCCCCCCTGTACTGTAATGAATCCCAAAATGAACTATACCTCGAATATATTGAAGTATTCTTTTAGCTACTTTCCAGTGACTTTCATGAGGTGTTTGCATATAACAGGCAACACGACCAACGACAAAGGAAAGGTCAGGATAGGAATGAGTGAAGTATAAGAGACTACCAACAAGTTGACGATGCAAGGTGGCATCGACTTCAGGTGAAGTACAAGTGGCAGAAAGTTTGACTCCAGGCTGGAAGGGAGAAGGGGCTGGTGTACAATCTTCCATGTGAAAGCGATGAAGAAGGTCACAAGCATACTTAGACTGAGAAAGAAAGATTCATTCTTTGGTTTGCAGGACTTGGAGACCAAGAAAATAATGCAAATGTCCTAAGTCTGACATTTCAAAATTTTGTTTAAGACTGGATTTCACATGATTTATAAGCTTAGGGTCACTACCAGTAAGAATAAGGTCATCAACATATAGAACAAGTATGATGAGATGGTTTCCTACTTTCTTGGTATAGACATTGGGGTCAGAATGGCATCTAGAAAAACCAGTATCAAGGAGAAAGTTATCCATTTTGGCATACCAAGCTCTAGGAGCTTGCTTAAGGCCATATAAGGATTTCTTAAGGTGGCAGACAAGGCTAGAGTTATTCTGAACATAGCCAAGAGGTTGTTCCATGTAAATTTCCTCCTGTAAATCAACATGTAAGAAGGAAGACTTGACATCCATTTGATGGACTTCCCAGTTGTGGAAGGATGCAAGGGAAAGAACAAGGCGGATGGAGTTCATTTTTGCGACGGGAGCAAAGGTTTCATTGTAGTTAATCCCTTCAACCTGGGAAAAACCTTTGGCAACTAACCTTGCCTTAAGTCTTTCAACACTTCCATCTGATGCATACTTAGTTCTGTAGACCCATTTACATCTGACAAGTTTTCTTCCTTTTGGAAGAGGTACAAGATTCCAAGTATCGTTCGCCATTAAGGAATGATATTCTTCATCCATGGCTGCATCCCAATCTGGATTCCCTGAAGCTTCTGCAAAATTTTCTGGATCATGATTCTCGGAAACTTGATCCCAAAGAGAAGAGGCTCGCTGAAACTGAGAATGTGTTCGACGTTGATCTCTAGGATCACCAGCAAGATCACCAGTTGCTTCACATGTTGAACGGACCCATCGAGGAATCACTTGTGCTGGTGTAACTGGAGGAACATGAGCAGGTGGAGGTGGATTTTCATCCTCACTGTCATCATCAGAAACTGGAGTTGGAAACCTGTCAAGGAAGTTGGAAGAAGAAGAAGAAGGCACAAACGCCGAATCAGGCTCGCAGGCCAAAGATGGCATAATCGTCGAGTTAGGCTCGCAGGCCAAGAGATTTTCATCAAATTTAACATCTCTTCTAATGATTATATCATGAGAATGTGGTCGAACAAGTCTATAACCTTTTACATCTTCAGAATATTCAACAAATATGCACTTTTCACTTTTAGGCTGCAATGCTTTCCGTTTTTCATCAGGAATGTGAGCCCATGCTTCACTACCAAACACACGGAAGTGACTTACATCAGGTTTAGTTTTACTCCATGCTTCTTCCAGTGTTATACCTTGTAATTCTTTAGTGGGGGTGCGATTAACTATGTAATTTGCACAATTAATGGCTTCAGCCCAAAATTGAAGACTTAGTCCCTTAGATTGGATCATACAATTAGCCATTTCTTTTAAAGTGCGGTTCTTCCACTCAGCTACACCATTTTGTTGTGGTGTATATGGAACAGTGTGTTATTGTTGGATGCCTTGTTCAGTACAGAACATAGTGAACTTATTGTTAACATATTCTCCTCCATTGTCAGATCTTAACTTAATAATTTGATGACCAGATTGTTTTTCCACAAGGGCCTTGTAGGCCAAAAGCATGTTAAATACTTCGCTCTTAAGTTTTAGGAAATAAACCCAAGTGCGTCTGGTGTAATCATCAATGAAAGTTAAGAAATATTTGAAACCAGAAAGGAAGCAGATGGAAGAGGACCAAACAAGTCACTATGCACAAGCTCCAAGGGAACCAAGGCGTGCCAAGAGGCACGTTTGTCAAAACTGTCCTGATGATGTTTTCCGAGTACACAACCAGAGCAAACACCATCCCTGCAAGATACCATCGGAAGACCTGTCACCATATTTTCTTTACATAGTTGTTGCAATGAGCGATAATTTAAGTGACCAAATCGCTCATGCCAAAGTTTGCTCAAGTTATCACTATGAGCAACAAAAACTGAAGGGAAAGGTGATGACCCCAAGTTTTAAACTTGTACAACTTGGTAATATCATCAACAATTCCGGTAGCTAGGACCTATTGAGGATCTTTAAAATCCTTGATTACAACTTGGTGAAGTGTAAAGGTCACAGTTTTACCTTCACCAGAATGAGTAATCTGATAGACTGATAACAAATTGCAAGAAATTCTGGGAACACAGAGTACATCACTAAAATGACCATTATCTACTGGAACTATTCCAGCTCCTACAACACTTAGAGATCTATCATCACCAATAAATATTTGTTTGGTGTTACATTCATGCATAGTAGAAAAGATGGCTTCATCCTTAGCCATATGATAAGATGCTCCAGAATCAATGAGCCATTCATTTGAAGTAGAAGAAGAAGATGCATTATAATAATAACCAGAAGCACAAAGTGCATGTCCATGAGAGGCAGATTCTGAAGACGAATCTAGACTGATGTGGTGCTTCTTCATTGCTACTTCCAAGGCTGCCATCTTCTTGAAACACGTAGATTCATCATGATTATCTTTCCCGTAATAGTTGCAATGACGCTCAGTCTTCTTGTCTTTTAGCTTGGATCCTTTGTCATTTTTTAAAGAAGGAGCTGACTGAGAGGGTTTTGGACCCTTGTTTGACTTATTATTGTGAAAATTTTGTTTCTTGGGAGGCTTGGACTTTTCTTTCTGTTGGGACAATAAGGCTTTCCCAGATGTATCTGCATTGTTGATTATTCCAAGATGAATGAGTTTATCTTGTTCTCTAATCAAGGAATCACAAAAGGATTGAAGACTAGGCTCTTGATAGCTAGCTGCATTCAAGGATGCTTTCATGGAGTAAAATGTAGATACAAAAACAGAATATGCAGGTCCAAGTTTGGAAAGATATGATAAATGCATTGTTTGTCTTCCCTCTCAATCTTACATTCTGCACATAAGAGTTTAAGAGTTTTGTACTTAAATAAATAATCTTGAATGCATGAAAAGTCACTTGGATTTAAAGAAATCAACTCATTTTTGAGTTGGTGACCTCGAATTTCATTGTGTTTACCAAACACAGATTCCAACTTGTCCCAAGCAGCATTAGGTTCATCAATTCCAGATATGTGGAATCTCAAATCAGTAGAAATTGACATCCCAATCAATCCACGAGCTTCATCACATCTATTTTCCCATTTTATTTTCTTATCATCATCAGTGGGTTCTTTTTCTTTTCCTGAGGTAATTCTGAAAAGTCCCCTACTTCGTAGAACATCCTCCATACGAGATTTCCATGAGAAATAGTTGGAACTGTTAAGTAGATTATCACAAGGGGCGTCCATATTTATAAATTAATGGCTGTAAAAGTAGAAACCAATAGTTTGGATGTGAAGATCTTGAAAAAATAGGCGATTTAAAAAAAAACGGCACTGAAAACTGACTCTGTATGATGAAGTTATGCTTGAACAAAGAAACTGTTGAAGATGTCCCCAATAGTGACGTGGCAACTAGAGAATGTCGAGCAAAAAAAGAACCCCCCCCTTCCCAAGATGAACCTTTTGACAATCACTTTACAAGAAAGTTGCTTTAAGTGAACCACTTTTGTAAAATAAGTGATTTCACTTTTACAAAGATATTACTTTTAAATAGTGCAACAACAAAAAACTTAAGTGACTCACTTGTATTTTTTTTTTATTTAAGTGAGATGCACTTTTACAATAAAATAACTTGAAAATAGAAATTGCATGCACTTTTTCTTTTAAAAGTAACTTCCCAAGACTTGAACTCAAGACCTATTAAGGAATAAAACAACTTTGAACCAAGTGAGCTAGATTAAAAGGTATGTAAAATATGGGAATGAGGAAGGGGGCTTTTTTTTTTTTTACTCTTCTTGGTCAGTTTGCGTGCTTGCCCTTTTTTCTGCAAAACAAACCGCAAATCGAAAAAAAAAAAAAAATCACACTTGTGGAGTTAGATCTTGTTAGATTTCCCGGAAAGTCTACATTTTCTCTCTGTTTCTGATTTGCCGAGATCGCGCAAGGTGCACGGCAAAGAGCATACGCAGCCGAGAAAAACCCTTTCCCTTTCTGTTTCTGATTTGCCGAGATCGCTCAAGGTGCACGGAAAAGAGAATACGCAGACGGGAAAGCAACAATCCAAACCCCAAAAAAATATAACAGTAAAAAAAAAATGATGAAATATGAGATTTTTTCCTTTTAAAAAAGAAAATAAAAAAATGCGTCACTGTAACATTATACCTTCAGATCTGATGAAATACGCATTTCTGGAGCAACCGGGAACCGTTTTCGATCAAACGAAAACCATTTCCCAATGGAAACGATGCTTTGGACACAATGGAACACCTCCCACATTCCAGAAATGCACATAAATACCATAACTAGAAACCCTTTCGAGTTTCGGCAACAGCAGTTCAAGATCTAGATCATAACAGGAAGCGGCACTTCATAAAAGCTCTGATACCATGTTCGGGTACATAGAGTACTACCAAAGCACCGAACACCAAGAGCAACCACTTCACACAAACAGATCACAGATCAACACACCGATTTTTTGATGTGGTTTAAACCCTCTTGAGGGAAACACTACACAGCCCCGACCAAATAGCTTCTACGGGACAATTTATTATGCAAAGAAATAAAGTTACAAATGAGCTTCTCATAATCGATCAACTAAACAATGACCCTCCATGCTCTTTAAATAGAGATCATGGACCAATCGGGTGTTAATCCACGGATCAAGGTTAGGTTTGATCTAAGAGAAGTTGAGCCGTTGGATCACTCTATGTCGGGTACATATCGTGACCGTCGGATTAAGTATTTACAAATGCATACTAATGCATACTAAAGAAACACACTATCACTAACGGATATATTACAAAAGTTGATCTTAACTAACTCCTAAGTGTCTAAATATCCTAACAGCACATGCCCACTTACTAGACTTAGTTTATGCTCAGTCTGGCACATTGTTTGACATCCTTCCTGACGCACCCCGCAACACTTACAACCCCGCGAAACCACCCAAGGGATCCCAAATTGATGGCATCATCGGATCCCTTACCACCCATCCTTCTTCTCAAACTATTGGTTCATCGAACCCCTCGGGTTCTTCCCCATCACCAACTCAGGATGGTCACGGCACCACCAAATCATCCACTCCTACTGTCACCGAAGAAGTGAATTCTGTTTCATCAGTTTCACCTCAAAAGTTTGGTGGTAAGAAGAAAAACAAGGAGAAACCTAAGAAATATTCCACCCAGCAGGAACAAAAGAGCACTCCTGATGATACCAAATAGAAAAGGAATTTGAAGTATCCTTGTGTACTATGTGGTGATGATCACTTTTTTAAAGAGTGCCCCCATAGAGACAAAGTTCAAAAGTTTCTTAAGGGTAAACCCACACCCGCAGTTCTCAACGATCCCTTCCCTGCTCAAAATCAACAGTCGATCACTCACACTTCTTCTTCCCAAGGAGAAGCATCCACCACCGCACATGTTCTCATGGTGCGTAACGAGACCATCAACTTGAACACCCATTCTCATTCGTATGACTTTGTTCCAGCTAAGGAACCTGTTGGAAGTAATACTGAAAAAGCTTCCACCTCGATGCCTGATGTCACCATATCGACTGTGCCTCTCACCATAGAGAAGCCCTCTCTCGAGTCAGTATTGCGTCCACCCAAGAGCACGATTAGAAAATCAATTTTCAATCCTAATGCTCAGGCTGCTCAAAACTACAACATTGTAGAGCACCTAGAACAAGCTCCTTGTGCTATGTCGATGCTCTAGGTCTTGCAAAACTATCCAAATCAACGCAAGACTCTCCTCACTTCCATCGGTGCAGTTGACCCAGATTCATCAAACACTATTATGTTTTGGCTAGAGTATTTCAAACCAAGGCTCTCCCACCAATTAGCATTTCAAGTTGCTACAAACATTGCTAGGAAGATAATCCATCGTACCATTTTGGACGAAGGAGCCTCTAAGTCAGTCATGTCGATCGCCTATTGGAGACCCATTGGTTCTCTCGATTTGAACTATTCTCCTACCACTTTGAGAGCCTTCGACGGACATGGCTTTCAACCTCATGGGCTATTACAAGCTTTACCAGTCGAACTGGGGGGCAAGACCACAACCATTAACGTGGAGGTAGTTGCTTCCCCATTGGATTATAACATTCTACCTAGTCATAATTGGTTTTATGCCATGATTGCGGTCGCATCATCTATCTTCCGCATAGTACAATTCCCCCATCAAGGTTGAATTGTCACAGTCGACCAACTGGATTTCTGCACACCTGACACCACTTCTCACCCGGGCAATAACGTTCCTTCGATTGGACAATCTTTGCAGAAGTATGAGAGTGTGGGGGTTGGCCTCCTTAAGGTTTCATCCCTTATGGGCATCTTTCCTACTTCAGATCCCCCAAATCATGTTTCCACGGTGAACATGATCTCCTCACAGATTTCATCTATCCCCAATTCCACTGATTCATGGCTTGTACTTGATGAAACCACCAAACATCTGATTGGAGATACTATGCCTCTGTCACCCGCTGAAATCATATATGAGGCTATCTAGTCAGCACCGAAGGACCACTTAGCTGTAGCCTCCACCTCTTGTTCTCTACAATGAGCATCATTCAATCCTCTGCTACGGTCTTTTCATTCTGACGAGTCCATTATGGAAATCATGAGTGCAAATGATCCACCATGGGAAGACCTCCACCATCGTTCGTCTTTCCTTCCCTTGTTGGACACTGTGGAGAACAACATTCACACCATCTTTACAATGAATGTCTACTTTGGCTCTCAGTCTTTGATACACGTATGTCAAACGAATTCTGAAGGCAACTTTGCCAACATCGAGCCCACCACTTTAATAGACATTTCGGTTACTCCTAGTGTAGTGGAACACATTCAATTAGGCCATAAGTGTTCCCCTGAAGAAGTCATCGTCACCACGACCTTATTCAAGCGATTTTGAGACTTTTTTGCTTGGACCTACAAGGAGATGCCCGGGATAGACCCCTCCTTTTTTTTACATGAAATTAAAACCTATCCCGACGTCAAACCTGTTCACCAGAAGATCCAACCGGTACACCGTTGGAAGATTGTGGCAATCAAGGTAGAGATTGAGAAACTCTTGAAGGTTGGCTTCATTTACCCTGTCCCATTGACAGAGTGGGTCTCAAACGTCATCCCTGTTAATAAAATACAGGGTACCATTCACGTCTGTGTCGATTATCAGGATCTCAACAAAGCTTGTCCCAAGGACAACTACTCGACTCCCTTTATCGACCAGATTGTCGACAATTGTGCTGGAAGTGTCATTTTTTCATTAATGGATGGCTTTTACAGCTACAACCAAATTGAGATCCACCCCGCCGACCAGCACAAGACTGCATTCATATGCCCTTGGGGAACGTTTGCATATCGTAAACTTCCGTTTGGTCTTAAAAACGTTGGTGCCACATTCCAGCGGGGCATGTTGTATGCTTTCCATGATGTGAAGGGCTTCGTGGAACCTTACTTGGATGACCTCCTTGCCCACTCAAAGCAGCGTGAGTTCCACTTTGATGATCTAACGACTGTTTTCCTCAGATGTAGACGGTACAATATCCATCTGAATCCTCACAAGAGTTTTTTTTGTGTCAAGTTTGGACGCCTCTTAGGGTTCATCGTCTCGAAAGACGGGATCCATATTGATCCCTCGAAGGTAGAATCCATCGTCTCTCTTCCACCTCCGACCAACATTACGGAACTTCAGAGTCTGCAAGGACATGCAACTTATTTAAGGTGTTTTTTTTGTAATTTCGCACAAAAGACACAGGGTTATATGAGATTGATGAAAAAAGACATCCCGTTCATTTGGGATGATCAAGCTCAATAATCTTTCGAAATTTTGAAACATGCCATCATGCATGCCCTTGTGACCCAACCGCCAAATTACTATCGAGATTAGATTTTATATCTCGCAGCTTCTGACACCACTATCGCCATGGTTTTGGTACAGGAAGACCAAAAATCCCAAGAACATGTGATATACTATGCCAGCAAAGGTCTCATTGACACTGAAACTCGCTATTCACATGTTCAAGAGCTCGCTCTCGCGGCATTCATTGCTGTGCAGAAGTTTCGTCATTACATTTTGCTCCGCACCACCACTATCATCACTGATTCGAACCCTATGTACCACGTTTTTACTCGTCAGGTGCTTGGGGGAAATTATTCATGCTGGATCGTGATACTGCAAGAATTTGATCTTCTTTTCGAAAAAGCCAATTCAAAAAATTCTTTGGTGTTCACTAAGCTCATCTGCGACCTCCCCCGTACTGATACAGAATCTGAGCCCAATGACTCATTTTCGGATGAGTCATTATTTCTTATCAGTACATCTCATCCATGGTATGGAGATATCACATTGTATCTTCAAACCCAACGCTTCAACCCTGAATTGTCTCGCGACGATCGTCGACGAATACGCCACCATGCAAAGTATTATCTGATTATCAGTGATACTTTGTACTGTCATGGCATCGATTCTATCCTTCGACGTTGTCTGACTCATGATGAGGCTGAACGCGTTCTGAATGATTGTCACGCTGTGGCATGTGGCGTTCACCTCTTTGGGATGGCTATAACCCAGAATATTTTGCGCGCAGGATATTATTGGCCGTCAATATTCAAAGATTGCATCAAGGCCGTAAAAAAATGTCCTCCATGTCAACATTTTCATACCAAAAAGTGCACCCATCCTGCCCCGTTACACCCAGTTATTGCCATTGGCCCCTTCGCTAAGTGGGGCATCGATTTAATGCATTGCAAGCCTACCTCGACTGGGGGGCATAGTTACGTCATTGTAGCTGTGGACTACTTTACAAAGTGGGCCGAGGCAATTCCTATATACATGAATGACAGCAAGACCACTGCACTCTTCATGTTTAATCATGTAATAGCGCGGTTTGGAGTTCCTCAAACGATAGTTACTGACCATGGTTCACACTTTATGAACCACATGGTTGACGAGTTGAGTGATAGATTGGGTTTTCACCATGAAAAATCAACACCATACTACCCTCAGTCGAATGGATAGGTCGAGGCCATTAACAAGGTCTTGAAAACTATGGTCCAATGGATGGTGGGTACGCACAAGGCCAACTGGCATAATATGCTATTCTCCACGCTTTGGGCTTATAGAACCTCCGTCAAAACTGCCACCGAATTTACTCCTTTCCAACTAGTGTATGGATTGGAGGCAGTCCTTCCCATTGAGTGCAATATTCCATCTCTCAAGCTCACCATCGAACTCCTCCCAAACACTACTGTCGAGGAAGAACGCTTCCTCTACCTAGCTAATCTCGATGAGACTCGCCGAGATGCTGCTCTTGCCAACATGGCTCATAAGAAACGCATCAAAGCACAGTACGACAAGTCGGTAGAACCTCGCGCCTATAGCGAGGGAGATTTGGTCCTCACGTATGACCAGAAGCATGATAAGCTGGGGGTAGGGAAGTTTGAGTCCATGTGGCATGGACCTTATGTAGTGAAACACGTATTAGAGAAGAGAGCTTATGAGCTTGAAGACTATGACAAAATATCTTTGGGTGAACCCCGCAAAGGGCTTTACCTAAAGAGGTACTATGCTTGAGTCTTTCATGCATGAGTACTTTTGTATATACTGTACATGGTGTGCGTGTGTGTTTTTTGTGTGGTGTGACACTTTGATTTCTTGCATGTTTAGGTCTTGTTTCGTTTCTTATACCATGTTTTATCTGCGTGTGTAGATGGCAACGTGTTATGGATTCACGGACTGCGCCAGTCGGCATACCCGTAACCTTGCTTTGGCAGACTGGGTACTCTATTCACCTACCGGTGAGCTCATCAGCTCAGGGGGAATGTGTCTAGGTTTCACAACCAAAAATGTTGCAGAATATCAAGTAGTCATTGGAACCCTAACTGACGCCATTTCTTTGGGTATGGACCATGTTGTTATCCACCTGGATTCTCAACTAGTGGTCTATCATCTTAACTGAGTCTACGTCATCCGCGATCCTACCTTACTCCATCTCTATTGGCGAGTCCATTTTCTAGAAAGGTCCTTTGAGTCCATTCAGTACTTGCACATTTCATGAGATGTTAACACAGTTGCCGACTCTATGGAAAACTTCATCATAGATTGGTACATTGCACACACATAAGCATATATTATGAATTGTTAAAAGTAGACATAACATGTAAATAACTCATTTTATATATAAGCAAACACATAAAAAGACCACACCATTCTTTCATTTTGAAACACATAATGTATAAATCGTTGGAACATCTGTATATATATATATCTCAAAAATTAGTGCAAGTACAAAAATATGAAGCACAACGACTTTCAGTGAGTCTCTACAAAATCTGAAGCCTCGTAGATTACAGTGGTACAAAATCTGAGGCCTCTAAGATCTCAATACATACATAGTAACAACATATGGCCTAGCGCTTGGCCCATACAACCCTAGGTGGTCTAACAACTCTATCCTGCTGAGTGTGGAAACAATCGACTGCTCTCGCAACCCTGCGAAGCAGCGTGTTGAAGCACGCAGTTGCTCCAACCATGTACACCTGCATGGGCCATGACACCTCATCTACCATCAGCTCGGGAACATCTAATGTCAACCCACTCAGGTTGGCATAGACTCCATCCATCTCTGCAATTGCAGCATGCACTGCAGGTCCCATGACTGATCCCTCTCCTCTCTCTCTCCTGCCAAGAAGAGAGACTCCCACCGGTCGTATGGATCCCACATTTACACACACGTGTTGTTTACTTGTCAGTACTACATCAAAAAATCATAAATGCACAAAACTTAAAAAGTACAAGGGTTATTTGTTCTTACCGAGGTCTCCCCATGCTACTCCTTCTGGAAGTGGCAAGTCCGAATCATCTCTAAAGTCCATACCACTCTATGGAAAATCCTTCGCCATCAGTAACTGGCCCTCCAGCCAAGTGAAGAACTCGGTGCCATAAGAGAGGATGGGACCCCCACCATGTCGGGACATCACCGCCGTCCATCTGGCCATGTGTGGATCCCTTGGATCCCTGTCATCCAGTAGTACCTGAGGACGCAAGAGGGGAACCAGTTCCATTAAGAATGAGATCACTATCGAACCATAGCCAAACTGTTTGAGCTCTCCTCGCAGATACTTGGTCAACTTAGCTCGCATGTTTGCGAGGAGTCCCTCGCACCAGTTAAAGATATTTGGAGACATACAGTCCTCCGCGTATAGCATTTGTAATCTGGTGGCTAAGTGTGGAGCTTGGCTCCCTGCCATCCTCGTAATGGTGAAGAGTATGGCGCGTAATGGACGTTCCCGCACATGTTTTATGGGAATCTTCCCACTAGAAGCAGCACTGTTAGGAGTACAATACTGCAGGATCATGTCATCCACAGTCCGATCACTCCCACGTGATACAGTGAAAAGCACATTGTCCCCTCTTTGAGACAATCCAGTCAAGAAATAGATGTCCTCAACATCTATGGTAAGCACGTGCTCACCGATCATGAAGTATTGCTAGGCCGCATCCTAGCATCAGAGCATATGGGTCAGTAGTGGGATTTGGTACCTCATCCCCTAAATCTCAAAGAACTTGAGGATCCCATAGTTCCTCAATGCTTCCACACAACGTGGATCGTTTGTGGCTTGCTCATCATCTAACTCATGCTCCCGTTCACGCCACTCCAAAACCATTTTGGATGCTTGGAACCTGCCAAAAGGAGATTTTTAACATTGTTAGAATCTGCTTCAACCACCAAAAGTTCCCTTTTTGAGCTAGGCTTCAGTTTGGGGATGGACGTTTCCGCCGTCGCACCTCGTTTTTGCAAATAGTGTGACGTCGTCGCAGTCTAGTTATGTGACCCTTGCGACGACTCAGTCTCATCGCAGTTCCCGAAAGGGAAGCTTGCGACAAGCTGAGGGCGCAATGTCCCTTCCCAAACCAAGCCAAAAACCCAAAAACTGAACGAAATTCAAAAATGTAAACCACTACAATTTTGCTAGATGAAGTTTAGGGTTACCTGCTTTGGACAGCGGGTGAAATGGCTTCTCGTAGCTCCGGAATCGACTAGTGAAGTTTTGGCTCTAAACGACACTACTCCTCCCAAATTTGGCAAATAAAACAATGGTGACTATATTTGGTTTTTATTTCTATTTATAAATGAAATGGAATATTCTTTTTTCAAATATTTGATGCCTTTATGCCATTTGCTATAGTTTGGATCGATTTTATCATATTTGAACGTTCGGTTGACTATTTGACCTAGTTTCCGAGTGTGCAGGAGTTGTTAAGTGTCTTTTTATGCCATTTTCGCATTGGAATGGTCATCTCAGGTATGAACACCCCTTGTGAATTTTTGTCATTTATCTTTTCATTCATTAGATTGTAATTATTTAATGATTATGAGCTTACTCTTTGTTCTTTCTCGTGCTCTTGAAACTATGAGAATACATTACCGAGTTACGATTTATCACTTTTCCGAGCTCGTTAAAGTCCTATGGAAAAGGAACCCCCCTGGAGTCTATCTTTAAGCTCTTTTCAAGCTCTTGAAATATGAAACGATTGCCAAGTGAACTTGTCACGTTCATGCTTGTAAAAGGATTTGAATGGTCATCTTCCTGGTGATAGTTTACCCCTTTTTCGGACCAGGGGGCACAAGTTACAAAAAAGGTATATTCCAACCAATCATGACTGGAAGAGTCTTCTCTTGCGTTGTTTTACTCTTTTTCGGGCGATGAGGCTCACTTTATGAAAAAGGACCGTTGGAGTCTTCTTTAGTTCTTTTCAGACTCTCTAAACATGAAATGACGATCGATTTTACCTTCTGTGGACTCGTTAAATTTTTACATTGAAGGGCCCGCCATGGGACGAACCCCTCCTATCCCAGGTTCAAAAAATGTTTGAGATTGGACTGATCTATGAGATGAGCTATACCGAGCATCTAGTTACCCTCATCAAGCTCGTAAAAAATGCATGAGGCACTCATCATTCATGATGGGGAAAAAGGAAAGTTTTTGTATTACACCCTTATCTGTTGCAGTACTTAGTTGTTCTTGAACATGGCGTTCACCTGCATCTGCATATAGTACTTGGATCATCTGTTTGTCCTCGAGTTCTGCTTACTTCTTGAGTCTTGTTACTCCTTTGAGTCATTCAAAGAAATATTCCATCATCAGTTACATTAGGAGTTAGTGTCGTACTCGTCATTTCAATACTGCCAATTCATGCCATGCCCATGTTCAATAATACTTTCACCATTCATTATCTGCAATCAGTACACCTTCCATCATGTCGGTCTACTCTGAGTCAATCATGCATGTTACTGTACCATCCGATCCACTCTACACATCCTTTGTCGTGTTTTGTGTCGATGATGTGGGATTCATCATGGCCCTCCTTCGACGGATTCATCCTTGTTGACTTCAACTCATCATCCAAAGATTGAATCTAGAAACCAACCAAGTACCTTGGCCTTGCATGCCTCAATGGCAGGGTACCTCGCTTTTGACATGAGTTCACATCATTGAATCTTGATTGAAAGATTTCATCTCGCGTTCGACTTCAACTCATTTATTTACGCTTGATGATATGTACTGTGATACTTTGGGAATCATTGACATCAATGGTGATTTTCCTCACACTTGTTAATGGTATACATCAATGATCAGTAATCAAGTGGTTTCTACCATGTTCGACATCAAGACATTTGTAATCACATGGTTAGATTCGTATCATTGCGGGTTCAGCTTGTAGACCCTGGGGAGTCATGTTTTACCCAGGTTGCGATGGATTTTGTATTGAGTCATATTACATGGATCCACATTTGTATTGGTCATGGTTGTGTTACCATGTCATGATGGATCTACGCTTGTGTCTAGTAGCCATGATTGTGTTCAATCGGTTATTACTACCATGGATCTGCATTGTATTGGTTGGTAGCCATGTTGTACATCATATGAGATTGTTAGTTCAGAGTGAGTTGTACTACGACAGTATCCTTCATCCGACAAGTCCATTTTCCATTCTTCTGTCAAAGCATTTCACCTGTCTAATATTTCAGCAACTTCATGCTTTGGGGGGCATTTTGTTACACCTGAAATCTTACCACCATTAGATTCAGTGTATACACCCTTGAAGCTCCATTGTCTAAGTCATTTATCTGGAAGGGACATCATTTTGCTTATTCTAGGTTTTGAGAGGTCGTCGCAGGCTGCACCCATGCAACCTGCGATGTCGCACCTTGCTCCACTATAGGGTGCGATGAAGTCAGTTAATGGGAAAAAATAGCTTCTTCGAGCTCATTCTCAAAGGTTGTTGACTTAGATCCTTATCCCTGACCTGTTGGGGGAGCTGTCCTTCAGTTCCTAACCTCTTGGAAGGATCCCCTATCTCTCTCCTACAATATCTCAACCTACCCTATCCACATCCTATCCACTTTTCCCTATAGAAGTGAGGCCCTACCCCTCTCCAAAGGGAGGAAGTCTATGGTACTCTTATGCTGGTGAAATTAGGCTTAATAGACTTATCACTCTAGCTTGGGAGACATCCACTTCTCTCTAGGAACTTTGGCATGGCTTGTCGGAAGGAGCTTGCAACGTTAAGGAAATGGTTGTAATCTTCTTTTCTATTGTACTCTCCACCTTTCAATACAGTTAATACAATTTTTTTCCATAAATGTTGTCGCGTTGATGATGTTTAGAGTTTTTCTCCTTAACTGTTAACTTAGATCTATCATATGAAATGTATGCTTTCAGTATTCTTGGTCTATTATATGTTCAACAGAGTATAGCCATTTAAGATCTGGCAGCGCTGGAGAATTGGATCAACAAAGGAGAAAGGGATCTGCAAATCCAAGGTAAACGATCTATCTTCCCATTTGCACTTCTATTTAATCTAGGAAAGTATTTTTTTCTCTGTCCTATTTGTTCTAGACTTACGTTAAGCTAGGGAGATCATGCCTTGAGTCCGCTCTCAGTAGATTGTTTGTCAAACAGTCTGTGATATTTCAGAAGCTAGGCTAATTTTATTGTTCATTGAAGGGTTATCAGAACCTTTGAAAGGCTTGGTGAAAACCTACATACCCAATACCTTACAAGATGCACTGAGTCGAACCAGAGACTTGCAAGACTCTCTTCCAAGGACCAGATTTCCTCCAAGGACTTTTGGTCCTACTCGGTTCAAGAACCAAAGGCCACCCATGAAGAATCCTTCTGGAAATTTCAGAATGGATAACTATGCTAATGATAGAGATGAATTGAGAAGAAGGAAGTTGTGCTTCACCTGTCAGGAGCCATGGATTTCATGAAATAGATGTGCCAAAGGAAAGGCACATTAAATTGAAGTTTATTCAGAGATAAAAGATGAGGAAGAAGAAGAAGAGGCCCCATTAGATGCAGAAGTGGCCTATGACACTGCAGAAGAAGAACCTACTCTAGAGGTGATCAAGATTGCAATACTCTCAGGAGTGCCTCTCTACCATACACTCAGATTCAAAGGAGTGGTTCAAGGACAATCAATCACTGTGTTAGTGGATGGAGGAGCAACACACAACTTCATTGATTCAACTTTGGTTGAAAGTAGGAATCTACACACTGAAAAATTTGGAGGCTTCATTGTTATCATCCCAGGTAATCATTCCATGAACTGTTGTAGATGGATTCCTAAATTGCAGATTTGTACAGGAGAATATACCATTACAGATAGTTTTTATGTTGTTGATGTGGCTGATACTAACATGGCTTTGGGAGTGCAATGGATGCACTCCATTGGGAAGCATCCAGTAGACTACCAAATCCATGAAATGACATTCAAGGGAGAAAATGGAAAAGAGATAGTGTTGAAGGGAATCAACACCTATCCCAAACAAGTGGTGAGTGCACATAGTATGAGATCCATTCTAAGGCATGGAGATATTGAATGGGCTGCATAATGCTTAATCACCACAAAGGGAAACTCATTTAAATTAGCCCATTATCCTAAAGACATTCATAAGCTACTCCAAAAACATAAGAAGGTGTTTGGGGACCTTCCTCGTGGTAGGCCTCCAGATAGAGGAGTGGAGCATAGGATTGATTTAGAGATAGGAACCTCACCTATCAAGGTGCATCCCTACAAGAACCCAAAAATATTCAAGGATGACATAGAGAGAACCATCAAGGAACTGCTTGAATTGGGGTTCATAAGACCGAGTTCAAGTCCTTCTGCCTCATCAGTAGTCCTTGTGAAGAAGAAAGATGGGACCATGAGGATGTGCATAGATTATAGAGCTCTCAACAAGAATACCATCAAGAATAGATATCATATCCCAAGGATTTATGAGCTTATGGATGAGCTACATGGGTCCAAGTGCTTTTCTAAGATTGATATTTGATCTGGCTACCATCAAATCAAATGAAAGAAGAAGACATACATAAGACTTCTTTTCGGTGTCACCATGGGAACTTTAAGTTTCTAGTTATTCCTTTTGGCCTAACAAATGCACCTGCAACTTTTCAATCTTGCATGAACAAAGTGTTTATCAAGAAGCTCCGTAAGTTTGTACTTGTTTTCTTTGATGATATTTTGATCTATAGTAGGAATTGGGAGGAGCATTTGCATCATTTGGATATTGTACTAACAATTTTGGCTAATCAATCATTTTATGCAAAGCTAACCAAGTGTGAGTTTTGAATGACTGATATTTTTTATCTTGGACATGTGATTGGTCAAGATGGAGTTAAAGTTCACATGGAAAAGATCCAAGCCATTCTAGATTGGCCTAGTCCTAAAAATATCACTGAACTAAGAGGGTTCATTGGGCTATGCACCTACTATTGGAAGTTTTTCAAAGGATTTTCCAAGGTGACATCTCCTTTGATAGATCTCACTAAGAAAGGATCCTTCCATTGGTCGGAAGAATCTGAACAAGTGTTCAACAAAATGAAGGAGGTAATGAGTAGTTGTCCTGTTCTTGCACTTCCATATTTTTACAACCTTTTGTTCTTGAGTGTGATGCTTCAGTGAATGGTATTGGAGTTGTCTTGATGCAAAATAAGCATCCTTTGGCCTTTGAGAGAAAAAAATTGCAGCGACATGAAGGGTTGTATTCAGTTTATGACAAAGAGATGCTAGCCATCATGCATGTGCTAGTCAAGTTCAGACAATATTTGGTGGGAGGTAATTTTATCATCAAGACTGACCACAACAGTTTGAGGCACTTCTTAACCCTAAAGGAGCTGAATGATAGAAAAAAAAAGTGGGTAAGTAAGGTCCAAGCATTTGATTTTGAGATTGATTATAAGAAGGGTAAGATGAACATTGTAGCTGATGCACTTTCTAGAAAACCCACACTTGCATTGCTGAAATTTTAAGATGATTGGAAAGACAACTTGGGGTAGAATACACCAAGAATCAGTTTGCTTGTGGTTTATTTGATGGATTAATTCATGATGATGATTATAATATTCTTAATGATTTAATTTATTATAAACGTAAAATCTTTGTAGTTCCAGGATCCATACTAAAGAAGAAGATTCTTGAAGCTGCCCATGATGTGCATTTAGTAGGACATCTAGGGTTTGTGAAGAATTACAGAAAAGTAAGGGAAAGGTTCACATGGAAAGGGATGAAGAATAAAGTGATGGAGTATGTCATATCATGTGTGGCATCTTAGAAAAATAAATTAGAGAATACTCATCCAGTAGGGCTCCTACAACCACTCCCCATTCCTGAGCAAAAATGGGAGAGTGCATCAATGGATTTCATCACGGGGCTGCCCAAGAGCCAAGGTAAAGACCGTATTTTTTTGTGGTTGATAGGTTGACTAAATATGAACATTTATTTTATGTCACAACTAATATTGCAGCCATCAAAGTGGATGAATGTTTAATCAAAGAAGTATTCAAACTTCATGGCATACCCAAGTCCATCATCAGTGACAAGGACAATAATTTTACTAGCAATTTTTGGCAAGGACTGTTCAAGTTAGTAGGGACAAGTTTGGACATGAGAACTAGATACCATCCAAAAAATGATGGATAAACAGAGAGAGAGTGAACCAATAGCTGGAAGGGTACTTAAGAAACTATGTCATTGGTCAACAAAAGTCATGGACCACTTGGATCCATTTGGGAGAATTTTGTTACAACACTACTTTTCATCTCTCAATTGGTATGTCTCCTTTCAAAGCTCTTTATGAATATGATCTGCTTAATTTTGTTGATATGATATTTGGTGATTATAAGACACAGAAAGAAAAATATTGGCTCCAAGAGAGTCAAGACATACTTAGGACTCTCAAGGACAACTTGCAGGTAGCACATAATCGACATAAAGTACATGCAGACAAGCATGGAGTTGAGCGAGCTTTCAAAGTTGGAGATATGGTATATTTGAGGTTGCATCCCTATAGAAATTCATCATTGAAGTCTAAAGGTTTTGAGAAGTTTCAGCCAAGATTCTATGGCCCCTACCAAGTTTTTAGAAAGATCGGGAAAGTGGCTTATGAGCTAGAGTTTCCTCAGGACAGCTGAATTCACAATGTTTTCCATGTGTCCTATTTGAAGAAATCAGTGGGGCAGCAAGTCAAAGATTCACAAGACTTGTCACCCCCTAATGATGAAGGGAATTTGGTGTGGATTCCTGAGAGGATTTTCGAATTCAGAGAGAAGAAGCTAAGGAGCAGATTCCTCAAGGAATTTTTGGTGCAGTGGGAAGGTTTTCCTAGTGAAGATGCTACTTGGGAAGGTGAACATATCTTACAACATCTTAGTTTGAAATTGCTTGAGGACAAGCAATATTGGGTGGGGAGGACTGTCATGTCCCCTCGACAATTAGAAATGGAACAAGTTCCTAACCCAATCATTCCCTTGGGTTGAGGAGACAACTTCATGACCATGGGGTTAATTTTGGAGTTTTAGACAATTAATCAATTAGACTATGCAATAAATGTTATCCGAAGTTTTATTATGCACATGGATTATTTAATTTTATGCATTTAATATTTTTATGTGGAATAAATCAAGATAATGCTCCACTAGGGTGCATTATAGGATAAGGATGACCTGGAGTTAGCTTGAGGAATAAGCAAAGAGAAAGATTCCAAAGCTAGGAAAATCAGGAAAGAGAAAGAAAAGATGAGTAAATCAGGAAAAACAGCATAAATCAGAAAGCAATAGAAAATCAGAAAAGTAGGAAAGTTCAGAAAAAAAAAAGGAAAGTGCAGAAAAAAAAAAGAAGAAATGAAGAAAATCCAAAGCAAAGCAATCAGAAAAGGAAAAAGAGGAAATCAAAGCAAAAGGAAAGGAAGGAAAGCAAGCTTTCCTTATCCACTCATGGAGGGCGCATTCACCATGGAGACTATATCCACAAGTCATCCAGGATCTATAAATAAACCAGTGTACACCAAATTCACATCTTTTGTCATTTTGAGAATTGGTATGAGAGCAATATTGCTTCATAGACTTGGGAGATGTGCCCCTGGTCAAGTTTGGGAGATGTGCCCCAGATTTCTGTTAGAGGTTGATGACATTCAACCATTTTCATTAATTTTAATTGAAGTTCATGTAGCTGATAAATTCTAATATTAATTTCAGAAGCATCATCATCCAGTTCATAGTTTGAATCTCCAGGCTTCCTATGAATTTCTGGAGCTAGTTTCTTGTGCAGAAGAAGATAGACCTTTCCATAATGTTCTGAGAGCTATTCTGGTCTATTTCTAATGTAATGATGATTAATTTAATCCTCTGATATCATTCAGATCAATAAAAATTATAGAACTCATATTTCTCCACCCCTTCTAGATTTAGCTAGAATTTGACTAGTTTCGAGTGTGCAATTAATAAATGAATGAGTATGAATCCAAATGAAGTCATTATTGTTTATGGACTTGATTAATATGTCAAATTTCATGATACAAGTCTCTGTTTAGAACTTAGTGGGCCTTTGAGTACTGTTTGGGAGCTCATGATTTGCACTAGTTGAGTAGTCATGGAAGACAATTTTTCTTAAATTTTTGTGAGACTTTCTCAGAACTTTATAAAAATTTCTGAAATAAAATTTTACTATATAATTATTTTAATTTGATTATATTTAACTCCTGCAAGTATGAAACACCCATCCACAACCTCCAGTTAATTATATCACCCATACTAGTCTGCATATGCTGAGGGGCCCACGAGTGTTGGAGTAAATTGTAGCTTAATTATCTTGAAACATCAATGGAATCAGTACATTTTGCAGATCTATCAGCCAAAAATCAGAGCCTCACTTCCACCCAAATCCTTTGATCCAGTCCATCTATCTTCCACAATCATTGTTTTAATTAATTCTGAGAAGTATAGAGTTTTTGTATCACAATACTGAGTTGGTACATTACACTCTCTCATTTTCATATCACACTCACTTAATCAAGTTCGCACCAAGTGAGAGAGAATACAAGTTTGTTGGAGGAGAAAGAGAGAAGCTGTAGAAGACATCTTGTATTTGGGTTTTCTATCTTGCTTGACATTGTACTAGTGATGAATTTATTTCTGAGGAAGTTGCGGGGTTTTCTCCTTTATGGTTTCCCAAGGAAATTTTGTCATGTCCCCTTCCATCAATCCAATGCAAGGGAAAAAAATGTGAACCAAACTTACCGGGCTTGTTGGCAATCTCAGCCCCATTCAAATTCCTTTCAAGAAATGCATGGTTAATTAAAACTTGTGCATTCATATTCATACTCAACAAGCACAGTGGAATTAAACACTATAGATGCACATAGTTTCATCATGCATTCAGCATATAAACAACAGTAATTAATCAAGACATTACAAAATATAGAATTAACGCAACTCATTTAATAAACACAGCGGAATAACCATAATAACATACAAGCAGAAGGAGATGCATCAGCCTATTTCTTCTAGGCAAAATGATGAAACGGTCATACAATAATCCATCCCATCCTCATGCTATGCACAGGCATCATGCCAACTAACTTAAGATAATCATTTCATCCAAGTAACATGAGTAATTTAACATACAGAATTAACACATTGTTGAATACATAATGCAAATAAATTAATCCACAGAGAATACTTATCTTGAAATGCAAATGTCCAAACAACTGGCTACCTGAGAGCAACATTCCACCCAACCATAGATCTCTGTCCAGCCTGTATTCTTTCAGCTGAGAGATCACCCCCGAGCTGGGCTGTGTATCCACTAAGGAGGAACTAGACAGATTCACTCACACCCATGGGTTCACTCAAATGGTCATGCTAAGCCAACACATAGTTGGGTTTGTCAAGCATAAAAAAGGAAAATGATGAGGATGCTAATCCAATGAGCTCAACCACAAAGCTACGGACATCTCAAGCTAAACTCAAGCAATCCAATCCTCTGTTCAAACATCCACATTTGGATTTTCTCCCATTTCTGTCAACAAATAACTCAATCCCGTCACTGGATTTCTCGGCTATAAAAACTGGGTTTTCCAATGGATTTTCGGGTAGCTAATGCTCCCAAATTCGCCCCAAGGTTCATACCTATGGATCCCCCATTGTATTTTACTATCAAATACCAATTTTGGGCGTTTATGGCTCTTCAAAACGTGGGTTCTTTCAAAGTTGCGATTTCTGGTTTTTCTTCCTGCTGGCAATTCGTTTTTTTGGATGGAAAATGATGCTGGTCCCTTCCACAATGGAATGGGGATGAGGAAGAAGCAAATCCCATGAGGTAGAGTGGCTTGTGGTACAAGAAAACAGTGCACATACTCTTCCATACAAATTTCTGGGCTACCCATGCTCCATTGAAGCCATGGACTGAATTCCTCAACCACTTCCTTACAACAGAAATAAATGTCAGCAAGGTAAGTCAAATGGGTTCTCAAGGTGACATATGGAAGCCTATGGTTCAATTCCACAGCCCCCTCACTACTCCCTAGTGGATACACATGGCCCCTTTTCATTCGTTGCCTCCATAGCCAGTTTTGGTATTTTATTGCATGATGTTTGTTTACATCATTTTTACAATGTTCCATGGCTAAATAGCACATGGGCAACATAATGTCTAATACTTGCCTTTAAATAAAATTCGAGCTTCCACTAGCGGGGCCTTGGCCTTGAGCTCCACGCTAGGAAAACATACATCACATGTATACAACATTTACATTAAAAGTTAACATATCCTAAGGGTCAAAATGGGGTAGTACAAATTTATTGTGTCTTTTTTGTTTTTTTGTGCTTGTCTATCTTTCAGTTTAAATATCTAACTAAATTGAATTAAAGTAGAAACTCTAACATGGTATCAAAGGCACTCTAAAAAGAAGGCATTGTGCAAGAACAAGAAACTAGGGATTCCTATTTCAAGGTCTTCTCTCCACAGATCATCAAGAAAAGAGGGCTATGATAACTCAACCTAGTATGGTGCATCTTTTGGAGGAAGCAGACTCCAGTTTGGAGAAGTTTCAATTTTGACCCAGTCACTAGCACCGAGAGAAACTAGGGATTCCTGTTCTGGAAACTTCCCTCCACAGATTAGATTGAAAAGGAGGTCATTTCAACTCAACATAGGAGGGTGCATCTTCCTGTGGAAGCAGAATTCAAAATCGAGAATTTTCATTTTTGGCCCTATCACTACTACCGAGGAAAAACTAGGGAATCAATTATTTTGCAATTTTGTCCATAGATTTGGGAAAAGGAGTACATTTGTCAACTCGCCTTGAGTAGGCACATATTTCTATTCAAGCAAAAGTTCAATATTCCAAGTTTGAAAAATTAGGGTTTCTCTATCAAACCCTAGGTCAACCAGCTCCAGAACCGGGTTGGGCATCTCAAATTAGTAAGATGTAATTCATTACTATTTTCATTTGAGGTTCTCATTTCAAAATGACAAATCATACCAAGCTTGAGGATACTCTTGAAGGAGATGATAAATTACGAGCATGGAAGTATACAATTTATCTTGTCCTAGAAGAGAATGACTTGGACAAGTATGTCAATGAGGAGGTTCCCGAACCAGAGGGAGAAGAAGAAAAATCAATTAACAAGAAGAACATGATCAAATATAAAAGGATCATTGTAGACTCTGTCAAATATCACCTCATCCCTTATGTATCATTCTTGAAGACTCCTAAGACAGTGTTCGATGCTTTGAAAAAAGCTATATGAAGGGAAGAACATCAATTAGAAGATGACTCTAAGGAACTAACTCAAGAATGTGAAGATACAACACTCAGAGACTATGCAATCTTACTTCACAAGGGTTTCTCAGATCAAGGAACAACTTGAAGCAATTGAAGACAATGTTGAAGAAGGAGAAATTATAATGACTACCTTGAATACTCCCAATATCATGGGACTCATTCATTCAAGGAATATGTGCCGGGAAGAAGACAATTACATTCAACAGATTATGGGAAGAATGCACCCAAGAAGAAGCTCGAGTAGTAGCAATAGAAGAGAAGATGGGAGATGATGATGACCAAGCCCTAACTACTCATATTAAGAAGAATAAAAAAGAGAGGGAAGAACACCATCACAAGAAGTCTAAAAGATTCCATAGGAATCATGGAACTAGAAGAGACCTCTCCAGTATTAGGTGCTTTACATGTGATGAGAAAGGACATTATTCAAGAAACTGTCCCAAGAACCAAGGATCCTCCAGGAGAATCAACAAGAAGAGGCATCATGCACATACTGCAGAAGATGATGAACCCGCAAGCAAAAGAACAAAATAATATTGTTCAAGTGATGAAGAATATGTATTGTAATAAATGAAGGTAACCATTTACAACGGTTCATTCAGAAGGTTCCACCTTATAAGGTGAAGCTAGAGATGACGTTCAATATTACATGAAAGGAGTAGGAGAAGCTCCTACAAAGTTGGACTCCGGGAAAAAGAAATAAAGATCAATGCTCTATGGAAAAAGCTCTCATCCATTTCAACATTGGTTAATATGTGGAAGAAGGGACACACAAAGCCTACTCCAGTACAAAGAACAAGTGATCTACAATATATAATACTTTCGACCATAAGCAAAAAAGACACAGGTCCTCAGAATCAGACGATGAAGTAGAACACACTGTCAGAGACTCTAGTAGTTCCTGATATTGTCATTTTTTATATGTCTAATTACTTAAATGATATTGTTCGGTTGTGTACATACTTATGTTCCTAGATTTAGGATGTGCATGTTAGAGAGTTTACATTGATGAACACAATATTACTAATATGCATGTTATAGGTAAGTGGCCTATGGTGCCTCACAACATTCCATTGCTACTTATCTAGAATGAAACCTCTTTGCTGACATGTTGGGAGTAGTGCATGCTATTGATAATGTTTTGGTAGAGATGGAAAGCATATAGAAAATTTACAATATGTATACGGAATATGGATGAATGTTGTGTTGAAGAATTGGCTAAGATAGTTGCATGACTATATGACCTATGTATTTATGCATAAGAATTTGTTTTGAAGATTATGAAATGTTTCTAATCATACAACTAAATTTTACTTGTAGGAAAGATCATGTACCTACAATAATAATGATGATACTTATTCTAAAGAACAAGTAACGATGATTCAACATACGACAAATCAAGAAAACTACATATTGAAGAAACTGAAGAACCTAAAGTTCCCAGAACTAGGTACATAGTTATGGAAGAGACAATCCAAGAAGATCACCAAGACCATGACATGACAAAACCACAAGAGCCTGTAGATCCACCTCATGAGAAGAACTCCCACAAGAGAAGACCAGCATGGGAACATGAAGCAATACAAGATGGAGAGAAGTATGGTTCTCCATATGGGATACACAAAGAAATCAAGAGACCCATACCATACTCCAGCTATGTGGCCCTACTATGTGACATCATTGATAAATAACCTTCCAACTACGAGGAAGCATCAGAAAAGATGGAATGGAAGGATGCCATGATTAAGGAGTACCAATTGATTATGAAGAATGATGTCTAGGAGATAGTTCCAAGACCAAAAGGGAATTCTATTGTGACTTTGAAATAGATATACAAGATCAAGCATGCTGCAGATGGTAGCATAGAAAAACACAAGGAAAGATTTTTGGCACGTGGCTTTTCCCAGAAAGAAGGCATAGACTACGAGGAGACATTTGCACCTGTAGCAAGATACACTTCCATCAGATCTATACTTGCATTGGCTGCAGTAATGAAATGGAAGGTACACCATATGGATGTCAAGACAACATTCTTGAATGGTGTAGTCGAAGAGGAAGTGTATGTGGAGCAGCAACTGGGATTCAAGACACATGACAAACATGGTTTGAAGAAGGTACCTAGAACATGGTACAGAATGATGGACAAATTTATTGAGAACTTAGGCTTTACCAAGAGTAATGCAGATTCCAACCTTTACTTCAAGGTTGAGGGCAGAAGACCAGTGATACTACTGCTATATGTAGATAACCCATTTGTAACAAGGGAGGATGAGCTCATTGTAGATTAAAAAAGAAGGCTTACCATAGAATTCAAGATGAAGGACCTGGGAATGATGCACTACTTCTTAGGTATGGAGGTGTGGCAGAGTGGAGATGGGATTTTCCTTGGTCAATGAAAGTATGCAGTGGATATTCTGAAGAGGTTCGAAATGATGGAATGCAAAGAGATGGCCACACCAAGAAGGTTTGGAACTTAAATCTACTGTGTGATGCTTTATAAGAGACAATTGATGCCATGATGTATAGGAAGATGATTGGTTCGTTAATGTACTTAACGAACACAAGACTAGTCATATGTTTTGCTATGAACACTTTGAGCCAGTTCCTAAGAAATCTAAGGCATGTTCACCTGATGCCTGCAAAACATATATTGAGGTACCTGAAGGGTACAATTGAGTATGGGATCAAATATGAGATGAATCAGAGGATTAACTTGCATGGTTATGTTGATTTGGATTGGGCAGGCAGTGGAACGGACTGTTACAGCGTAATTTTCCACGCTATGAGCATCAACACTCTTTGGCCTTCGGGATCCATTTTCACTGACTCAAATTCACTTTATGTCCTTCAGAAACACTTTTTCCCTATTTTTCTTCCTGTATGCTTGATGTTCCATTATAGCCAACGTACATGCGATATATTCCACTATAGCCTGCGCGTACCAAGTAAAATGGTAAAAATCATTAGAAAAATAATTTTTACTCCCAAAAAGCAGTCTTAGGGTGACCTTTGGCCCTCCATTTTCCCCAAAACGCCTCGATGTGTCCTTTTGCTTACCTTTGGAAGGCTATATATTGAGCTCTTATGGAATATGGAAGGGAGGAGAAAGAGAGAGCAAGATAACTCTAGTGGATTTTTTCCATGACTTGAGTCTACACTCATTGATCCTTGTTGTTGTGAACTCCTTATGTTCACCTACCAAACTCCTATCCTAGTTTGAGTTTTCCATTTCATGGAGGATTGAAGTGGTGGAAGCACAAGTGGAGAGACCCAGTTCTTGGTTCAGATTGGTTGTTGGCAAGAGGTCGTATATTGTACTTCTTGTTATTCATTAATGGAAATACTCATTTTCTTGTCCAATTGATGCTGTGAATATTGTTAAATTGCATTGGGTTATATTTACTTATGATATCATGGATCATGCTATTGATTATGCTAATGTCTTTCACACATTATATGCACTTGCTTGTACTTGTTGTTGAGACTAATTTGCAGGTTCAAGTGTAGAAGTTGAAATCTCAACGAGGATCTACATCGAACATCCGATCGAAGGTTGGTCTTTTCTCCATTATCTTAGCATTGTCATTGATATAGCATTGCATTGGGAATTGAGTCATTTTCAGGTAGTCAGTTGTCTGTTGTGGTTTGCCCCAAGCCATAGGAAGCTTTCTCCGTAACAGAAATGGTGACTCCACTAGGGAGAACATCCATTTTTGGGGATTTTTAGGCTTTAGTCCTTATTTAGAGTTGTTGTGTGTTGAGCTTCTGTGTCTTTGATTGGCCATTGGGATACACTATAGAAAACAAGATTTTTTTGTGTCATTGGACTCTTTGATTGCTCATTTTCCTTTCCCTCTGCACGGGTCAAGTTAGTTTTGCCCGCATCTAGCCACTTCTGTCTACACTGTAGCTCGCGTCTACCCACCTTTATTCCTTCGACAGTAGCGTACAACTCCAGGATTGATTGATTTATGGTCTTGGATTGTTGCTGGGTTGGTGTTGATTGTTCCTGAGTCTTAGTTGGCCTTATTCCTGACTGTTCAATACCCTATTGGTGACCAAAAACTCTTCTCTCTCTTTGTTTTGAGCCTTGTTATTTTATCACCATTTTTTTATTTTCTAGCTCATTAAATTGGCTGAATCTCATTGTTTGGGAATTGTTGGGTTGTCTTAGTGATCCACTCTACATTTCTTTAACCAAATAGGTAGATTTCGCTTGCATTTTTCATTCCATTATATTGAAAAATACAAAAACGTAGTTTTGCATTTTCCTTTCCATTATAAGAGAAAATACAAAAAAATTTACTTTCTGTACTGCATTTTGCATCTGAGTGCTTGTGCTTTCATCTAGGATCTGCTTGTGCATTGGAAATTTTAAAAGAATTGCATTTTATTTCGAACTGTTGGATTTTCATTTTAGTGGCATTGTTTTTATTGGATAGATGAGTCTAGAGTTTGACGATCGTGCATACTATTGAGTCATATACACCATTAGTTTCACGACCACATCCTTTGAATAATCACAGCCATTTAAAATCAACGCTTAATATTAAAATTGATTAGAACAATTTTTATTTTATAGGGTGCACCGACTAGTACAGGTTTGGAGTCTTGGAATAGATCATTGTGAGTTAAAAATCCAAGACTACTAGACGAAACATTATGTGTCTGACTAGGGAGTGGTGAAACCCATGGTATACATTAGTGTTCTCAGGAAGCTCTACTCAGACCATATTTAAGCAAGAGGTCACGGGAGGTTGGTTGCGGAGATAGCCCTCCATGATTTTTTCGTATCTGGGGACTCTTGAGGGATCTGTACCTCTTGAGTTTTGGGCTTAGCTACCTTGCCCATACGACGGATCCCACCTACGACTGTCCCCTTGAGCATTGGTTATATTGTGGTGACCTTAGTTGCCTTACCTAGGTATTGCATAGGGTGCCTGCAGTGGTTATACTGTATGTATCCTAAGTCAAATAGGGGTTGGACAACACAGTTGCTTGTTGTATAGGGACTTGACCCTATGCACGCAGTGAAGCTTGGAAACCCTTATAACTGATTCTGTTACCTCCGGTTATAGTTTGGGAGTCTCAATCCTCTCCTAGGCGAGACATACCGGCTGTAGTGTCAGGAGATCCCTTGAGCCAGTCCTGTTTGTGTGCATTTGGCTGTAGTTTCTTTAGGTGTGTGCTCTTTGATCTATAGTTTGGTCGTTAGGGGACGCTTTGATTTATTGAACTTTCAGAGGTATCGTGGCGCGAGGTCCAACTCTCTGTCGGTTTCATTGGTTGGCTGGTTTACCGACTGCCTAAGTTACACGTCGTGTTCAGAGGGAACGCCGGAAGGCCCCCTCCGATTCTTGTGATTCTTTTGAAACACCTCGCACTGACATTATCGCTGGTTTTGGCATGGGAGAACGCCCTATGACTCCGTCAGGTAGAGTCGAAGATGCTTCTAATCCTCCCACTCCTACAGAGGAATGGGGAGGCGATCCATTGATACTAGAGACTCGACCTCTTATGTTTGGATCCACTCCAACCGAGGATGACCCATTCAATCCTTCGAATCCACATAATTTCCTATATGGGATTGTTGGCAGGCGGTTCGGTAAGGTAGAATCGCGGCATCACTGATGCTGCGACAAGTCAGAAGATATCGCTGAAGGCGAGAGCTGGGCGTAAAGAAGATTGTTTTATGTATTTTTGAGTTAATTGTACCGTAGAATGTGGGTTTTGGGTCATTTGGACCGTATTTTATGTATTTTTGAGTTAATTGGACTGCAGCATGCGGGTTTTGGGTCATTTTGGACCATGTTGGTTAGTTGTTGGGTCAATTGCTTGAAGTGTCGGTTGGGAAGTTGTTAGAAAGTGGACAAGCATTGTAAGGGCAAAAGCCTATATATAGACATAATTTGTAAGTGTTGAAGAATCTTAGTACATATCCTTAGATGTTGGATGTGTGCGTCTTTGATTCTGTATCTGAGATCAAGAGATACTGGCGAGATCTGTGTCTTTGCGGAGAGATTGTATTTGGGTTTTGCTAAGTTAATATGACATGACAGAGCTGTTTTGTGAAATCCATGTGCATCTTTTGTTCACTTATGGTAATGCATGCTGCGATATATGAATAATGCTATATTTCTTACTGCAAATAATACTTTACTATTATACTTGTTGCGATGAATGTTTTTGTTGAATGATGTTATGGATACAATGTTTCCGAAGTTAAATGCATAGATATATTTTCTGAATGTTGCAATAAGTTTAAGTGATCATTGCCACAAACATCCTCCTTCATTCAGCGGAAACATGGTTTCGTCGACTCTCCCTTGCACATCTTGGGGGAGACCTCATCTGCTCTGCAGGTGTTGTTGGATGGGGTAAAACCTGTCTGGGTCGGTGCTCAGGGAGATCGCGGTGGGTTGGTGTCGACAATGATGGGAACCCTTGTCAACTGGGTTTGAGTCAACAAATGGTTCCGTTGCTGGGACCGTGTGCGAAGTGAAAGGAGGATATGTTGTGGCATCCGACACAACCAGAGATACAAAGTTGGTTTGATCAGAAGTTGCAGGAATTTGCTGAAGAAGAAAGTCGAAACACTTGACTGACAGTAGATCAGTGGGTGGGAATATATATTCACGACGGTCCGCACGAATGGTTTTTTTGTGAATTCCCAGTCATTTTGTACGAGTCGTTGGCGAATTTGACCTTCCAGAATACGAACTTCCAAGGCGGTGAACCGATGACCTGGACCCCGGAGCTGATCCAAGAACTACAGGAAATCGACAACAAAGTGTCGCAAGCTATCGAAGTGTGGCTTGATAGCACCTTGGAAGGGCATATCACCAAATTTGCGGTTGATATGCAAAAGTATTATAGTTAAGCTGAAAGATATTTCTTCTACGAAACCCAGGGAAGGTTTCTGATCTCGCTTCAACTGTCCATTAAGATGCTTATTTGCAAGAAGGGTATATTGAAGATGCATCTATATCAGTAAATAGCCTGGTGAGCGGAGGCCGTGGGTATCATGACAAAAGGGGGAGGTACATGGAATAATAAGGGGTAGATGGGTGCAGGTCATGACGAGACTATGAGCGAAGCCAAGGAAGAGAGTGGCCTTACAAGGGGAGGAGCGGTGTTTTGAAAGGAAAAGAGGTAGAGGATAGGAGAAGGTCCTGCTGCAATTGAACCGCAAGTTCACGAAGGAAGAACACACGGGACGAAACGACCTCATAGTTTGGATAAGGAAAACCAGGCTATGCCCAAGATAGAGGCAGGACCAAACCCCGGAAACAACATACCCACAGCTCCGCTCACTATCTGTCAACCGGTAAGAAACACAACTTCGAACCCAGTGGGTCAACAAAAATTGATTGCTAGTAGTTCAGCGACTGCAGGAAGGAAGCCCAGGATGGTGGGCGAGGACGCTAAGTTTCCATTGTTCCACGGGAGTGGGACAGATAACCCATAGCATTACTGGTTTTTCTGTGAAGCGGTATGGACCGTAAAACAGATCACTGATGATAATACTAAGAAAGGACCGTTAGCGACAACTCTGCGAGGTTGCGCATTAGATTGGTTTATGAAGTTTTTTCTAGTCCCTACAGGAGCTCCGGAGAAGACACTAGACGACATCAGGGATGGTTTGATTGCAGAATTCAAAAAACCCAAGTTTGAAGCACAGTAACTCACTTCGGTTGCCCCAAGATATTGCTAAGTAATCAAGGCAGCCACTTTCTCAATCGCACCATCAACGCATTGATGGAGGAACTGTAGATACATCACAAGAAGAGTACGTCATATCATCCGTAGGCAAATGGCATGGTGGAAGCTTGTTGACTCAAATCCAGTCGACAGGGGTTCCCATCGTTGTTGACACCAACCCATTGCTATCTCCTTGAGCACCAGCCCAGACAGGTTTTACCCCCGTCTAGCAACACCTGCAGAGTAGATGAGGTCTCACCCGAGGCGTTCAAGGGAGAGTGGACGGAACCATGTTTCCATCGAATGAAGGAGGATGTTTGCAGCAACAATAAATTAAACTTATTGCAACATTCAGAAGTAAATCTATGCATTTAACTTTGGAAACATTGTATCCATAGCATCATTCAATAGAAACATTCATCACGACAAGTATAACAGTAAAGCATTAATTGCAGCAAGAAAACACAACATTATTCATATATTGCAACATGCATTACCATAGTGAACAGAAGATGCACAGGGATTTCACAAAACAGCTCTGTCATGTCATATTAATTTAGCAAAACCGAGATACAATATCTCTGCAAAACCCAGATCTCGCCAGTATCTCTTGATCTTAGACACAGACTCAAAGACACACACATCCAACATCCCAGGATCTATACTAAGATGCCTCACCACTTACAACTTATGTCTATATATAGGCTTCCGCCTTTACAATGCTTGTCCACTTACTAACAACTTCCTAACCGACACTTTGGACAAGTGACCCAACGCCTAACTGACATAGTCCAAAATGATCCAAAACCCGCATACTGTGGTACAAATGACTGAACAATATATAATATACGGTCCAAATGACCCAAAACCCGCAAACTGCGGTACAATTGACCCAAAAATGCATGAAATAATATTCTTTACACCCAACTCTCCACCTTCCGCAATATCTTCTGACTTGTTGCAACATCAGATATGCTACGATGTTACCTTACCAAACCGCCTGCCAACAAAGCTTTCAACAAGATATTGGAGCATGGGCTGACAAAGGTGTGCAATGCGAACCGCGATGACTGGGATCTGAAAATTCCAGCAGTGTTGTGGGCATATCGCACCACATGTAAAAGGTTGATGGGACAGACACCATTCTAGCTGGTGTATGGACAAGAAGCGATTATGCCAATGGAGTACATAGTTCCAAGTCTGCGCATCGCGACAACGACAGGTATGGATGCTGTAGCAGCATTAGAAGAATGTCTAGCGCAGCTCGTACAGCTGGGGGAAGATCGCTTTATTGCAGGATCCCACCAAAGTGTGGAGAAGGATTTCCAAAAGGCTTGGCATGATCGCCACATAAAAAACAAACAGTTTCAACAGGGTGACTTGGTGCTGTTGTATGACAGTAATTTTATGAAACATCCAGGAAAACTGCAGATGCATTGGCTTGGTCTGTATCTCATCAATAGCATCACTTCAGGAGGTGCAGTATAGTTGCAGCAGTTGGACGGAGCATTGCTCCCAAAGTTGATTAACGTAAGTAGGTTGAGGCCCTATCAGTCGGGCTTGGAACAGTGTGATGCCTGATTCGCATCAGAAAAAAAAAATGCAAGTTGATCGGTGGCAGGATGGCACACCGACAGAGACCAGAATGCACAGGCAGGGAGGCTTGTGCCGTAAGTTAGGAGTGGTCCACGATAGTAGCAGGGTCACGACTGGGTCAAATCAGAAATCATTGCGAATCATTAGCAAATGGAACTTTTTCCTTTTGGGAAGGTATGATCGTTAGTCGACTCGGATTGCTGCCAGAAGCACGCACGTTTTGCATAAAGAGTACACCGTGGCAGCATGGTCGACGACACCTGGGGTGATGGTTTGCACACTTTGGCACGAAGGGAAACTGAAGGAAGTATGGTTTCCACGCCGCACGTTAGAAGTCTTGTTCATACTCACACAGAACAGCGGAATGGTATGATTAGCATCTTACGTGAACAAGTGGGGTAAATGATTGTTGAGGCAGACGACCGGCTGGAGGCAATGTATAAATATAGGAACCAAAGGATAGTAGAGCACAGAGGATTTCCAATCGAGAGGTGTTATGTTGCAAGAGGGTCAGGTATATAGATAAGTTAGGAATTCCAAGGAGGCTGTGTAAATGATTCATTTCATTTCGAGTGGTAGCACACCAAGCACGTTGAGGGCCCGAACGACGAGTGTGCATGAGCGCCTGGAGCAAGCCCCGCCACGGACACTCGGGGGTTACAAGCATGAAGTACCTTTCGAGATGTCTAGGAACCTGGTGATAGTTCGAAGTATCATGGTCCCTGTGACCACAAAAAGGATGGGGGTGCATCCCCATAGTTCCTGTAGCATGTGCTTACCAGTTCGAAACAGATGTGCCAAAACTGCTGGCCTGTTTCGCACCTCGGTGTTGTTCGTAAACTTCTCCTCTATTTGCAATCAATCCCTTAAGACTGGAGGATGAGTTTGCAAGGTCCATGACAGCAAGCCAGGAAATTCCCACGTTCGGGTGAGAAGTACATGATAGCGAGTCAATGATCCGTGTAGCAGAAGGAGCAGGACAACACCACGTGATCCAAACAGCAAGAATAGTTGCAAAAATATAGTTCAGCCATAGCAGAGTCAAGACCAGTGAATACAGCATGTCCAGTTGACGTGGCTTGAGGGCAAGCCACAAGATTGTGTTGGGGGCCTGTTGGTAGGCAGTTTGGTAAGGTAAAATCGCAGCATCGCTGATGCTGCGACAAGTCAGAAGATATCGTGGAAGGTAGAGAGCTGGGTGTAAAGAAGATTATTTTATGTATTTTTGAGTTAATTGTACCGCAGAATGCGGGTTTTGGGTCATTTGGACTGTATTTTATGTATTTTTGAGTTAATTGGACCACAACATGTGGGTTTTGGGTCATTTTGGACCATGTCGGTTAGTTGTTGGGTCAATTGCTTGAAGTGTTGGCTAGGAAGTTGTTAGAAAGTGGACAAGCATTGTAAGGGCGGAAGCCTATATATAGACATAAGTTGTAAGTGTTGAAGAATCTTAGTACAGATCCTTAGATGTTGGATGTGTGCATCTTTGAGTTTGTATCTGAGATCAAGAGATACTGGTGAGATCTGTGTTTTTGTGGAGAGATTGTATCTGGGTTTTGCTAAGTTAATATGACATGACAGAGCTGTTTTGCGAAATCCTTGTGCATCTTTTGTTCACTTATGGTAATGCATGCTGTGATATATGAATAATGCTATGTTTCATACTGCAATTAATTCTTTACTGTTATACTTGTTGCGATGAATGTTTCTGTTGAATGATGCTATGGATACAATGTTGCCGAAGTTAAATGCATAGATCTATTTTCTGAATGTCACAATAATTTTAAGTGATCGTTGCCACAAACATCCTCCTTCATTCAGAGGAAACATGGTTCCGTCCACTCTCCCTTGAACGCCTCGGGTGAGACCTCATCTACTCCGCAGGTGTTGCTAGACGGGGTAAAACCTGTCTGGGCTGGTGCTCAAGGAGATAGCGATGGGTTGGTGTCGACAACGATGGGAACCCCTATCGACTGGGTTTGATTCAATAGGGATTCTGAATTTGCACGTTAACACAGGTCCTACGACCACTACGGACGTTACCCCATTCTCACATGGTATGCCTAGTTACAACACAATTGATCCATCCACTATGTTTGGTAGTCATACTAGCACTAGTCATGGTGTTGGAAACAATGCACCCACTGGGGGAAATACCCTCACTGGGGGCACCAAATTTCCTACTCACACACATCATACAGGGATTGGTCATATCCCTTCTAACAATCCAAATTTTGGATGAAGGTCGCCTCCTAGGACTACCCATCCTAATAGGAACACTGTTCGCAATACGACTCACCATCCATAGTACAATACAAATGCCTCTACCCATCAACCTAGGACCATGTTTGCTAATGTTAACAATCCTCCTAATAATGGGGGTGGACACATACCGTATACTTTCACGACTGCTCCTGCTACTAGTAATGATAATGTAGGAGGTGGGAATATACCTTATACTTATGGTCACAACACCACCGCTCTTGCTACTAGTAATGCCAATGTTGGGGTCGGGAATATACCTTATACTCATGGTCACAACACGACTGCTCACACTACTAATAATGATTACATAGGGGGTGGGAACATACCTTACAACCATGGTAATTACCAAACGGTTCCCACTACGAGTAATACTTATATGCCCCATAATTATGGTGGTAACCCTTACTATAATACAGTCAGTGCTGGCCCTCATTACAACCCACCTCACTACGTTGCTCATAATACATATATACCTTCTTACCCTCACATGGGTCAGGTTGGAGGAGGTTCTCAGCCTTATGGATAGGGTCCCAGTTATGGTCCATCTTATCCTTCAGGTCCATATAATCAACCTTTTATGGGAGCTTATAATCAAGCTTTCCAGCCACACCTCCCGTTACTTGCTCGATTGAATATTCTGGATCTTTCAAAGCTCACGAATGATCCAGTGTGTCACGATCCGAATTGGCCTCCAGTCCCTACCAAGATCCCTTTGGACATTCCCAAGTTTAAGGGGAAGGGTGGTGAGGATCCAGGTGATCACGTTACGACTTTCCACCTTTGGTGCTCATCAAACTCGTTACATCACGATTCCATTCATTTGAGACTATTTCAATGCACCCTCACAGGGGCAGCCGCGAAGTGGTATGTCGAGTTTCTTGGGGGCATGTACAAAGGTTTCAATGAGATAGCCTCGATTTTCCTGGATCATTTCTAGCTGCCGGTTCGCTACGATACTGGCACTGAACTCTTGTCCACCTTCCTCTAGAATAAGGCCACGCACATATCTGACCACGTTCAAGAGTGGCGTCGATGGAAGAGGTTAGTGAAATCCAACATTCCTCGAGAGTTTTTGTTGGAATGGTTTCTCAAGTCTTTGCTTCCATACATTTCTAAGGATGTTTCGATGTCTGGCATTATGACTGAGCAACAAGCTATACTCAAACTCCAACAGCTATATTTGCTCTATGCTTAATCTGGCATTCTTTATGACATTATTCCTGATGCACCGCGATCATGACATGAGCCCAAGATAGTTCCTAGACCACATGCCGATGGCATTGTTGGATCCGCAAGTACTCGACCCGTATATTTGGTTTCTAATCAAATGCAAAATTTGTCACTTAACCAATCTACTCCCGAACAGGTTCACACCCTGTCCACTTCCACCCCATCATGTGATGTACACGCTATGCAATCGACAAACCCATCGGGTAACCAGCAACCTGGTGGTAAGAAGAAGGGGAGAAACAACCATAAGGGTGGAAATAATGGGAACAATGGTAGTAATTGTAATACTCCTCGGAAAGAGAACGCCAACCCTCCTCGGGAAGGCGGAAATGCTCTAGGGACCGTAAACCTAGGCGTAAAGTGAAATTCCCTTGCAAGCTTTGTGGGGAAGATCATCTTACTCACTTGTGTCCTCAGATTGAAGAAGCATTGAAGCATATGGCACAGAGCCCAACTTTGTTAAAAGATCCCCTTCCACATCATCAGAACATGGCTTCGAATGCTCCTGCTACTAGTTATGGGACTAATGAGACTACAACGTCTTCTTCCCATACCAGTGGCTTTGGATGCATGAATATGGTTAAATCAAAGGTTAGTGTTGCTACTCGTCAACGCGATTATGGTGCACCACAACCGAATATGGGGAATGAGCTTCCTCCACCCCCCGATACCTCTTTGCATATCGAGAAGCCCACTACTATGTTGCAGATATCGAAAGGTGTTCTCAAGCGCTCTATGCATAATCCCAATGCTTGAGCCTCCCCCAAAACTACTCTATTGTAGAATATTTGGGTCAAACTCCATGTGCCATGTCGGCTCTTGAAGTTTTACAAGCGTGTCCTTCTCAAAGGCATGCCCTTTTGAGTGCTTTAGGAGTTCAGGATGGGGGAAGTCCTAACGTTATCAAGTTTGATACTACTAACGTTCAACCTTGCTTACCTTACCATGTGGCTTTTCAAATCCATGTGGAGTGCCTTCAGAATTTCGTCAAAAGAACGGTGGTTGATGAAGGTGCTTCTACGTCAGTGATGTCTTTATCTTGTTGGAAAGATCTTTGCTATCCTCCCTTATCCATGTCTATGACCATGCTCACTGCATTCAATGGTCGATCGTTTAAGCCGCATGGGATTATCCCTTCCCTTGATGTCTGCTTGGGTGGGAAATCCATGTCTATTGAAGTCGAGGTGGTTGATGCACCCATCGACTACAACCTTCTCCTGGGTAGGAATTGGATGTACGCTATGAAATCACTCATGTCCACTGTGTTCAAAATTATTTGCTTTCCACACGAAGGAAAGATTGTGAAGGTCGACTAGCTGGATTTTGTTAGTCCTTATTCCACAGCATCCACGGGATCAGTGGTCCCCCAAGTTACAGATTCTCAGTCGACAACTGGGAACATGGGTGTCGAATTGTACCCCTCATTGTTGGGATCTTTTGATTTCCCTTCACCCATTGCTTTTATTGGAACCATTTTCGATAATGTGCCTCCTCCATTGAATAATGTACCGTTACGGACTTCATATTTTGATGATCCATGGACCTTATCGTCCATGAGTTCCACGTATGGAGACATTGCGCATGTTGGAATGGCTATGCCATTGTCTGCTGCTGAGCTTGCATATCAAGATATTCAACAAGCCACTGCAGAATCAGATCTTTCCTCTTCCCGGAAAGAGGAGGAAGATCCTGTTATGCTGCCAGAATGGGAAGTCGACTCATCTTGTTCGCACGATTGTCTTAACAGTACTTTACCTTCAGATGAAGCTATTGTTGCGACCATGTGTGGTAGTGAGAGACCTTGGGAAGACATGCATCATCGCTCTCATTTTCTTCCCAACCCTAATCTTATGGAACAAGACAAGTTCAGGACGACTCTTGCCGAGATTGTTGGTCACCCTGTGGCTCCTTGGGATTCGCATGGGATTTTCACAGAGGGGAACATGGCTAGTATTTCCCCTACCATACCGATCAACATTTCTCATACACCCGAAAAGGTTGAGAACATTTATATCGGTGCTTATTGCTCTCCTGAAGAGGTTCGCATTTACACCGAATTGGTTAAGGAACTCCGGGAATCTTTCTCCTGGTCATATGAGGACATGTCAGGAATAGACCCCAGCATTGTCGAACACGAAATTAGAACATATCCCAATGCTAAACCGGTTCGACAATGCCTTTGTGCTATGAACCCTCGAAAGGCAGTCATGATCAAGGCAGAGGTGGAGAAACTGATTAAGGCTGGTTTTATCTACCCAGTTCCTCTTATCGAGTGGGTGTCAAATCCCATTCCTGTGGATAAGAAGCAGGGAACTATCCGTGTATGCACTGATTTTAGACACCTGAACCGTGCATGTCCAAAAGACAATTTCCCCACTCCATTCATAGATCAGATCTTGGATGCTTGTGCGGGAAGCAAATTTTTTTCATTTATGGACGGCTTTTCAGGATATAACCAAATACAGATAAAACCCAAGGACCAACATAAGACTGCATTGGGGTACATTTTCATATCATAAGATTCCCTTCGGCCTTAAAAATGCTGGAGCCACTTTTCAGCGTGCTATGACCTACGCCTTTCATGACCTTAAATGCATAGTGGAGGCATACTTGGATGATCTTGCTGGCCATTCTCCCAAGAGAGTGGACCACCCCAAGCACCTCCGTTTAATTTTTGAAAAATGCATACGCTACAGGATTCGGTTAAATCCCAATAAGTGCATCTTTGTTGTGAAAACGGGTCACCTTCTAGGTTTCATTGTTTCGAAAGAGGGTATCAGGGTCAATCCTCTTAAAATTGAGGCAATACTTCGGTTGCCTCCTCCGCGCAACTTACTTCAACTTCAAAGCCTCCAAGGGAGAGCCACTTTTCTATGTCATTTTGTAGTGAATTATGCTAATCTTACCAAAGGCTTTGCATGTTTGTTGAAGAAAGATACACCATTTATCTGGGATGAGAGAGTCCAGTAGTTTTTCGATGCTCTTAAGAAAGCTTTGGTATCGGCCCCTTTGCTTAGTCCACCTGACTTTGCCAAATATTTTATACTTTATGTGGCCGCATCTCAAGAAACGATTGGCATGGTCTTAGTTCAGGTTGATGATGTGCTCGTGGAGCATGTGATCTATTACCTTAGTCGAAATCTAGTAGATGCTTAGCTGAGATATACACATGTGGAGAAGTTGGCACTTGCGAATGTTCATGCAGTCCAATGGTTGCGGCACTACATCATGCATAGGAAAACCACAGTCATAGCGCATATCAATCCATTTCAGTTCATGCTATCGCGACGTCTTATAGGGGGGAAGTACAATATATGGATTGTGATCCTTAAGGACTTTGATCTTGATTTTGCTTCGGCGAAGTCGGAAAAATCCTTGGTTTTTGCTGAGCTTATGTCGAACCTTCTGCGACTTGATGAGGATATTGTCCATGAAGATTCCTTCATGGATGAACACTTATTTCTTATCTCGTCTGACACTTATTTCTTATCTCGTCTGAGGACCCTTGGTACGGGGATATTATCGTATATCTTCAAACTTTGAAGTTTCCTTCGCACTATTCATAAGACAAGCGACGACGTGTGAAACACCACGCTAAATATTATACCATCGTCGGTGACACTTTGTATCGTCGAGGAAAGGATTCTATCCTCCTTCGTTTTTTGAATCACGAAGAAGCGGAGCGTGTGCTTAATGATTTCCATGCTGGGGTGTGTGGCGGTCACTTATTTGGGCTTGAAACAGCCCAACGTATTATGCGAAATGGTTACTTTTGGCCTTCGATCTTTAAGGATTGTATGAACACTGTAAAGAGATATCACCCCTGCCAGGTGTTTTCTCGGAATATACACTCGCATCCAACGCCCCTTCATCCGGTCCTCACCGTCGGTCCCTTCACCAAGTAGGGGGTGGATTTCATGGATTGCAAACCAACTTCAGCTGGGGGGCATCACCATATCATAGTGGCCATGGACTAGTTTTCCAAATGGGTTGAGGCCATGCCTACCGTAAAAGTTGATGGTGCTACAGCAACCCATTCCGTATTCAATCAGATTATTACTCGGTTCGGTATTTCGAAAGAGATTGTCACTGACCATGGCAGTCACTTTCAAAACAAAATGATGAAGGATTTGTCACTCAAGCTTGGGTTTCGTTAAGAACATTCATCTTCTTACTACCCCCAAGCAAATGGTCAGGTTGAAGCAATCAATAAGTCTTTAAAGACCATTCTCCAACGTACCATCCAACAGAGCAAGAGCAACTGACATATTATGTTATATCTTGCTTTGTGGGCATATCGAACCGCAGTCAAGACTGCCACCGGGTTCTCACCGTTTCAACTGGTACATGGTGTGGAGTCTATTTTACCGATTGAATGCGAAATCCCTTCGTTAAAACTAGCCATAGAGCTCCTCCCTGATACATCGGGTATTGATCAACGTTTAATCCACCTTGAGCAGCTTGACGAGTAGCGTCGAGATGTCACCGCGGCTATAGATGCCAATAAACGTCGTATCAAGGTTCAATACGATAGGTCTGTCCATCCCCGGCAATATTCTGAAGGTGACTTGGTCCTTTTATATGACCAAGCTAAAGAACCTCTAGGGGCAAGCAAGTTTAACCCCATGTGGCATAGTCTTTACATCGTGAGTCGTGTCTTGCAAAAAGGAGCCTACGAATTGGAAGATTATGAGGGGAATGCCTTGAAGGAGCCTAGAAATGGGCTCTACCTCAAGTGGTATTATGCTTGAGATTCTAGCTCGATCTAATACTTCTGTATACTATTGTATAGTTGCTTCTGTACATAGTTTAGCTTTCTTTTGTCCCTTTTTGGGTCTGTTGATTCGCTTCCGTTTGGTTGACAGATGTCAGATGAATCTACTATGTTCTTAGGGTTCGCGGATGGTGCTAGCCATCATACGCAGCAGCTTGCTTCTGCTGCCTGGGTTATTTATTCGCCTGACCACCTAGTTGTGTCTTCGGGAGGTGCTTGTCTCGGTCCTACATCTAACAATGTGGCTGAGTACAGTGCTGTAGTTGAGCTACTTTGGGATGCTATTTCACATGGTATCCAGTTTCTAGAATTCCTCCTGGATTCACAACTTGTTATGTCTCAGTTGAATGGTCAGTACCATGTGAGTGATCCTACTTTATTACGGAGATTCTTAAGGGTAAGACTCTTGGAACAAAATTTTGTTTCCATTACATACATTCATGTTCCAAGAAGTTTTATTCATGTATCTGATGCATATGCTAACTATGTCCTAGATTGGCATTTGTCACATTCATAATGAAGCACACAAATAAACATACATTAATACATTTGTACATACACACAGTAGAACCAGAGAACCATAATTTATATATAAATAACATGTCCAAAATGGTAGTGTCATGATACAAAACTGGAGCCTGCAGCCCTAAAAAATATACATATCGATACAAAAATATGGGACTCTGTGATGTCTAAGCCCCACAAGGAGGCCTAGCTGCCTTGGCAGGATGTGTATGATAGTAGTAATGTACTGCGTTCACTATACGTTGTAGTAGTTGCACCCAAGGACTCGGTACTCCCACAACATGGCACTGCATGTCCTCTAGTAGCTGCGCTACCTTGATCATGGATACCCTATTGACCATACGGGTCAAGTTGACTCGCACAGTCTCCAATGTACGCTCTGCTGCAGCACTTACTGCTTCCCACCCCTTCCCTGTCGACGATGTCTCGGGAACCCATCCGATCTTCGCGGACCCATATCTGTGAGCAAACAGTAGAATGTTAATATGTGACACTACCCCAAAAATATTTTTGCATTTTTATATGTAATAAAAAATCCCAAAAAATTTAATACACAAAAACATAAAAAGAGTCACTTACCAATGTCTCCAAATGCAACTCCTGGAGGAAGCGACATGTCGCGATCACCATGGAAGTCTATCCTTGCATAGGGGTAGTCATCAATGGATATGACCTGTCGGTCCCACTAGTAAAAGAACTCATCTGTGTATGGTGATTCCTATCGGCCACCACCCTGTCGTCTCAAGACCTCTGCCCATCGGGTCAGGGCTGGGGCATAGAGGCTATGAAGAGGGACTTCCACCCTCGGACTAAGCCCCAGAACTCGCTTCAAGAAGAAGTTGCATAGTATACTGCCGTATCCAAAGTTTTTTGCCTCTCGACACTTGCACTCTGTTAACTGGGTCTTCATGGGCCCCAGTAACATTGTTCACCAGTCATATACCATGGGCCGCATGCACTGTGAGGCGTAGAACATCACCGGCCTTGAAGCCTAGTGTAGAGCTTCCAAACCTGTAATCCGCACAAGGATAGCCACTATAATCTTCATGCTCAAACTGACTATGGCTCCAATGGGTACCTGACTCCCCACCTTCTGAGTGTTGGGAAGACAGTACTGCTCTATGTAGTTGGGAATGGTGCTCCCACCACCCACAGTACGAGATCGAAGACTTGCCACTTCACCTCGACGGGACAATCTAGTAATAAAGTAAATGTCATCTACCTCCAAGGAGAGTATTTGATCGTCTAGGTTGAAGTTTTGTGCATCTACGTCCTAGTAGTCTATCAAGTGACGAAGCAATTGGTTTTGGGCCCTCGAACCCCCAATGTTCTAAAATTTGAAAAGGACACATGCTTGTAAATCTTGTTGTGCAGGAAAATCATTGCAGACAGCCTCATCCACAAGGTCATGCTCCCTTTCTCTCCATTCTAGAACCATCCTGGAGGAAGAGAAACCAAGAGTTTAGTCATTTTCATTTAAAAAACCAACCTTATGGCCATACCCGAGGGATAATTAGCTCACAAAGGCGGGTACCTCTGGTCAACGCATGCATTGACCGTGGGTACCAGGCCCTACCCGCGACCCATATGCTTGTAGCCCGCGGGTAGAGCAGTGACCAAATAGGGCTTCCCCATTAAAAATTTTTGACCAATGAAAATTGAAATAAAAACTATTAAATGAAAGAGGGGGATGAGATAGCATAACTTCTCCAAACAGCTCAACAAACGGATGCCTATAGCTCCCAGAATCAGGAACTAAAATCTAAGGTGAAAACTAACCAAAAACTCCAAATTGGTTAAAAAGTGAAAATGAATTGTAAATTGTAATTTTTTATTACTATTTATAGTTTTGGAAACCCACTTGTCTATAGTTTTCGTCATTTTAAGCTGTTTTGGACTAATTTAATGTCTTGGAGTAGCATTTTGAACAGATTTCTTCGACGAGAGTTGATTTTTTACCATTTCGCGCCTATGGAAGGTATATTTCACACCTAGCATAAACGTTAGATGTCATTTTCACATGCATTATGCATTTGACCTTTTGACCGTTTTCATTAACCCTAGGCGCGACCCCGTTTCTTAACCAACATGGAACCTTCACAATGTTATAGAAGTGTCTTTATTTGGAGGTAGGGCCTATCTGACAATGGGTTCCCTAGTTAGAGCCCTTTTTGTCCTTTTGCACCCATGCTATTGTCTCTCTTTAGGATCAGGAGTCCTTCGTAGTTACGCCATGACTTTGTGATAAAGACTCATACTCTACTTTGTCTTATGCTGGCCATCTCTCGTAAGGACTCCCCCCATTATCAAGTTGTGATTGCATTTCATCTTCCTGCTTGCCGCTTGAGCCTTGTGCCAGCTCCTGCTTACTCAATTGTTAGCCTGGTGCCTGAGCACTTTCCCTGTCGAGCCCTGTAGAGCTTCCATTTTCCCTTCACAATTTGATGACCTTTTGATCCTGAGGGAACACCCCCCCGAGTGTCTACATCTCGCACATGCTTCCTTGCATTGATCATAGGTATGTTCCATTGCTTGGGACTAGTCTGCCCACTGCTTGACACTTGTTCCCTCATTTGTTGTATTATAAGCAATTTTATTCTTTTTCAAGCTTTACAAATATGAAAAATACCAAAAAAATCAAATATTCGAAAAAGCCGAACAGGAGAATATTTACTTCTTATTGTTGGAAGCTGTTGTGTCGCCTTTGAATAGAGCATTCATTCCACTCCATACATTATGAGTCGGGACTATAGTAGGACCTTAGGAGTTGTACTCGTTTCTCATTTTTACTCCACTGATTGGTTAAGCTTCCAGTCACTATGGAGCCCTTTATGGATGCCTCCTGCATCACACAGTGTTATGTCGAGTCTATGCTTCCTAATTCTATCCATCTGCTCATGCTCTTGTTCAAAGGAAGTCCTGAAACCAGAGTCGGCCACTCCTCATATTTCTTGACTATTGCATGTCGGCCATCCTTATTAAGTTAGTCGATTTCACCTGAGTTCTTCCAAATCTTTCAGCGTAGCTGTTACCTTGTGTTGTTTGATGGGGGATGCCTTAATACCCTCCTTCTAGCGAGTTTCGTTCCGTTGACTTCAACTCATTTATTCCAGAATTTGAGACTTAGAATTCAGTTGAGTACCTTGAGGTTTGCAGTCATTAGTGGTAGGTTCTCTCACCATCGATAGTTTTGGGAATACATCAATGTCCCCTTATCGATGGATTCATCTTAGTGTTCGACTTCAACACATCTATTCACACTCTGATGATTGTACTTTGTTCCTTGATGCCCATTTTTATTATTGGTGGGTTATCTCGCATCTGTTAACGATATATATCATTGACTGGTAATCAGACGATGTCACATCAGGTTCGACCTCAACACCTTTATTCACTTGATGGGACTTGCACCATAGATGATTTGTGTAGAATACCCTAGACGATAGTGGCATTCAGTATGCTAATTATGATCGTGACTTTACATCTTAGATATCACCTCTCAGACATCAGCAATTTGTACCTCCAGTATTGCACCAGTTGTTTCCTTTTTAGCAGGAGACCATATCTTACCGTAGATGGTTATGGCTATGATCACTTATGACATATATTCATGATGTACTACCTATTCATGGCCATTGTATCAGATTGTTGTACTATACCGACATGTACTCATAGATACTATTGTATTATGACGAGTGACATACTCTCTCCAGTTGTGTCTCCATCACTCCACTTCTGAGATTTATAATGTATTTCGGCCATCGTAGCACCATTCTCTAACCTCACACATTAGGGGGCATCTGTTACAATGTAATTTTCCACCTTGTGAGCATCAGCACTCTTTGGCCTTCAGGATCCATTTTCACTGACTTAGATTCACTTTATATCCTTCAAAAACACTTTTTCCCTATTTTTCTTCCTATACGCTTGTTGTTCCATTATATCCAGCGTACACGCAAGCTGTTCCACTATAGCCTGCGGGTACCAAGTAAAATGGTAAAAATCATTAGAAAATTACTTTTTACTCCCAAAAAGCGGTCTTAGGGTGACCTTTGGCCTTCCATTTTCCCTGAAATGCCTCGATGTGTCCTTTCGCTTACCTTTGGAAGGCTATATATTGAGCTCTTATGGCATATGGAAGGGAGGAGAAAGAGAGAGCAAGATAACGCTAGTGTATTTTTTCCGTGACTTGAGTCTACACTCATTGATCCTTGTTGTTGTGAAATCCTTATGCTCACCTACCAAACTCCTATCCTAGTTTGAGTTTGCCATTACATGGAGGATTGAAGTGGTGGAGGGACAAGTGGAGAGACCTAGTTCTTGGTTCAGATTGGTTGCCGGCAAGAGGTCATATATTGTACTTCTTGTTATTCATTAATGGAAATACTCATTTTCTCGTCCAATTGATGTTGTGAATATTGTTAAATTACATTGGGTTATATTTACTTATGATATCATGGATCATGCGATTGATTATGCTAATTCCTTTCACACATTATATGCACTTGCTTGTACTTGTTGTTGAGACTAATTTGCAAGTTCAAGTGTAGAAGTTGAAATCTCAATGGGGATCTACATCGAACATCCAGTTGAAGGTTGGTCTTTTCTCCATTATCTTAGCATTGTAATTTATATAGCATTGCATTGGGAATTGAGTCATTTTTCAGGTAGCCAGCTGTCTCTTGTGGTCTGCCCCGAGCCATTGGAAGTTTTCTCCGTAACACAGACATGAAGAGCACTTCAGGATGTTGCTTCAGTTTGGGATCCGGTATGATCTCTTGGTTTAGCAGGAAGCAGTCATGTGTGGAACTGAGTAGAGCCGAAGCAGAGTATGTTGCATCTTGTTCATCTAGTTGTGAGGCAGTACGGATTCAAAAGATACTATCATATTTGTTTGATCTCTATCTAGAGGTGACTTGTATATTTTGTGACTACCAAAGTTGCATTAATTTATACGAGAACCTGGTGTTCCATGACAATTCAAAGAATATCGAGATCAAGTACCATTATATCCAGGATATGGTGTAGAGAGGAGTAGTGAAGCTCCAGTATGTGGCAACAGACGAGAAGAAATTTGATGTGTTGACCAATCCATTAGCAAGAGTGAAGTTCGAGTACTTCAGAGAGAAGCTTGGTGTTATCCAGATCAACATTCCTCGAAAGAGGGAGTGAAGTGACCGAAAGACTCAGGTTCACTAGGGTTGTATCTTACATGGTAGAAGACACATGTGGTCCGAAAGGATGTAATGCATCTAGGATGATCCTGGGATGTATCCACATGTTTGAATATTCTGGTAGGTCCATGGGTCATAAAGCATATGGGATGCACCTGGGCTATATCTTAGATGGTCGAAGACGCAGGTGTTCCAAAAGGATGTAATGCATCTGGGATGCTCCTGGACTATATCCACATGTTTGAAGATGTAGATTAACCAAGAGATTTGTAATACATCTGGGTTGTATCCACGGGGTGGAAGACGCAGATGTCCCTGGGATGTACCCACTGGGTGGGAGATGTAGGTTGACTGAGAGGGAGATGTAATAAATCTAGGATGTATCCACTGGGTGGAAGATGCATATGTTCCTTGGCTATATCCACTAGGTGGAAGACACAGGTTTTTTGATGGAGATGATATATGCACCTGGGATGCTCTCCACATGAGATGATGTGACGATCTGAATACAATGAGATGATAGTAGGATACACAGGTGATTGTTGTGGAAATCTAATATGTGATCATGGGTTGTACCTACTTGTTGGCTTGCTTGTAGAGATGATGAAGATCTAAATGAGAGATAGGCCTACATCCAACATGAAAAAGGATTGGATCTATATAATTTCTCATGAAAGATAGATTCGAGAGATGTTACTAGTCAATGATCAACAAGATGAGGATTGTTGCACCAACGATGATGATGATGATCCTGTGAGGAACCTGCAAGAATTAATTAATGAAAATGCACGAGATAGAAGAAATAACAGAACTCATAATAGATTTATTGATCTCGAGCCACTTCGAGGGGGAAACCTCGTTTGATCAAGCTCAATACAAATAACTTCATTGTGCCTTCATTGGCCTCAACACAAACTTATACACTAAGTCTAGGCGCCAATAATATGGATCAATACCATGGAACATATAATACTACGAGACGACTTAGAAAGCATATGTGTCCAATACTATGGGCTAATACAAACTATGGATCAACATATAATACTACGGGATGACTTACAAAGCATATGCGTCCAATAATAATATACTAACAAAGTAAAGAGAAGGGTTGACATGGGTTCCTAACATCTCCTTTCCCTTAGAAAAAGCTTTGTCCTCAAAGATTTAGATGTGGAAATTGTTGCTGAATCTGAAGGAGTGGTTCCCATGTAGCATCCTCTGGTTGCATTCTGTGCCAGTGAATTCAGACTTTTGTGATAGAGCGAGATCGAACCTAACGAGTGCGCCTATTGAGGACGGCCTCCGACTCCAAAAGGATGGATCCTTCATTATCTAGTTCTGGTAAAATAGTTTGTCCTATGTTGGTGCCAATAAATTTCTTCAGATAAGAGACATGAAATACTGGATGAATGTGGGAAGAAGGAGGAAGTTCAAATTTATAAGAAACAGACCCAATCTTCTAAAGAATCCTATATGGCCATAGAACTTTGGAGCAAGATTATGGCACCCTTTGAGTTTCTAGGAGGATTGATTATAAGGCTTTAGACAAAGAAAAACCATATCACCTACTTGAAAAGTGCACTCGGAACGATGTTGATCGACTTGTTGATTCATTCGATTTCTTGCCATGTGAAGATTGTCCAGCAAAATGTGAAGAATATGATCGCGATTTCGAAGGATCGTGTCAACTTCCTGAACTGGTGAACTGTTCGGGGTGTATGGAAGAAGAACTGATGGTGCCTAACCATCGACTGCTTCATATAGATTCATTTTAGAGGCACTGTGGTAAGAGGTATTGTACCACCATTCAGCGAGAGGGAGCCACTTTTCCCACAGATGTTGTTGTTCAGAGGTGAAGCAACGAAGATAAGTTTCCAAGCATTTATTGATAATTTCAGTCTAAGCATCTGTTTGTGGGTGATATGCTAAACTCATCTTCAGCTTGGTGTTAGTGTGGTGAAATAGTCCTGTCCAAAAATGACTAGTGAAAGTTGGATCGCGATCCAAGACAATGGAAGAAGGGATTCCATGAAGACGAAAGATCCGGTCCAGGAAAATTTGTGCGACTGAGGAGGTTGTATAGGGATGGATGAGGGCACAAAAATGACTATATTTGGAGAGGTGATCAACCACAACCAAAATCACTGTCTTCCCTCTAGATTTAGGGAGCCCTTCAATGAAATTCATAGAAATATATGTCCAAATCCGTGTAGGGATGGGAAAGGGTTCAAGAAATCCTAGAAGGAGTGTCGTTTCACCCTTATTGTGCTGGCAAGTATCACATTCATCCACCATCTATTGAATTGTCCTTTTCATTCCCTTCCAAAAGAAGTTATGCCATGCCCGCTCATACATTTTGAGGAACCTAGAGTTCCCTGTCGATGGAGAAGCATAGAGTTCATAGAAAACAACCTGTTGAATATCTGTGCTGGGAAAGCACCATCCCAAGAGTAATGTGGTACAGAAGAAGGGTTTTTGGCCAAGCATTGGATGATTTTAGATAATGAATAGTCATTGACATAGCCCTATTGAACAAATTGCAACCAATTTGGAAGAGGCATAGAAATAGATGAAAGAGAAACTTGGTCATCAAATGTGCGAGAAAGATCATCCGACACAATATTGTCCTTACCCTTCTTGTAAGTAATCTGTAATACCCCAATTTTGACCCTTGTGATTTATTGGCTTTTATGTAAATATTGTATACATGCATTGTGTGTTTCCCTAGCATGGAGCTCAAGGCCAAGGCCCCGCTAGTATATGTTCGTATTTTATTTTAAATGGACAGGCATTTGACCTTTTGTTACCCATGTGCTATTAAGCCATGGGATATTGTAAATTGATGTAAATATTTAATATTGCAATAAAATACCAAGAACTGGCTATGGGAGGAACAAATGAGAAGGGGCCATGTGTATCCACTAGGGAGTGGTCAGGGGGCTGTGGGGATGAACCATATTCTACCAAATGTCATTGTGAGAACCCATTTGACTTTCCTTGATGACATTTATTTTTGTTGTAAGGAAGTAGTTGAAGATTTCAGTCCATGGCTTCAATGGAGCATGGGCAGACCAGAAATTCGTATTTGCAGGTATGGGCTCTGTTTTCTTGTACCACAAGCCACTCTACCTCATGAGAAGGGATTATTCCTCATCCCCATTCCATTGCGGAAGTTACCAGCATCATTTTCCATCCAAAAACGAATTCCAGCAGTGAGCAAAACCAGAAATCGCAACTTTGAAAGAACCCACATTTTGAAGAGCCAAAAATGCCCAAATTTAGTATTTGACAGTAAAAATCCAATGGGAAATCCATAGATATGAACCTTGGGGCAAATTTGAGAGATTAGATACCCCGAAATCCATTGGAAAACCCAGTTTTATAGCCCAGAAAACTAGTGACGGGATTGAGTTATTTGATGAATAGAATTGTGAGAAATCCAATTGTGAATGACTGAGCAGAGGTTGGGTTTGCTTGATAAACCCAGTGAAGGCTAGAACTCAAGGATTAGCAGCTAGACCTTTCTATGCCCACCCTGAAGAGCATTGGAGGGAAGGGACACCTGAGGGACTATGCAGCAGAGAAGGGGACCTTCCTTGTGTTGGGTGTGGTAGGTAATGTGGGTGCCTTGACTGTTGAATTCATTTGAGATGCCTGTAGCTCTGTGGTTGAGCTCACTGGCTTAGCATTGCCCTCCTTTGTCTTTCATATGCTTGACAAACCCAACTGTGTTTTGGATTAGCATAGTTGTTGAGTGAAACCATGCCTGTGAGTGAGCCCAGCTAGTTACTCCTTAGTGGATACACAACCTAGCTCGAGGGTGATCTCTCAACTGAAAGAATACAAGCTGGACAGAGATCTATGGTTGGGTGGAATGTTTCTCTCAGATAGCCAGTTGTTTGGATAGTTTCATCTTCAAGATAAGTGTTATCTGTGTTATAAATTATATGCATTTTGTGTTCTGTAATGTGTTAATTCAAAATGGTAATTATTCATGTTAATGGAATTGATATGAAGTATGTGCATAGCCTGGGAATGGAATTGAAATCCCTAGGTGTTGAATCATCATATGCTTGTGTTAGATATGAGGAGGCATTACTGTTTGTGTGCTTGCTAGTATGTATATTTCCGCTGTGTTTATTTGAAGTATGAGTCTGCACACATAAAGTTCTTAGTTATTTTTGAAATTATGAGTCATGTATGGGGCTGAGTTTACCAATTAAGCCTGGTAAGTTTGGTTCACGTTTCCTTCCTTGCATTGGATTGATTGAAGGGGACGCTACATAATCTCATAGTCATAACCCATGAGTTTGCTAACCCATTTATGTTGTGTTGGGGAGGATACATGTTGTTCTAGGAAATATTTCAGACTCTAGTGATCAATCTTGATGCATAAATGATTACCTAATAGGTATGGTCGCCACTTTTGTATTGCATGCAAAATAGCCATCATTTCCTTCTCATATGTAGAGGCAGCTAAATTCTTACTGGAAAAGGATTTTCTAGTCAATGCAATGGGATGTTCATCTTGAAGGATAACAACACCAAGTCCATTGCCGCAAGAATCACTCTCAATAGTGAAGGGATTGGAAAAATCGGGCATAGCTAGAACAGGTGTAGTACACATAGCTTATTTCAGTTTTTCAAATGCATAATCAGTAGCATGTGTCCATGTAAAAGCATCCTTTTTCGGTAGAGCAGTTAATGGAGCTGCAATCTTCCCATAATCCTTGAAAAACTTGCGGTAGTAGCCAGTCAATCCAAAAAAACCATGAAGGCACTTGAGTGTCTGAGGATGCGGACAATTGTTCATGGAAGCTATTTTGGGAGGATCCATGTGAACCCCTTGTGTTGAAATAATGTGCCCGAGATACTCTAATTCCTTCTGTCCAAAAACACATTTAGACTATTTGGCGTGGAGATGATGGTCAGAGAAGAGTTGCATTACAACATCCAGATGTTGGAGATGCTCAGCCCATGTTTTACTGTAGATGAGGATATCATCAAAGAAGACCAGAATGAATTTCTGTAAGTAGGGCTGAAATATTTTATTCATCAATTCCCGGAATGTGGAAGGAGCATTAGTGAGGCCAAAAGGCATGACCAAAAACTCATAGTGGCCATCATGTGTGCGGAAATTTGCTTTTGGGATATCATCCTCATGAACCCGAATTTGATGATACCCAGAACGAAGATCCAACTTGGAGAAAACTTGAGCACCATGAAGTTCATCAACAAAAGGAATTGGAAACTTATCCTCGATTGTGAGGTGATTAAGTGCTCAGAAGTCAATGCAGCGGGACCATGGCCCATCTTTTTTTCGGACAAGAACAACTGGTGAAGAAAATGAACTAGTACTAGGGTGAATAATACCTTGCTTCAGTAAGTCCCGAACGAGCATTTCAATCTCTATTTTTGGTGAAATGGGTAGCGATAGGGCCTGATGTTGGGAGGAACATTTCCAGGAAGGATCTGAATACGATGGTACTCTGGACTTGAAGGTGGCAATCCCACTGGTTCAACAAAGACACATGTATATCTATCTAGAATTTGTTTTATATCCAAAGGAGTAGTGGAGACCGCTAATGGTTGCATCTGAATGGAATGGATTTGAGCGATGACACCATGTGAATTCTTCTTAAGGATATTTTCCATGCGATGTGAACTGATGATGATGAGAGACCCTGGTTGTAAGCACGTCAATGCGTTTTTTTGTCCATTGGTTGAAAACTGCATCCAAAGTTCAACAAAATCCCATAAGATGGGGCGAAGTGTGCGTATCCATTGAGCGCCCAAGACCACATCACATTCGTTTAAGATCAAGGAAAACATGTTAGAGCGCAGGTTATAATTTGCAATAGAGATACACACATTGCGACACTTCCCCTTTCAAGGTAAGGTGCCCCCATTGGAAACCATGACTTCAAAGTTGGAGCAAGGATGGATTAAAAAATCATCCTGTTTGGCGATTCGAGGGTCAATGAAGTTATGAGTGCTACCAGAATCAATGAGTATTGTAAGAGGAAGCTTCTTGAAGTAACCCCTGACCCGCATTGTTTGGGGGTGGTGATTCCGACTAAATAATGGAGAGATATCTCTGGGTGGTCGTCCTGAGATGGAGGGTCAATAGGAGGCTCCTGAATGTCGACCTAATCATATATTGTATCTGGAGCTTCTTCACCAATTTCAGAGGTAGGCGGAGAATCCACATCGAATAGAGAAATTTTTCTAAACACATCTATGTCTCCGAGTGAAATTCTCATCACAATTATAACAAATCCCTTTTTCTTTGTGTGCCCGCATCTCTGCTTCATAAATATGGTTGATAGGAGTTGGTCGAGGAGCTGGCATGATGGGAGGTTGTTGGGAACCCATATTTCTAAAGGGAACAAAAGTGGGTTTCGAGCATTGTTGGGTTGCGATCTTGTCCTCTACCAACTTAGCCAACCCCAGGGCTTCCATCATTGTGTTGGGATAGAACATTTTGACCTCAGATCAGATTGCATCCTCGATCCGGACTTATGAAGGAACGTAAGGGGTTACAAAAATACACATAAACATAGAGGTGCAGCAGAAATAAGACTTCATTTCATTAATATCACATAATGGAAATATGCTTACAGACATAATGGAAATAAACTAGCTAGAGCGTTGGTATCTATCTCTGAGAAGAGATGTGGAAACTACCGGCCTCTGAACTCTGCTTACAATGGGGGCTCGAAGCCTCTCTATTATTGAGAAGCAAAGGAAAACCCTATACATCAAAAAACCTAACCCTAGGAGATGAAACCATGCCAAACTATGGGCCCCGTTGGGGTAAATTGGTACATCAATTTCATGGCGCCATAACTTTGGCATACGATCTTTGTTTGACGCAAATGATACCTTGTTGAAAATATCTATCCAAGGACTATTCCGTATGTGTGAATGAAGACATTTGTCGAGCAAGATTCCCCCAAAAAAATTCGTTTAGGGCCTCAAAACGGCTCCAGAAGTTTAGGACCCGAAAAACTGCTAAAAATAGTAAGTTGTGCTATAATTAACGAAACTGAAAGAACAATGTTGGGGCCCCAAGTGGAATAGGTGGGTGGCCACCAATATCCACTTGGATCATTCCTCCCCCCTTAAGAAGCAATGGTCTCCATTGCGTGGAATTCCTCCATGAGATGAGGAAACTTTTGCTGAACTTGGTCCCTGGTGAGCCACTTGCCTTGGTGCAGGAGTTGTCCAACTTTGAAAACCCGATACAATTGGATCTGTTGCTGGAGAGTGTTCTTGATTTGCATGTCCATGATACGATCTGTGGTAGCCTATTCTCTACAGTCTGGGTTTAAATTTGTCGCTGTGAGTTGTTCTACAATGTCGGAGATGTCCAGTAGAGGTGGAAAGTAAGGCTGAAGGCGATCCACATTGAACACGGGGTGCAGACCAAGGATTGGTGGAATACTGAGCTCGAGGGCATTGTCCCATACAACCTTGGTGATAGTGTATGGCCCATATCAGAGCGGCATAAGCTTACGGTAGGGCCCAGCGAGGCGCTACTTCTTCAAATGTAGCCACACTTTGTCGCCCACCTGGAAGTTGTGTGTAACCCGATGTTGATCATGTCGCTGCTTGTATTTGGCATTGGTTCTATCCAATATGTCATGAACCTGTTGGAGGATGTGCTGAATGTTCTCGATGAAGTTGTTTGCCTTATCAGCTTTCAATTGGACATTAGCTGAGTCGACCGGAGTGACCGCGAAGGGCATGGCTACGTCGATGGGACATAATGGCTGAAATCTTAAACCCACCTGAAAGGGGCTGTGTCCAGTTGAGCTATGGAGAGCTCGGTTATAGTTATGTTGTACATAGGGTAGGCTCTCATCCCATGTGCATGGATGCTTTGAGTTGTACATGCGCAGAATGTGTATGATCATCCTGTTGATGACCTCTGTCTGGCCATCAGTTTGGGGATGGAAAGCTGTGGACTTGGTGAGCTTGGTGTCCAGCATCGACCAAAGGTTGGACCAAAATGTACTGAGGAACCTCCTGTCCCAATTTGAGATGATAGACTGTGGGATCCCAAAGTGTACCCACACTCATTCAAATAAGACTTTAGCAGTGGTTTATGTTATGATATTCTTCTTGCAGGCCACCATAATGGCCATCTTCGAGAATATGTCGACAACCACGAAAACACAGTCGTTGCCATGCTTATTAGAAGGAAGGCCCGACATGTAATCCATGGAGATGGATTCCCACGGTCGACTAGGGGTAGGCAACGGAGTGTAGAGGCCTTGCTTCTTGATGTTCGGTTTGGCAATGGCATAGGTAGTGCAGGACTTGATGTACTTCCCAACATCCTTTCGAAGGTTTGGCCAATAGAAATACTTCTGCAGTACTGCCACTATTTTCTCGACCCTGAAATACCCAACGACCCAACTGTAGTGGGATTCCCAAATCATCTTGCCGCGCTCGCTTGAAGGAACACAAAGGTGTCCCAGGTGACATAACATTCCATCCTGGAGGTGAAAATTGGGAACTTGCTTACTCTCCAAGAGCGTCGTGTATGCGTGGCCAAATTCTGGATCGCTCTTGTAGAGAAGTGGCCAATCAAAAGTATCATGCCCACAAGAGTTGAGCACGGTGGTTAACGCCACGATCAGTGGTCGGTTGAGATATTCTGCAACATTATTGGTGCTTACCTTCTTGTACTTGATATTCAAATGAAATTGTTGCAGATATGTGGACCACTTCTGATGGCGATCGTTCTGCAACTTCCCTTGGGTTTGCATGAACTGCAGGGGTCGGTGGTCTGTGTGGATGATCATTTCCTTCCCCAAAATGTAATGCTTCCATTGTCGGCAAGCCTACACAATGGAATACATCTCTTTTTCATAAGTGGGCTACTTTCGGAGAGTGTCTCACTGTGATATGCCACTAGATGTCCCTGTTGAGTAAGAACTGCCCCAATAGCATAGTCTTAGGCATCTGTCTTGATCTCAAATGGTTGTTTCAAGTCTGGTAATGTGAGCACTGGGGCAGAGCAGAGGCAATGTTTCAACTCGACGAATGCCTCATGTTGATATTCAAACCAAAATAATTTCACTTTCTCCCCTCCCTTGGTGACTTGGCTCAAGGGCCAAGTGATATGAGAGAATCCCAACACGAACCTGCGGTAGAAATTGGAAAGACCCAGAAAGATGCAGAGCTCTGTTAGAGTGGTAGGGGCTGGCTAATCCTAAATGACTTGGATCTTGGCCGGATCTACATGCACCCCTCGCTCATAAATAATGTATCCTAGATACTGCACCTGGGTCATGCCAAAAGTGCACTTCTCCAAATTGGCACACAACTTGTGTTGTCGCAATGTTTGGAGGACCTGTCGGATGTGGTGGAGGTGCTCCTCCCATGTTTGGCTGAAGATCAGGATGTCATCCAAGTACACTACTACAAATGAGTTGGTGAATAGCCACAAGATGTCGTCCATCATCCTCATGAAATTTGCGGGAGCATTTGTCATCCTGAAAGGCAAGACCAACCATTCGAAAAGGCCCTCCTTATATTTGAAGGCAGTCTTCCACACATCAGAGGTTACGATTGGTACCTGGTGGTATCCGGACTTCAAGTCAATCTTACTGAAATATTCCCCCCCCTGAGTTGGTCCAGAAGGTCATCAATCCGTGGGATCGGGTACCTATTATGGATAGTGATCTTATTCAACCCCCAATAGTCAATACAGAGTCTCCAATTCCCATCCTTCTTTTGCACCAGCACAATCGGGCTCCCACAGGGCAATGAACTTGGTTGGATGTTTCCTTTCTGCAACAGTTCCTTAATTTGCCTCTTGTTTTTGTCATTCTCCATAATAGAGCGCCGATAGGTTGGTCCATTGGGCATCAGTGTGCCTGGGGTTAGATCGATGGGGTGTTTGACCTGACAGTGCAGAGGCACCCCTGTGGGTGAGGTGAAGATGTCCCCATACTCCTCCACGACCTTGTCCATCTGTTTTTGTTGGGAGGAGGAGCTCTATCTGGAGGTCGTGGCCATAGTCTTATTGTTGCTTTGAGGGCAGATTACCAGGAAACAAAATTTCCCTGTTTTGGAAATGATTTTACTGCATTGTTTTGCAGTAACCAAAGAGATGGCGGCAGGCGGTGCTACCTCCGGTATCCTGTACAAGTCATTTCCCAAAGTAATAATAACAACACGAGGCTGGGACTCATACACAGCATGTCGCTTCCACAAGTATGGTTGGCCTAATAATACATCATAAACATCAAGAGGAGTAATGTCACATAATACCTCATCCGTGAAGGGCTTGATGTTGTAGGGGAGAAGGCACTGTTGGCTGACGTGGAGATCCTGTCCTTGGTGAAGCCACCCAATGGTGTACGGTTGTGGGTGTTCTGTGATCGGCAAGCCCAACCGCTTCACGACCTCTGCTGAAATGAGGTTCTTTTGGATCCCGCTGTCGACAATGAACTGCAGCTCGAAACCCTTTACCCACATCTGGGAATGGAAGAGGCACTCCCCCTCCTATGGATATTTCGGTTCCTCCTTCTGGACCTTCATGGTGGCAACAGTGGCGGTGGGATCCACATCAATAATCTGCTGACCCTTGTCATTACCCTTTTCGGGTTCTGGTTCGGAGTCAGAGCATGCATCCGATTCAGAGGCCTTCAACTTGGCCACCAGCGACTGCTTGGACCGACACTCACTTGTGTTGTGCATGGAGCTCTTATGAAACTCACACCACTTTCCCGTGTCCTTCTTTGGCTTCGCAGTGTTGTTCTTTGCTTGCGATTTTGGCAGGTTATCCTAGGCTGCCCCACCTTGGCTTTGTCCTTTGTTCTGTGGTTTGAAGGCACCTTTCCCTTGCTTCTAAGTCGCAGATCCAAAGTCTCGCTTCTTCTGTTTGAACTTTTTCTCAATCTTGGAAACAAATCGATATGTTTCTCCAAGCGAGGAGATGTCGAGGAACTCCATTTCCTCCTGAATGTATCTGTGCAGACAATTGTGGTACTTCAGCACCAAATGTTTCTCTGAATATTTGATACCCAATTTTGTGCACAGGGTATGGAATAGGTTTGTCAGCTCATGCACATTTTGATCCCTTTGTTGCCGTAGTGTAGTCCATTGTATGTACTTGTCCTCATATCTTCCCACTGGATAATATTGTTCCTTGATGGCGTCTCAGAAATAATTCCAAGTGGGTGTGGCTGAAAACAGAGAGGGTTTCCTCTTGTCCTTCTGCTCATAGTAGGTTTCCCACCAGTCCTTGACATGGGGGGCGGCTTTGAGGAGTGCAAAAGTGATCCTTTCCTGGTTGTAAAATTCATGCACCAATAAATACCCTTCTAATAGATTCAACCATCTATCTACGACGTCTGCATCTATTTGGCCTTCAAATATGGGAATGTCAAATTTTACTTGTACCTTGAAAGGGGTTGCGCCTCCAGAGTGGCTGTTGCTGGGAAGTTGTTGAAGGATCTGGGAAAAGTTATCCATCATCGCATTCCTTTGTTGCTTAAGGGCCTCCTCGAGCAATATTTTGATAGGATCTCCTGCTCCCTCGCCTTTCTTTTCGTTCGCCATGGGCGGTCATCGGGGTTTGCGAGGTTGATCTTGCAAGGGTTCAACCAGGTCGAGCCCTAACTTCGTATACCCCAACCTCGTTGGGGACATGCAAAAGAAGGATCAAGAAAGAGCGGACCTACTCTGATACCACTGATCCAGACTTATGAAGGAATACAAGGGGTTACAGAAATACACATAAACATAGAGGTGCAACAGAAATAAGACTTCATTTCATTAATAAAACATAACGGAAATATGCTTATAGACAGAATGGAAATAAACTAGTAGAGCGTTGGTAGCTATCCCTGAGAAGAGATGTGGTAGCTACCAGCCTCTGAACTCTGCTTACAATGGGGCTCGAATCCTCTCTATTATTGAGAAACAAAGGAAAACCCTAAACATCCAAAAACCTAACCCTAGGAGATGAAACCATGTCAAACTATGGGCCTCGTTGGGGTAAATTGGTACATCAATTTCTCGTCACCGTAACTTTGGCATACGATCTCCGTTTGATGCAAATGATACCTTGTTGGAAAGATCTATCCGAGGACTACGCTAAAAAATGTGAATGAGAAAATTTGATAAGGAATATTCCCCAAAAAACTTTGTTTAGGGCCTCAAAACGGCTCCGGAAGTTTAGGACTCGAAAAACTGCTAAAAATAGTAAGTTGTGCTATAATTAAGGAAACTCAAAAAACAATGTTGGGGCCCCAAGTGGAATAGGCGGGTGGCCACCAATATCCACCTAGATCAATCCTTTAGACCACTGATAAAACAAGTCTTGTAGAAGTCATCAGGAAATCCTTTTGTGTGATTGGCTAGTTTCTCAAATTTTGTCTGATACTCTCTCACAGTGCCAATTTGGAGAATTTTAGTGAGTACTCCTATGAAGTCATCAAAAGAACTAGGACCAAATCGTTGCAAAAGGAGATGGCAAAAATATGGCCATTTGGGCTCTTCATGAGCCTTGATGTACCAACGCTACCATTGAAGGGCTTCCTATTCCAAATGAAAGGATGCAAGTGGAACTTTGTTGACATCAAAAATATTATGCAGACGAAAATATTGTTATGCCCGATGGATCGATCTAGTTAGATCATTACCATTGAAGCGAGGAAAATCAAGCTTCAACCCACGAAAATTGTTGAAAGAAGAGAACCCAGTGTCTGCAGAAAAATTTGACTGTCATTTATTGTTCATGTTTGAATGCTCAAGATGGAGGTCGAGAAATTTTTCATCCAGATTTTGGAGTTTGGTTTTGAGGGATGCAAGTTCTTCCTCCATGGTTTTTTCTCCTGCGTGGGTGAAAACCATAACCAGGATTTTTTTTTTTTGAATGGGTAGAAAAAAAAAAACTAAAACTGTTTTAGTAAAGGAAAATTTGGATTTGGGAAAACTCTGATGGATAATTGGGGTTTGACTAGATTTTGGACACTTTCGAATGGACGGGGAAGTAGCAAATGAGGATTTCAGAAACGGTATGAAGGAATGGGAAAATCTTTCAAAGAGGGACATAGAAGAAGAAATAGGAAATGAACACTGTGGCAAAATTTGAAGGAAATTAGGTGAAAGCCGAAGAAGTTATGGCAAACCCTAAAAATAGACAAATGTGGGATTTTTGTCTTTGGGAAGTGGAATTTGGGATAGGGTCCTTAGGAATGAAATATGCATAATGGGATTGCAGGGGTGTCACTCACACCTAAATTATAAATAGAGAGGCTCACTCTCTCATTTGTATATCACACTCACTTAGGCAAGTTCGCACCAAGTGAGAGAAGACAAGTTCGCTGGAGGAGAAAGAGAGAAGCTACAGAAGACATCTTATATTTGGGTTTTCTATCTTGCTTGATATTGTACTAGTGATGAATCTGTTTTTGAGGAATTTGTGGGTTTTTCTCCTTTATGGATTCCCCGAGTAAATTTCTTTTGTCTTTTGTGTTTTTCTGTGCTTGTCTATATTTCAGTTTAAAGAAATAACTAAATTGAATTAAAGTGCAAACTCTAACGATGAATCTTATTTTACTCCTTGTAATTGAAAAAGAAGTGAGAAAATTACTTGGTGATAAAATCATTATTCCTCTCATATATTCAGAGTGGGTAGCTAACCTGGTACCAGTCAAGCAGAAAAGTGGGGAAATTTGTTTGTGTGTTGATTTCAAAAATATTAATAAGTGTTATATAAAGGACAATTACCCTTTACCCAAAATGGATCATATTCTTCATAAAGTAGTTGGGTCAACCAGAGTATCTATGATGTATGGATTTCCAAGTTATAATCATATTGACATGCATATTAATGCTAGGGAAAAAAATACTTTCACCACACCATGGGGAACGTTCATGTATGAGAAGATGCCCTTTGGCCTTATCAATGCTGGGGAAAAATTCCAAAGAGCCATGAATATAGAATTCATTGGTGAAAAGGAAAAAATTATTGCTATCTATCTAGATGATATGATCGTATTTTCAAAATCAGATGAGGATCACCTTCAACATCTAAATCAAAGCTTCAGGAAATTCAAAAAATTTGGCTTGTCTATAAATCCTAAAAAATAATTTTTTGCAATGATAGAAGGAAATTTTCTACGACATATTGTCTCCAAATAGATGGAGTTAAAATAGATCCCAATAGAGTGGCCTCTATAAAATTAATTGATCTCCTAAGAAATAAAAATGAGGTACAGTCTTTTATTGGCAAAATAAATTTTCTACGAAGCTTTATTCCTAATTTTGCTGAGACAATGAAGGAGATTATTGATATGTTGAGAAAAAAAATGAGATTAAATGGACAATGGAGGCAAGGAATTATTTTAAACAAATAAAGGATGCCTTAGGAGATTCATCGCTTCTAATCAGTCTGAACTACACCAAGGAATTTATTATATTTTCATTTGCCTCTGAAGTTACTATTGCAGCAGTCCTTTTACAGAAAAATAATGAAGGACATGAGCAACCTATTGCCTTTTTCATCCAAGCATTGAGAGATGCCCAGTTAAAATACAACATGATGGAGAAACATGCATATGCACTAGTGAAATCCCTCAAAACATTCAGAAACTACGTCTTACACTCTAAACGCATCGCCTATGTTCGAGGGAGCACTGTCAATGATATTCTGTGTCAACTAGACAGTGAAGACAGAAGAGGAAAGTGGATCTCCAAAATCCAAGAATATGACATGGAGCCTACCATGTTAGTGAAGGGACAAGGAATAGGAAAACTTCTAGCTGAATCGAACTATCAAGATCTCGATATAAATCTGACGGACCAACTCCCAAGACAGGAAGAAGAAGGTATTCGAAAAAATATCCCTGTTGATGTTACTGAAAAGTTTACTTATTCAGAATGGTATAAGGATATTGTTTATTACCTTCAACAACTGACTTGTCCTCCTGATCTCGATAAATCCAAAATGAGATCTCTTAAAATTAAAGCTATCAACTATTTCATTTTAGATGGATACCTTTTTTGGAAAGATCCTCTTGGAATCCTACTAAAATGTGTAATAGAAGAAGAAACCGAAGGCATAATAGTAGATTTTCATAAAGATATGTGTGGAGGACATCATGCATGGAGAGCCACTTCCTATAATGTCCTCCGAGATGGATATTTTTGGCCTACTGATGCTAATAAAATTGTTAGAGCATGTAGGGAATGTCAAATATTTGTGGGGAAGTAGCAGCTTATACCATTTCTCCTCAATCCAATCAAGGTGGAAGCACCTTTTCAATAGTGGGGTATTGACTTTATAGGAGATATAAACCCACACTCTAGCGGTCAGTACAGATGGATTATTATAGCTATTGATTATTTCACAAAATGGGTGGAAGAAATCCCAACAAGAAATGTTAACGATATAGTCATAATAAATTTCCTGAAAGATAATATTCTAGCAAGATTCGATTCCCCGAGGAAGATTATTATAAACAACGATCAGGATTTTAAATCCTCAAAAATGATGAGTTTCTATCAAAATTACAACATTGAATTAATTCATTCAACAACTTACTACCCCCAACGAAATGTCCTGGAATAATCCTCTAATAAAAATTTAGTGACCATCATTAAGAAGATGTTGGATGCGAATAAAAAATCTTGGGACTCCCAACTAAAATTTGCACTATGGGAAGATAAAAGCAGTATCAAGCATGCTATAGGCACTTCCCCTTTCCAACTTGTCTTTGGTAAAGAAGCAGTCCTTCCTATTCATCCTGGATTACCAGTAATGAATCTATTACAATCGGAACATGATGAACCTAATGATATGGAGATAAGGATTCATCAATTAATCAAGATTCAACAAGTTAGGGAATAGCTGGATGACACAACAAAGATACACTACGACAAGATGAAAGAAAATTTTGATAGGAGCGCCATAGCTAGGGATTTTCAACATGGAGACCTTATTCTATAATGGGATGCTAGACGAGAGGAGAAATCCAAACATGGTAAATTCAATAACCTATGGTTGGGCCCATTCAAGATATTTGCAGTCCATGATGACAAAACTTATGAATTGGCACAACTTAACGACGAAAATTTTTAGAATCCTGTCAATGGAAGATTTCTGAAACGTTTCTTTCAGTATTGATCCCTACCCTAACTCAAATATGATTTTTTGTATCAAATATGTAATATACGTCACTTTTCTCTCAAACGTTTGTTGTATTTACGCATTCCTTTTCAATCTCATGTTCTCTGTTGTTGATTTTTCAAAAGAATTAAGGCTAGATATGACACCATAGCCCAATGGACTTAAAGGAACTAGTCTACAATTCTCAGCCTCTTCTAAAGAAAAAGGATGTCTCTGCCGAAGCCAATGTTAGTAATAACATTTTCAACACAGCCGGAAGCGAACAACACAACTGATCGCAGGGATTCCGGTTTTGTCATCTTGAAGATCAGAGCTAAATTCCTTGGGAAGAGGGATTCTAATATTGGTAGCCTAGAGATCTGTATGATCGACCATCGAGGAATTTCATAACAACTTGTGTGGAGGACATCATGCATGGAGAGCCATTGCCTATAAAGTCCTCCGAGATGGATATTTTTGGCCTACCTTGTTCACTAATGCTAATAAAATTGTTAGAGCATGTAGGGAATGTCAAATATTTGTAGGGAAGCAGAAGCTTAGACCAGTGCACCTCAAACCAATCAAGGTGGAAGCACCTTTTGAACAGTGGGGTATTGAATTTATAGGAGAGATAAACCCACACTCCAACGATCAGTACAAATGGATTCTTACAGCTACTGATTATTTCAAACAACGGGTGGAAGAAATCCCAACAATAAATGCTAACGATACAGTCATAATAAATTGCCCGGAAGAGAATATTCTAGCAAGATTCGGTTTCCCAAGGAAGATCATTACAGACAATGCTCGGGATTTCAAATCTTCCAAAATGATGAGTTTCTGTCAAAATTACAACATTGAATTAATTCATTCAACAACTTACTTACCCCAAGGAAATGTCCTGGCAGAATACTCTAATGAAAGTTTAGTGACCATCATTAAGAAGATGTTGGATGCGAATAAAAAATCTTGGGATTCCCAACTAAAATTTGCACAATGGGAAGATAGAATCAATATCAAGCGTTCTATAGGAACTTCCCCTTTCCAACTTGTCTATGGTAAAGAAGCAGTCCTTCCTATTCAACTGGGTTTACCAGTAATGAATCTATTACAACCGAAACATTATGAACCTAACGATATGGAGATAAGGATTCATCAATTAATCGAGATTCAACAAGTTAGGGAATAGATGGATGACACAACCAAGATACACTAGGACAAGATGAAAGCAAATTTTGAAAGGAGAGCCATAGCTAGGGATTTTCAACACGAAGTCCTTGTTCTGAAATGGGATGCTAGAAGAGTGAAGAAATCCAAACATGGTAATTTCGATAACCTATGGCTGGGCCCATTCAAGATATTTGCAGTCTAGGACAACAACACTTATGAACTAGCACAACTTAACGATGAAATTTTTGTGAATCCTGTCAATGGAATATTTCTGAAATGTTTCTTTCAGTATTGATCCCTACCCTAACTCAACTATGATTTTTTGTATCAAATATGTAATATACGTCACTTTTCTTTCAAAAATTTGTTGTATTTACGCATTCCTTTTCAATCTCATGTTCTCTATTGTTGATTTTTCAAAATAATTAAGGCTAGATATGAATCCATAGCCCAATGGACTTAATGGAACTAGTCTACAGCTCTCAATCTCTTCAGAAGAAAAAGGTTGTGCCCACTAAAGCCAATGTTAATACTAAAATTTTCAATAGAGCCAGAAATGAACCAAATAGCTGATCACAAGGAATGTCGGTTTTGTTAGCTTGAAGATCAGTGCAAAATTCCTCAGGAAGAGGGATTCTAAGATTGGTCGCCTAGAGATCCGTATGATTGACGATTGAGGAATCAAGTTGAAATCTACAAATAGCGCAATAAAGTACATATTAATGGTGGAGACTTGGTTCAGGGGATTTAAGTGCACGATATTTAATGCGACAGGTGCGGCCCTGAATAGAAACTGCCTTGGCCACGTCGCGACCTTGCGTTCATTCAGGGCCCAAAAAGTGGTATCCCAAAACTTTTATTGTGAGCCCTAAAACCGCTCTCATCAATGCCAGTATATAATATGGTGTCGTTGCCCCTTTTACATTTGTCTATCAGGGAAAGAGGGCCTTAGTTCATAAAGTCACTCCAAACCATGTACAAATCTCGTGGTGATACGAGAAGTCATCTACATTTGTTCTTCTTTTAGGCTCCATTAACAACTCGACGTTTAAAGAATCGGGTGCAACCCTGAATAAAAATCATCTTGGCCACGTGGTGGCATCACATTCATTCAGGGCCCGAAAAGTGGTCTCCCCAAACCACTTATTGTGAGCCCTAAAACCGCTCTTGAATTTTGTCACCTTCCTCCCTCAGTAGACTCACCTAAGCTTTATCTAACAAATATTACCACCGCCATTTCAGTAGAAATGGTCCCTGCTCATTAAAGACCCCCATTTTAAAATTTCTGCTATAAGTATGCTTCAAAAGAGTTTACCAAGCACCTGATTTTTGATGCCTTGAGCTCCTCTGCTATCAGTCATCGTACCAGCCTCTTCGCAACCAAAGTTGAGCATCCATCATCCTTTATTTCGTCTCACCCATGTCACCATGACTTCTATCTCTAAGTGTTAACAATGAAATTAACACCCTTAACAAGTGAAGACATAAGCACATTTTGCCATTCGCCCACAACATGAAGACTAGAAATTTGGAACAATTGAGAGCTTCAATCTCTCATCTGACCACTACTTCCGAAAAGGAAGAATTTTGTGAAGACAAAGGTTTCCCTAAAGAGGCCAAGTCTAGGACCACTCAAAGGGCTAAAACACAACTTCTACAACTCATGGAGTGGAAAGAATACATCAAAGGTGTATTAATTGTCCTAAAAATCCTGGAAATTAATGTCAAAAGCCCAAAAATAATGGAAAAGTGGGTTTTTGAGTGAAAATATTCAAAAATCAAGAAAAAGGTATTATCCCACATTGAAAATTGAATCATAAATTCCCATTTCCCAATGCTATAAAAGAAAGGAATTTGGTGCATGGTAAGGGACATAATGTGAGAGTAAAGGAATGTTGGAAGGATTTTAAGGTTGGAAAGCCCATCTTATACAAATATCTTGAAGGATCAAAGTTGAGGATGGAGAAGGTTGGCTCAAAGCAAAGGATGAAGGATTCACCTCAAGAAACAAGGTTGTAAGTATTTATTTTACTCAATTCAATATGATGCAATTCATCCCCCCCCAAATTTATGTTTGAATTTAGGTTTTAGATCTAGTTTTGAATTAAAGTTTGGTAGATAGATTTCAAGTTTTGCAATTTTTTTCAAGTTCTTAGAGATAGAAGCTAGAGGTAAGAACCTAGCATGCTGCTGCAAATGGAGGACTAAAGGCCATGGATTCTCAAGCAAGGGGATCTTCTTCAAGTGGCTAGCTTCAAGAGGTATTCTACTCTCTTCCTCCCTTTTATTTTCTTGAAAATTACTTAGAAATATCAAAAGAATGAATGAGTATTGCATGCATTTTTTTCATTGAATCTCACCAAGTTCATAGTAAGAGAGCTAATTAGTGTAGACACATCCCTTTGTGAAGATGCATTTGAACCTTTTGCAACCCAAACATTCCCTAGGTTTGAACCTGTTGGAAATTGGTGGGTCATCCTTTCATATTTGTATTTTCCACCATTCTAACATAAGATCCTATCGAACATGGGACACTCTAGTCAGCACCCCATTTCCGTTTTGGTGCTCATTCTCAATTATTCTCATAGGCCCAAGAGCCCTATTAGTCCCATCATGACTTGGATTTTGAGACCACATTTTTCTCTTTCATACATTTCTGACCATATCATGATGGGATCCCAATTTTTTTTCATTTTACATAATCATGTGTTAAAATATCCACTTGAACATCTGTGCCAACTGCTTCGTTGCTTATTGCTTATGTTGTGTATTTTCCTTTGCAGTCACTTTTTGTTACATGATGCCTATAAACCATTGCTTATGTATATTTGACCCACACCCATGGAGGAAACACCCATAAGAGTGTACATAACTAGCTCAGCCCTTGTTTGCAATATGTATCTTTTCCTTGGCCTAACCCATGCCCTTGAAATATAGGTGCATTCCCTTGAGACACTCATTTCCTCTAATGTATCATAGCTAGCTTTATTCTATTTTCAAGCTAATAAATGAAAAAGGTTAAAAATTGGAAAACACAAAAATCCAAAAAGGGAGAGAAATTAATCATATCATATTGTATTCCGACAAAAATGGAAACAGTCAGTCCTTGTCACCCTTGAACACGTCACATAATTTGGTATCCGTTGTCAGTACACCATCTACATTTTCCTTAGGAAACTGTACCAATGTTTTGAACAAATATCCACCAATGGGTTATATTAACATCACCAATGGAGCTTTCGTTAATGCATCTGGAATTGGTGAATTTCATTAAAGTCGGTTACTTAAGTCCTATGTTTCCAAGTGTCCATTCTGCGTCGTGTTATGTGTTCAAGGGAAGTTCAAACTATGTTGGCCATTCATAAAATATTCTTGACCAATCATGTCGGCCTTCCATGTGTCAGTATACAGTGTTTTATCTCGTAGTTATACCAAGTTATATTAGACTATTGATCTTTGTTTCGTATCGGTTGATGTGGGATGCAATAATTCCCTCCTTCCGATGGAAGTGATCCTATTGGAACCAAATCATCATCTAGGAAATGGATCTAGAAACCTAGGAGTACCTTGTATCTTTCATTCATTAGTGACAGTTTTCCTCGCAAATGACAGTGGGTATACATCAATGACCCCTGATTATTTTATTCTACAAGTGTTCAAATTCTTAACATCTATTCACACTTGGGTATGCTAGTTTGTACTCATTACCTTATATTCCATCATAATTATCAGTGGGTCTCTTCGCATATATTAATCGTATACATCAATGACTGGTAATCAGATGGTTTTTTATTATGCTCGACATCAGTTCATTTATTTGCATGATATAAAATCGTACTATCATCGGTTTGTATTGAAGACCTTGGGAAAAAAAATTGTATCACTCATCGATGCATTGCCCGAGTTGCGCAAGATTAAACTACCATGTTAGAAGTTCGATGAAGACCTTATTATCGCACTTATAAGAGTGCATGTTGACACTTTTGAATAATGTACTTTTGACATGGATCCATTGTGTATTGTTCATGGCCATGCTTGTTTAATGTTGAGCATGGGTATGCCCACCTTAGAAAGATATTGTATATTTGAGAAATTGCTATGTTTGACTTGCAGGTGTTCTCCTGAATATTGCACCCATGAGATAATACTTTTTCATCCTTGCATTGATCAATAAAGAGTATTAGTATGAAGAGTATCAGTATAAAAAATAATGTATTCTGACCCTTAGCTCCGCTTTGGACCTCACACATTAGGGGGAAGCTATTAACAATCAAATTAACACCCTTAACAAGTGAAGACAAAAGCACATTTTACCATTCTCCCGCAACATGAAGACTAGAATTTTGGAACAATTGAGAGCCTCAATCTCTCATATGACCATTGCTTCTGCAAAGGAAGAAGTTTGTGAAGAAAAAGGTTTCCCTAAAGAGGTGTAGTGCCCCATTTTTCCCTTTATGTTATTTGGATTCAATGTAAATACTGTGTATATGCAGTATGTGTATTTTCCCTAGTGTGGAGCTCAAGGCCAAAGCCCCACTAGTCGATGTTTAAGTTTATTGCTTGGGAAAGTATTTGGATAGTTTGATTATTCAAGGGCTATTAAGCCATGAAGAAATGTAAATAATGTAATTATTTATTAATGAATAAAATAACCAAGAAGATGGCTAAGGAGGAAACTAATGAGAAGGAGCCACGTGTATCCACTAGGGAGAGCTGGGGGGGGTTATGGGATTGGTTGTCCATGTCGCCACATGTCTGACTGTGAAATCGATTGAACTCCTTGATGAAATTAATGCAGTTGCAGAGGGTGGTTGAGAACCCTGTTGCTGAAGCCGAAGGAGTATGGCGCATGCCTGCGAATTCGTATGGTAGGGCATGAATCTGGTTGCATGTCCTAGAAGACACTCAAAGTCTGGAGCTCGCTGAGCCATTTTGATTACCCATTCTAGTGAAGGAAAGGGGGGCATTCATCCATTCACGCACTTTCCCTCCATGATCCATCGCCCCACGTAAGCTTGATCATACGTACCTGCATACGCAGAGCTAACTGAGTGGTATAACTTGAAGGTAACCGTGTTTTTCCTTGGGTGATAGAAATACCATAGAGTTGATAGACATGGAACCCTGTGTGTGTGAACCTAGTCTACCGGTGATAGAGTGGTAGAACCCGTGAGGACCAGAGCTTGGATCGCAGAGGATAGATTACAGAACAAATCTTGTCTACAAGCCTAGAAGGAATCCACCGTTGAAAAGTGGAAGAAGGTTGGGTTGCTTTATAAACCTAGTGAAGGCTGAAGTCTCATAGAACTAGCGACTAGACCTTTCTATGCCCATCCTTCAATAGAATTGGAAGGGAAGAGGCCTTGAGGGACTATGCAATAGAGAAAAGGTTCTTCCTTGTGTTGGATGTGGTAGGTAATGTGGGTTCCAGGTCGACTGAGTGTTGAGATGCCTGCAACTCTGTGGTTGAGCTCACTAGCTTAGTAACGCCTCCCTTGTTGTCCCTGTTATCTTGATAAACCCACTACAGGTTGGCTTAGCATGACCAACTAGCCTGGTATGTTTGATAAACCCAACTGTATGCTGGCTTGGCACGAACTTGCTATTGGTATGCTTGATAAAACCAACTGGAAGTTGGCTTAGCATGACTAGTGTGTTTTTGAATGCTTGATAAACCCACTATAGGTTGGCTTAGCATGGGTAGGTGCCTGGAATGCTTGATAAACCAAACTACAAATTGACTTAGCACTGGGATGGAACCTTGACTGTGAGAGAACCTGATATCCCTCCTTAGTGGATACACAACCTAGCTCATAGGTGATCTCTCAGCTGAAAGACTACAGGCTAGACAAAGATCTAAGGTTGGGTGGAACGTTGCTCTCACTTATCCAGTTGCTTTGTAATTCAAAGATAAGTACTCTTGTTATGTTAAATGATGGTATTTCATTGTTATGAAATGGTTGCTTAAGTTCAATTGTGCAATTGTAGAATGTATATTTATATGAATTTGATTGACATGAAGTCATGTGCAATCCTGAGTAAAGGGTTGAGTTTATTGTTACATGTATATTCTTGTCTTGCATGAGTTCAATGCATTATAAGTCTTGCATGAGATAGAGGTAATTGCTAGATTTGATTTGATGCATTTTACATGTTATGGTATGTATGTTTAACTTGGGCATGCGTGGTATGTACATCTGATCCTTGGACAGGAAGGGAATGCCCTAGAAAGGTTTTCAGAACCCCCCCTTTGTGGGTTAGGTGGAAGGAAATTCATGACAGGAAGAAACCTTAAGTCCCTTTTGGAAGAGTTATGGACATAACTTCAGTGGGAAATTTGATAAGGAAAGAGTGCTCAGATGGGGTAGGTATTTCACCATTGAATAGATCTCTCCAAGAGATTTCAAACGGTACCAAACTTGTCTCATTTGGACCAAGGATGGAGAAGTTATGCATCTCAGAAGTTTGTGTGGAAAGTTGCCATTACAGGGGTATGGTTCCACATGCTCGCATCCCCAATTGCGGAAGTGACCGTTGTCGGAAATTGATATTTGGTGCTTACGCATCCGCAATTTTGGATTCCTAGTTGTGGGTTGAGGGTTGCGGGTTTGCAGTTGTGGATTGAGGGTTGCAGGTCCGCCGTTGTGGATTGCAGAAAGGTAAGATTTCTGGTTATGAAGTTTGGCGCTTCCGCATCCGCAATTGCAGATTGCGGGTTTGCAGTTACGGATTGCGGGTTGCGAGTCTGTCATTGTAGATTGCGGATTGTGGAAAAATAAGATTTTCGGTTATAAGTTTGGCACTTCCACATCCACAATTGCGGATTACGGATTGCGGACCCGACGTTGCGGATTGCAGATTGCGGGTTTGCAATTGCGGGTTGTGGATTGCAGACCTGAGCTACTTCGACTATGGGTGTGATCAATCGGATTTGAAGAAAAAAAAAATATCCAGGTCTCCCATGGCCATGGAGGTCAATGGGGATGTGACAGAGTGGTATGAGAGCTTCAGGTGCGACACTAGGAGCTGTTTGGGTCGGATCATGCATGATTTGTCATGATTCGTGATGATTTGTTATGAATTGTTGGTCGAGAAATGTGCCCATGGATTGGTTTTGATGAATTTATTTGATTAATCAATTGTTCAAATGAATAATTTCGTGTTTGAATGGGTATGATAGATTTATTTGCATGCTTGTGATATCTAATAGAATGTATCTGATATGCTTAGAGAAAGCAGGAGTCGTAAGACGAATCGTATCACAAGTGCAATGCATAGAAAGGTGTAAGAATGGTCACTTTGAACTATGCACGAGACCCGTTTGGGCCAGAAGATGATGTCCTGGGTGAGAATGTGCAAGAAGCACATACAGAGGCCGAGTCTGATGGAAGAAGGGAGCAAGTAATTCCCCCAAACTTGGCTAAGACTATGGTGAGCTTTAACGAGCGGATGATGAAAGCGCAAGAAGAGCAACATCTACTCAATGCAGCCATTTTGCAGAGTCTTACAGACTTACAACAAAGGATTAACGATGGTTCTAACCCGAGCCATGAAGGCTGAGAGGAGAGAAATGCAGAAAGTCATCCTAGGGGTCGTTCCATGAGAAGAACTCCAAGCCCTACAAGGGGTTCTGTGAATAGAAGGAACGGGACACCCTCTCCTAAGTTTTCTTCTAGCAGGTCAGATGATTCTCAAGGTTCTCAGGGGATCCCAAGACGCACTGCCAGCAAGAATAAAGGTAGAAAGAGGCATATAGGTATTCCACAGGGTGAATTTAGGAAGGTGACACCTCCCACTTTTGATGGTTAAAGCAAAGAAGGTCAAGAAGTAGAGGCATGGCTTCTTGGAATGAAGAAGTAATTCAGAATGCATGAGTATTCATAGAATGAAAAGGCTAAGGTTTCTATTTACAACCTTAGTGGAATAGATTCTATTTGGTGGGATCACCTCATGCAAGTGAAAGGAATCAGTGAAAGAAGAGTCAGCTGGTAAAGGTTTCAAATATATTTCCAGGAGAAGTACCTATCAGCTAGGTATTATGATAGAAAAAGAAAAGAGTTCAATGAACTCAGACTAGGACAGAACACCATGGATGAGCATGTCCACAAGTTTCTAGAGCTACTGAGGTATGTGGACTACATCAAGGATGAAAGAGTGAAGATCCAATGCTTCCTTGGTAGTCTACCAAAGAGCTACAGAGATAGAATAGAGTTTGTAAATCCACCAAGCTTCAATGAATCCATTAGAATGGTGGAGCATTGCTATGAGCAGGGTAAAGGTAAAGCAGAGGTGAAACCAGCGTGGAGAGGTAAGCCCAAAGTAATGTTTGATCAGAAGAAAGGTGAATCCAAACCACCATTTAGAAATCATCCTAATAGATTTCCACAAGGCTAACAAGCAAGAAGAGAATTCAATCTAGCTGTAGCAGCAGATAGAACATCAATGGGGCCACTTCAGTGTTGGGGTTTTGGGGAAAACCACATGCTCAGAGATTTCCCAACTGCAAAGAAGAACCCCAGGAGCTTGCACAATGTTAAAGGAGTAGCTACAATAGGGTACATGGAAAGAGAAACGCCTAATATTTATGTAGCACTGGATGATCATCAAGCAAACCATCAATCAGCAGTGGTGGAGGTTGCAGGTAAGATTGTTGAGCAGCCTATTTATGTTTTGATTGATCTAGGGTCTACTCATAGTTATGTATCCCCTAAAGTAGTTGAAAGTTGTTCTCTTGGTAAAGTAAATCATAGTAAGGCTTGGCTAGTTCAATTAGCCACCGGTACCAAGAGAAAGGTAAGTGAAGTAGTGAAGGAGTGTCCTATAGAATTGAATGGACTCTTCACGGATGCAGAATTAAATGTATTACCATTGGGATCATATGATGCCTTAATTGGCATGGATTGGTTGGAAAGGCATAGATCCAAGGTGGAATGTTATGAGAAAGCATTGGAATGCCTTGATGATGAAGTCCAACCAAGGTTGGTTAAAGGAATTCCAAAGCATGTTTCAGTAAGGCAAATTTTGGCTCTGCAATTAAGGAAGTTTTATAAAAAGGGATTTCAGTTATATGTTGTGCATATATCAGAGTCAACAGAAGATAAGGGACCCAGGATAGAAGACTTCCATATATTACAATAATTTCAGGACGTATTTCCAGATGAGGTTCCAAGATTGCCACCCAAGAGAGATAATGACTTTTCCATTAATCTTGTTCTAGGAGCAGCACCCATCTCCAAATCGCCTTATATAATGAGCACACTAGAGTTGGTAGAATTGAAGATGCAGCTGTAGGAATTCATGGACAAGGAATATATCAGACCGAGTCTATCCCCATGGGGTGCACCAGTGTTGTTTTTTAAGAAGAAGGATGGAACATTGAGGCTTTGTATTTATTACAGGAAGCTCAATAAAGTGAAAATCAAGAACAAGTATCCCTTGCCAATGATTAATGACTTGTTTGATCAAATGAAGGAAGCTAGAGTGTTTTCAAATATGGACTTGAGGTTTGGGTACCATCAAGTGAGGATAAAGGAAGAAGACAATCATAAGGCAACCTTCAGGACTAGGTATGGTCATTATGAATTTACAGTGGTTCCATTTGGTGTTACCAATGCACCTGCCACATTCATGTGTCTCATGAACAGTGTCTTCAACAAGTACTTGGATAAGTTTCTGATTGTGTTCTTGGATGATATCCTTGTGTATTCGAAGGATGAAGAAGAACATGATGAGCATTTGAGAATGGTATTGCAAGTCCTTATGGAGCACCAGTTGTGTGCTAAGCTGATTAAATGTAACTTCTATCAAGAGAAGGTGCAGTATTTGGGTCATATTATATCAACAGAGGGCATTGCAGTGGATCTAGATAAGATTGAGTCCATCATGGATTGGTCCACTCCAAGGAATGAAGCAGATGTTAGATATTTTATGGGCCGTGCTGGTTACTACAGGAGGTTCATTGAAGGCTTCTCCAAGATAGCCCATCCAATTACTTCATTGCAGAGGAAGGACATCAAATTCACATGGTCTGAAAAATGTGAAAGAATTTTCCAACAGTTAAAGGAATTGCTTACTAGTGCACCTATTTTGAAGATTGCAGATTCGAGTAAGGATTTTGTGGTATGCACGGATGCTTGTATTGAAGGAATCGATGGAGTGCTAATGCAAGAAGGGTTTGTAATTTGTTATGAGTCAAGAAAGATGAAGGATAATGACAGGAAATATGACACCCATGACTTAGAGCTAGTAGCCATAGTTCATGCTCTCAAGAGATGGAGGCATTATCTTTCGAGAAGAATATTTGAACTCGGAACTGATCATATGAGTTTAAAATACTTGTTTGACCAGCCAAATATGAATGCAAGACAAACTAGATGGATGGAGTTTTTTGTGAGTTTGATTTGGACATTAAGCATGTCAAAGGTAATGAGAATAAGGTTGTTGATGCACTCAACAGGAGATTCCATATTGCAGCAATAAGTAGGTGTGAATCAGACTTGAAGGCAAGAATTTTAGAGGCTCAAGATAGTGATGAAGTCTACCTTCAAATCAAAAAGAAATTGCAGCAGAGAGTTATAGAAGAGAAGCATGCAAGATATCAACTAGGTGAGGATGATGTTCTCATTTATCAAAACACCATACTGTACATTCCAAATAGTGCAGATTTGAAGAAGTTGGTGATGGATGAGATACATCAAAGACCATACTCAAGACACCCAGGGTATCAGAAGACTATAACAACATCAAGGAAGCTGTACTTTTGGCCTGGTATGAAGAAACACATAGCTGAGTACATTTCTAGATGTCAGAAGTGTCGACAGGGCAAGGAAGAGCATCAACATCCAGCAAAATTGTTGCAGCCATTTCCCATCCCAGAATGGAAGTGGGAAGTGATCTCTATGGATTTCATAACAGGGTTTCCAATGAGAGTGAATAAGCATGATTTAATCATGGTGGTGGTGGACAAGCTATCAAAGGTAGCTCATTTCATTCCAGTCAAGTCCACCCACAAGGATAATGGCATTGATGATATCTTCATGAGAGCAATATTCAGTTTGCATGGATTGCCTAAGGTAATAGTTTTAGACCATGACACAATGTTCACATCCAACTTTTGGAAAGGATTGTTCCAGGAGTTGGGAACTCGGTTGAATTTTAGTACAACCTATTATCCTCAGACAGATGGTGAGACTGAGAAAGTAAATCAAATCCTTGAAGATATGTTAAGGATGTATGTGATGGATAAGCCATCTAAGTGGGAATCCTAATTACACTTAGTGGAATTTGCTTACGACAATGAACATCAAGCATCATTGAAGATGAGTCTTTTTTAAGTGTTGTATGGCAAAGGATGCAGAACTCCAGTGAGCTGGGACAACCCAGTGAACAGAGTAGTGCTTGGACAAGAAATGATTGAGGAGATGGAGCAAGAGATTGTGAAGATCAGGTAAAATTTGAAGGAAGCACAGCACAGGCATAAGAGTTATGCAGATCTGAAAATAATGCATAAGGAATTTTAGATTGGGGATCATGTCTACTTGAGAGTGAAACCAAGGAAGAGTTCCATGAAGTTGAGAAGTTGTGCCAAGTTGGCATCCAGATATTGTGGGCCATTTGAAGTCCTTGATAGGATAGGACCTGTTGCATATAGGGTTGCATTTCCTGCCAACATGAAAGCTCATAATGTTTTCCATGTATCTTTGCTTAAGAAACATGTACATGATCCTAATCATATCATTGATTGGCATGTGATACATGTGGAACCAGAGGGAGAGTTCCAGGTGGATCCTATATGCATCCTCGACAGGAAAGTTACCTTACTCCAGAACCGGGCCATAGGGCAGGTAAAGGTGCAATGGAGGCACCTTAGCCCAGAGGAGGCCACATGGGAGCTGGAGGATGCCATGAAAGAGGCATTCCCATCATTGTTCAGTTTTGAGAACACCGAGGACGGTGTTATTTTAAGGGAGAGGGAGTTGTAATACCCCAATTTTCCCTTGATGTTATTTGGATTCATTGTAAATACTATGTATATGCAGTATGTGTATTTTCCCTATTGTGGAGCTCAAGGCCAAGGCCCCACTAGTGGATGTTTAAATTTATTGCTTGGGCAAGTATTTGGACAGTTTGATTATTCATGGGATGCTAAGCCATGAAGAAATGTGAATAATGTAATTATTTATTAGTGAATAAAATAACCAAGAAGATGGATAAGGAGGAAAATAATGAGAAGGGGCCACGTGTATCCACTAGGGAGAGGTGGGGGGGTTATGGATTGATTTTCCATGTCGCCACATGTCTGACTGTGAACTCGATTGAACTCCCTGATGACATTAATGCGGTTGTAGAGGGTGGTTGAGAACCCCGTTGCTGAAGTCGATGGAGTATGGAGTATGCCTATGAATTCATATGGCAGGGAATGACCCTGGTTGCTTGTCCTAGAAGACACTCAACGTCTGGAGATCGCTGAACCATTTTGACTACCCATTATAGTGAAGGACAGGGGGGAATTCATCCATTCATGCACTTTCCCTCCACGATCCATTGCCCCACAGAGAGAGATTTCTCATACGTCCCTGCATACGCAGAGCTAACTGAGTGGTATAACATGAAGATAACCGTGTTTTTACCTGGGTGATAGAAATACCAGACAGTTGATAGCCATGGAAACCGTGTGTGTGAACCCAGGCTAATAGTGACAGAGTGTCTATGACAGAGCGGTAGAACCTGTGAGGACGAGAGCTTGGATCACAGAGGATACATTGCGGAACAGAGCTTGTCTGCAATCCTAGAATGAATCCATCATTGAACTATTGAAGAAGGTCGGGTTGCTTGATAAACCCAGTGAAGTATGAAGTCTCATAGAACTAGCGACTGGACCTTTCTATGCCCATCCTGGAATAGCACTGTAAGGGAAGAGGTCTTGAGGGATTGTGCAGTAGATAAAAGGGTCTTCCTTGTGTTGGATGTGGTATGTAATGTTGGTTCCAGGTTGACTGAGTGTTCATATGCCTGCAGCTCTGTGTTTGAGCTCACTGGCTTAGCAATGCCTCCCTTGTTGTCCCTGTTCGCCTGATAAACTCACTGCAGGTTGGCTTAGCATGACCAGCTAGCCTGGTATGTTTGATAAACCCAACTGTGTGCTGGCTTGGAATGACCCTGCTGCTGGTATGCTTGATAAACCCAACTGGAAGTTGGATTAGCATGACCAGTGTGTCCCTAAATGCTTGATAAACCCACTGTAGGTTGGCTTAGCATTGGTAGGTGCCTGGAATGCTTGATAAACCCAAATACATATTGGCTTAACATTGGGATGGAACCTTGACTGTGAGAGAACGTGATAGCCCTCCTTAGTGGATACACACCCAGCTCGGGGGTGATCTCTCAGCTGAAAGAGTACAAGCTGGACAGAGATCTAAGGTTGGGTGGAACGTTGCTCTCACTTAGCCAGTTGCTTTGGAATTCAAAGATAAGTACTCTTGTTATGTTAAATGATGGTGTTTCAATGTTATGAAATGGTTGCTTATGTTCAATTGTGCAATTGTAGAATGTATGCTTATATGAATTTGATTGACATGAAGTCATGTGCAAGCCTGAGTAAAGGGCTGAGTTTACTGTTATATGTATATTCTTGTCTTGCATGAGTTCAATGCATTATAAGTATTGCATGAGATAGAGGTAATTGCTAGATCTGATTTGATGCATTTTACATGTTATGGTATGTATGTTTAACTTGAGCATGAGTGGTATGTACATATGATCCTTGGAAAGGAAGGGAATGCCCTGGAAATTTTTTCAAAACCCCCCCTTTGTGGGTCAGGTGGAAGGAAAGTCATGACAAGAAGAAACCTTAAGTCCCATTTGGAAGAGTTATGGACATAACTTCAGTGGGAAATTTTATAGGGAAAGAGAGCTCAGATGGGGAAGGGATTTCACCATTGGATAGATATCTCCAACAGCTTTCCAATGGTACCGACCTTGTCTCATTTGGACCAAGGATGGAGAAGTTATGCATCTCAGAAGTTTGTGTGGAGAGTTTCCATTACGGGGGTATGGTTCCGCATGCCCGCATCCGCAATTGCGGATTGCGGAAGTGACCGTTGTCGGAAATTAAGATTTGGCGCTTCCGCATCCGCAATTACGGATTTCGGATTGTGGGTTCACAGTTGCGGGTTGTGGGTCCGCGGTTGCGGATTAAGGGTTGCAGGTCCGCTGTTGCAGATTGCGGATTGTGGAAAGGTAAGATTTCCAGTTATGAAGTTTTACGCTTACACATCCACAAGGTATAAAGTAGATACTTTAGGAAAAACGAGCACGTCTAAATCAACCTCTGACATCGACAAGGGTAAATCAGGGGGTGTCGAGTCAAAATCAAAGAGGTACAGATATGAAATGTATCCATCTCAACACTACAAATTAAACCAACTCCCACATCTTTGACACTTGTCATCTTGGAAAAATTTCCATCTGCAGCATGGCCTCAAAAGAAGGATACATTTTCTCCGGAGGGTGCTTTGGTCTCAACATCGCTAGTTAAAGTTGGATTATTTGGCTTATACTCTCAAATCAAAGACAAAAATATTGATCTCCAAAAGACCCTGTTCCCAAGGAAAGATATCGAGACAGGACACCATTCCAAGATGTTGTCTGCATTATATTTGAGGAAAGGGACTCTAAAGATATCAATTTTGGAACCACAACATTAAAAAACAGACAGATATAGAAAAGGCTGTAATCAATTTCTTAAATAAGAAAACCTTCGATGAGATTCAAACATACCAAGACAGAACGAAGGTAATCATGGAAGCAAATAAAGTGATTACAAAAGGATTAATGACTTAGAATGTTGTTGATATGACTACTCAATCAAATCAAGATGTCCATTAATTCAAAGAGTTATTCAGAAATGTATTCTCACTTGGTGTTCCGTATTTTTTGGATGGACATGGAGACTTATATCACAAGTATCATTATAATTCCATGATATTATATGCAAGGAATTCTGAATTCCATCTAGCAGACATTCATGAAGAACTAAATGACCGAGCGGTTATAGATAAGTTGCACCCAAGTTTTGAGATCCTTAATCGACTTCGGGCCATCTTCAAATATCTACCGAAGCCCAATTTTGAACATTATTTTGAGTTAGACATGGCACTTAGGGAACTAATGGTTTTTAAATATCCAATGGGAAAGGAGTGGAAGAATATCACAATATTACTTCAAGTGCAGTAGCTGGAAAGGACTTCAACAACGCAATCAACGGTTGGAACTTCATCAACGCAACATAATTATCCTCGACCTCAGCAAGGAGGGACCCGATCCCCACTACCAACAAGTCAACATAAATTTACCAGATAGACGTTGTTGTAACTAATTTTGTTGATAAAAATACTAAAAACGTAAATCTGTTAGGCAATAACAAATTTTGTTATAAATTTTGTAAAGGTCGCAAGGGCTATATATAGATAAGAGCAATCTATCCAAAGGGTCGACTCTTTTTGTAAGAAGTGTAACTTCTGATTATTTCACTCTGATCAAGGAATGAGAAAGAACCTTCAATATTGATCTTGTATTTATGTGGATTCTAAACTCTGATGTGTACAGTGATCATTCTCCTATTTTTTAATATCATCTCTTTTCAAAACTTATTCTATGATTGGAAATTTAGCACAGATCCTGATGTCATTATATTTAACTGATATTTGATTTAAGTATTGTTTATGGGTAATGTATGTTGTGAAGTATTCATGATATAAAAATTTAATTGTATCATTCCTATAAGGACTGCGTTTTACTTTGTCGTCATTTTGTTATAACTGTTGAATTCACTATGCTCAGTACGTTATATGTAAACATGAGATAAATATTTACTTTAAGAAAGTACATTTTCTCATACCATCCCATTCACACAATTCACTCAAAGTTTATACTGACATATCATAAGTGCTTCCCACATTCTACGGAACCTGATTATTACTATATTGGCTACCAATGACATGATTCTTGACTAAGCATTGATAAAGATAAACAATGAGAAATATTGATGCCCAAGCACAATTTTAAATATAGCCTTAGAACGTCTCTGGGACCAACAGGAATAATGAGGCCATTATTGGTGCTCCCACAAGGCTAAGAAAGTTCTCTAATATCATTTCCATGTTTATGATAAAAACTTGTGGTTATAAATGGAAACAATTTTTCACATAGAATCTATAATTTTCTTGAAACAAGACTAAGAATCTATAATTTTCTAACACTATATTTACTAATATTAATGATGAAATATAAGTAAACAAAATTAGTTTTGAAAAATTATAGAATTTTGGATGTGAAAGTTGAATTTAGATGTTGGAATTTGTTTTTCATTATTTTCTCAAACTCATCTAAAATTTAGTAAAAATGGATCTGACTCCTGAACAACATGGAAACATACCAAATGGGATGGATCCAATGATGAGGAATGATGAATTTATAACCATTGACCAATATTCAATTCCCATTAGGTCCCATTTCAAACCCTTGTGGTTTCTATTGTTGGAACACATAATGATACTCATATCCAAAGAATATTCATGCCTTGCAATTTTTCAGGGAGAGTCAACTTGAAAAAGTTCTTGCATAATTTTTCCATGTCATCAACCCAATTCATGCATTTAACCGTGACCAAGAACAATTCAATTAGTAAGTTTTGCAACCAAAAAAATTTCAAGTGTTACAGAGAAAAAATTCATATGGCTTGGGGTGGACCACAACAGAAAGATTGACCCAAGAAACCGACTCAATTCTCAAGTATGCTATATAAATGTAAAATGCCAACAATAAAAGAGAAACTCTTACCTCAACCGGATGCTCGAAGAAGACCACCGTTGATATCGAAATCCAATGCTCCTTACCTGCAACTTGTCCTCAACAACAAATAGATACGAGCATGTGGAATATAAATATAAAATGTTAGCATAAAAAATAACATAATCCATTAGCACATTTAACAAATATACCCAAGGAAAACAAAATCAACATTTGCAAAATGTATTGGACGAGAAAAGAGTGTTTCTATTAATGAAATACAAAGAATTACATAGTGACAACCTTCTAGAGGAAACTCGTCGGAACCGAGAACTAAGTTCCTCCACCTAGGCCTCCACCACTTCAATCCTCCATGCAAAGGAAAGCTCACAAGTTCAAGGAGTAATTGGGTTCCTCATGTTGGTACCAAAATCTACCCCATTAAAATTTTCAGTTTTCGACAACGCACATGCAAGGAAGGACCCTATTTTTCGCTGCCAGAAAAGCCATGAATGTTCCAATGAGCCTGGTCAACTTTCTATTGCTTCAAGCTTCCATCCTGGTCAGTTTTTAAAGTATGTATTTGACTTTTGATGCTCTTTATTTGCATTTGAAATTTTTACGAGCCCTCGACAACTTTGCCAAAGCTTCTATATTTTTTTGTAAAATTGCTCAAGACCAAAATTTTATTTCCTTCGGTTGCCAAGAACATTACCCTTGAGCCCAACCCATCCTATATGCATCCTGAATTTTATAATTATTATTATTTTAGTAAAGGATCTTTAAATATCTTAATTAAAATAATAGTTTTTATAAAAAATGTTAAAATACAAATTCATTATTTTTTTCAGCCGAAAAAAATCGTACTATTGTTATTCATTTGAATCAAATAGTACAAAGATTGAGAATATCATAGCACAGGATATCTAATATCCGAACTTGATCTCAAAAGTTTTCAAAATATCATCTATACATATGATCTTACCACCTTTCATAAGGAGTTACAAACAAAAAAGTATGATCACCGTCCAAATACAAAGGACCTAAAAGAGAGATAAAGATCCACTGTCAAGAAGACAGCCCTCCATCCATTCTTCCCAAAAAAGAACACCAACAGGACCATCAAAAGCATCTTTGGAAAGTTGATCAGCTTTAAAGTTATGTGCCCTGTAAATATGATGAAACGAAATCATATCCAAAAGAGCAATCTCCTGTTGAATACGTGCACACAGGTTTTGAAGATTTAGCACATTGAGAGAAAATTCCTGCCTGGCCCATTTAATACCAACTCTAGAATCCCCATAGACTTTCAGATTCACCAGTCCAAAAGTATTTGAAACTTTTAAGATAACCCAAAGAGCTAATAATTCTGCATTCATATTCGTACCACTTCCTCCATTTAGACGAAGAGAAAAGTAATGATTATCATTGATGAAAATGACACCACCAGTAGCACAAAAACCATCCTATGCAGCACCGTCAAAAAATAAGACCGGCTGAAAAACCTCATAGGAGAAGGTGTTCAAACCCACAGCTTTCTTCTGATTTTCTTGTTCTGGATATATTTGTAATAAATTACACACAGTCTTTGCACACTGCAAAGCATTGGGTTTTATATTCTGAAAAATCACTGAGTTTATGGTGTACCATATAATCCAAGAAATAAATACCGGGAGAAAAAGAGGTTTATTATAGCTTCGAACCCAATTAAGTAAACCATTGCTAAAGTCCAACTCATTCCATACAACCAGAGCATTGATTTCCTTACAACACAAAACCCAGATTTTTTGAAAAAAAGAACACTCCACCAGCAGATGATTTGTAGTCTCCAAAGATAAATTACACAAACAACACCAACTAGGGCCATACCAACCGCGCTTTGTAAATTTTCCCAGGTCTTCATACTTCCATTAAGCGCATGCCAAAGGAAACATTTGATCTTCAATGGAAAAGACCATTTCCAGATCCTCGAATACCACCAGTTCATTGGGTATATATATAGACTTTGGATCAACCTATCATAAGCACATTTTGCAGTGACTATCCCATCTTTTGAATTACCTGCCCAAATAATTTTGTCAGAAGATACCGATAATGTGATACCCGTAGATCTCAGAGCCTTAATACATAATTCCCATTCACATGCATGATCAGGAGTTGGTCCATCAATGTTACGGATCCACCCAATGCCAGAACATCTAAACAAATCCATATCAAATATATCCTTATATGTTTTGAAACCCAACATATTTAACCATGAAACCAAATTGTTTGACAGCCGATAATTTTCCTCCATTCTGAGCACTGGATCCACCCCAATCAAAGAGCTGTTGCCAACATAAATCATTTGCTATCTGTTTGTGCCAGAAATTGTTTCTAAGGCTAAGAAAACAAGCTAACACAATCTCAAGAATAAACTCAAATAATAAAGCAAAGTTTAAGGTTTTTTGTATGATTTTAATGGTTATAACTTTGAGGACAGTCAGGGAATACATTCAAGAGAAAAGTAAAAACTAATTCATAAACAAAAAACTGATAAAGATGTATAACATATCACATAAAATCCCATAAAAAGAGTGTGTTGAGGTTCATACATAAAGGATAAGCATCACTAGAAAATGCACATTAACTAGTAATGAATTTACCATTTAAGAAGCTAATAAGCTCAATAACAAAGCCAATCACAAACCAAATGGAGGGGAAAAAGTCATATATTTCATAATTTTATCAGCTACTGCTCATAAGAGTCACTGTACTTATCTCTTAAACAAGTCTGAAGATACAATGGATTCTTCAGACCTCCTGATGCTCCCAAAAATCAGAACCATTCTTCAGTCCCTTTGTCCCTTTTTTATAATTACAAAGAAGTAGTTCCATCTCCCCTTCATTAGGTCGAAATTGAAACTACCCAGCAGTTACATTAACTAACTAACTCAACTAATTGACTAAAAATAGCAAATCGGATTCCTGGCAAATGTGGTGAATTTCTGGAAACTGGGTGTCAAAGAAGCTTTCATATCTCTCAATTGGTGACACCTGTGTAAACAATGAGAGAGGTTTTTGTTAATAGGTCCGTGATGGACAAAAACCTCTCTTGGTTTTTCAAAATTCATCTCCAATCAATCAGAATCGGCCCCGCAAAATGAACACTAAAACAGGAAAATATTAAATATTTAAAATCCCTGGAAAATAGGCTGCAAAGATTAAACTGAATCTTTCAATTCTTGACAGCTGTTGCAAAAATGAGAGAGGTCTTTATAGATGGGTATCTTATGAACAAAAATCTCCTTTGGTTTTCAAAAATTCCTCTCCATCAGCTCGCGGTCTGCATTTGAATTCAATCACTCAAAACAGGAAAAATAGAGCAGAATTTTGTGCCAAATACCCTGTTTGTCTTACTGTGCATGACTAAGTTCTGTAATGAACATACGGCCACCATTGTCATTTCTTCAGTTGGCTGATCTTCAAGCAAGCTAACCAATGCACGGAAAGCTGACACTGCATCAGTTGTTCTTGCAAGCCCATCATGCTTCAAACACTTGTAAATTGGATATATATTCTGGTATTGTTTGTGAACAGGAGCTGAATTCTGGAAGTTAACAGCACTATTGAATGTACAGGTTTATTCATAGCACTGTAAATTGCTCCAATGTGGTTGTTTGAAATCACGACCCCCCCTGTCAGATAAGTCAGCTTTGTTGTCCAGATGTCGCGCAATTTTCAATTTAGCAGTTCACCCCGGAATTATGAAGCCCTAATTTCCGTGAAGCCCTCAACGCCTCTTACTTGTCCAGTTGGCAATGATGCTTGGCTTTTTCAAGTGGCTATGGTTATCTCATTAAATATTCTGTGTTTGAATGAGCTTGTAGATAACAACTTCATGCCACATTACCTGAAATCGTGTGAATAGATGTCAAACTGAACTCCACCTGTGCTGATGATGAGCACGACCTCCTCACGACGTGCAAGCATTTGAAATCATGATGTCTTCTGCATCAACACGTCATGAACCCTATAAAAAACATAATCAAACCTTCATCATCCCAAGCGTGCCAAATTTTGCTCAAAAATCGGAAGAATTTGGGATCACGATATTCTTGTAGCACTTCTTTGATGAATTTCGGCTCCAGCGCTACAAGAAAAACTTTAACCCTGTTTTGTTGCTTTTAAACATCTTTTTATCATTTTTCATGGGATCTTAAGGCTATCAGGCTTAGGATTGTATGTGTCCTCACTTAGAATAAGATTTATGAGACTCTTATTTGATATAACGAACTTTTAAAACCCCTCATCAAAAACAAAAATAAAGCTTTAAAATCTGAAAACTCAAGAGCAAGCCCAAAATCTTATATAAAACCTAAGGAAAACTTACTAAGGAGGAAAAAATCAAGTTAAAGAAAATAAATAACTTAAAATAAAGTGCAAATCAAACAAAAATTGAAGAAACAAATTACTGACTAAACATCCGGCTCCAGCTGCGGGATGAAGTCTTCCCTGCGAGGCTTCAAGAACCTGTAGACCAGTGCCTTCTGTCTGCTACCTTATCTACTTGTCTGAAAAACTTCCATTGGGCTATGGAGTCTTTATTCAATCCTTCACACACTGATATATGTACAATGAAAATCAAATCTCTTTCTCTGAGGAACCTTCCATCTACTGAATCAAATCGAAATTCGATTTCCAATGTAACCAAGAAAAAATTTGGTCAACCCACCAAAACTTGTTTCCAACTCCAAATATATATATAATCAGAAATGTTGGAAAACATGAGGAGCAGAGATTTAACCACTTATACTCACTTTCATCAAATAATGTCTCTGAAATGACAGATTTATAACCTGATATTGACTCTAAATAATCTGCTACTGGATCAATAAAACTTCCACAAGTTACTTCTTCCTGCTCTATGAAAAAGACAAGCTGTCCAAAAGAATATTTTGTTCCATGAATTTCAATCAGGCATTGGCGATAAAAGACATCAGGATCAGCCTGAATTTGCTCTATAAATTTTTGAACAGTATCACCAATAATGTCAACACTTTGAACCTCCTTTTCCACACTGTCTTCAAATAAATGACTATCAGGCATTGGCTTTTGTTGTTCAAGGATAATAGACTGAATGCATTCTTGAATCTGCTGATCAGATTGTGACATATCACACTCCTCACAGATTCCTGGGTCTTTCTTTTCAATTTCATCATCATATTTATTAAAAATTAGACCATCTTCATAATGATTTTGAACAGCAGATTTATCATAACCATGAATGTAAGCAACTTCTGAAAATTTTTGAACAGCCTGGCCTTCATCAAATTTAATATCAAAACCAAAAGGGATAGAGTCTAATTCATCACAGAATTCTTGTCTTGGAACCCTAATCTCTTCATCATAGCAAGGAGTATTCTAAGAAATTTTGAATGATAATGCTAAAGGTTCATCTTTTCCTTCAATACAAAACTGATCTTTAACACAACACTGATTTTCAAAAATTTGTTGAACTAGAGATTGATCTTCAAAAGGATTTGCATTCAAACTGTTATTAAGGCTGTTGAAATCATTATGAGAATGTTCCAAACTATTTCTACTGATCTCATCACTTGAATAATCCTCAAACTGACCTAAAACAACAACTTGATTGTCATAATAATCATGGCATTCTTCCTTGACAACACTATCCGAAACTGTTACCTTCTCATCTTCAATAAATTCTGAAACTTCAACTTCTTCATGACATGTTTTGAACCCTTGATTGTACTCATCATCATGATTTTTTAAATCAGAAATTATATTATAAATATCAGCCTGCTCACAACAATCTTTTAAAAAGAGTTCAGCTGGGAATAGATACCTACAATGTTTCCGAAAACATGTGTGAAATTCTTTCAGTGAGGAGATGCTAGCAGCGGGAAGAGAAAAATACCAATCTCGTGCATCTTTTTCAAGTGAATACATGAACATCTTCATGAGCACATCTTCATGCTGGATATTTAACTGGACCATACATTGATGAAATTTGATGAGGTGATCTGAAGGATTATCCTCTTTGCTTTCTCTAAACCATGGAAGACAATCTCCCCAAACATCCATAATAGGTATTGGATTTGGAAAACCTGGAATATCAGAAAAATTGAAAGGGGCAAACCTTTGAGCCAGAATAGTTCCCATGGACATCGATCTCTGCATGTTGAAATAGTGGAGTCGCCAATCAATTTGTCAGGACAGATTTTGTTTCTTCTTCTCAAAAAGAGAAAGGGGTGACAGTGGTTCAAATTAATTAGGGCTGCATAAAGCTGGGGATAACTGAAACTTTCTAATTCTTCCAACTCCTCTAGTAGCCACTCTGTCAAACTTGGTGAAAATAGCCTTTAAAAAGTGCTGGTTCAAGTCCACCTCTTAAACCAGGAAAACTGATAAGTATCCCAGGGAAGATATGCTTCAGCTTCGTCCCCGGCAACGGCGCCAAAGATGTTTGTGCCAGAAATTGTTTCTAAGGCTAAGGAAACAAGCTAACACAATCTCAAGAATAAACTCAAATAATAAAGCAAAGTTTAAGGTTTTTTGTATGATTTTAATGGTTATAACTTTGAGGATAGTCAGGGAATACATTCAAGAGAAAAGTAAAAACTAATTCATAAACAAAAAACTGATAAATATGTATAACATATCACATAAAATCCCATAAAAAGAGTGTGTTGAGGTTCATACATAAAGGATAAGCATCACTAGAAAATGCACATTAACTAGTAATGAATTTACCATTTAAGAAGCTAATAAGCTCAATAACAAAGCCAATCACAAACCAAATGGAGGGGAAAAAGTCATATATTTCATAATTTTATCAGCTACTGCTCATAAGAGTCACTGTACTTATCTCTTAAACAAGTCTGAAGATACAATGGATTCTGCAGACCTCCTGATGCTCCCAACAATTAGAACCATTTTTCAGTCCCTTTGTCCCTTTTTTATAATTACAAAGAAGTAGTTCCATCTCCCCTTTATTAGGTCGAAATTGAAACTACCCAGCAGTTACATTAACTAACTAACTCAACTAATTGACTAAAAATAGCAAATCGGATTCCTGGCAAATGTGGCGAATTTCTGGAAAATAGGTGTCAAAGAAGCTTCCATATCTCTCAATTGGTGACACCTGTGTAAAAACTGAGAGAGGTTTTTGTTAATAGGTCCGTGATGGACAAAAACCTCTCTTGGTTTTTCAAAATTCATCTCCAATCAATCAGAATCGGCCCCGCCAAATGAACACTAAAACAGGAAAATATTAAATATTTAAAATCCCTGGAAAATAGGCTGTAAAGATTAAACTGAATCTTTCAATTCTTGACAGCTGTTGCAAAACTGAGAGAGGTTTTTATAGATGGGTATCTTATGAACAAAAACCTCCTTTTTTTTTCAAAAATTCCTCTCCATCAGCTCGCGGTCTGCATTTGAATTCAATCACTCAAAACAGGAAAAATAGAGCAGAATTCTGTGCCAAATACCCTGTTTGTCTTACTGTGCATGACTAAGTTCTGTAATGAACATACGGCCACCATTGTCATTTCTTCAGTTGGCTGATCTTCAAGAAAGCTAACCAATGCACGGAAATCTGACACTGCATCAGTTGTTCTTGCAAGCCCATCATGCTTCAAACACTTGTAAATTGGATATATATTCTGGTATTGTTTGTGAACAGGAGCTGAATTCTGGAAGTTAACAGCACTATTGAATGTACAGGTTTATTCGTAGCACTGTAAATTGCTCCAATGTGGTTGTTTGAAATCACGACCCCCACTGTCAGATAAGTCAGCTTTGTTGTCCAGATGTCGTGCAATCTTCAATTTAGCAGTTCACCCCGGAATTATGAAGCCCTAATTTCTGTGAAGCCCTCAACGCCTCTTACTTGTCCAGTTGGCAATGATGCTCGGCTTTTTCAAGTGGCTATGGTTATCTCATTAAATCTTCTGTGTTTGAATGAGCTTGTAGATAACAACTTCATGCCACATTACCTGAAATCGTGTGAATAGATGTCAAACTGAACTCCACCTGTGCTGATGATGAGCACGACCTCCTCACGACGTGCAAGCATTTGAAATCATGATGTCTTCTGCATCAACACGTCATGAACCCTCTAAAACACATAATCAAACCTTCATCAGCCCAAGCGTGCCAAATTTTGCTCAAAAATCGGAAGAATCTGGGATCACGATATTCTTGTAGCGCTTCTTTGATGAATTTCGGCTCCAGCACTACAAGAAAAACTTTAACCCTGTTTTGTTGCTTTTAAACATCTTTTTATCATTTTTCATGTGATCTTAAGGCTATCAGGCTTAGGATTGTATGTGTCCTCACTTAGAATAAGATTTATGAGACTCTTATTTGATATAATGAACTTTTAAAACCCCTCATCAAAAACAAAAATAAAGCTTTAAAATCTGAAAACTCAAGAGCAAGCCCAAAATCTTATATAAAACCTAAGGAAAACTTACTAAGGAGGAAAAAATCAAGTTAAAGAAAATAAATAACTTAAAATAAAGTGCAAATCAAACAAAAATTGAAGAAACAAATTACTGACTAAACACTATCCAATCAAAGACTTTGAGGAAACCTCTCCACATTGGCGACAGGGTGCCAGTGATCTTCTTAGGCATCTTCAGCCAGCTCAATAAATCAGGTTTTATATACTTGATATGAAGGACTTTAGACCACAAAGAACTGCTAAACAAGCCTCGCCAGCAGCTCTTCATCCTAAGAGCTTTTCTAAAAAGGGATAAATCTTTGATTCCCCACCCACCACACCTCTCCGGGCGAGCTAAGATCTTCCAATTTACCATAACCAGATTAGAGCCATCTCTATTACCCGACCAAAGAAAATTAAACATAAGTCTGCTAAGCCTATCAATGATGTACACCGGAATTTCAAGGAGAGATAACCAAAAAACCGGAATACTAGATAGAATGGCTTTAATCAAAACAAGTCTACCTCCAACTGAGAGTAGCCTGTAAGACCAATGATCAATCCTTTTTTCAAACTTACTCACAATCCATTTCCAATCATCAGCTTTATATGAATTAGGTTTTAGCATAAAACCTAAATATTTGAGCCCATCAACCAGATCATTACACTGATAAGGTAAGAAAGCAAAGATATCATTCCTTCTACCTTCCATCACATTATGCTGATAAAAACAAGATTTTGATATACAGACCTTCATGCCTGAAACCTTGCAGAAGAAATGAATGATATTAGAAAAAACCCTCCATTCTGAATCTGAGTCAGTGCCCGCAAGCAGAACATCATCAACAAAGAGAATATGTGTGAGAAAACAACCGGAGCCCATATTAATACCCTTAATCAATCCCCACTCTTTAGCTTGATTAATAAGTCGACTAAGCCCATCCATAATCAACAGAAATAACAGGGGAGACAGCGGGCAACCCTGTCTGATACCTCTGGAGCAACAAAAAAAGGAGGTAGGCTTGCCATTAACCAGAACAGAAATGCACAGAGTAGATACACACGCCATGATCCAGTTTATGACCAGTGGAGGTGTACCTATTTGGATTAGAATCAACCTTAGAAAAGACCAATTTACACGATTGTAGGCCTTTTCTAAATCAATTTTAAAATCAAAGCCTTCAGCTTCTTGGATTTTATTGTATGCAGCATCTCTTGTGTAAGGCCAATCGAATCATGAATTTGTCTATCCTTCAAAAAACCAAACTGCTCCGGCGAAATAGCAACAGATAGCACATCCTTCAGTCTTTGTGCGATAATTTTAGATACAAGTTTGTAAATAAGATTACAAAGAGCTATAGGACGATACTCCCCAAAAGATACTGGCTTGTTTCTTTTAGGTATTAGAGTAATAAAGGAAGAGTTTAAGGCACCTGAAATGAAACCATGTTTCCTGGTAAACTCCACAAGCCTCAGAATGTCCTTGCCCATAACATCAAAGAAATGGACATAAAATTCCATAGGCCAACCGTTAGGCCCAGGACTTTTGTCCCTGGCAAATGATTTTAAAGTCTGCTCAATTTCCTCTAAAGAAACCTCCATGCCCAAAGCTTCAGCAGCATTACCATCAATACAGCAGGGATAAAGTTTAGCCAACCTGATCTGATCCAAAAGATCACAACCATCTTCCTCTTTATATATATTACTAAAAAACCTCATAGCTTCAGAACTTAAAGATTCCATACCCTTTAAAGTATCACCCCTATCATCATTTATTTCCCAAATCCATTTCGAATTTCTCCTGGCCGAAGCGAATGCATGAAAAAATTTTGTATTCCTGTCCCCATGATTAATCCACACCGCTCTACTCTTCAACCTCCACTCACGTTCTTCCATTAATAGGATTTCCTCCTTCTTTTTCTCATAACTCTTCAATAAATCAAAGTCTTCCTGATCTAAAGAACCATCCAGATTTTGCATAGCAGCAACTTGAATACTATTTTCCAGATGCTTTAATTTAGCCTCGTCCGCCTTTTTTCTCTCCTTTATCCAATTCATAACAACTTCCTTACGCTTTGACAATTTATGACAGAAGAAATCCACAGGATTCAAGTCATCAACATCCATATTCAACCAAGAAGATATAACCATATCACAAAAGTCCTTTTCCAACAACCACGAACAGTTCAACTTAAAAGGGTAGCACATTTTTTGACCAAATTCTTCAAATTGTAGCACAATAGGCCAATGGTCAGAGAATTTGACCTCATGTACCCACGAACGAGAATGCTGAAAAGTATTTAAAAAAGAAGACTGTACCAGAAAACGGTCTAATCTTTTATGAACCCCAGCCATGCCCTGCCTTTCATTCGTCTAGGTTGGAATAACTTTAACAGGAGCCAAATCCACCAAGTCAAAACGTCCTAGTAGATCCACAAAATATTCAGCCATAGGGTCCATTCTCGCCGTCTGTCCCCAAATCTCAGAAGCAGATTTTGTAAAATTCAAGTCTCCAGCTAACACCAAGTGAGATAAATTAAGAATTCTCGAATCAGCTAATGCATCCCAAAAAATACGCCGGTCATCATATGGTGCATAGCAATTTAGAATGTGAAACTGTACATTCAACCCCAAACACAAACCTTTCATCAACAGTCCCCAAGGAGTAGAAAAAACTGTAAAAGAAAATTTCGAAGGGTCCCAAGCCACAGCCAAACCACCCGAATGTCCAGAAGAACAACTAGCTGCAACTTGCCATCTAGGAAGAAGCTTGTAATGTCCCCATTTTGAACCCCTTTGTATTAAACCGTAAATGATGTAAATATTGTAATTTAATCATGGTGAGGAGCTCAAGGCCAAGGCCCCACCATTGATTTAGCATTTCATGAATCGGCAATTAAAAAATAGATGCCCATGGTTCTTGTGCGAGATGGGCACAATGTAAATAAGACACCATGTAAATACGAATTTTAATGGAAAAACCCACAACCGGCTATGCAATGCAACAAAAGAGATGGGGCATGACTCTACAAGGAAAAGGGAGGGAAATTATTCAAACCTTGAGCCAATGGTATTAATCCATGTGTCAATGGGGAAACCCATAAACCACCAACTACCCATTTTGTCTCATGTACCCAATCATTTAATTTTTTTCCAAGAAATTGGTTAAGGCAGTTAATGCCTTGGGAATGAAAGAGTATGGGCAAGCCATTTTCGTGCATGGGCAAGCCATCAACTTGGAAAAACGTGTTTTGTCTCCTTGGGCAAGAAACCACCCACGAAATGGTGCCCAAAGCCATTCTGTACAAAGGCCTTTGATCATTCACGCAGGGGGAGTTAGCTGGGGTCTTCCATTTACGTTTTTCATCTAAATACTGCATTTTTCCATGCCTGGGAGTCGTTTTTGCAGTATATAACAGTTGGGAGAGGGAGGGCCACGTTTTGAGGACTGTAGGGAGGTCGTTTTTGCCCCTGAATGTCCAAGGACGTTTTTCTAAAAACGGATTTGGCTTCCTGGGTTGTTCACCAACTTCCCATTTCATTTTTGTGGGTTCCCACGTTTTTCTGGGTTAGTTGAAACCCCAACTCATGCATTCCACTGTGGAAAACGTTTTCCTCATGCCCAGCAAGTGGGGTCCTGCTGTTATGTGCATCCTTGTTCTTGGTTTGAGCCTGTGAGCTGAAGTGTTGGAGTGGTAGTGGATAGAAGTGGCTTGATAAACCTAGTGGGGGAGACAACCTCTCAAAAAGATCAAGAGGGCTTTGGTTACTCTTCTATGCATACCCTGAGAGCACTAGATAGGGAAGGTATGGCTTGAGGGACTGCACAGCAGTGAAAAGAATACTTCCTTGTGCTGGGTGTGTAGGTATTGTGGGTGCCAAGCTAGATAGATCTTGCAAGGTTATCCCTGGCTCTGTGCTGGAGCTCACTAGCTTAGCAACTCTTCCTTTCCATCTCCTAGTAGCCTGATAAACCCAATTGTAGATTGGCTTGGCTCATCTTGGTGTATGCTTGGCTATGTGTGAGTCTGCTGTTCCCTGGTTCCTTGTAGAGATCATGCCCAGCTCGGGGGTGGTAGTGGTGCTGAGAGATTGAGGAGCACACTGGCCTATGGTTGGGTGGAACGTTGCAGTTGCATAGCCAGTTGCTTGGGACTGCCTTATTGAGATAAGTATTCTCTTGTGTAATTGGCAATTATCATTTGATGAATGTTATGAATGTATGTGGATGTATTAAACGAATTTGCTTCCGCTGTGTATTAAAAATGATTATGCATTTCCATATGATCTTGTAAAATTCTGCACAGATCTTTATTTCATGGCTGTCACAAAATCTTGAATGTGTGTTAGAGATCAACAACATTTATTTGATTACCATCGTTTTTCCATAGCATGCACGGATACAGTTCTTCGCATCAATGATTTTAATTCAAACGTTTTGGGGCTAATTGCCCGGACTGAGCACTGTGATCCTCTCTATCACGGTGGTATGATAGGGGGGACACTACAAAGCTCCCCCACCTTTGAAACCGCAACCGAGCTCAAACACAAAGTTTCCTGAAGTAGTACAATATCAGGGCAAATAGCATTAAAAAGTTTGGAAAAGGCCTTTGCCCGAGTAGCCTTTCCCAACCCCCTACAGTTTAGGTCTACAAATTCATTATTGTTTTACCCATAACTTTTTCAGCGTGTTTCCTACTAGTTCTTTTAAAATCATGAAAGGAGATAAAGTAAAAAGTTTGGTCATGTAAAATATTTTATCTTTTGTACTTTTGTCTCCTTTGGAATTCAAACTCCTTCTCTTAAGCATATTCCACACTTACCATTTCATAAACAGGGAAGCGTCAAGTCTCCACCCACCACCATTCTCAAAGCACTCGCTCCATTGTGAACCGAGCCCAAGTGTCCATGTAAGAGATCACTAGTCATGTATTTCCCAACACGTTCAACACGTTGAAGTTAAGTAAAATTTCTCAAGTTCACGCCGAAAATTGGGAAGCAGTAGCAGAAGGACAATCTCGAATGATTGAACTGGGTATAACTGGTCCAGAGGGTCATGCACTTTCCATGCCTTCAATGCTGGAAGGTGAGGCAACTGCTAGAGCCATCCGGTTAGCGGATTTTGTCAACACTCCTCTGTATGTTGTCGATGTGATGAGCATTGATTCCCTCATTGAAATTGTCAGAGCCCGACAATATGGTTAAAGGGTAATAGAAGAGCCAATAGTTTCCAGCTTAGTCCTCGATGATTCTAAGATTTGGGATCCTGACTTCAGGATTGCTGCCAAATATGTGATGAATCCACTGATAAGGGCATCTGGACACAACAAAGCGCTCCGGGATGCTCTTTGAACTGGACTTCTATAGTTGGTGGGAACAGATCATTGTTCGTTCAAATCAACACAAAAGGAAGCTGGGATAAATTATTTTCGAAAAATTCCGAACGGAGTAAATGGAATTGAAGTGATGATACAATTAATTTTGGATATAATGGTGAAATATGTTCAAACATCAGTGATGGACTATGTTCGAATCACTAGCACAACATGTGCACAGATATTCAATATATATCTAAGGAAAGGGAAAAGTTGAAGTGACAATTTCAAGAGGTAAAGTTGTTTGGGAACACGAAAGATTGATGATTGAGTGAGGTATCATGGCTTGAAATCCTCCGGGTGTTACTTCTTGTTCATAAAATATGTGTTTGAAATCATGGATATAAATCCAAGCAGTCAGCGAAATGTCAAGCACCTGAGTTGAAGCTTAAGTGTCAAGGTAAATGTGTCCAACCCTCGAAAAGATCACCGAGTGCTCCAAAAAATTTCCAAAGAACCATGTGACACAAATCGAGATGCATACCATTAGAAGACTGTATTGCAGAATTAAAATTATGCTTTCGAGACAGTATCAACGCTAATTAGTGTATGAAGTTTATGGATTGGTAAAATGAGAAATCTCTGTTTAGTAAGGAATTCAAAAGATATTCTAGATTCCTTAAAATATGGCCAATATATAGACGTTTTGAAGATCGCCATGGAATCCAAAATTCGCTTACAAAAATATCGTCTATCAATTTTAAGTAAAATCAAACCAATATCAAATGATTCTAAATTTCCAAATTTGAAGACGGTCAAACATGTGTCAAATCGATATTTTTAGTCAAGCATTTCCAGATTTGATGGCACAAATATTCTATCAAACCTTCCAACGACTAAATTGGTTCGAGATTAAAGGCAGAAGATGAGCAACAAATTGAATAATTTCGAGCACATCAAGGCACATAGTTAGTTTGGGAACAGAGCACTTGGCAGCAATTGGATGATAGTCGAAAGTTCAATTCTAGATTCAAGGAAGCAGGTCCACATTTAATGTAAAATTTAGTTCCTGAAGATTGCATAAAAAATATTTATCTCCAGTTTAGTGGAAGAGTATCCAGAGGAAGGGGATCAGCTTCAGATCAGCATATCGAGGATTATTTTGAATATTCAATGAGCATTTCCAGCAAGAGGATTTCAAGTAGTTCCAAATATTTGTAATCATCTCCAGATTTAATCTATTTTGGTTTGATGGATAATATTTGATTCCTTAAAAAATGGTAGCATCTTAGATCATGTAACTATTATAAATTCCATCATTTGGTAATGTATAAAAGAGAGTTTTAGTATAGAAGATCGAGAGAGATGTGGGAGGAAGTGACCTATGTGTTTTGTAACTCCGAGGGGTAATTATTTTTGTAAATTATGAATCAGAGAACTCCCATGGATTCATGTTGCCTCAATGTCGAGCATGTTTTCTGTCTACATCAGTCCGGTTTATATCTTTAATGGAAAAAAGTTTTCAATGGTGATGGTGTCATTGCTAACGATCTTGTTCCTCATTAAACTATATATTTGAAATTTGTTCACATATTGTATTATGGATTTCTTAAGATGATGCCCAATTTTGACATTTTGGATTCTTCTTTATGTTTCCCAATCAACATCATTGGATTCCTCTATTTTGATGCCCAATTTGATATTCATATTTTTAGGTATATGTGCTTAGAATAATGAGACTCCATGCCCAATGGACTAATTTTCTGAACTTTAAAATTATTTATTATAATCTAGCTTGATTCCCTCTCCCTTTCTCATTCAGTCTTGCTGATCCACTTACCACCCTCAAATTCAATCATCCATTTCATATGCCTAAGCTCTGTACTCTAGTAGTCAAGTACATATTTTAGGATAAACATATTTTGGCGTTATTGTCGGGGAATGGAGGTGAATATTATCTTCCTTGGGAGAATGACAAAGATCAGATCCAACTCTTGATTGTAGACAGGAGTAGGACACCAGCTTGACTGCAATTTTCTACCTGGTGACTCCAACTTCATTACAGATGAATCTACGAGAGACTTCACTGGTTTGAAGTTTACAAGATTCTTTCTCAAAGGTATGCATTTTGTGATTTCACGAATATATCGGGTTTTCCAAATCTCGTTCCTAATAGAAGTGAATGGGAAGGTTTCCTTCCTAGGTTTAGAGGAGAGGTTTGGGAAGTGCCAGCTGATTTTTTATTAGATTTTCATGAGTTTATGCTTAAACTGAACATTGTACATGAATATATATTGATTAAGTTGTTTAGATACTCTTTAGATATAGCATCTTTAGATAGATCACTCTTGGTTGCTTGTATTACTTCACTGAGACAATTTCATGAAGCCTTTCATTTGTTTTGTAAAGAGAAATTTTCAGCTGACTTCCTTTATCACGAATGCTGTCATGAGTTTGATTTGCTGTGTAAAGGATCTAATAGTCATGAAAGATCCTCGTTTGTTGAAAAGTATATTGCACTAGAATATATTTTTCATGATGATCAAGAGGTTGATACTCTTCAAAATTATATGATTTCCCACGAAGATGAAATAGAAGCAGATAATCACGATGTTGAAATTTCACCTGCTATAATTGTTTCTGATTATTATGAATCCGAGGATCTGTTTGCTCTAGATACAAATCACAAGGATCAACTGTCTTTTATTCAGATGGCACTTGAAATCACTAAAGGCATCCCGCAACAAATTTTTGATTTGCAGACAAATGAAATTGGTAGCGATCATGAAGAAGAGAATATGCAGAAACAATCTAATCTCCAGTTGGAACAACATCAGGAAGAGGTATTTATTTATGGCTTTCATGACCCTATTGCTGATTATCTGGAGTCTTTGAGAAGTACAGACATCAAATCATTCTTTTCAAGTGAATGTTGGTTATGTTTCCTTTTCAAACTGCACTTTTGTATGACATGGGTTCTTTCATTTGCCCGATCCAAGTCAAGAGTTTCCCCAGTTAATCAGTTTCTTGTATAGCTTCATTGGAAGCATGAATTTACTTGATCAAGTAACAGCAAATTTGATTAGAGTATGAGTTTGCATGAATAAGCTCAGTATGTGAGAATTTTTTTTCCATTTTTCATATAGTTTGCAGTATGAAAAGTTCTCAATTTTCAATAAATAGCTAGAGCTGCTCTTAGTGCATCAGGAACATGGATACACTTTGTAGGCATGAATAAAATAAGGCCACTGGAACTGTATATGTTCTTGGATTCTCACAGGGAGGAATCCATCCCCAACCAAAGCCATATTGTTGTATTTGAATCTATTCCATTAAAATTTTTAGTTTTCGACAACGCACTTGCAAGGAAGGATGATGCGGAGCATGACGAGTGGCGCAGGATCTGAAGGATCCGAACTGCATGTCACCAAGATCCTAGGATTGACACCTGGCAGGCATTTGCCGTTATAAAAGAAGTGTTTACGGTAGTGAGAGGACGGTATTTTTTTTATGTGAAGTTTTGCTCTGTTTTCTGTTAATCAGAGAGAGGCTTCGAGTCAGTAGCTGGGCTCGAGAGCGAATGAATAAAGAGGACCTGCGTGTCCATGGGTTTTCGGTGAGGAAATAAAGGGGGCAGAGTGCCCAGTAGATCGACAGATCTGTACTGAATCTGAGTTGTAATACTTTTTTTGTTATTCATAATGCAATGAGGAGTGGCCGGTTTCCAGTGGCCCCTGTCCTTTTCTTCAGTTCCTATATGAATGCTGCCCCCTGGAAAATGTAACCTGTTCAGTTTTTTTTTCTTCTTTTAGTTTGTTTGGTGAGTTGTGGTTGCAGGTATACCCACTGAGAGTTGGGGTCTGCATCAGATTGGTATCAGAGCACACGATGGCTCAAAGAGGAGTCCGTCTTAACTGGGGTAGAAGAGGCAGAAGAAATGCCAGGCAGAGAGGGTCCATCGAGGAAGAACTGCTTCGAAGATTGGAAACTATCGAAGCCAGATTGCCCCCAGAAGAATCTGAGGAGGAACTAGAGGTCCCTCGTGAGTGGCCCAGAGCTGCTAACCCGATGGAGAGATTGATTGAAGCAATAACCAAGCAAGGGACAAGAGTAAAGGTTGAAGTCCCTGATTTCAAAGGCGACTTGAATCCAGACCTGTTTATGGATTGGATTCAGGAACTGGAGAAATACTTTGACATGGAAGGGATCGAAGAGATGGATCCAAAGAGGACCAAAATCGCTGCATCAAGGATGAAGTCACATGCAGCCCTGTGGTGGGAGAACCTCCAGAATGCTAGGAAGAGGCAAGGGAAGGAGAGGATCAAGTCATGGCCGAAGATGTTGAAGCGTCTCAATGTTAAATTTATGCCCGCAGATTATCAGCAAAGACTCTTCAAGGAATACCAGAATTTAAGGAAAAAGGAATTGTCTATATCGGCTTTTACAGAAGAATTTCTGAAATTGCAGATTAGAACGGGGCTGCAAGAAGATGATGAGCATGCAGCAGCCAGATATGTCAATGGCCTCCAGTATCAGCTCCAAGACGAATTAGCCCTGCTCAAGGTGAATTCAGTCGATGAAGCATATCAATTGGCATTAAAAGCTGAAGAGAAGTTGAATCGGCGGGGCAAGGCAGCATTCCAACGTGGCAGTAGCAGTTTAAACAAAGGCAGGGGAAACTATTCAAGATCTACGAGTGAAGCCGACTCCAGTATGGAACAGAAGTCAAATCCCCAAAGTAAGGCGAGCTCCGGGAATAGGGGGAGAGGAAGACCCTTTCCAGGGAATTGGCGACCCCTGAAGTGTTTCATTTGCAGCGGGCCTCATAAAGCGGTAGAGTGCCCACAGAACCCAAAAAGGGTGATGATGGTTCGGGAAGAGGGGGAAGAGGAATCTTACCCAGAAGAAGTCGAAGCAGAGAGGGGTGAGAATCTAATGTTAAGGAGGACCTTGATATCTAATAACAAGGTCGCCCCTGAAGCAGATTGGAAACGGAAAAGTGTGTTCCGCACCAAGTGCAAGTGCAAGGATAAGGTTTGCAAGGTCATCATAGATGGGGGGTCGACTGACAATCTGGTAAGTACAGAAATGGTTCAAAAATTACACTTGTCCTGCGTTCCTAAATCTCACCCATACCATATTTCTTGGCTAAAAAAGGATCATAGCATACGTGTAGACCAAAGCTGTCTAATTGATTTCAAAATTGGTCCCTACGAAGACAAAGTATGGTGCGATGTAGTTCCGATGGACGCGTGCCATGTACTTTTAGGAAGACCGTGGCAATATGACAGGAACGTCACCCACCAGGGCAGAGAAAATACCTATGAGGTTAGACATGAGGGTCGGCGGCATATTTTGAAGCCATTCAAAGAAGAGGATTCTGCTGAGTTAACGGCCCTATCCTTGAACACCATGAGTTGGAAGAAATTTTCCAAGGAAACAAAGAAAGCTGTTTGTTATCTATTGTATCCCCGAGAACAAAAACAGAGGGAGCAGCAATCAACTCCTTTAGAAGTGCAAGCTTTGTTGCGGCAATACCCTGATTTGACACCGAAAGACTTGCCGGCAGGTCTCCCTCCCACAAGAGGAATCACTCATCAAATCGACTTGATTCCAGGCGCCAAACTTCCGAACCAAGCAGCGTATAGAATGTCTCCATTCGAAAATGAGGAGATGAGGAGGCAAATAACGGAACTGATCGAGAAGGGGTTCATAAAAGAGAGCATGAGTCCTTGTGCGACTCCCGCCCTGCTCTCTCCAAAGAAGGGAGGGAAGACATGGAGGTTATGCATGGATTCCCGAGCAATTAACAAAATCACAGTGAAGTATAGGTATCCGCTGCCACGAATGGATGACCTGCTGGATTGCTTGTCTGGAGCGAGGATTTTTTCCAAAATCGACCTCAGGAGTGGTTATCACCAAATCAAGATTAGGGAGGGCGACGAGTGGAAGACGGCCTTCAAAACAAAGGACGGGTTATACGAATGGATGGTGATGCCGTTCGGTCTGTCCAACGCCCCTGCTACCTTCATGAGAACAATGAATCAGGTATTTAGAACCCACATTGGGAAATTTATTATAATTTATTTTGATGATATTCTAATTTTCAGCAAAACCATGGAAGAACACGTGAAGCATCTAAAGGAGGTACTTGACATCCTGCAAACGGAAAGATTGTTTATCAACCTGGACAAGAGTGAATTCTGCAAAAATAAATTAGTCTTTTTGGGCAGCGTTATTTCAACCGAGGGGTTGAGCATGGATCCGGAAAAGATCAAGGCCATACTTGACTGGCCGACTCCTCAGAGTATTACAGAAGTGAAGAGCTTCCACGGGTTGGTAAATTTCTACAAAAAATTCATCAGGAATTTCAGTGGCATTAGCGTTGCCTTGACTGACTGTACCAGGGGAAAGACATTTAGTTGGACCAAAGCGGCCGCTGTCAGCTTCGACCAGCTCAAGAAAAAGATCACGGAAGCTCCTATCCTCATCTTACCAGACTTCAACAAACTTTTTACAGTCGAGTGTGATGCTTCCGGGCTGGCCATTGGGGGGGTTTTAAGTCAAGAGGGACGACCCATAGCTTTTTTTAGCGAAAAGTTGAATGACGCTAAACAGAAATATAGCACCTACGATAAAGAATTCTACGCCGCTGTTCAAGCTTTAAAGTATTGGAGACATTACCTCCTGCACAGAGAATTCATTCTAATGACTGATAATCAAGCTTTGAAATACATCAACTCCCAGAATAAGCTCTCCCACAAGCATGTTAAATGGGCTTCCTTTTTGCAGACTTATACCTTTGTTGTGCAACATAGGAGTGGTAAAACTAATGTAGTAGCAGATGCCCTGAGTAGGAGACGACATCTGCTTGTAGTGATGAGCAATGCGCTAGTTGGGTTTGACGAAATGAAAACTGAGTACACAGAAGACCCTTACTTTGCCAAAATTCTGATGATCCTGGATGAGCAGGACCCAGCTGATATGTCTTCGGCTGCAGATTTCTGTTTACTGGATGGTTTCTTATTCAAAGGCTCCTTGTTGTGCATTCCCAGTGGTTCTAGACGCGACAAACTCATAAGAGAAATGCATGCCAATGGGCTGGCGGGACACTTCGGAAGGGACAAGACCTATGAACTAGTCAATGAAAAGTTCTTTTGGCCAAACATGAGAAGAGACGTTAACAGGATGGTGGCTGCCTGTAGGATTTGTCAAACAGCGAAAGGAGGAAGGCAGAACACGGGACTGTACATGCCTTTACCAGTTCCCAAGGAACCATGGACTGATATTTCCATGGATTTTATTTTGGGATTGCCACGAACTCAAAGGGGGCATGATTCCGTGTTCGTAGTGGTGGACAGGTTTTCCAAAATGGCTCATTTTCTCCCTTGTAAGAAAACAAATGATGCTAGTCAAATAGCCCAGCTCTTCTTTAAGGAAGTAGTTCGTTTGCATGGACTTCCAAAGACTATTACAAGTGACCGAGACACAAGATTCCTAGGCCACTTTTGGAGAGTCTTGTGGAAAAAACTAGATAGTATGCTGCAATTCAGCTCAGCCTATCATCCCCAAACGGACGGCCAAACCGAAGTAGTGAATAGGAGTTTGGGGAACCTATTGCGATGTTTAATTGGGGACAACCCTCGCCAATGGGATCTAGTCTTACCGCAAGCAGAATTTGCTTATAATTCCAGCAGCAACAGATCAACTGGTAAATCAGCATTTCAAATTGTCTATGGAGCCAATCCTAAAGGGGTCATGGACTTAGCAGAATTGCCTACACACCCCAATGTTAGCAAAGAGGCTACAGACTTTGTAGACAATATTAGACAGATTCATCAAGAGGTGGAGCAGAAATTAATATCAGTGACAGACCGATATAAGGAAGAAGCTGATCGCCATAGGAGGAGAAAAGTCTTTCAGGATGGGGAGATGGTCATGGTACACTTGAGCAAGAAAAGATACCCTAGAGGGACTTACAACAAACTAAAGCCGAGGAAATTCGGGCCATGTAAAATCAAAAACAGGATTAATGACAATGCCTATCTCCTTGATTTGCCCGAGGATTTAGACATCAGCCCTGTCTTCAATGTGGCTGACCTATACTCTCTGCCTACTGAAGATAAAGAAGGAACCACCACGAGGCAGATAGCTGAAGATTCCCAAGAAAAGGCAGGGAATTGGGTCAGACATTTTCCCAAGAAGAAGCGTGAGAAAATTGAGCGTGTCATAGACACAAAACTCTCTGGAACACGCTCCCAATCTTATAAATTATACCTAGTGAAGTGGGAAGGACTGCCCGATTCTTACAACTCCTGGATCACCGAATCAGAACTGTTTAAACACAGTCAAGACAAATCACCCACCAAGATAGAACCAGGAGGTTCTGAAACTTTAAAAGATGAGGAGGATGATGCGGAGCATGACGAGTGGCGCAGGATCTGAAGGATCCGAACTGCATGTCACCAAGATCCTAGGATTGACACCTAGCAGGCATTTGCCGTTATAAAAGAAGTGTTTACGGTAGTGAGAGGACGGTATTTTTTTTATGTGAAGTTTTGCTCTGTTTTCTGTTAATCAGAGAGAGGCTTCGAGTCAGTAGCTGGGCTCGAGAGCGAATGAATAAAGAGGACCTGCGTGTCCATGGGTTTTCGATGAGGAAATAAAGGGGGCAGAGTGCCCAGTAGATCGACAGATCTGTACTGAATCTGAGTTGTAATACTTTTTTTGTTATTCATAATGCAATGAGGAGTGGCCGGTTTCCAGTGGCCCCTGTCCTTTTCTTCAGTTCCTATATGAATGCTGCCCCCTGGAAAATGTAACCTGTTCAGTTTTTTTTTCTTCTTTTAGTTTGTTTGGTGAGTTGTGGTTGCAGGTATACCCACTGAGAGTTGGGGTCTGCATCAAAGGACCCTATTTTTCGCTGCCGGAAAAGCCATGAATGTTCTAATGAGACTGGTCAGCTTTCCATTTATTCAAGCTTCCATCCTAGTCATTTTGTAATGTATGTATTTGAATTTTGGTTCTCTTTGTTTTCATTTGAAAATGTTACGATCCCTGGACAATTTTGCCAAAGCTTCTAGATTTTTTGTCAAATTGCTCAAGATCAAAATTTTATTTCCTGAATCTTCAATTGTCGAGAACATTACCCTTGAGTCCAACCCATCCTATATGCATAATGAATTTTATAATTATTATTATTTTAGTAAAGGATCTTTAAATATTTTAATCAAAATAATATTTTTTATAAAAAACTTTAAAAACAAATTCATTATTGTTTTACCCATAACTTTTTCAGCGTGTTGCCTACTAGTTCTTTTAAAATCATGAAAGGAGATAAAGTAAAAAGTTTGGTCATGTAAATTTTTTTCTCTTTTGTCCTTTTGTCTCCTTTGGAAATCGAACTCCTTGTCTTAAGCATAGTCCACACTTACCAAGTCACCATTTCATAAACATGGAAGCGTCAAGTCTCTACCCACCGCCATTCTCAAAGCACTCGCTCCATTGTGAACCGAGCCCAAGTGTCCATGCAAGAGCTCACTATTCATGTATTTCCAAACACGCTAAATTTAAGTAAAATTGCTCAAGTTCATGCCGAAAATTGGGAAGCAGTAGCAGAAGGACAATATCGAATGATTGAACTGAGTATAACTGGTCCAGAGGGTCATGCACTTTCCATGCCTTCAATGCTGGAAGCTGAGGGAATTGCTAGAGCCATCCAGTTAGTAGAGTTTGTCAACACTCCTCTGTATGTTGTCCATGTGATGAGCATTGATTCCCTCAATGAAATTGTCAAATCTCGACAATCTGGTTAAAGGGTAATAGGAGAGCCAATAGTTTCCAGCTTAGTCCTCGATTATTCTAAGCTTTGGGATCCTGAATTTAGGATTGTTGCTAAATATGTAATGAGTCCATCTTCAATATGCTCTTTCAACAGGACTTCTACAGTTGGTGGGAACATATCACTGTCCGTTCAACTAAACACAAAAGGAAGTTGGGATAAATTATTTTCGAAAAATTCCGAATGGAGTAAATGGAATTGAAGTGATGATGCACTTAATTTGGGATATAATGGAGAACTCTTTTCAAAGATCAGTGATGGACTATGTTCAAATCACTGGCACAACATGTGCATAGATATTCAATGTATATATAAGGAAAGGGAAAAGTTGAAGTGAGAATTTCAAGAGGTAAAGTTGTTTGGGAACACGACAAATTGGTGATTGAGAGAGGTATCATGGATTGAAATACTCCGGGTGTTACTTGTTGTTCATAAAATATGTGTTTGAAATCATGGATATAAATCCAAGCAGTCAGCGAAATATCAAGCACCTGAGTTGAAGATTAAGTGTCAAGGTAAATGTGTCCGACCCTCATAAAGATCACTGAGCGCTCCAAACAATTTCCACAGAACCATGTGACACAAATGGAGATGCATACCATTAGAAGACCGTATTGCATAATTCAAATTATGCCTTCGATACAGTATCAACGCTAATTAGTGTATGAAGGTTATGGATCGGTAAAATGAGAAATCTCTGTTTGGTAAGGAATTCAAAAGATATTCTACATTCCTTAAACTATAGCCAATATATAGACTTTTTGAAGATCGCCATGGCTTCCAAAATTTTCTTACAAAAATATCGTCTATCAATTTTAAGTAAAAGAAAACCAATATCAAATGATTCTAAATTTCCAAAGTTCAAGACGGCCGAACATGTGTCAAATCGATATTTTTAGTCAAGCATTTCCATATTTGATGGCACAAATATTCTATCAAACCTTCCAGCGACTAAAATGGTTCGAGATTAAAGGCATAATATGAGCAACAAATTGAATAATTTCGAGCACATCAAGGCACATAGTTAGTTTGGGAACATAGCACTTGGAAGCAATTGGATGACAGTCGAAAGTTCAATTCTAGATTCAAGGAAGCAGGTCCATATTTAATGTAAAATTTAGTTCCTGAAGATTGCATAGTAAATCTTTATCTCCAGGTTAGTGGAAGAGTATCTGGATGCAGGGTATCAACTTCAGATCAACAGATCGAGGATTATTTTGAATATTCAATGAGCATTTCCAGGAAGAGGATTTCAAGTAGTTCCAGATCTTTGTAACCATCTCCATATTTAATCTATTTTGGGTTGATGGATAAGATTCGATTCCTTAAAAAGATGGTAGCAGCTTAGATCATGTAACTACTATAAATTTCATCATTTGGTAATGTATAAAAGAGAGGTTTAGTCTAGAATATCGAGAGAGCCATGGGAGGAAGAGACCTAGGTGTTTTGTAATCCCGAGGGGCAATTATTTTTGTAAATTTTGAATTAGAGAACTCCCATGGATTCATGCTGCCTCAATGTCGAGCATGTTTTTTGTCTACTGCAGTCTGATTTATATTTTTAATGGAAAAAAAATTTCAATGGTGATGGTGTCATTGCTAACGACCGACCTTTTTCATCATTAAGCTATAGATTTGAAAGTTGTTCTCATATTGTATTCTGGATATATTTTTGGATTCCTTAAAGCTGATGCCCAGTTTTGACATTTTGGATTCTTCTTTATGTTTTCCAATCGATATCAATGGATTCTTCTGTTTTGATTCCCAATTTGATATTCATATTTTTATATATGTGTGTGCTTAGACTAATGAGACTCCATTCCCAATGGACTAATTTTCTGAACTTTAAAATTATTTATTATAATATAGCTTGTTGCAATCTCCCTTTCTCATTCAGTCTTGTTGATCCATTTACCACCCTCAAATTCAATCATCCATTTCAGATGCCTAAGCTCTATACTCTAGCAGTCAAGTACATATTTTAGGACAAACACCTCCTTCACAAGATATGGAAGACCTTGGGATATGAACATCAAAGGGTTCATATAACAAGGATAAAGGGATGTAGACTCAAGGTAATGGAAATGGGGAAACATTTTTCTAGAGTTTCCTTACTCTCTAGTTTTTTCCTTTCTCATGCTCCACAATGGATCAATATATAACCCTCAAAGGAGGTGGAGGGTCAAATCGGAGCGTTTCCGGTATATGGAAGGCAAAGGATTAATATGGTCGTTACTTGGCAAGGAAAACTCCAAATATTTTTTGTTTTGAGTACAAAACCCGATGTACACAAGATGTAGTGGAGAAACATGCATATACATAGGCTATATTGTTGTTAGGGCACATACATCAACAAAAATGTCTTTTTAAGGGGTTTCCTTGAGCAAGAGGGATGATTTGAGTCTATAGAGGAACATGGAAATGCCATCAAGGCATGTTGCATAAGGTGTGGAAAATCATGCTATAACAGATGCCCCCTAATGTATGAGGTCAAAGGGAAGATCACAATGACCAAAATACATTACAACTCTCAGAAATGGAGTAGTAGAGACCTAGCCGAAAGAACTAGCCACTCATTAGAACTTTACAATGTTGACTTTGTATGCATATTAGTAACTTGAAGTACATAGTAGTTTTATACAATGGAAATGAGTAGGCAGTACATCATAGATATATGTCATCATAGGTCACAACCATAACCCATATACAGTGAGGTCCAATCTCCAACAGAACTGAAGACATTTGGTACAACCTAGGGTACAAACTACTCTTCCATGGGAACTGGGATCTCATAGATACTGTCACGATCACAAATAGTAGCATATAAAATGATGCCACTGTAGCTTGAGGTATTCTACAAAAATCGCCAATGGTGCATGTCCCATCATGTGAATAAAGGTACTGGAGTTGAACATGATGAAACATTGTATGATTACTAGTCATTAAGATATATTGTTAATAGACGCAAGACTACCCACTGATAATGAAAATGGGTGTCAAGGAACCGAGTACATTTTACAAGTGTGAATAAAGGTGTTGAGGTCAAACACTTGCAAAATCCATCGATCATGGGACATTAATGAATTCCGAACTATCGATGACAAGAGGACCTACCACTGATGACTACAAGTCTCAAGGTACTCATATGAATCTAGATCTCAATTTCAGAATAGATGATCTAAATTCGATGGAATAAGATCCGATGGAAGGAGGGAATTAATGAATCCCGCATAAACAAAAACGGGTTACACAGCTAGGATGAAGGATTTGGAAGAACTCAAACGAATAGGATGAACATGAACCATGAACCAATTGCATATATCGTGTGTACCAGATGCAAGTAGTGCAGAGAAGAGACCCTTTGAATAGTAGCCAATGATGAAGACTACTGATAAAAGTGAGGAAACCACCAATAGGGTCTAATGGAATCCAAGGTACATCACGAATCCCAATGTGTGAATAGATGTCTTACTATCAAACACAAGGAAAACCACTCAGTTAGCGACCAATGATGAGATTTCATCTACCGCGTTCAAGGTCACCTACCATTGATGAAAGTAGGTCCAAGGTGCTAGGTAGGACAAAAGTGTCATGTGATCGGAATGTACTGATACAAGGATGGCAACATGCAAATTCAAGAGATCTGAGGAATGGCTGACTCAGGTTTATAAATTTCCTTTGAACAAGTGAATGAGACAAATGGAGACTCAGGAAGCATAGACTTAAGAATGAATTCTGACATAATTATGCGACACATGAGTCATGAACATAATATCCATAGGGGCTGGAAGCTTAACCAATCAAAGGAGTAATATCTTAGTAACACGTTCATCTTCCTAAGGCCATACTAAACCCAAACTATTGACAAATAGAGTCAATATTTGTGCTCTATTCAAAGGTGACACAACAAATTCCAATAAAAGGTGAAGACATTTCCCGTCTGGATTTTTATGTTTTTTAATTTTTTTTGGTCTTTTTCATATTATAAAGCTTGAAAAAGAAAAAAAGAGTGCTTATAATACAAGTTCTAGGGAACGAGTGTCACAGTCAAGCAAACTAGTTCCATGCAGTGGAACACTCCTATGCTCAATGCAAGGAAACACATGCAGGATAAGGACACTCGGGGGGATCTTCCCTCAAGGTCAAGGGTGATCAAGCTGCAAAGGATAACTAATAAGCTCTGCTTGGATAGTACTGAGAAGTGCTTAGGAAATGCAACTTATAACAACGAAGCAGGAGATGACACTTGGATCATAAAGACAAGCAGGTCAATGATATGCATTTATGACTTGAGATAAGCGAGAGTCCCTATGGATGATAGCTAGAATATAAGACAATAATAGATATGACGCTTCAACCCTAAGTGATGGTGAGACTACAAGGGACTCCCATACCTAAGGAGGAAATTCAGAATGTGCACCAAATGACAAAAGGGGTTTAACTAGGGTACCCATGGTCGGGAAGGCCCTACTGTTTAAATAATGACAGTTCTAGAAGCAGCTGGAAGGTTCTGCATCGATAAAAAGAGGGATTGCACCTAAGGTTTATGAATCATAGTCATAGTTCAATGCAATGATGCATGTAGAATGAAGTCCTAACCTATATGACGGGGACGAAATATACCTGCTGGTAGATCATGTTCAAAAAGGTTGAAATTGGTAACCGTCGGAGAAGTCATTCCAAAAAGAACCTTTCATTAAGGAATTGGTCCATTAGACTCATAAAATAATAAAAGAAAGGGTCAAAACTATAGAAAGTGGGTAAATATTTCTACAAATAGTACAAATTTGAACTTTTACCATACCATTTGAGTTTTTTTTACCAAAATAGTGCATTTGTAGCCATTTTTCCCTCTTTCTTCAATCGGTGATTATGGGAGCTACGAGTGATGAAATGATGAGCCTTCTAGACCAAGTAAGTTCCCTCATCACACTCTTCAATTCTATCGGTTTAATATTTTTGGTATTTTGACTTTAATGAAAGCAATTTTTTTTTTGGTGTGATATTAAGTATTAACTCTAAAGTCTTTCTCGGATACATAGGTCCACGACAACTGCATGGATATCCATGACACCAGAATAGAGGTCGAGGAGAGGAGTTATTTGGCGGGGATTCCAAGCATACCTTACAGAATGTGAAGGGTAACCTATCACTATTAACTCGGAGAGTACCAGTGGTGTAGATAGAGGACCTTCCTGAGGCCAGCCATGTAGCTAGGTGTAGTAGGGGTACCCCATCCATGGGTGCGGATTTTCTAGCATTTAGCCAATGTCTTAGGTTGCTATCATGATACACATCCTTCACTAGAGGCTTAGATTCCATGGTTATTCTATATACTGACCATGTATATTTTGAGAGCTATGAGCTCAATGTTTGTACTATGAAACCACATTTTTGGACTTATTTACGACAATGAAAAACCTTTGGTTCTTGGTTCTACTATTATTTGTGTATAAATGTATGATGGAATGAAATACGGTTGCTTCGATTGATTAATTATGAGACAAATGCCAATATAGAATATAATTCGCATATGCATCAACAACTTGATTACAATGTCTTGGTATATGAGTGTATGTGATAAAATTAAAATGTTGTTCCAATAGTCTTATCCATAGGAATCTTCTTAGTAGAGTAGGATCTCTAACACGGTACCAGCCATTCAATTGGGATACAACCAACTGTGAATCCAGGTGGACCTATAAGGAGTGAATTCCATTACAAATGGCATCGCGCAATAGCTCAATGACGATAGTGTACTTGGACGCATTATTCAAGGATGGTCCGAGAAACACACCCCTTGAAGACACACATTGACACTCAGGTGAATAAATGACCCAAACAACAGAAGCTAATTTCTATGTATGACGACTGGCACCATCTGTGAATCCTAGGAATGTTGAAGACTCTGTTGACATGTGACAACCAAGAGGAATCATATAAGAAAACCCAAGACACCAAGAGAAAAGCTAAACTATGAACAAAACTATACAATAATGTACAAGGTACCATCCCAAGCTGGAAACTCAAGCACAGTACAACTTAAGGTAGATCCCATTTCTAGGCTCCTTTGGGACATTCCCTTCATAGTCTTACAACTCATAAGCCCTTTTTTCTAGGACATGCCTCACGATGTAAGGACCATACCACATTGGGTTTAAATTTCCTACCCTCAATAGTTCCTTAGCTTGGTCATACAAAAGGACCAAGTCACCCTCAGTCTACTGCGAGGGATAGACAGACCTATCATATTGAGCCTTAATGCGATGTTTGTTAGCTTCAATGGACACAGTTGCATCTCGATGCTGCTCATCAAGATGCTTGAGGTGGATTACATGTTTTTCTAAGTCCGTCGTGTCAGAAAGGAACTTGATGGCTAGCTTCAACGAATGGATTCCGCATTCAACTGGAAGGATGAACTCTACACCATGAACCAATTGAAAAGGTGAGAAACCGGTGGAAGTATTAACCGCGGTTTGATACACCCATAAAGAAGGATATAAAATAATGTGTTAATTAGACTTGCTTTGTTTGACGATTTTATGTAGAATGCCTCGACCCGACCATTCACATGGGGATAATAAGATGATGAATGATCTTGTTTAAACCCAAGCCTCAATGTTAATTCCGTCATCATTTTGTTTTGGAAGTGAATGCCATGGTCAATGAAAATCTCCTTCGGGACACTGAACCAGGCGATAACATGATTGAACACAAAATGAGTTGCAGTCACACCATTGGATTTGACAGTTGACATGTAATGTCCCCAGTTTGACCCCATGGCATTAAATTGTAAATGATGTAATATTGTTATAAAATCGTGGCGAGGAGCTCAAGGCCAAGGCCCCGCCATCGATTTAGTGATGCATATGGTTTATGTGCTAGCCAGGCACATTGAAATTGTAAATATGCATTTTAACAAATACCCACAACTAGCTATGCAATGCAACAAAAGATGGGAGCATGATTTTACAAGGAATTGGGAGGGAAAACATTCAAACCCTTGAGCCAACCAAGTCAATCCAAGTGTCAATGAGAGAACCAATCAAACCCTCAACTACCCATGTTGACTTTTGTACCCAATCATTGATTTCTCCCAAGAATTGGTTTAGGTAGTTAATGCCTTGGGGAATGGGAGGTATGGATGTCCAAATTCGGGTATGGACAAGCCACCCTGCATGGGAAATCGATTTTTGCTTCTTGGGCAAGAAAGGAGCCATGAATTGCTCCCCAAGCCATTATCCATCAACCAATTTCTCTCCCTCACGAGGGGGATCTACCTGGGTGTTTTCCAGCCATGTTTATGGGTGTTCTCCTTGATCCTCAGCTAGGATAAGGGCGTTTTTGTATTGTATACCAGTGGGGAAGATGGAATTCGAATTGGGGTTCCATAAAGACCATTCTGGCTGTTAAATGCTGAGATGGTTGGGGAGAAATTGTCTTTCCTCCCCTGTGAATGTTTTTCCTCATCCCACAATCTGTTTTTGGATGGAAACAATTTGGCGAAAGCCCAAACCCATGGCCATCCTGATGGTAAATCCATTTCTTTGGCTTGAGCTTGAGTGTAAGCCTCCAGGGTTCAAATGTAGCCTGATAAAACCAGCTGTGGACTGGCTTGGCTCAGCTGAAATGATTAATTGGCTGTGAATGAGTGAATGTCCCCTTTTCCTTGTAAGAATCATGCCCAGCTTGGGGGTGGCAGTTGTGTTGAGAGCTTGATGAACACAACTGGCCTATGGTTGGGTGGAACATTGCAGCGACATAGCTAGTTGTTTGGGACCAATTGCACAATGAAGATAAGTGTTTTTCTGTCTATGTATTTACTTCTGCAATGCATTAATTTGATGACTGTTTTGATATGCTGGATGGGAATGAATTGTGTATGGATTAGTTTCAATTCCGCTGTGCATATTGCTTGATTTGTATCTGCACACCAATGTTTTTTATTCATATGATTCTAATGACTGGATTGAGTTTTATGAAAAGCCCCATAGATTGTTATCATTTTCCCTCTCTTATTGGGTCAGTAGGTGGGTACATTACATTTTGGTATCAAAGCTGCTGGTTGCAGCATTGCGACTTTATGGGCTACCTATCATAGTTGCAGAGGTAAGTATGCTTCCTGCTCAGCACTGATAGTTAAGAAAAATTTCAAAATTTTTCTAAGTGTCTATGAGTTTCTGCCAAAAACTGTGCCGGCGAATCTTGGCGAGTTCATCTACAACAGCGGAGGAACTCGGCAAGTTCGTCTGCAATGGCAGAGAAACTCAGCGAGTTCATCCGCAACGGCAAAAGAACTCGGCGAGTTGCGCCGACAAAGTTGCGGAAGTGCCAGGGAAAGGAGGAAAAATTTCAAAATTTTTCCAAGTGTTTTCGGCGGAAGAACTCGGCGAGTTGGCCTGAAACTGCGGAAGAACTCAGCGAGTTGGCCCGAAACTGCGGAAGAACTCGATGAGTTGGTCCGCAACGTCGGAAGGACTTGGCAAGTTGGTCCGAGATTGCAGGAAAAATCGGCAAGTTGGTCTGAAATTTTTTCTAAGTGTCTTTCGGCGGAAAGAATGCGTAAGTTTTTGCCGCAACAGCGGAAAGATAAAAGTTTTGGGCTGAAATGGCGGAGAAAGTTAGTGAGTTGGTCCGAAATTTTTCTAAGTGTTTTTCGGCATCAAGGAAGAAATTTCGAAAGAACTTGGCGAGTTGCTCCAAAACAGCAGGAGAACTGGGAAAGTTCGTTCACAAAGTCGGAAGAGATGGGCGAGTTGCTCTGCAATGTCGGAAGGAACTCGACAAGTTGGTCCACAACGGATCGGAAGGAAAAATTGAGTTTTCAATTGGAAGAACTCGACGAGTTGGCCCGAAACAGGTTGGAAGAACTCACTGAGTTGCTCCGAAACAGGAAATTTCAGTGGCTTTCCAGGAAGATTTTTCAGGCGTCGAAAGTTGAAAATGCCATGGAAGCAACACGGGGGCAAGCCCCCTTGACCCCCGTCATTCCCCGGAGACAGTTGTTGTAAGTGTGAAATGTATTCTTGAAATAAAGAGCAAGAATTGCATAGAAGGGGTTGTGAAATCTCAGTAAGAGTAATGGGTTGTAATACCCATTATGGAGGATGAAAGGGAAATTCCTTACCTTAAACTATTTTTGTTTATAGCATAAGAATTGCATATTTGGAAAATATCAATAATGCATGTTATACACGTATGTATATATTGAATTGCTAATTCGTGAGAAGATCATAGCTAATGAATCCTTGTGTGCTTGGTAGGGAAGCCAAGAAAAGGATCAGCTATGATGTGGAGGAGGAACTCCATGTCATGATGATGAATTGGAAAGGGAGAATTCCTTAACTCCTCCATTTCTATTATATTTATATTTCCTGAGTTGTCTATATTGAAAATTATGGCATAGGGATGCTGGAAATGAAAAAGGATAGATAGATGAAGTGAATATGTACTAGATGGCATATTGCACAGTGCATGTGAAAATGTTTTTTGCATATATATGATATTGCATATTGGTAAAATAGTGAGGTTTTACATATGCAATAAGCCACTTAAGATAATGATTGTGGTGGCTAATAATTAGTTGTGTTCGTATTGGTTGTATGACCAAAGACAACCAAAGCATGGCTAAGGATGTGGATGATGTTGTTGCATATGACCAAAAACCTTATGAGGAAAGGATGGTGCAACAAATCTATGATCATGAGGTTGGAAAAAGGATTGTGTAGCCTTGGTAAGAGGCCAACCGATCAGGTAACATCAAGTGATGTTAATGACAGCCATGCAGGTAATGGTTATTTATGCTTAATTGCATGAATGATTGAAGGAGGATTTGGTGAGATTCCTTCAACTATGTTTAAACAATGTTGATTGATTTGCATGTAGTATTGTGTGCCCGAATGTGAATGTCAACCTACCAAGTATGGTGAGGTGTGGGTAAATGAAGGCAATGATCCTTACACCCTATAATTGCTTAGAAATCTCAATGCATTCATATGAAATCATATCATGCCATTTGTGGATGTTGGTTGTGAAGTTTTAACAACCCAAGCAAGTGATGACTTATGGTCCCGTTATAATGTATGTCATATGAGAGAGACATGGTTAGGCCATAATATGTTTGAAGGCATAATATTCGTGAATTAATGCAAGGTTGCATTGAGGGGATGTGCATTAAAAATATTTTTCACAATCTCGTGGTTATGCACGAAATGGTGATCTATTTAATGAGCTGTTGTGAATGCAGGAGAATGATTGAATATAGAAGGTAGACATGTTGATGGGATACCAAGAGTGCTATGTTGGAAGGACATAATTGCATGAAATGTGAAGTAATGAGTATTTACTGTTTATCTAAATTGCATGGATAGTGTGACTGTGTCTTTCAATTTTTAATGCATATATAGAGATGTATATATTTCATTGCATTTAAAATGTTAACAACTGAAAGTGTTTGAATTATTGAGCGTTATAATTCTGAGATCACTTCAGTGACTATTGTAGCAATGAAGAGAGTATATGCATACATACTCACAACGTGTTTGGCTGATTGAAATTTCAGTTTTTAGGTAGAAAAGTCTTGCGTATGGCAATGAGGATAAGTCCATAGTAAAGACAAGGATCTACCATGTGCAGAAGCCAAAGGTTATGAGAAGGTTCTCATGGTTGTAAGTTATGCATGAAACAAATCTGAAAATTGTTTGGTTTAAGTTTATGAGAATAGTCTCATGGTTGCAAATCTAATTTCTGTAGGAAAACAGATTTACAAATTTCAGATTTGAGAATTTGCCGATAATTGCTAATGACTGTTTGGCTTATATAGAATTGTGTCAGGAGGACATGTTGTAGGTGGATGTTCATGTATGGTAGCAATGGTGAAACCATAATGGACAGAGTGATACCACTTACGAGAGCCAGACAATATGAGGATAGCCTCATTACTAAGCAAATTCATTTCTGTAGGAGACAGAATTGTAAATTCATATTGAATTTAATTATTAATGACATTGATTGGTTATGAAACAATCGGATTTGAAGCTTATTGCTAAATGTTGCTGACTGTTTGGATATTTGATAAGTGTGCCAGGATGACACATTGCAGGAAGACCATGTGTGATGGCCTGCAAAATCCAAACTAGATGGGAAGGATCCCATGCTATGGAAATGGGTTTCGGGTGAAACACCATTGTAAATGTTGATAATGTCTCAGCTGAACTGCATGTTGGTAAAGCATGTGAGTGAGACAGTAAAATTATGCCAAGAAGGCATGTGTGGGTTAAGGAACATAAAAGGATTGGGGTGGCAAACCGAAGGACTGTTGACTGAGAGAAGGGAGCCCCCATTCTTCGCCATTAAAGAAAGATACATATGTAAAAAGAATGAGTATTCGGTAACCCTAACTAAGAATATACCTGTCTGGTTATTAGATTTGATATGCATAGAATGTTTCATTGTTTCATTATTATTCCAGACTGCTTGAGTATGATTAGGTCCTACATGGCTCACATCGGAAAGGGATGCATACCTTTCAGATGCTGGGTTATGTTAGGGTTGCCAATATTGACTACACCCTAAGGGAATGGACGCATTCTTGGTGTTTCAATACTTGATAGTGAATGTTATGAAATATAGTTACAATTTTAGAGCAGCAATACTGATGAGTTTGCTTATCCTCCTTGTGCTATCAGCTTACATAGATGCAATTTGGTGTTGCATGTAAGAGGCAAAGTGAAGAAAGGGTGCTCAAGAGGACTGTATGGGCAATGGTAACCTTTCTACGCTCACACTAAAAGACACTATGAGGAAGTTGCGGGGTTTTCACCTTCTTGGTTTTCCCCGATGAAACTCTGTGTCTCTTGTGTGATTTCTTTTGTGTTTATGATTGATATGTTGCACATGCATTCGTCAGGGTTGTTCACTTTCTCCTCTACTATTCCTGTTGGTTATTGAAGGCTTAAGTAGATTGATCTCACAAGCTAAACAGGAGGGCAAAATTATTGGTATCAAAATTGCTAAAGATTTCTATATTACACATGTATTGTTCGTTGATGATGTTCTACTTGTTGGTTTGGATACTGTTTCGGAATGGAGACATTTCCAGAAGATTATTTCTTTATTCTGCAAGGCTTCTGGGATGGCTGTTAGTATCAGAAAATCTTGCTTTTATGGGAATCGTATTTCGGAGGACAGGATGCTGGAGATTCAGAACTTATTGCCCTATAATTTCTGTTGTATTAGTGAAGGTTTTAGGTATCTGGGGTTCACCCTTAAGCCTAATGGATATTTAATCAAGGATTGGGATTGGCTCATCAAGAAATTTGAGAATCGTATTTCCAACTGGACATATCGACTGTTGTCGATTGGGGGGAAGTTAACTTTGGTAAAATCTGTTCTGATGGGAACTCCTGTGCACTGGCTCTCTCTTTTGCCCATCCCTTGCTCTGTTATTAATTCCCTGCGTAGGTTGATGTTCAACTTTTTATGGTTTGGAGGCTTATATAAGCATAGTCTGGTGATGGTGGGGTGGGAGAGGATTTCTATGCCAATGGATGCTGGTGGTTGGGGCATCCGTGATCTGTCGGTTTTTAGTGCAGCCTTGAGATTAAAAAGCCCGTGGCGTGCTATTTTTGGCAACACATTATGGTCGAGACTCATACATCAAAAATATATAAAATTAGAGGTCTCACATTGGCTTAGAACTCCTGCAAAGAAGGTTAGAGGCGTTTCCCCCATGTGGAACGGATTTTTGAAGGTCTATAAATGGCTGGCATTGGAGCTGAGTTGGAGAGTCGGTTGCGGGAAAGAGGTTGCAATTGGAGTTGACCCAATTGTGGGGATGAAGGACTCTTACTGTTTATCTTCAAATCTGGTACAACAACTGCGGGCTGGAGGTTATGTTACGTTGAATTCCATTGGAAATACTTATCCAGGTCACTGGCTGTCTGAAGTCAACCTTCAGTTAAGTCCTGACTATACTATAGAATGGAGGGAATACATTCACAATCTGAATATTAATGGCATTCGGCTCAGCGAGGGTGCTGATACTGTTGTCTGGTGTGGGAATGAATCTACTGGGTCTGTTACTGTGAGCTCAGCATATAACTATCTGATTAAAGGAAGGTGCATCTACCCGAAGCAGTGGTGGTTCGATAAACTTTGGCATTGGCACTTACCGCTCAAATTGAAATGCTTCTTTTGGCTGGTACTATAGGATAGGCTGAAGTCCTGGGAGAATCTTCAATTAATGGGATGGGTCGGTCCCAGTATGTGTATCCTTTGCCGTTGTAATTTGGAATCTACTAAGCATCTTTTTCTGGAGTGCTCCTTTACCTTGGCGCTTTGGGAACATTTATATCAATTCTTCGATATAAAAGTTAGATGGGCTGGAGAATATATTGCTAATTCTCTGAATCAATGGCGATCAGACTGTAAGGAACATCAGACTTTGCCTATCTATATCTGCTGGGTGATATGGAGGACCAGAAATAAGGCTATATTTGAAGATATTCCACCCCGGTTGCAGCATGTGTTTGAGACTGTTATCAGCTATTATTCGAATTTACAAGTGGAGGGAAAGACTCGGGGTCTTAGGAACTTTGGACAGTTTAATTTCACATTCATGCGTCCCATATTGTTGATGGTGCATCTGATTCAGGTGAATGTGGGGCTGGGGGTATCATTTATCTTAATTGTGAACACTATTTTGCATTGCAGATGAAATGTGGAAAAGGCTCCAATATGAAGGCAGAAATTATGGCATTATGGTGTGTGGCCAAGGTGGCAAATTGTTTTGGGTTATCGAATGTACTTATATTCGGCGACTCACGTGTCACTATTAAGTGGGAATTGGGGGAATATCAACTGAATGTTTTACAATTGACTTATTGGTGTGACCGGGTTAAGGAGGAACTTATGAAGCTGGGACAATTTACTTTGGAGCATATTTATCGGGAACATAATGTTCAGGCGGACCTTCTCTCCAAATCGGCACTGGATGCTGCTAAGGACTACATTGTGTGGGAGGAATACTTAGAGAACCAATGTGTAGACACTGGCATCTTTTACTACTGAGATTGAACTTGTGTTTTTTGTTTATAAGTTTTAGTTCTACTATTTTTGATAAATCTGTTTACAGCTATATGCTGGGCCAAGGACCTTTGGTCTGTTTTTGGTTTTGGATGTATAAGTTATTTACTGATATATACTCTCTTGAGGGAGGCTGATCCTTTGATACTGATTTACGTATTATCATGTACTATTTGATTCAAGGTTGAATATCAATAGTATGCTTTTTTCTCGGGAAAAAAAATGTTATTCTCTTAGTGATCCTCAATGATAATGGAATGAAATTATCGAAAAATTAACATGGTATCAGAGCTAACCTAAGAAGAAGGCACTATGCAGCTGCGGAAGCTAGGGCTTCTTAATATTTTGGTTTCTCTTCATATATCATCAAAGACAGGAGGCTAGATTCACTCTCCTTGGAAGGGTGCATCTTTCTGTCGAAACAGAATTCAATTCTGAGTTGTTTTAGTTTTTGACCTAAAAATTGGGGTTTCCACAAAAAGTGGAATTTCTGAAATCTAAGACCATATCTGGAAGCTCCTTGGAAAAATCGAATTTTAGAGCTTTGGATCGAACTTTTTGGTTAGGTGAAGCTCCGGGAAACTCAAACCCTAATTTAGGGTCCTCCCTAGTGAATCCGAGAGATTGAAAAGCATTTATGAGGGGTGAAACTTTATAGAATTCAAATTCTGAGTATACCAGCTTGATCAGCTCATCAAGGTGCATCTTTCTATACTTTCATAATCTTGAAATTCAAATTTTTAATATTTAGGGTTTCTCTGACAAACCCTAATCTAGCTCCAGATCCAGTTTTCAGCAAATCAAATGGTAAGACCAAAAACTTTCTATTTCCATTTGAAGTACTCTTTAAAATATCTCACCACACCAAGCTTGAGGATGAGCTTGAAGGAGCTGATAACTTTCGAGCCTGGAAGTATAGGATTGGGTTAATCCTAGGAGAAAATGAGTTGGACACCTACATAAAAGAAAAGGTCCCAGTTCTAGAGGGAGATGAGGCTAAAACCTTACACAAGAAGAACTTGATTAAATCCAAGAGAATCATTGTTGATTCTATAAAGGACCATCTCATACCCCATGTGTCTTCCCTAAAGACACCTAAGGAGATGTTTGACTCTTTGACCAAGTTGTTTGAAGGAAAGAACAAAAATTGAAAGATGACCTTGAGGAATCAATTGAAGAATATCAAGATCCAGAATGCGGACACTATGCAGTCTTATTTCTCAAGGGTCTCTTAGATAAAAGAACAACTTGAAGTTGTGGGAGAAGATATAGAGAATGTAGAAGTGGTAATGACCACTCTTAATGGCCTTCCTAGGTCATGGGATTCCTTCATCCAAGGAATTTGTGCTAGGAGGAAACTTATCTCTTTCAGTAGACTGTGGGAAGAATGTTCACAGGAAGAAGCTTGGATTGTAGCTCGAGAAGAGAAGATGGGGAATGAAGATCAAGCTCTTACAACTCACACTAAGCGAAGCAAGTTCAAGAGGGAGAAATCTCATAATAAGAATCATTCTCATTTCCATCATAAGAACAAAGATCTCTCCCATATTGGATGTTACTCTTGTGATGAGAAATGACATTATGCCTCAGAATGTCCTAAGAACAAAAGGAACAACAACAAAAAATTCAACAAGAAGAAGAAGGGAAGCAGGAAGAGATTTCATGCTCATGCTGCTGAGGATGATGAACCTCCCAAGAAGAAGGCTAGAGCAGAAAGTGATGACTCATCTAGTGAAGATGAATATGTTCTAATATCTGCTCTCACAGGTACTATCTCTCATGGATGTAATGATTGGCTCATTGATAGTGGGGCTTCTAAACACATGACTGGGTTTAAAGAATATTTTGTAAACCTATCTGAACATGAGTCACCCCATAAGGTGAAACTTGGGGATGACTATCAATATCCTATCAAAGGAAGTGGTGAAGCCTCCTATAAACTAGACTCTGGGAAGTCTTTGAAGATGAAAGATGTTCTATATGTACCTGGGCTCAAGAAGAATCTCCTATCCATATAATATTTGGATGCAAAAGGAATTAGAGTTGCATTTGTAGATGGCCAAGTACTCATGTGGCCAAAGGGTAAGACCATGGATGATGCAGTATTGATTGGAGAGCAAGAGGGAGGATTGTACAAATTGAAGGGACAACCTGAACATGCCATGGTACATGAGTCCATGGAGCCAAGTGAACTTTGGCATAGAAGGCTTGCACATATGCACTATAGAGCATACTAATTACAAGCAAAGCTGTAGAAGGTCTTCCTGAAATCCAGTCAAAGCATGAAGGTGTTTGCAAAGGATGTGCAAAAGGAAAGAACACAAAGAAGGCACTTCCAAACAGTGAAAGTAAAGCAAAAGGAATTTTGGAGATTATCCACTCCGATGTATGTGGACCAATGTCATCCAGTTCTCTGAGTGGGTATGTATACTATGTTTATTTCATTGATGATTTCTCTAGGAAGACTTGGGTTTACTTCTTAAAGAATAAAGATGAAGTGTTTGATAAGTTCAAGGAATTCAAAGCCTTGATAGAAAATCAAACAGATAAGAAGATTAAGACTTGCAGATCTGACAATGGTGGAGAATTCACTTCAGGTGATTTCAAGAAGTTATGCAGTGATTCAGGGATTAAGAGGGAGTTGACTGCTCCTTACAATCCACAACATAATGGAGTTGTAGAAAGGAAGAATAGAACTATCATGGAAGAAGCACGGGCAATGCTTCATGACCAGGAACTGCCTATGCATCTATGGGAAGAAGCAGCTAGGACATATGTGTATGTACAAAACATAACACCCCACAAGATACTTGACAACAAGACACCAAAAGAAGTTTTCTTTGGTAAGAAACCAGAAGTAAGCCATCTCAGAATATTTGGTTGTCCAGTATACACACATTCCAAAAGAAAAGAGGACAAAGCTAGATCCTACAGGAAAGAAGGGCATCTTTGTGGGTTACAGTGAAAACTCGAAGGCTTACAGAATATACTTTCCAGGGTTCAAGAAGATTGACATCAGTAGGGATGTAACATTTGATGAAGACCCAACATACATCAAATCAAGGAAGGCACCTATTGAAGATCATGTAGAACCAAAGGAATCCAGATTTCAAGACATCACTATGAATGAAGCAATTCCAGAAGCAGTTCGTGAAATTGAAGATCCACAAGAACCTGTAGATCCACTCCGTGAGAAGAACTCTCACAAGAGTAAACCTGCATGGGCTAGAGAGCTCATCCAAGATGCAGAAAGGTATGGTATTCTAGAAGAGGAACACAGAGAAAGGAAAAGGACAAGATCACATACCAGTTATGTTGCCTTACTCTGTGACATTATGAACAAAGAACCTTCCAGTTATGAAGAAGCAGCGGAAAAGAAAGAATGGAAGGATGCCATGGTCGAGGAGTATTAGTCGATCATGAAGAATGATGTTTGGGATGTGGTCTCAATACCTAAAGGGAAGTCTATTGTGAATTCCAAGTGGATCTACAAGATCAAGCATGCTGCAGATGGTAGCATAGAGAAATACAAGGCAAGGTTTGTAGCTCATGGCTTCTCACAGAAAGAAGGAATAGACTATGAAGAAACTTTTGCTGCTGTAGCCAGATAAACTTCCATCATAACAGTACTGGCTCTGGCTGCAGTGATGAAGTGGAAGATACACTAGATGGATGTCAAGACAACTTTCTTGAATGGCGTAGTCGAAGAGGAAGTGTATGTGGAGCAGCCACTTGGTTTTGAGACACATGACACAGAGTCATATGTGTGCAGGTTGAATAAAGCCTTGTATGGCTTGAAGCAAGCTCCTAGAACTTGGTATGGTAGGATGGACAGTTTTCTATCCAATTTGGGCTTTACCAAGAGTAAAGCGGATTCCAACCTTTACTACAAGGTTGAGGAAGGCAATCCAATGATACTACAATTGTATGTGGATGACATGTTTGTTATAGGTGAGGATAGATTGATTGCTGATACAAAGAGAAAGCTTGATGCCGAGTTCGAGATGAAGGACTTGGGGATGATGCACTACTTTCTAGGCATGGAGGTGTGGCAGAGTGCAGATGGAATATTCCTTGGACAAGGGAAGTATGCAGTAGAGATCCTGAAGAGGTTCGGGATGATGGAATGAAAGGCCATGGCCACACCTATGGAATCGAACTTGAAGCTTCTGTGTGATGCTTCATTTGAGTCGGTTGATGTCACTATGCACCGTCAAATGATTGGATCCTTGATGTACCTGGCGAACACAAGACCGGATATTTGCTTTGCGGTGAACACATTGAGCCAGTTCCTGATGGATCCCAGAGGTGTTCACCTAGTTGATGTAAAGCATATTCTAAGGTACCTTAAGGGTACAGTTGATTATGGTCTTATTTATGATGTGAATCAAAAGTTTAACCTAGAGGGTTATGTTGATTCGGATTGGGCAGGTGTTAACACCTAAAAAGTGATCCCCACACCTACAAGTCAGTCCCCTACGCTGCCAGGTCAACCATGTCATCATGCTCTGAACAAAGGAAGTTTGAGTCTACCCATTTTTTGACCCAGTTATTTCCCATCCCCACAAGTATGTCAGTCCTACCAGCAATACTACATCACTTCAGTTCTACACCTCGTGCTCCTATCAAGGAAACATCATTGCCTTGTTAGTTGCTGGTCTCCCTCTGTCGATGACAACCACATTGATTCCAGAGGATAGACCTAGAGGTCCCTGTGTCTTGGACTCATTACCATTTATGATGAGTGCCTACGAATCATTTCGAGAGGAATCCTCAGTGCCTCTCCAAATGGTTGTTTCTCACATGCTCGACTTCAACACCTTGATCGCATCGTTGAGACTCGCACAGGGTATTGGTCCGTTCAGTTATTAGTCGAAGACCCTGGACACTACCTGACTCCTCCACATTTGAGAGTCTACCTATGGATACAACCAGTTACATTTTTTCTATACATATCCGGGTTGCGTATGGCGACAGTATTCAGATGTACCCCAGTTTTATACTCCCTCGAGTATACAGATACAAATACTTCTCAGAGATGGCTCACAGTCTTTGAGTCCCTACAGATGTTGGACACCTTCAGTTTCAGCAGTTCAACAGTTATTCCGTTGTATCAGTTATTGAGATCAGCCATGATCATGAGTATATCCCACAATAATGTCCCCTCTGGACCATTATGATGTACCAGTATATTTCTTCATGTATTAGATCCCCCTTCTTGGGACTAATTGTTTTGTATATGCCTTGATACGAGCATGGGAATGCCCGCCTCGTCCTTTATCAGAGATTATACCTCATTCATTTTGAGGCCATGTAATATTTTTTGTTTTTTTGCAGCTTCCAAGGGCCGCGGCTCCAGTCTCCAACCGGTCTCTTCTCTCCCCTAAACCCCAGAAAACAGGACAAAGAACTATGATGTCTATCGGCCATACGATGAGCTCCTGCCCTCACACATCAGGGGGCAATATGTTAACACCTAAAAAGTGCTCACTAGCTCATTCCCTTACTCACATGACCCATTTGTCCATTTGTCCACTTTTCCACCATCTGAGCCTCTGAAACCAACAAAAGGTCACCAAAAGACCTTAGTACACCCCTTTTTCCATTAAAAAAGATTATTTTTCCAAGAAAATCATAAAAAACCCTCAAAAATGGTCCAAATTCCCAAAAATATTAAAAAGGGAATTAAAACATTATTTTTATTCAAAAAAAGGAAAAAGGAGGGAAAAGTACCTAAACCATGTTGGTCAATACCATTTGGTTTCCACAAAACCACAAATGGTATTCCCCACCACCAAAACCTATAAAAAGGTGGTAGGGGCTCCTCATTTTACCATCCTTCCATTATCTCATCCTTATGCTGCTGAAATCTCCCCTGAGCACTTTTAGCCATTGAAGCAACCTTGGAGAAGGAGACCTCTTGGAGTTTGGAGCTACTCATCTTGGGAGTTGCTCAACATCAACCTTCACCATTGAAGGTAATATCGCAAGCACTTGCTTGCCCCCCATTTTTTAATACAAAAAATTATTTCTTATGTTTCTTGTTCTTGATTTTGAAATGTTTAAATTATTTGCTTAGATTCTTGCTTAGATCCATGAATAGTATTGTTTATTTAGTTTATTGTTTTTATTTCTATTGAAACTGCTGCTACTAGTTAGCAGGTGCCCATAGCACTAAGCCTGGTTGCAAAACCGGGCCAACAGCAGGAAGTGCTACAGATAGGAAGAGCACTTCTGGGTGCTGCTTCAGTATGGGATCAGGTGTGATCTCTTGGTTTAGCAGGAAGCAGTCCTGCGTAGCATTGAGTACAGCCGAAGCAGAGTATGTTGCGGCTTGTTTGGCCAGTTGTGAGGAAGTATGTCTTAGGAAGCTACTGTATGAGTTATTTGATCTCCCGTTGGATGCTACTGGTATATTTTGTGACAACCATAGTTGTGTGAAGCTGTCTGAGAACCCAGTGTTCCACGATAGGTCGAAGCACATAGAGATCAAATATCACTATATTAGGGATATGGTGCAGAGAGGAGTAGTGAAGCTCCTGTATGTTGCGACGGATAAGCAGGTTGCAGATGTGTTGACAAAACCACTAGCCAGAGTGAAGTTCGAGTACTTCAGGGAGAGGCTTGGTGTTATTCAGATTGAAGATACTTCAAGGAAGAAGTGACGGGACACATTTGAAGGGGCCATTCCAAGCATGGTGAGAGGAGGATCCTTTCCATGGCTATGGATGTAAGCGCTATGTGATGAGCATCAGGACGATGCTCCAGTTACTGCTTTGGATATGCACCAGTTGGATGTTGTGTATGATCAGTTGGATCATGTATATGTATATGCATCAGTTGGATGTTGTGTATGATCAGTTGGATTATGTATATGTATATGCATCAGTTGGATGATGTGTATGATCAATTGGATCATGTATATGTATACGGATCAGTTGGATGCTGTGTATGATCAATTGGATCATGTATATGTATATGTATCAGGTGGATACATTGTATGATTAGGTGGATCATGTATGTATATGTATCGGGTGGATACATTGTATGATCAGGTGGATCATGTATGATGATGTGTATCAGGTGGATACATTATATGATCAGGTGGAACATGTATGATGATATGTATCAGGTGGATACATTGTATGATCAGGTGGATCATGTATGATGATATGCATCAGGTGGATGCATTGTATGATCAGGTTGATCATGGATGATGAGCATCAAGACGATGCTCCAGATGATATGCATCAGGTTGATGCCGTGATGATGATCAGTATGATCATGAGTATCAGATTGATACTCCGTGGTCGTGGTTAGGTTGTGCAGGTAGAATAGAAAAGATCCTGGGAAATCCGAATAGGTAGAGCTATGTGCTCGTAACATCCTGGGATGCTCTTTCAAGGTTTTGCTACAGTTTTGCATAGAAAATATCCTCGAGATATGGACAGGTAGAGCTGTGTGCTCGTAATAGCCTGGGATTCTCTATAGAGATCTGGACAGGTAGAGCTGTGTGCTCATAGCAGCCTAGGATGCTCTATAGAGATCCAGATAGGTAGAGCTGTGTGCTCGTAACATCCTGGGGATGCTCTTTAAAGGTTTTGTGAAGGCCACATGTAAAAGATCCTGGGAGATCCAGACAGGTAGAGCTGTGTGCTTGTAAAATCCTAGGATTGTCTTTCGAGGTTTTTTTGACGCACGTAATTAGTCCTGGGATCCACAGTATGGACAGTGATGATGATGAAGACCTATAGGTGGTGGGCCTACATCTAACATGAAAAAGGGTTGGCTCTATAGAACTTCCTATGACGAGCAAAATTCAGAGATAGCCTAGTGATCGAGATGTTGAGTACAGTAGCTGTGATGATGATGATGCTTCGTGATCCAGAGATGATGATCCAGCTCCATAATTGAAGACTTGTGCCAATATTTATTGATGACCCGTGACGAAAGAATACCTTCCTAGTTAAGAGGGAGTATTGATGTATTTGTAACTTCGGAAGATATTCTTCTATGTATTACATTTGTACTTTATTGTATATCCCACAAAGATGTATTATTCCTCTGATTGGAAGTGTCGTCATTTGTATTTGTAAGTGTCGTCATGTGCATCGACAAGTGTCTTCATTTGTATTGATGGGTTGTTAGACCACCAGTGAGGGGTCGACCCTGATTAGGTCATGTGGTTGGGTTATTAGATTTGAGTAGCAAGTCGGCCCTAGTGAATTAATTGGTAGGTCAAGTCAAGTATAAATAAGAGGGGTGTGTCCCTCATTCTATTCACTCACTTCTCAAGCTCGCATAACTAAGATAGAAAGTGGTGCACTTGTGGAGGAGGAGGAGCATCTGCTAGAGACATCTTATTGGGTTTGATCATTGTGATCTTGCACTTGAGTTTATTCTATCTCTGAGGAAGTTGCAGGGTTTTTCACCTTCTTGGTTTTCCCAGGTGAAACTTTGTGTCTCTTGTGTGATTGCTTTTTTGTTTATGATTGATATGTTGTACATGTTATTCTCTTAGTGAACCTGAATGATAATGGAATGAAATTATCGAAAAATTAACATCAACAACTCTTGGGAGTGGAAAAGTTGCTTTTCCAATTCACAAGCATGCTCATAAAATGGTGCCATTGCTTTTTTTGGTGATTAAGAAAATTTGAGTTTCTCCATCAAGGACTCCTTTTCTTTAGTCAATTCATCCATCTGAGCTTTCCAACATCCCTTTTCAATTGTCAGAGATTTCACCTTCTGATCTAATTGAGTTTCCTTACTTTCTAGCTCCTTAATTAGAGCTTGGAAATATGCCTTTTCTCCTTCCATTATTACTAATTTCACATTTAAAGAATCTTTTTCATCCTCAATACTCTGAAGATCTAGTAAAATAATTTCCTTTTCTGCTTCCATGGTATCTCGCTTCCTTTTCATTTTGATCCCTTCACTTCGAGCTTGTACTAGGTTGTCTTTTAATTTGATCATTTTGGCTTTGTCGCCTTCTAAGTCATCGAGTAATTTATCTATATTTTATGCATTTGCTTGCGCTGCAGCAACATTTACAGAAGCTGTGAATTTTGAATCTTTGTTAATACCCTCTAATAAAGTACTTTCCCGAACAATCACAATATCAGGATTGGTACCAATTTTCAATCTCTTTTCAATTCTCTTTAGGATGGTCTTCCTTTTTGGATAAAAAACATTAGTATAAAGTTTATCTACGGAATGTTTCCTTGAAGGCGTGAGTCCAAGATCAACCAATGGAAGAATACGATCTCCAATAAGTTATTTCTGGATTAGGATCAACAGGATTATCTACATTCATATCTTGTTGATCCTGATTTTCTTCTTGATTCCTATTTTCTTCCAAAGATTTCTTTATCTTTTTATCTTATTCCCTTTTCTTGTTAGCTTCATCTTGTAACCTCTTTTGTTCCTTCTCTGCATCTTCCTTATTTTGTCTTTCTTGTTCTTCTTTTATTCTTCCCTCCTCTTCTCTTTGTCTTCTTTCTTCCTCTTTCTTATCTAGTTGTTATTCATGTATCTTCTTTGTGTTTTATTTTGCTAGTTCTTCCTCCTACAATTTTTTTCTTTCTCAACTGCTAAGGCCTCCTCATTGGATTTCTTTTGCTCTGCTCCTTTTATGGCTTCTTTTGTTTGGTTTGAGCTTGTTTATGTTTTCCTGCCGAACCTATTATTTAAGTCTGCCATGTTCTTTGCTCTCCTATAAACATATTCATCTTTCAATAAGTGATCATAATACTCGAAGTTAATTCTACATAATGAATGGTGTTTTGCTACATTATGTAAACTATCAATTCTGACAAAAATTTTCTCCCCAAAGTGATATGCTTCCAATTCCTTTCCAAAAATTTTATCCCCTTTGAATTTGGTGAACTTGTATGCTCTGATTGTGAATGGGAGTGGAGGATAAGAGGCCTTTTTATTATCATGCAAAAAATGTCCGACTCCATTTACAAAAAGTTGTCTCATCGCTTCCTTTAGAAAAACATAATCTATAACATACTTTGGCATCAAAGAAGGGATTTTGGTGCCTCCATACATTGGAATATAGGTTCCTTCTAGTGTACAGTACTAGTAATCTCCATATTCACTTATTACCTCCAAAGCCGCATCTGACATATAGTTTGGATCTTTGTCTAAGATTAATCAACACAGAGGTATTATGAACTCTTCACAAATTGTCTTGTAGAAACTTGCATATCTATGCGCCCACATGATCTGATATGATACATACATGGGGGTCCCATCTAGAACCCAATAGAACCACAACTTATGGAATGGATTTTTGATAAGGATACAATCAATCATATAAGAGGACATGTAGAATTACTCCTTGTTTTGTTCGAATCGCTCTTGAGATGCTAATATAGTCTCAGCCATGTTCTCTGAAATGATGTCCGCCCAGTTAACTACAGTACCATGTGTAGTGACATGATATATTAATGGAACCTTACTGAGCAACAATTATGAATGGAGATTTCATATTTTGTGTATCCTGCTTTCCACTAGCTCTTTGCCTCAACTATTTACCAGGGAGAATCATTTTCTTTATGTACTCCGAGTGATTTATCTTTACGCTCTTAATCCAATCATTAGTTAGGAATTCCTTAGGATTTGGAAACTTTTATGCTTTACTTATGTGCATAGGTTGAAATGAAGCGATTACATTTCCATTAACCCCTGAAATTATTCTGAAATTTGCATCGATATGTGGCAAGATACATCCTATGACTTCAGAACTTGGGAACAATTATGGTCGAGTATCCACCTTGTGAAATTGGGATTTCTTTTTATTTTGATATATCACGATTTCTTCAATCGAGGCATGTGAAACGTTTAGGTCTCTAATGAGTTGGTATATTTCTCCCCACTTGTATTCAAGGACTATCCCAGTGACCTCTCGAGTATCTTCGAACTAGATCTCCATGGTAGATTCTGGAACTGTCTCAATGTAAAAATCACATTCTACCACTTTTCCTTTGTGTTTAGAAACTCTCCTAGACATGTTGGGATCCTGCAATATAAGAGCAGTATCAAGATTTGACATGGTTTATTTTTGTAGTATAATCAAAATTCTAATAAAACATTGAATAACCTAATTTATTTCTACTCAAATTACCAAATAAGGTTATATGCATTCCTAACTATCCAAGCTATCAATCTGGATACACAAATACTCCTGAAGTGCATGCAGATTTCAAATAATTCTCAATTATGAAAACAACTTTGAAACTAATGGCTTGTATTTGTAATAAACAAGATAACAAGGTTGAGGATTGGGGAGAGAAATGTTGAAACAAATGTTTTCTCTCGTGATGGATCAATATTTTGACACCAAATTTAAACAATTTTCTAATTGCGGCTTATCAATTTAATAATTCCAAACAAAGTAAATGGAAATAACAATAAGAAATTTTGAACTCAACCATTGAATAGCCACTAGTTCTTCTTCAAATTTATTGATTTTAACTTGTAAGTTCAAAGGTTTTATGCCACCAATCATGCATGAAACTGGTTTAAATGCACCCTAACTCTGAAGCCAAAAGCATGAGAAGACATTATATATGAGAATAAAACAAATACTATGAATAAGCTAATCTATTGACCATGTAGAATAGAAATCAGATTGATTGATTAACGCCTCCTCCAGTGATTGTTAGATTTATCTGCTAGGTTTCAATAGTTTTCTTAAAATGTAAAAATCTTAGGTTTTCAATCCGCAACTACAAAAGATGCTCTTGTTAGAGTTCAGGGTTCATATCTGCTGCAAGAGACTAATTGTTGGAAACCACCTCGTTAGAGTATATACGCTTGGGTTGAAATGAACAAAAGATTGAACATGGAATCCCCCAAGATTTGATGAAATTTTTGACTAGTTAGGGTTTAAATGCTTCCCTCAAAACCTATCCATGATCAATCATCCAAAAGGAGAGGCAAGCTACCATCTACAACTTCTATGATTTGCGACTGCAAAACTAAGGCAAAGAAAATGGCTCTAACCAAAATCGTGGATACCTAATCAATTTTAGCCAAATGTCACAAATATTAGGTAAAGATCAAGACCACCTACCTGGAAAGATAGCGCCCTTTCTTCTGAGTTGGTTGTCGAGGTGGAAGAAACCTTCTTCCAAGTGGCACGGTCGATAAAACAGTGTCCAAATAACGAAACAGAGCCGTTTTCTTCCCTTAAATATACCCTTAACCCTAGAACTTAATTAATGGCTAACAAATGTTCTTATACCATTATTTAACGCCCCCTTGGGATCACTAGGAATATTTACCAACTTTAAGTTGTTGAAACAATTTTATTTTCTCATAACTTATGATTATTCAATAATAATAATAATTCATTAAGTTATTGAGAAATTTCATTATTTTCTCCATTGGAAAAATACACTTTCTAGAACCATTGGTGAGTTGTGAGGAGATTAGATTCATGAGTTGGATCCTACCTTTTATGAGATAACATTCCTAAACTCTAGGTGTCCACATTCATCCCCTCTACCTTCACCATCCACCTATATAATGAAGGTTTTACAAGGGGGAAAAAAGAAGGAGAAGAAAAGATAGCAAACAAATACTTCCCAGTTTCAGTGAGACCCTCTTCTTTCCTTCATCCATCATCATTGTGAAACCCAAACCTTTGGTGATATAGGTCAAGGAGGCTATTGGATCAAGGAACCAAGCAAAATTCCTCTATCATGGGTCAAGGTGAAATCGTAAATTGATCTATGATTAATATAAATGTTGATGGTTTTTTTCCCATTCATGGTGTTTTTCTCAATTGCACAACATAGATCTAGTTGTGATTAAATTGGATCTATTTTATGTCATGCATAGTTGATAGGTTGGAGAAATGTGTTTCATAGGTTCCTTTGTGTGCAGGATAGAAGGTGTTTAGAGGTTGGAGCATAATATCTCTAGGGACTACACCAGCTTGGATCTACGAAGGAAAACCATCCGGTAGCAAGGTATGCTTCATCCTTAGTCATCTTTTGCATAATTGAAAGGGAAAATTGTTGGCATAACATCCTACTGTCTGTATTGGGTTTTGGGAACACTCAAGGGAGGTCTTTCCTTTCCGTAGGGAATATTTCTCCATAACAAAATTGGCGACCATACTGGGGACGATTCTTTGTTGTATGCTTTTCTTGGTTCTTTTGTTCTTTTCTTGAGATTGGGTCTTGATCTACCTTTGTCTGCATTCTCTCTAGACATATGAGAAGTGGTATCTACTAGATATATCAGATTGGATTTAGATCTAAATCTAATTTTAGATCTCGGTTTTCCCTACCTTCATTTTTCTGGGATTTTGACAGCAGTTCTATAACGGCTATAATGTTAATGATATTAACCGGAAACATGACATGTATTATGTCCAATCAAACCCTCAGAAATTTCCTATCCAATGGCGCTGGTCTGGTAGAAATATGATCACCCAGTAAAAAGATATCCCTTGTGCAGTATTTCCATCCATGCGGAAAATTCCTAAAAAGTGCATATTTGAAACGAATATATCTTTGCTTCCCAGATTCGGTTTTGACTGCTTTTTTTTTCAAATAATGTATTTTTTTAGAGGAATTCAGATCTGTAATTTTTTTTTTCTTCTGGAAATTATAATTAAAAAGGTACAGAAATTGATCTGATTTTCGTTGCCTTGTTTTTCTCTCTTTTTTAATTTATTTTTTCTCATCTATTAAAGAAAAAAGAAAAAAAAGAGTGCAAGCAACAAGTAGTTTTTAATTTATCAATTTTCTTGGTTGTGATTAAACTGCATTTATTTTTTGGATTTTTTTCATCATAAAAACAAAAGATAAAAAAAAAAAACCAATAAAAAAATACAAAAAGAGAGCATATTTGCATATTGGAAGTGAAGTAGAGGTGCATTTTTAGCATTGTTGAGTGTGTTTTGCATTCCATTGTTGTAGTTTGTGTGAAAAATATCTCTGAATTTGCTTTAGATAGTGTTCATCGAAGAGAAAAAGAATGAAGCATGGTTTTGGGTCAAGTAAAAACACCACTTTGTCCACTTAACATTCTTAAGATAAAATAAAGTACATAGTTAATTAAAAACTTTAGCAACATTGTGTGATAGGCTAGAGACGTGTTCCAGTGTCATTAAGTGTGTGAGTTATCATTACATGACAACTCTACAACAAAGGGTATGTGTGTTTCTTCCACGTACCTAGAGTATATTGGAAGGCCCCTTTTGAATGGTTGTGTATTAGACAACACTACTACGGATTTGAGCTCCCACGTACCTTGAGTATATCGGGAGACCCCCATAGAATCCTGAAACCAACTGATTTAACCTTTTGGTTGTTTTTTTGTTGCAATTCACCGAGAATGGCACTCAGGGAGATTACTATGCACATACTAACAGGTAGTCGGATAATATGGTCAAGGGTACAGTCATAATCCTCCTTGGTTAGTGCTCTGAAATATTGGGTCGATTATTACTGTTGGACCCTGTGGTATATCGCGAGTTGTGATAACTTGACACACCTATGAGGAGCCAGATATTTATCCCACCTATCCACATGTTTGCTTGTTTCCTTAGCTGAGTAGGCATTTATTGTGTGCTTTTTTTTAGAAGGATGTAGGGTGGGTTCTTTTTCTATTGTCGTTGTCGCTAACCAAATTGTATGTCATTCCTGATGGTTACGAGGCAATTCTCTTGAGTTTGAGGGTCCACCAGTAAAACAACGAAGGGTTAACCATTTATTATAATTGTTATGGAGAAAAACTTCCTATGGCTTGGGGTAGACCACAATAGATAGATCGAATCAATAAATCAACTCACTTCCCAACATATGCTATATAAATGTACATGTTCATGAAAAAAATAAAGGACCTACCTCAACCGGACATCTGATGAAGAATTCCGTTGAGCTTTCGAATCACAACACTTGAACCAACAGCTTAGACTCAACAATAAACGCAAACAAGTGCATATGATATATAAAAGAGTTCAGCATATACAATAGCATAATCCATGATATATATAAGCAAATGTACCCAATGATAATAAATGATCATTCACAATATAAATGGACGAGAAAATGAGTATTTCCATTAAAACATAAACAAGAAGTACAAGATACAACCTCCTGTTGGCAACTCATCTGAACCAAGAACTATGTCCCTCCACTTGTGCCTCCACCACTTCAATCCCCCATACAATGGAAAACTCATGAGTAAAAGAACAAATCCTTCACAAGATATGAAAGAGTTTCGGAGGTGAACATAGATGGTTCACAACAACTAGGATCAATGGATGTAGACTCAATAAATAACAATCAAGGAAATTTTTTGGCAAAGTTTCGATGCTCTTCTCTTTCTCCTCCCTCCATGCATCACAACAGCTCAATATATAACCCTCCAAAGGAAAGTGAAAGGTCGAATCGAGTCATTTCAAGATACATGGAAGGCCAAAGATCTCAATGGCCGCTTTTTGGAGTGAAAAATAGAGATTTTACTCTCATTTACCAAAAACATCGATGTACACGGGCCTTAGTGATGCAACCAACATGTACACGAGTTGTACTGAAGCGGATCGCGCATAGGAGGAAAAATTGGGGGAAATGGGTTCAAGGGGAACCAAAAATATGGTTTTGAGTCTACAAATGGGTAAGGGAGGCCAAGGAGTGCTAATGCTCACAAGGTGGAAAAATACGGTGTAACAAGAACTACCCACTACCATTGAGTTTGAATCTAATCTGGTTTCTACCCCACTCGCCCACTTTGCACCCCTTGATGACTTCATCCCACCTGAAACTAAAATAATTGAAGAAGGTCAAAACCTATATTACAACCCTCCTTTGAAGAATCTACATGGTCGAGTCTTAGTTCCACTACAGAGCTTACCTTTTTCAAAACCAATAGTCGGAACGAAATCCTACCAAACGATGTCAAGTATGGGTTTTCCATCTATTCCTAGGTTTTCCACACCAAGTGTTACCTATGAACAAGGGAAAACCATAGGTAACTCTCCTTCTATCCTCGTGGCTATCACACCAGTGTCACCCTCTTTACCTCCCATGATCAACAACCCATTCATGAGATTTCATACTACACCTCATAGTTGTGTTACTCAAGTCCCATCATTATTTTCATAATCGTCTCTACCTACTACCATGCCTATTCTCCATAAAAAATTTCCAAATCCTTCCTTTGCATTTGGACAAACCAATCCTCCCAATATTGGGACTAGCATGCCATCATTATTTATACCAATTTCTGTTAACCCCGCAGTGAGTTTTCCTTCAAATTGGAACTTACCTACTAGCATCAGTATTCCTACTAGTTCTGAATGAACACTTGGAACTTCCACATATATCATGATTTCCATCAACGTTTCGAGTCCAAATGATGAGTCCTGTTGTGGACTCAAAAAGTCGATGGAAATCATGAGATATGTGGACGTTCTGAGTGTTCATTCAGAATCCAATCACCATAGAAACCTGGCAACAGATATTCCTACTAGTGCTAATATCTATGTGGGGCATGTTATGTCTCAGCCTCCTATTGGTCATTTGGATTCCCCCATTGTATTTTTCCCTATTGGATGGAATTTTGCGTCAACCAGTGGCCGATATTCCAATTCAGGGAAGTTACTAGGGGGCATGGCACCCGGAGCTTATCGTTCAACTCCTAGTGCTAATCTCGGTCAATCCATACACCAAGGGAGATTTCAAAACAATCCATTGTATTCCCAGAATTCCTTTTCCAACACAATATTACCATTCTTGGCTACTTTAAATTTACCTTACCTCTCTAGGCTAACGAATGATCTCGTTTGTCACCATTCCCATTGGCCATACATACCAACCAATCTTCCATCAGACATTCCTAAGTTTGATGGTAAACCTAGAGAGGACCCACAAAACCATGTGATGACATTTCACTTGTGGTGCTCATCTAATTCCCTTGTGGATGATAGTATTCGATTGAGGTTATTCCAATGCACTTTGAATGGCACGGAAACCAAATGGTACATTGAGTTACCTAGTGCATTTTACTATGAATTTAGTTCTTTGGCTATGGATTTCCTTACACACTTCCAATTTCCTATACATTATGATACTAGGACTAAACTCTTGGAATCCTTGTGTCAGAGTACCTCCACCCACATCTCTGATCATATCCATGAATGGAGACAGAGGCGGCGCTTGATTTGTACTGAAATCCTGAACCAATTATTAGTGGATTGGTTCGTGAAGTCCTTATTACCACCTATTGCCAAAGATGTTTCCATGTCAGGTGAAACCGCTGAAGAGAAAGTCGTCTTGAAAGTTAAACAGTTGGATTTGATTTATTCTCAGTCTATCACGCTGTATGACATAATACCTCATGCTCCTCATCCTTCCATGTATCCTCAACGGCCTCCTCCTACTCCCCATGTTGATGGTATGATCGGGGTTGTCTCAACCACTTTAGTTAGTCCCCCAGTTGAGAAAACGAGTAAGATGTCAATCACTACACCTCCAGTTGTTTCATAACATGTGGCTCTTATGCCACCTGCCCCTACCTAAACCACCCAAGTTAGTGTTGTCCAACTAGATCAAACCAGTAACCGTCCTCAACAGGGGCTAAAAAGAAAAAAAATCTCCAGAAAAAGAACAACATTGGGTAAGGGATTGATACACAATATTCCATTGCTCCTACCAATGAGGAATGGGGAAAGAAGAAGAACTGTTACCCATGCTATGTTTTCAAGGGTGATCATCCTACTCACCTATTCCCTCTCATGGAAGACGTTCACAAGTATTTCACACAGCGTGGTAATCCAAATCCACCTACTGTTCTTACCCACCCCTTCCCTCAAAACAAGTATCAAATGATAGTTGGACCTCCTACACCCTTGCAAGGGGTCACTCATGATGACCAACAATCTGGGGGGTCATCATCTAGTGCATTTGTTTTCTTGTGTGAACAATATGTCCATATCCAAACCCGCTCCAAGAAATATGATTCTTTGAAAAACAACCAATCCACTAGGGGAAATCCACTAGCCTCTGGTAATCCTACTAGGGGAAAACCATTAGCCTCTGCTAATCCTAGTGGAGGAACACCATTAGCCTCTACTAATCCTAGTGGGGGAACACCATTAGCCTCTGGTAATCCTACTAGGGGAAATCCATTAGCCTCTACTGATCCTAGTGGAGGAATGCCATTATCCTATGCTAATTTCAGTGGAGGCACACCACTAGCCTCTATTGATCCTAGTGGAGCCACACCATTAGCCTCTGTTAATCCTAGTAGGGGCACACCATTAGCTGCTACTAATCCTAGTGGGGGAAACCAATTATCCTCTACTAATCCTAGGGGGGGAAGACTATTAAACTTTAGTAATCCTATTGAGGCCAAGCCACTAGCTTCTATGAGTCATGCTGGGGGCATCTCACCAACCTTTGGACATCACGTTCAGAAGAAAAAACTGGCTACTTCCAATCATGTCGGAACTGAATTTATTTGTGGGAAGCCTAGGAAAGTAGGGCATGGGTTTTCACACAAAGACTGTTACACATAAGTCACACTGCCACTTGCTGCTTTGTACATTATGTACTATATATTGGTTTGGTGTGCATTTTCCTTTTTTGTGTGTGTGGCATGTATCGATCAGTCCCAAAATACATATATGTAAAAATTCAAAAACATTATAAAATACTAAAAACCCAAAAACCTTAAAAAACTTTAAAACTCCGAAAAGACCTCATAGGTGCATTTGTTTCTATTTTTATATTTTTGGGCTTTTTGACATATGTTTTGGACCTTGTGTAAGCTATCTTTCTTATGGTTTGACGATCGAGACATGGTACATCAGCACCATCCTCTTTCCTTAAGGTATGATTTCGAACTAGCATATAGGGGTAGGTTATTTCCGACATATATCCATTGCATTTTTAACCACTATTTTTTCCATTGTCATACCTTAGGATCCCACCCATCAAGTTGCAATATTACCCCTCCATTGCATTGCACATCGTAACTTGTGCGGTAGAGCCTTCCTTCCATGGGCACCCTAGAGTAGCATCTCCTTGTCATTTGGTGCCCATGTCGTTACTTTCCGTAGGTGCTGGAATCCTTCTTAGTCTCATTTGTACCTTGCTGGAGCCTCGTGTTCTCTCTATGATTTTCCTGCTGGCCTTACTTAGTGAGGGTTCCCACAAGTATCATTTTATCCTTTTTTTGGGATCGTTAAAACTGAATGAAAAAGGCCCTCCATGGAGCATGTTTCTCTCTTTTCTTTAAGCTCTTTTTATGACTCCCTTAAAAAGAAAATATTGTCGAGCAAGCTTGATTTCTTTCATGCTCGTTAAAGTATTTTAAAGGTCGTCCATTCTCGTATAGGTTTATCCCCTTTTCAAGCAGAGTGGACTAATTATGAAAAAGGAATACTCTAGTCCTTCCTAGCTAGAAGAGTTTTCCCTTGGATTGTTTTATGCTTTTTTGGCCTTGGGGGACTAACTCCATGAAAAAGAACCACCTTTCTATCATCCTTCCATCTCTCCTTAGAGCTCATTAAAAAACAGTTTGGATGTCACGAGCTTACGTTTCCAGCCTCGTTAAATTATTACGGAAAAGGAACTCTTTCCAACATTCTTCTCTCTTTTCTTCGAGCTCATTTAAAAAATGAATATGGACCCGAGTTTACTTCTTCAGACTCATTAAACCTCCATGAAGAATATTCCTTTGAGCATTATTCCATCTCTCCTTCGAGCTCGTTAAAAACATAAAGGAGGTCTCAAGCTTAATTTTTTCGGCTCGTTAATTTTTTATGGAAAAGGAACTCTTTAGATCATTCTTCTATGTTTTCTTCGAGCTCGTTTAAAAAATAAATATGGACCCGAATTTACTTCTTTGGAATCATTAAACCTCCACGAAGAATATTCCTTCGAGCACACTTCTATCCCTTCTTCAAGCTTGTTAAAACATGAAGAATCTCCTTGTAAAAATAGAAAAGGGGAGGAACTTTCATCTATATCTTTTCCACAAAATGGCGGCAGTTATTTGCATCACCCTTAAACATGGCACATGTTTGAGTCAGTATATTACAGTTAGGTTTTAGCTTACCTAGGAGCCTTATGAGTCGTTATACTCCTTTGCTTGGTTACTCTTCCAAGCCTTATGGAGTGGATCTCAATGCCTCCTGCATTGCGACTATATCCTAATGCTCTTGTGTCAAATATGCACATTCATGTTCCATGTCGTGCCATATGTTCAAGGGAATTTCAGATGGTGTCGTCCATATGTATTTAAGTTGACTTTATTACCCATTTGTATTGGCCATCCCTAATTCAATTGTCTTTGGTGACTTGATCCATTCAAACCATATCTTGGATTTTTTTTCATGTCATTTGATGGGGGATACATCAAGGCCCTCCTTCAACGGTTTCCTTCCTATCGACACCAACTCCTCATCTAGGAAGTGAGTCTAGAAACCATTAGTACCTTGTAGCTTTCCGTCCTCAGTGGCAGTTTTCCTCACGTTCCACGTTGAGTTTTCATCATTGACTCCTATTTGAGAAATTCTACAAGTGTTAGACATCAATTCATCCATTCACACTTGTTATATTGTTCTAGGTACCTTGGGGGGAATTATTATTATTGGTGTTTCCCCTCTCATCTGTTAACGATAGCTATCGGTGACTGGTAATCAAACGGTTTCACCCATGCTCGACATCAACACATCTATTTGCATGTCATGTGAATTGTATGTTCGAGGGTTGAGATGAAGACTTTGGGTTAGGGGTTTCATATTTCAACCTTGTTTTCCCTCCACAGTTGCGATGGATTATATCACTTGAGTACCTGGAGGAATACCATAGAACTAGTAGTGTGTTATTTGTCTTCTTGCTTTATGTTGTGTCATAGATCCACATTGTATTGGTCGGTGGCCATGATCTCATTGGTTCACATAGATCCACACTATATTGGTCGGTGGCTATGATCTCATTGGTTCACATAGATCCGCAATGTATTGGTTAGTGTCTGTGATGTTTGTCATGGCATTGATCTACATTGTACTCTTTTGTAGCCATGATCTCATAGTTGGTCCCATGGATCCGCAGTGTATTGTTTGGCGGCCATGCTTTATTCATGTCCGATCATGGGTATGCCTACCTCGGGGATGATATATATTATTGACCGGATGATTGATAGCAAGGTCTTTCATGGTGACTTGTTTCCTAGATCCTACTTTGACCACATCCTCTCTTTCCATGCAACATTACCTTATTGTAAATTGTTTTGGGCATCAGTCCCTCTTCTGACATCACACTTTAGGGGGAATTTGTTATACCATTATTTACCACCCCCTTGGGATCACTAGGAACCTTTACCAACTTTAAGTTATTGAAACACTTTTATTTTCTCATAACTTATTATTATTCAATAATAATAATAATTTATTAAGTTATTGAGAAATTTCATTATTTTCTCTATTGGAAAAATACACTTTCTAGAACCATTAGTGAGTTGTGAGGAGATTAGCTTCATGAGTTGAATCCTACATGTTATGAGATATCATTGATAAAATATAGGTTTCCACATTCATCCCCTCTACCTTCACCATCCACCTATATAGTGAAGGTATTCCAAGGGAGAAAAAAGAGGAGAAGAAAAGATAGAAAACAAATGCTGCCCAATTTCAATGAGACCCTCTTCCTTCCTTCATCCATCATCATTGTGCAAGCCCAACCTTTGGTGATATAGGTCAAGGAATAGATTGGATCAAGGAACCAATGAAAATTCCTCTATCATGGGTCAAGGTGAAATTGTAAATTGATCTATGATTAATATACATGTTGATGGTTTTTCCCCTATTCATATTGTCTTATGTTTCATGTTCAATCTAGTTATTATATTACATGATTGGATCTAACCTATGCATTGATGAAATATTGGAATAAGTGTATTTTTTTTGTTCCTTTGTGGGCAGGATAGCAGGTGTTTAGAGGCTGGAGCATAAGATCTATAGGGACTACACCAACTTGGATCTATGAAGGACAACCATCCGGTAGCAAGGTATGCTTCATCCATAGGGAATACTTCTCCATAACATATGTTGAAATCACTTTTCACATTACTTATGCAATCAAACAAAACTTTTTGGATGCCTTATATCGGGTTGAAATAGATTATGCGTCAATGTATTTCGTGTAATATGTTCCTTTTGCATCGACCAAACTTATGTGTCTGCTGACCAAACTTACAATATTGTCAAACGTAAAAGTAACTCTTCTACAGAGCCTTCCTTTTTCAGGTTGAATGAGATATTAAACCGATATGCTTCAGACCATAACCAACTTTGGACGTGACTACTTCAGAGTGAAATTGAGAAGGAACCTAATACATAGCGGTGGAAACATCAAATATTTAACTATTGAGTTGTTTTAGGACAAAATCGAAGTATGCTCCGATCTTTTTGATGACAAAATGTAAATCAATCCTGACCTCTTTGGAGAGAAACTAGTTTCATATCCGATCATATCTGACAATATTTTATTGTGCTCCGACCATTTCAGAGAAATTCTTAATTTTCCAGTGACAATTTTGGAGCAGAATTTTATTTTAGAATGACTATTTCAGTGAGAAAGTTGATTTTTCCAGCAATTGTTTCGGGGAAAATCAGATTTTTCTCCAACTATTTCGGCGAAAATTTTGATTTTAATCTAGAACATGAAAACTCAAAATAAAAATCTAAGTGTAAGAATATTTACAAGGAATCAGACTCTAAAATAATTTGGAAATGTAAACAACTAAAAGAAAAATAAAATTAAAATTTAACTCAAATTATAAGGAGGGGCCCTAAATCCAAAAAAATTGGGGAACGGGTTGCAGCTGCAACAATTGGTGACTAGTTGGGGAACTCAGATCTCTAAAAAGGAGCACAGAAAACTATTTTGGGCGAGACAATTTAATTAGGTTAAGAATCTTTTCTACTTATTAATGAGTTCTAATTGTAAGAGTCAGGCTTCATTTATTTTCCTTGTGATTGAAAAAATTATGGTTTAGTTTGGAATAAGTGTCACCTGGATCATAAATTAATATTAGATTTAGGGATGGGGAATCTTGGTTTAGAATTCACAACCACTCACCCGGGGCCAAAGTATGAGGTTCATTTACCTACCCTGTCTCTTGCCAGCCACTAGGTGAGACACCACTGGATCGTAACAATATCAGGCAGATGTACTCATTTATTCCTCATTCCTATACCGGTTGCATTTCTTTGATGGTTTGGCATACTTTGATGCTTGAGTCATTTTAACATACATTTCTCCTTGTCTTCAAACGTCTATGATAGATTCTTCCATCTGTAATGTCCTTTTGTGTGGGTAATGAATCTTTTTTTTTGTTTGACATACCCATGGATGGAGAAAAACCTTCCACAAGTACATGTAGTGATACTTCAAACATTCAGTCTTTCATTTGATTCTTCAAATATCCAATTTTGACTTTTATGGATATCTATTTTTTAGAGAAATGATGAATTTGTTTGCGCCTTTTGGCTTTGATATTTCGTATAGGATCATTTTGATTATCATACATCCACAAAATGTGTTTCCTTTCCATGGGTCAGCCATAGTGTACTTCTTAAGACAAGGCTATTTATGTGTTTAGTGAGCAGAGCCCCAAGATAGTGAATTATAAATCTTCATCCTAGATATTTATACAAGTTTTAGTATATCTTCATGTAGAATGAACCAGGTGACAAATTTCCCATGAAACAAAATAATAAATAAGGCAAATAGGTTTCAATGTTTGATATTAATGACTCTTTACAAAAAGAAGAAACCTTTAGTTTTCAAATCAATTATCACACCTTATAAATTCATAATCCTTCCAGAAGAGATATTTTATGAATGATATTAGATCTTAGCTTCCCATTCATCACCCATATTATTGATTTGAATTTATTCAAAAACAAAAAATGAAAAGTAAATCTAAAGCTAAAAGTATTTGAAGATAAATAAATCAACAAAAAAGCAATTTATTTATGTAAAAATGTTTCCCTAAATCTAAGAAAAATATTGGTTGAGGGCTTGGATGTTTACAGAGAAATTTTCCACTCCCCCTTGTAGATCTTGTAATCTATATGTTCATGGGCCAATCTTCTCAGCAATTTGGTAAGGGCCATACCATAAATGCTGAAACTTGGTGTGCTTTCCCTTTTCTTCATGGGGATGGTTCGACTTCAGAACCAAGTCTCCTACCTAAAAATATTTCTTTCCATATTTACGACTATCAAACCATCTCTTGATGTTACATTGATGGAGGTTAAACTTGTCTCTTCCCTTTTGTATTTCTTCTTCAAGTCTTAACAAAGTATTAATTCATGATTGCATGATCCTACTATTAGATCCCCAAGATGCTTGAGCTAATTGTAAGGAGGGTAACAAAACATTTGGAGGGAGTATAGTCTCCTTCCCATAAACTAATGTGTAAGAAGAAACCCATAAAGCATTCTTTCGAATGACCCTATCAACCCATAAAGCAATAGGAAGGGCTACATGCCAATTTCTTTGGTTTTCAATAATTGTTTTCTTCAATATGCTAATTACGTTTTTATTGGTAGACTCTCTTAAGCCATTTCCTTATGGATAATAATTCGAAGAGTAATGCAATTTAATTCATTTTTCGACATCAAATTCACTTATTTTCAAAGAAGATCAATAGGAAGCATTATCAAATACTAAAGAAATTGTTACCCCAAACCTGGTTATGATATTCTCTTGCAGAAATTTGATAACCGCATATTCATTGAATTTGTGTAAGGTAACAACTTCAGTCCATCGAGTAAAATAATCCATTGCAGTCAGAATGTAAGGATGCTTGTTACACCTCAAATTGTCACACTGTGTACCATTGAGAGTCTTCATGTCATATAACCATGAGAAACATGATGTTTGTGCCTCCTAGGGATGTTAGGACCCTTTGTCATCATGTTGGTCCCTTCCCTAGTCACACTTGGAAGCAAATAAAACAACTTAGGGGTCGAAAAACCACTTCACCTAACCCATTTAATGACCTCCTAGAGATATTTTCACGCCCTTCTAGTGGTGCAAGGTGCATAAATTCCTTATTTTTTCGTTATGCATACCTATTGGGGCACGGAAATTACAACATTTTCGTGCTTTTCTTAGTTACAGGGGCACATAAATCCATGAATAGCCATTTTCCTTAGATTTTGAATCTTGGATCTCGAGGAGATTTTCATGGGATGAGATCCCCCTTCAAATCCTATCTCACATTCCCTCCTTGGCATGATTCAGATCCTTGATCCACATCTTCCTCACTTAGATCCATAATCTCTTCTTAGTGGTTTGCCTCCCAAATCCTACTTAAAGAGATCGATCCATGAGCTATGGGGGCAGATCTTGGAAACACCAAACATATGGTCCTATAATTCTTGGAGAACACTCATGAGGAGGTCATATTGATCTTAAGAGTCTTGCAAGGGTGATGAACGAGATCTTGGAAGAAGGTGTTGTTGCTTTGGACATTAGGTATAGCACTTTGTATGGCTACTTTCAGCTTTCTTAATAATAACTTGGCCTACTATCCTGTGTCATGTCTCTTTTATTGATATATGATATGTTATATTAGATATTGTTGATGCACTTTTGTTTGTAGGGTCATTTTCTATCTTATTTTGTAGATATTCAAGTCTTGGACATCAATCTTGGAGTTGGAGCTTGGAAAATCTCCAAATCAAAAGGTAAGAAACGTATCTTTTCTTTCCACTCTCATATCTAAATGTTTTTGCATGCTTGATCTAGGAGTTTAGGATTCTATTTGTTCTCTTTCTATCTTGGGAAGGTAATTAGGGACATTTTAAATACCAAGGGAATATCTACCTATCTGTAGGGATATTTTCTTAGAACAATGTTGCATAGAAGAGTAGAGGTTGATTTCTCCGATGATGTCTAAGCCCCATTGTTCAAAAGGTTCAGAAATGATGACCGGTTGCAATGGTGCTACAGGATTTGATAGTCTACATGGGATATTTTGGCATACTTCACATTTTTCGTGCATATGCATGTGCATATTTGAAAATAGCAGGACAATAATATCCCGCTCTCAAGACTTTATGAGCAGCTGTATCTCCAGATTAATGACCTCCAGCTGTTCCATCATGCAATTCTCTAACCAATTTATCTACATCATCCTTTTTTAAGCATCTGAGAAATACTCCATCATAATTCATTCAAAAGAGTACTCCATTGATTATATGATATGTGGTTGACTTTAAACGCAAATATCTTCTCTACTTAGAATTCCAATGTTCTGGAGTATACCCATGTTGAAGATAATGCACTAGATCACTATACCATGAAACAGGAGTCGTGTGAGTGGAACAGGTTTCTAATAAGTTCATTTCCGATTCATTGTTCCATCCATCCATTTCATTATTTGGATTTTCAATAAGAAACTTGTATATCCTTGACCTTTGACCATATTTGTTGGCTTAAACTCTAGGTCATATTCTTCTAATGCAGTCACCCAATTCCCCCGTCTTTCTCCCAATTAATTTTGCACAAATAAAGATCTAACATTTGGATGAGGTACTACAACCTTGGTTTTCTTCTTGACGATATAATCTCTGAACTGATTTATAGCTTTAAACACTGCATAAGCTTGTTTGACTACATCTGGATAATTGAGTTAAGCCCCTTGTAACCCAGTGCTCATAAAAGATATTGAGCACTCATCCCCTTGCTCTCCTTTTTTAGTGAGCACTGTTGCAAGGGAATGATCATAATAAAAAGTATAGATAATGAAATCCTTTTCAAAATCAGGATTTCTTAATGAAGGCACATGTGCAATATCAATTTTAATATCCTTAAATGCATTCTTTTCTATTTCAATCCATTTAAACTATTTAGTTTGCTTTACCATTTGTTGAAAAGGTTTTACAATTTGTACAAAATATGGTACAAACCTTCAAAAAAAAATTATTTTCCCATGAATTACTGGATTTCCTTCTTATTATGGGACATGGGAATCTGGAGTATATCTTGTATTCTTTCCAGGTCAATCGAGATTCCCTTTTTAAATATGATGTGTCCTAACATCTTTCCTTCTAAAACAGAAAATGTACTTTTGTTTGGAATAACAGATATACCATACTTGCTGCAACGATAAAAAATTTGTTTCAAATGAAAAGCATGGTTTTCCCTTTTCTTGGATAAAACTACGACATCATCCAGATACACAACAAAACTGTGGCCGATTAATCTTCGGAATGCAATTTCCATGGCCCTTTGGAATGTGGATCTGGCATTCATAAGACCAAATGCCATTCTTCTATAAGAAAATGTTCCCCATTTTGTGTGGAAGGTTGTTTTAAGATGATCCTTTTCGGCCACTAACACCTGATTATATCCTCAAAACCCATCTAGTAAGGAGAACATTTATGAGCCCGATACAAGCTGTAAAATTTGTTCCACGGGCATAACCGGATAATTGTCTTTGTCTAATGCTCTATTTAGATTTTGAAAATCCACACACAGTCTTATATCACTTGATTATTTCGTAGGCACCAGTTTTTCCACTCATTTAGAATGCCTAACTTTGAAAATAATTTTGGCATCCAATAACTTCTTTAATTCCTTCTGAATCAGTGGCTCTAAGGTATGGTGCATTTTCTGAAGTTGTTGCTGAAAAGGCTTAGCACCTTGTTTGATTGGGATCACATGTTGTATAATACATGTATCATAAGTCTTCAAATCATCATACGTTCATGCAAATACATCCTTATATTGTTGAAATAGTTTAATAAATTTATGTCTTGTTAAATTTTGAGCATTAATTCACAATACTCTAGGATCTTTACTGAGAGAATAACATATACAGTATATCAATGCATAACAATCACAATAAGCATGACAAGCATAACAAAAATCAAAAGCATGAGAGACAAGAGACACAGAGTTTCCGTGGGGAAAACCCTAAGGTGAAAAACTCCACAACTTCCTCAGAGATAGAGAGAGCAATGGCTCAACCTGTTGGTTGTGGAGCCAGATCTTCTAGTCTCATAGATGATATTGTATTAGTTGTCTTTGTACCCTAGTTCTATATGATATGTAGGTGGACTGTACACTCACCCCAGCGAGGGGGTGCGGGGGGGATCATCCCCCTTGGCGGGGGTTCGGGGGCAACGCCCCCGAAGAAAATTTTTTGGGGCTGTTTTCGCCAGCTGTTTTGCGGGCCCATGGTTTTGGGTATCCCGTGGTATTTTCCCATTGTATTTCCCTTATAAAATAAAGACATTGTAATATGGCTAGGGAGGATGATGTATTAGGTTTTATGCATTGTAAAGATCTTTGAGATTAGGAGAGAGACTGTGAAACAGTGAAGAGGAAGTGCAGCGGTTGTGCTGCAGGTTGTATCCCTTCACCTTGCTGGACGGTAATAATAACAAGGACTGGAAAATTCAGTGTGGACGTAGCCCAAGTTGGGTGAACCACGATATATCGGTGTCTCTCTTGTAATGTGTATGTGTGATTATATTTTCATTTCTGTTTATTTTTATTGCTCTGCGATCCTGTTTTTCTAACAATTGGCATCAGAGCCAAAGGTCTATTTGGCAGTTAAACCCGCAGGAAGCTAGGGTTTCTGGTTCGAGTGGGAGCAATGGCAGAAGAAGGAAAGTTTAAGGTCGAGAAGTTTAACGACCAAAACTTCGGGTTATGGAAGATTCAAATGGAGGACTATCTATACCAGAAGGATCTATTCCTACTGTTGGGAGGAAAAGCGAAGCAGCCGACGGCTATGAAGGATGAAGAATGGGAGGTTCTTGACAGAAAGGCTCTGGGAACAATACGGTTGAGCTTGGCTTCGTCGGTGGCTTTCAATATCTCAAAAGAAACAACAACAGAGGGTTTGATGAAAGCATTGGGTAAGCTGTATGAAAAACCCTCGGCCTCCAACAAGGTATTTCTAATGAAGCATTTATTTAATATGAAGATGTCTGAAGGTGGATTTGTTACTGATAATTTAAATGAGTTTAATACGGTTACAAATCAGCTAAGTTCTGTAAGTGTGAACTTTGATGATGAGGTTAGGGCTCTTCTAATCTTGTGTTCATTGCCAGAAAGCTGGAATAGCTTGGTCATGGCTGTAAGTAACTCTGTCTCTGGTTCAAACACCTTGAAATTTGATGATGTTATTGGTGTTATTCTTAGCGAGGAAATGCGAAGAAAAGCACAGGTGAGACATCAGGTAATGCATTGACCATGGAGAGCAGGGGAAGACAAAAGGAGAGAGGAAAGAGCCAAGGTAATCGTGGAAAGTCTAAAACGGGCAGATCCAAGTCCAGAATGGGAAAGATAGAGTGCTGGAACTGTGGAAAGAAAGGACATTTGAAGAAAGACTGCAAATCTCTAAAGAAGAAAGGAGATGCACAGGAGGAAACTACCCAGGAAGCAAATGTGGCAGGTGATGTGTTACAAGATGCTTTGATTCTTGCATTAGATAATACTAGTGATTATTGGGTAGTAGATTCAGGAGCTTCATGTCATGCTACACCCCATAGGAAATACTTTCATGAGTATGTTCCTGGCGACTTTGGACATGTTTTATTGGGTGATGATGAGCCATGTAAAATTGTTGGAATGGGTAAGGTATGGATAAAAGTTAAGAATGGAACTGATTGGTTGTTGAAAGAAGTTAGGCATATTCCTGCTATGAAAAGAAATCTGATCTCAACAGGGCAGTTGGGAGATGGCGGCTGTCTATCTACGTTTGGAGAAAAGTGGTGGAAGATCACTAAAGGATCAATGGTGATAGCAAAAGGAGATAGAGTAGGTACGTTGTATTTATGTCCTCATAATACTGACCATTCTATCTCTTTAGCTTCCACAGGAACAGATACAACATTGTGGCATCATAGGCTTGGCCACATGAGTGAGAAGGGGATGCAGATTCTCCACTCAAGGAAGTTGCTGCCGGATTTGAAGCAGGTAAGTTTGGAATTCTGTGAAAACTGTGTTTATGGAAAACAGAAGAGAGTCAGATTTCACAGGGTTGGGAAACAGAAGAAGAATGAAAAATTAGAGCTTGTGCATATAGATGTATGGGGACCGGCTCAGGTACAATCTCTTGGTGGATTTCATTATTATGTTACATTTATTGATGATGCAACTAGAAAAACTTGGGTTTATTGCATTAGACAGAAATCTGATGTGTTTGCTACTTTTAAGAAGTGGAAAGATTTGGTTGAGAATGAGACAGGAAAAAGATTGAAGTGTCTCAGATCTGATAATGGAGGTGAGTACTACGGCAAGGAGTTTGATAGTTACTGTTCATACCATGGGATTCGTAGAGAGAAGACAGTCCCAGGAACACCACAGGAAAATGGTGTGTCAGAAAAGATGAACAGAACGATCATGGAGCGTGCAAGGTGTATGAGACTGCATGCAGGGTTGCCCTTACAGTTTTGGGCGGATGTTGTAAATACTGCTGTTTATTTAATAAACAGAGGACCTTCAAGTGCTTTGGATGGTGGTATTCCAAAGGAAGCATGGACAGATAAAAAGGTAAACTACTCATTTCTGAGAACATTTGGTTGTGAAGCATTTGTCCATATTGATAAAGAAAATAGAACAAAGCTTGAAGCTAAATCCAAGAAATGTACCTTTATTGGATATGGGGTTGATGAATTTAGTTATCGTTTATGGGATTATGAAAATAACAAAATCATCAGGAGTAGAGATGTGATATTCAATGAAAAGGTCATGTATAAAGATCAGTTGCAGGGAAAGAAACAGGAAAAGGAAAACACATAGTACATAGTGCTTGATGAAATTAAAGAAAATGAAGTTCTGAAGGTGCCAAAAAATCAAGAGTAGCAGCAAGTACCTGAAACTCCTGCAACTGTAAGAAGATCTACCAGGTTAAGCAGACTCCCTGAATGATACTCTCCTTCAATGTATTATTTATTGATGACTGATTCTAGTGAACCAGAATGTTATGAAGAAGCAATGCAGGTGGAAACTAGAAAGAAGTGGGAGCAAGGCATGAATGAGGAGATGGACTCATTGGTAGGAAACCAGACTTGGTATCTGGTTCAGTTGCCTGCTGGTAAAAGAGCATTGCAAAACAAATGGATTTACAGGTTGAAGGAAGAAGAAGGAGGTAAGAAGCGGTACAAGGCCAGACTTGTTGTAAAGGGGTTTGCATAGAAGAAAGGTATAGATTTTGATGAAATATTTTCTCCTGTTGTTAAGATGACTTCAATTAGGACTATCTTAAGTATAGTGGCGGTAGAAGATTTGCATCTTGAACAGTTAGATGTAAAAACAGCCTTCCTCCATGGGGATTTGGAGGAAGAAATATATATGCAGCAGCCACAAGGGTATGAGGTCAAAGGTAAGAAGGATCTGGTATGCAGGTTGAAAAAGAGCTTGTATGGCTTGAAGCAAGCTCCAAGGCAGTGGTATCTAAAGTTTGACAGGTTTATGACAGAACAAGGTTATAGTAGATGTCATTCTGACCACTGTGTTTATTTCAAGAAGCTAGACAATGGAAGATATATTATCTTGTTATTGTATGTGGATGACATGCTTGTTGTAGGGTCTGACATGCAGGATATAAATGTACTCAAAACGAATCTAGCTAATTCATTTGCGATGAAGGATTTGGGTGCTGCAAAGCAAATCCTTGGTATGAGAATAACGAGAGACAGGAAAAATCGCAAATTGACATTGTCTCAAAGTGAGTACATACAAAAGGTGTTGGAGAGGTTTAGAATGCATAATGCAAAACCTGTAAGTACACCTTTGGCTAGCCATTTCAGTCTAAGTAAGGAAATGTGTCCCAAGACACAAGAAGAGACATATTACATGTCCAAGATTCCCTATCAATCAACAGTTGGCAGTTTGATGTATGCCATGGTGTGCACAAGACCAGATATTGCACATGCAGTGGGAGTTATGAGCAGATATATGAACAATCCAGGTAAAGAACATTGGAAGGAAGTACAGTGGATTCTCAGGTATTTGAGAGGTACTACCACTGAGGCATTATGTTTTGGAGGTTCAGACATTGTTCTACAGGGATATGTTGATGCAGATATGGCAGGTGACAAGGATAGTAGGAGGAGCACCACAGGGTATGTTTTTACTATAGGTGGAACAGGAGTAAGCTGGATTTCGAAACTACAAAAGGTTGTTGCACTTTCAACAATAGAAGCAGAGTATGTTGCCATTACAGAGGCTAGTAAAGAGATGATTTGGTTGCAGAGGTTGATGGAGGAAGTGGGTAAGAAGCAGAAGGATAGCAAATTGTATAGTGACAGCCAGAGTGCCATTCATCTTGCAAAGAACTCAACATTCCTTTCCAGGACTAAACATATACAGCTCAAGTACCATTTCATACGCTCTGTTTTGGAAGATGAACTGTTAAAGCTGGAAAAGATACATACTAGCCAGAATCCTGCAGACATGTTCACAAAGGTAGTGACCAGAGAGAAAATGAGTTCGTGCTCGATTTCAGTTGGCATTCTAGCATGAAGGTGAAGAGGAGAAATTTGCCAAGTCCAAGTCCAGCAAGTGCAGCAGCGGTGGAGTTGCTGTGATCAGTCTCCAAGTGGGAGATTGTTGGTTGTGGAGCCAGATCTTCTAGTCTCATAGATGATATTGTATCAACTGTGTTTGTACCCCAGTTCTATATGATATGTAGGTGGACTGTACACTCACCCCAGTGAAGGGGTGTGGGGGAGGCATCGCCCCCCCACGGGGTTCTAGGGGGGACCATCCCCCTTGGCTAGGGGGTCCGGTACCTTGGCGGGGGTTCGGCGGCGACGCCCCCGAAGAAAATTTTTTGGGGCTGTTTTCGCCAGCTGTTTTGCGGGCCCATGGTTTTGGGTATCCCGTGGTATTTTCCCATTGTATTTCCCTTATAAAATAAAGACATTGTAATACGACTAGGGAGGATGATGTATTAGGTTTTATGCATTGTAAAGATCTTTGAGATCAGGAGAGAGACTGTGAAACAGTGAAGAGGAAGTGCAACGATTGTGCTGCAGGTTGTATCCCTTCACCTTGCTGGACGGTAATAATAATAAGGACTGGCAAATTCAGTGTGGACGTAGCCCAAGTTGGGTGAACCACGATATATCTGTGTCTCTCTTGTAATGTGTATGTGTGATTATATTTGCATTTCTGTTTATTGTTATTGCTCTGTGATCCTATTTTTCTAACACAACCAAAGTACAACCAAAATACACTGAGATAGTCTCCTAGTAGCAGATGATCCTCCTCCTCACTGGTGCGCCACTTTCTGAGTGAGAGAGATATGACTTTCCGAATGATCCAAATAGAGATCTCCTGATCTCTATTTATACTTAACCTATTTTCCCAGTTACACTATGGGGCCGACTTGTCGATCTAGATACATCCACAATATAATATATATTTCAGGGCCGACCCCACACATGGTGGTCTAATAACCCATCGGCAAGTACACACACTTGTGACACTTGTCAATCCACATGACGACACTTTCTTATAGAGGAATAACACATCTCTAATAAGGGTACAATAAATATATATGAAATACATAGATGAAATACATTCCAAAGTTACATATACATCAACACTCCCTCTTAACTAGGAAGGTATTTCTCGACACAGATCTGCTAGACAAGTCTTCTTCTCGGGATCATCATCATTGATGCATCGTCATCGTCATCATCACTATTGCTGCTATCTCAACCAATCTTTGAATCTACTCGTCATAGAAAGTTCTATAGAGCCAGTCCTTTTTCATACTGGATGTAGGACCACCACCTGCAGGTCTTCGTCATCACTGGCCATACTGTGGAATCCTCAGGACTTATTACGTGCGTCACAAAACCTCGAAAGAGCATCCCAGGATATTATGAGCACATGGCTCTACCTATAGGATCTCCCAGGGCCATATTATATGTGACCTCACCACAAAACCTCGCAAGAGCATCCCAGGATGTTACGAGCACACAGCTCTACCTATAGGATCTCCCAGGGACATATTATATGTGGTCACCACAAAACCTCGCAAGAGCATCCTAGGTTGTTACGAGCACACAACTCTACCTATAGGATCTCCCAGGGATAGATTATATTTGGTCATGGAAAACCTCCCAAGAGCATCCCAGGACTTATTACGGGGACACAGTGCAACCTATCGGATCTCCCAGGGACATATTATATGCCATAGGACAAAACCTCAAAAGAGCATCTGCCAGATATCCCAAGGCCATATTATATGCCATAGGAAAAACCTCGAAAAACTATATGCAGATCTCCCAGGGCCAAATTATATGTCCTCCCAGAGCAAAACCTTGAAAGAGCATTTGCCAGATATCCCAGGGCCAAATTATATGCCATAGGAAAAATCTCGAAAGACTATCTGCAAATCTCCCAGGGCCAAATTATATGCTCATCTGCACAACCTGATCCACGACCATAGAGTATCAACCTGATACTCACCATACATCATCCTGATGTACACATGATCATCCTGATCATCATCACTGCAACATCCTGCTGCATGTCATCTGGAGCAACATCCTGAAGCTCGTCATCCATGATCATCCTGATCATACAATGCATCTACCTGATGCATACCAAGTATCTACCTGATACATATCATCATACATGATCCACCTGATCATACAGTGTATCCACTTGATACAAATACAAATACATGATACATATCACCATACATGATCCACCTGATCATACAATGTATCCACCTGATACATATACAGATACATGGTCCAAGCATCCAACATGATGCATATACAAAATACATACAAATGATCCTACTGATCATATCCAACATCCAACATGATGCATACATACATATACATATAAATGATCCAACTGATCATGTCCAGCATCCAACATGATGCATACATACATCTACATATAAATGATCCAACTGATCGTATCCAGCATAAACCAGAACATCATCCTGATGCTCATCATCCAGCGCTTACATCCACAACCATGTGAAGGATCCTCCTTCCAACAGGCTTGGAATGGATTCAGCAAATGTGTCCATCACTTCTTCCTCGAAGTGTCATCAATCCGAAGAACACCAAGCCTCTCTCTGAAGTACTCGAACTTCACCCTGGCTAGTGGCTTTGTCAGCACATCTGCAATATGCTCGTCCGCCGCAACATACAGGAGCTTCACAACTCCTCTTTGCACCATATCCCTGATATAGTGATATTTGATCTCTATGTGTTTCGACCTGTCATGAAACACTGGGTTCTCAGATAGCTTCACACAACTCTGGTTATCACAGAAGATACCAGTAGCATCCAACGGGAGATCAAATAACTCAGACAGTAGCTTCCGTAGCCATACTGCCTCACAACTAGCTGAACAGGCTGCAACATACTCTGCCTCAGTTGTACTCAGTGCTACGTAGGACTGCTTCCTGCTAAACCAAGAGATCACACCTGATCCCATACTGAAGCAGCACCCAGATGTGCTCTTCCTATCTGCAGCACTGCCAGCCGAATCTGAATCAACATAACCCTGCAAGTTAAACTTTTGATTCACCTCATACTTGAGCCCATAATCCACTGTACCCTTCAGGTACCTCAGAACATGCTTTACAGCAACCAGATGAACACTCCTTGGATCTGTCAGGAACTGACTCAATGTGTTCACCGCAAAGAAAATATCTAGTCTCGTGTTCGTCATGTACATCAAGGACCCAATCATCTGATGATACATAGAGACATCAACCGGCTCAGATGAAGCATCACATAGAAGCTTCAGATTCGATGCCATAGATGCGGCCATGGCCTTGCAATCCATCATCCTGAATCTCTTCAGTATATCTACTGTATACTTCCCTTGACCAAGGAAGATCCCACCTGCACTCTGCCACACCTCCATAGCTAGGAAATAATGCATCATTCCCAAATCTTTCATATCAAATTCAACTGCGAGCTTCCTCTTTGTATAACACCAAGTTTTGGGAACTTGCTACAAGCCATACAAGGCTTTCTTCAATCTGAACACATGTGACTCCCTGTCAGGTCTTGAGACTGCATCCAAAACATCTTCTTCATGATCAACGGATCATGGCATTCCATTTCTTCATCCCAGATCCTGGGAACTTCAATATCTTCAATAAATATCTTTGATGCTGGAACAAATGTTGTAGTCCTTCTTTTGTAGGTGAAGATATACGGTCTTTCCTACAAAACAAGTTAAATTGCATGATTAAAAACATCTCATAATTTTCAGAACAAATTCTTTACACATAAAGAAATATGTCATGCAATCATGCAATTATCTTAGCCAATGCTTCAATACAACATTTATCCATGTTCCACAACTTTCTAGATGCCTTCCAGTATCTACCATAACATTGTTAAGAGTTTGCACTACTCCCAACATGTCAGCAAAGAGGTTTCATTCTAGATAAGTAGCACTGGAATGTTGTACAGTTCCATAGGCCACTTACCCATCACATGCATATTAGTAGTATACTGTTCATTAATGCAATCATTCTAATATGCACAATACATCTCCTAAGTCTAGGAACATAAGCATAATATTATTTAAACAAAATAGGCAAGAAATGATAATTGAAATACTTATCTTTGTTTATTTGTTGGGTGGACTCCCTATGAGTCTTTGCTTCCAGCCAGGAGCTGCTGAAGTAGCTTCTTCTACACCTTTCTGTTGTGGAATGTAGGAAGATGGTCAACTCCCTCTAAAAATATGCATCCTTGCAGGAGCTACTGGAGTGTGATCCCTCTTGATCTTTGCTTCCTGGATTACTTGTCCTTGAACTTATATTCATCCTTGCTGACATCAATCTTCTTGAACCCTGGAAAGTATAATCTGTAAGCCTTCGAGCTTTCACTGTAACCCACAAAGATACCCTTCTTTCCCGAAGGATCTAGTTTGGTCCTCTTTTCCTTTGGGACATGAGTGTATACTGGAAAACCAAATATTCTGAGATGGCTGACTTCAGGTTTCTTACCAGAAAAGACTTCTTCTGTTGTCTTGTTGTCCAATATCTTGTGGGGTGTTCTGTTCTGCACATATACAGCCGTTCTAGCTGCTTCTGCCCATAGATGCATAGGTAGATCTTGGTCATGCAGCATTGCCCTTGCTACTTCCATGATAGTTATGTTCTTCCTTTCTGCAACTCCATTTTGTTGAGGATTACAAGGAGCAGTCAACTCCCTCTTAATCCCTGAATCACTACAAAGCTTCTTGAAGTCACCTAAGGTGAATTCTCCACCATTGTCGGATCTGAATGTTTTGATCTTTTTGTCAGTTTGATTCTCCATCAAGGTTTTGAATTCCTTGAACTTATCAAACACCTCATCTTTGTTCTTCAAGAAGTATACCCAAGTCCTCTTGGAGAAGTCATCAATAAATGAGACATAGTAAACATACCCATTAAGAGAACTGGATGACATAGGACCACATACATCTGAGTGGATGATTTCCAGGATATCTTTGGCCTTGCTTTCACTGCTTGGGAAAGCCTTCTTAATGTTCTTACCTTTTGCAAATCCTTTGCAAACACCTTCATGTTTGGTCTTGATTTCAGGAAGACCTTCTACAGCCTTGCTTGTAATTGGAAGTGCCCTATAGTGCATATGAGCAAGTCTTCTATGCCAAAGTTCACTTGGATCCATGGATTCATGCACCATGGCATGTTCAGGTTGTCCCTTCAATTTATACAATCCTCCCTCTTGCTCTCCAATCACTACTGCATCATCTATGGTCTTTCCCTTTGGCCACATTAGGACTTGGCCATCCACAAATGCAACCCTCATACCTTTTGCATCCAATGCAGAGATGGAGAGTAAGTTCTTCTTGAGCGCAGGTACATAAAGGACTTCTTTCATCTTCAAAGATTTTCTAGAATCTAGGTTGTAGGAGGCTTCACCACTTCCTTTGATTGGGTATTGATAATCATCCCCAAGTTTCACCTTATGGGGTGATTCATGTTTAGATAGATTCACAAAAGATTCCTTAAACCCAGTCATGTGTTTGGAAGCCCCACTATCAATCAACCAATCATTACAACCATGGGAAATAGTACCTGTGAGAGCAGAGATTAGAACATACTCTTCTTCACTTGATGAGTCATCATCACTTTCTTCCCTATCCTTCTTCTTTGGAGGTTCATCATCCTCGGCAGCATGAGCATGGAACTTTCTTTTGCTGCCCTTTGTCATGTCCCAAATTTGGTATTGGGTCAAAATGGCCTAATCACATTGGCCCTATTCATTAGAGTTTGTCAAATTGATGCTAAAGGTCAAATAATTGCCAAGGAGGAAAATTACTAGTTTCCTAGGTTTGGGGTGGAAGCTTTGGGATTTGGAATAATGGGGATAATAAATGATGTTTGAACATTAGAATGGCATAAATATTTAATAAAGGAGATAAATAAATATATACAAGTGAAAATCAAAGTGGCATTTCATCATGAAGACACATGGAGGAAGTGGGACCCACCTATGGCTAGATTTCCCCACTACACTTGGCATCATTCTCTCACCAATTCGAATTCAAGGTGAATGGTAACATAATTGGGGGAGTCCAAAAGGTATTATTCATTGCATGACTCATCCAAGGTCGAAATATAGAGGAAGAGTAACTCCCATGGAAGAGGAAGAGGCAATTTGGAGCTAGTGAGACACTTGGGCTAGATTCCCTAGCTCTATGACAACAATGATGAAGATGCTATGACACCTATGACACAAATCAGACCTGAAGTCTGACATATGACATATATGACATGTCAGGGCTAAAAATAGACTCCAAGAGGGCGCTCAAGGGTGTTAGGGCAGCTAAGATGCTTCCACATGTGATTTGGTGGAAGTGGGAGACTAGGAATTGTTGTACAAGTGGCGTTCTTTGGAATCTCTTCCAAACTTGAGTTGGCATGAGTCTCTTGGAAGGAATTCGACCCATGGAGGACATTAGAAGTTTATAAATGTCAATAACAAAGAATGAAACCAGCTTTTGATCATTTGTAGAATTTGCAATTGCATTTGTGAAGAGGGAGAGCTAGTGGATGACTAGTTTCTTGCCTTAGCCAATTTCGAGGGTGAAAGATTCCCATCCAAGTTGGAAATTGGAAAGGCCATTCAGACCTTTCATTTGGAGCTTTAATGGAGTCTTTATTTGCAGGTGTAAGCTACAGGTCAGCTCATGGTTTCTTCTATTGCAGCTCGCTCCTTCAACCATTTCCAGTTTTGATGGCATATTCTTGATCCTTGAGGGAGGGGGTTTTTGGTGAGCTATTGTACTCTTTGGGGGAGCTTCTAATGCCCCATTTATTTTTTAATATGAATTAAATACTCTGTTCTTCATCTCCATAAAGTTTCAGGTCGAAATTCCAAGTAGAAATGTATAAATCTCATTTTTAATGGAAGAACAATGCCATTTCCCCACTACCTTGTTGTGAACCAATGTATTGATGATGATTTCGAATGAATGGATGATTCTATGATATATTTGTGATAAATATACTGCCATGGATGTCTTCTACAAGTTTCATGTACTGTACTTGATCATTTGAAGCATTTTTACTCAGTTTAGTTGTATTGGGAGGTGAAATAGTGCCATTTCCCCAAGGGTCGAATTGGGGATTTTTGCAGTTGAATGGAAGAGGGTGAGAACAGTTGTAATAAACCATTAATGGTGCATATGAGACCTTAATAACATAATTAACACATTACATACCTCTGTTCATAAATTTGAGTGAGTTTGGAGGCATTTGGGAAGCCATTTTCAGTACTTACCTCAGGGGGATTTGAACCCCAAATTACTAGTAAAATTGCATACTTGGTCCAGAATCTTAAGAGAGTTTGCAGAGGTCTTTTGGTGGCCATATGTTATCCCTGAACATCATATTCAATTCCTAATATCATTCATAAACCTTCCTTGAAGATTTGAAGGCATTTGGAGTCAATTTGAGACCTAGAGACCAATACTAGTCAAAGGGAAATCACTAGTAAAGTTACCTACATTGACCAGAATTGAAAGAGTATTTGCATAAGTGTTTTAAAGGTACAAAGGAATCCCTGAAACACATATTTATTTTCTAATATCATCCATATACCTTCTCAGAATATTTGGGATCATTTGGGGCAAATTTGGGACCTAGAGATCGAAATTAGTCCAAGGTCGAACCAAGGAAAAAAGTGGAAAATTGCAATTTTAATAAAATTCCGAACAAGGGACATTACACCCTTCTTCTTCTTGCTGAAGTTGTTATTATTATCCCTTTTGTTCTTGGGACAATCTGAAGCAAAGTGACCCTTCTTATTCTTTTGATAGGATCTTTTGTAGCGAAAGTGCTCCTTCTTGGGCTTGCTTCTGTTGGTGTGAGTTGCGAGAGCTTGATCTTCACCTCCCATCTTTTCCTCACGAGCTACAAGTCTAGCTTCTTCTTGAGAGCATTCCTCCCATAGTTTACTGAAAGAGATCAATTTCTTTCTTGCACATATTCCTTGAATAAAGGAGTCCCATGACCTAAGTAGGCCATTCAGAGTGGTCATAACAACTTCACCATTGTCCACTACTTCATCCATAGCTTCAAGTTGCTCCTTGATCTGAGAGACCTTGGAGAAGTAAGATTGAATGGTTTCTCCATTCAACATCTTGACCCCTTTCAATTGATTCCGCAGAGTCATCTTCTGATTTATGTTCTTCCCTTCAAATAGCTTGGTCAAAGAGTCAAACATCTCCTTGGGTGTCTTTAGAGAAGACACATGGGGTATAAGATGGTCTTTGATAGAATCAACAATGATTCTCTTTGCTTTGACCAAGTTCTTCTTATGCAATACCTTGGCCTCTTCATCCTCTGGGATAGGGATGTCTTCTTTTATATATGAGTCCAACTCATTCTCTTCCAGGATTAACCCAATCCTATACTTCCAAGCTCGGAAGTTATCAGCCCCTTCAAGCTTGGTGTGGTGAGACATCTTAAAGAGTACTTCAAATGGAAATAGAAAAGATTTAGGTCTTACCACTTGAAATGTTGAAAACTGGATCTGGTCTCGAATTAGGGTTTGTCGGAAAAACCCTAAAAATTCAAAATGTGAATTTCAATTTTTTGAAAGGATAGAAAGATGCACCTTGATGAACTGATCATCCTGGTGTATTCAAAATTTGAGATCAGCAAAGCTTTACCCTTCAGATTTGCCTTTTTGTCCTCCCGGGTTTACTAGGAAGAGCCTTGAATTAGGGTTTGAGTTTCCCGAAGATCTACCCAGCCAAAAATCTCGAACCAAAGCTCTAAACTTCGATTTTTGCAAGGAGCTTCCAGCTATGTCTTCATATTTTAGAAATTCCTATTTTTGTGGAAACCCTACTTTTTAGGGCCAAATCTGAAAATGCTCAGAATTGAATTTTGATTGGACAGATAGATTCTCCTTGATGAGTAGAGTCGATCTATTATACCGCTTTTCCAAAATCTGTGGAGAGAAACCCAATAAATAAGAAACTCAAGTTTCCATCACTGCAAAATGTCTTCTTCTCATGTTAGCTCTGATACCATGTTAAATTTTGAGCATTAATTCACAATACTCTAGGATCTTTACTGAGAGAATAACATAAATAGTATATCAATGCATAACAATCACAATAAGCATGACAAGCATCACAAGAATCAAAAGCATGAGAGACAAGAGACACAGAGTTTCCGTGGGGAAAACCCTAAGGTGAAAAACCCCACAACTTCCTCAGAGATAGAGAGAGCAATGGCTCAACCAAAGTACAACCAAAATACACTGAGATAGTCTCCTAGTAGCAGATGATCCTCCTCCTCACTGGTGTGCCACTTTCTGAGTGAGAGAGATATGACTTTCCGAATAATCCAAATAGAGATCTCCTGATCTCTATTTATACTTAACCTGTTTGCCCAGTTACACTATGGGGCCGACTTGTCGATCTAGATACATCCACAATATAATATATATTTCAGGGCCAAACCCACACATGGTGGTCTAATAACCCATCAGTAAGTACACACACTTGCGACACTTGTCAATCCACATGACGACACTTCCTTATAGAGGAATAACACATCTCTAATAAGGGTACAATAAATATATATGAAATACATAGATGAAATACATTCCAAAGTTACATATACATCAACATGTCTTTCACTGGGTGAACAACATCTTCCTAGATTGACATATTTTGGTTCTTTCTTTGTTCCTAGATTCACCAATTCATATTGCATGGAAGAGCTATTTGTTTTGACATTAGCTAGATTCCAAAATTTATGCTGCAGATTAAATAAAAATTCTAGAGTCTGTACCCCTTTCGACATTATTGTTATGGAAAAATTCCTATAGAAGGGGTGAGACTACCAACATACCGAGGTAAAAGATAGACATACAAGGTTCTGCAAGTACAATTATTAAGCAAAGAGATTAGGGTTTAGGAGAATGTGTACCTTATTCAGAAGGTTGATCCAAGCTACTCCACTTTCTCTCCAATGCTACAACCTGCAAAAACATTCAACAAAACCTTCCTCAAACCAATTTAACTACAAATAAAAGATTGATATTCATAAGAGAATAAAACATCAAATTGTAATCAGATCTGAAACATACATGAACAAATCATATTCAGAAAAGGAAGAATGTATGATATTTATTAATGAATGAAGCAAGTACATCAAATTATACCTTCCTTCAAGCATGGCACTTCATGAAACCAAGATTCAAGGCCTCCGACTCCTCTTTTCTGATGATCCCAACATCTGATCATATGTGCTAGGGTTTATAAGAAAACTATGGTAGAAGTGAGGGGGATGTGAATCCCAATTCCTCCAGCATAACCTCATAATTGGATTCCTCCTTTCACGGTGCCTCTCCCTCTCTTATATAGAAAGTGAAGAATATAGGGTCGAAGAGGATGCAGTTACAACTGGAAGAGGAGGTTCCAAAACCGCCCGAACCAACCATTTTTCGCGATTATATATATATTTTTATGTATTTATGAGGAACCCATGACTTTTCAATGGACAAAAAGCGGGTCACCCACGACTTTACCATGTGAAACCTGCGGGTTTTTGGAAAACCCGCAGGTGAAGATCCTTCCACTTGCATTTTTGTGGAAAAATGGTCAAAAACAACCTTTTCTGGGGGTTTTCTAGAGAAGTTTTGGTCTCCAAAATTGTTCCTAAGGTTCCTATCTATCAAATGGGCCATGAATTAGGTAATTCCATCCTTCTAAACTCCCAAATGTGGCTCTTCCATACACAAATTTCCTTTTGTGTGACTCACAATAATCTCATGAAGTGTCATCATGCAACAAAAAGATGTAACTGTCATCACGGACGGAGAAGTGCCAAATTTGGATATAACAGATGCCCCCTAATATATGAGGTCAGAGGGTTCGACGATGGCCGAAATGTGTTATAAATAATGAAGGGTTGGGTCATGGAGTCAGAGAAACCGGAGAAACCAAGAATCATAGGCTCAAATGAAGTACCTGAAAGAAAGAAAATGTCAGACAAACTCATCCCTAGGATAAATGTCCATGTTCAAATAGTGGAACATGACCTTGTAGGAATATGCAAGAATCTAGCAGCTGTAGCAACTCACAATCAAACTCGCAAATATGTTGCAAAGAAGAAGAGAAGGAGAAACTCAATTATCACTCTCAAACACAGTAGAATAGAACAATATCTCAGTATTATACATTGAATAAGAATGTAAGTGAATGAGTACAATAGAACAATAAGGTGCATAATATAGGATTTGAATAGGCCAAGTAGGGCATTCGAATTCCTTGTTGATGTATATGTAACTTCGGAATGTATTTCACATATATGTATATTGTATTCCTATAGAGATGTTATTATTCCTCTATATGGAAGTGTCGTCATTTATATTGTAAGTGTCGTAACTTATACTTGATGGGTTATTAGACCACCTTGTTGGGGTCGGCCCTGTATAAGTCATGTGGGTCAAAGGGTTATTAGACCACCCTATTGGGGGTTGGCCATGTGGGTTAAAGGGTTATTAGACCACCCTAGTGGGGGTCGGCCCAGTCAGCATTATGTTAAGTGGTTAAGTTGAGGTCGACCTAATTGAGTAAAGGTCAAGTCAAGTTAGTGTATACATAGAGAGTGTGTCTCTCTCATTTTACACATTCTATTCTCTCACTCACACTTGGGAGAGTGGCGCACTTGTGGAGGAGGAGGCTTTGCTTCTAGGAGAAGACTATCTCTTGTATTCTGGTTGTATCATTGCTCTATCTATCTCTGAGGAAGTTATTGGGGTTTTTCACCTTTATGGTTTTCCCCAAGTAAACTCTGTGTCTCTTGTGTGCTTGCATTATTGTGTCCATGATTGTTATGCTGTAGATTTGCTGTACATGTTGTTCTCTCAGTTAAGATCCTAGATCAGATTGAATTAAATTCTGGAAATTTAACATGGTATCAGAGCTAGCCTGAAAGAAGGCATGATATGGCATGTTTGTTGCACTTACGATGCTAGGGCTTGATATAGAAAAAACCAGTCGTTGTAGCACTTTCTCTATAAATCCATTTTGGAAAAGGTTTCAGATCTGAAACCTTTACAGGTCAAAGATCAGATCCCCATGTACCTTGTGTCGAAAGGAAAACCTCTAATTCGTTGTACTTTGTGATTTATGATCTATACAATATAGGGTTTCTGCCTCTTCCAGATCTGAGTCAAAATCAGGTGACCTTGGAAAAAATGTCATAACTTGGGCTAGGAAGCTCCAAATGAAATTTCGTAAAAAGTTACAGGTAGTACACAGACTGTACTATCTCAAGAAAAATTTTCAGAGGCCAAAGTTAAACCAGTGACACGTGGACCGCCGTACAAGTTTGCTCTTCTGTATTATCCTATAAACAGGTCACATTGTGACACTTGGAATAACTCTCTCTCAGAAAATCCAATTGAAGTCAGAACTATTGGGATGAAAATATAACAGGTCGGGATATCTCAGGAAAAATTTTCAGAGGCCGAAGTTGAACCAGTGACACGTGGCATGCCGTACAAGTTCGCTCTCTTGTATTATCCCATAAATAGGTCACGTTGCGACACGTGGCATAAATATCTCTCTCAGAGAATCCAATTGAGGTCAGACCTGTCGGGATGGAAAGATAATAGGTCAGGCTATCTTAGGAAAAATTTTCAGACCCTGTGGATTGAAAAGTTTGGAGTTACACCAGAACCAATCAGGTACATATTTCTGTCAAATCAGAATTATTTTTGAGCACCTTCATTCATGGATTTCAGAATTTAGGGCTTCGGAGAAAGTTGGAATTTTTGTAATCGGAGACCACGGCTGAATGCTACTCATCAAAATTGAAATTTAGAGACCAATATTAGAATTTTTGGTTGGGTAGAAGGCCGGGCTTGATCAGACCCTAGTTCAAGACTATGATCAGAAAAGTGGAAAATTAGGGCTTCTGCAAAAATGGGAATTTTTGAAATCTGTGACCACGGCTGGAAGCTCCTCATAAAAATAGAAGCTTAGAGCCTTGGATCAAATATTTTGATTGGGAAGAAGAGTGGGATTCATTAAACACTAGTTCGAGGTCACGTCCAGTGAATCCGAAAGTTTCAAAGGCAAAATTGAGGAGTGAAACTTTGCATTTTTCAAATTCTGAATATACCAGCTTGATCAGCTCATCAAGCTCCAGGTCTAGTGGATTGGGTTAATCCTAGAAGAAGATGGATTGGTCACCTGCATAAGTGAAGAAGTTCCTGTCTTAGAGGGAGATGAGACTAAGGCCTTCCATAAGAAGATTACAAGGAATCTTGATAGGTATGGCTTACAGGTATGTTTCATGGTTAAGTTTATCATATGTTTGTCTTCATATCATTACAGTACAATCTTGATTAATTACTGGACTTGTTGTATCACCTTAATAGAAGATATTCATTGATTAAGGGTTTGACACTTATGATTGTACTAATGCATTGTGATGTTGTATGAGGTTTATGTTGTTTGCTAACACAAAAGGTACACCAAGAAAGTCAAATCATGTTCTACTTCAAGAACATATGCTCATGGTGACATGAAGACAAAGATTCATCCATTGTCATGGATCACATAGAAGATCTACTTTCGAGGTATGTATAACTTGGTTCTACAATGGTTAACTTACGAGACATGCAGGTTACTAGCACAAGTCACTGAAGAGAACCAAAAGACATTATACGGGTATGTTAGACATAGCTAGCTAGCATGCTAATCCAGTGATTAAGGATGGATGCAAGTTCAAGGACAGGTAATCCAGGAAGCAAAGATCAAGAGGGAGCACACTCTAGTTGTTCCTGCAAGAAAGCAAAGGAGCACACTTCAGTAGTTTCTGCAAGGAAGCAGATATTCAGAGGGAGTTGACCACTTCTCACAATCCACATAAGAATGGAGTTGCAGAAAAGAAGCAAAGACTGAGAGGGAGTCAACCGAACAAACACACAAAGATAAGTATTTGAATTGTCATTACTTGCATATTTTATTGTTTAAATAATACTGTTCAATAATGTATATAATGATGTTCCTAGAATTAGGTTGTGTATTATGCATATTAGAATAGTTGCATTGATGAACAATATACTACTAATATGCATGGGTAAGTGGCCTATGGCACTGTACAACATTCCATTGCTACTTATCTAGAATGAAACCTGTTTGCTGACATGTTGGGAGTTGTGCACACTCTTAACAATGTTCTGGTAGAGATTGGAAGGCATCTAGAAAGTTACGGAATATGGATAAATGTTGTATTGAAGCATTGGATGAGATAATTGCATGACTGTATGAGATATTTCTTTATGTGTAAGAATTTGTTCTAAAAACTATGAGATGTTTTCTAATCATGCAATTTAACTTGTTGTGTAGGAAAGATCGTATGCCATCACCTACAAAAGAAGAACTACAACATTTGTTCAGCAACAAAATTATCTATTGAAGATATTGAAGTTCCTAGGATACAGGAAGAATGCCATGATCCGTTGATCATGAAGAACGATGTTTGGGATGCGGTCCCAAGAGTTGAAGGGAAGTCTGTTGTGACTTCCAAATGGAACAATCAGATCAAGCATGTTGCAGATGGCAGCATTGAGAAATATAAAAGTGATGAAATAGAAGATGCACCAGATGGATTTCAAGACAACATGGTGTAGTCAAATATGTGTGCAGAACTTGGTATGGTAGGATAGACAACTTTCTATCCAGTTTGGGCTTTACCAAGAATAAAGCGGATTCCAACCTTTTCTACAAGGTTGAGGAAGGCAATCCAGTGATACTACTTTTGTATGTGGATAACTTATTTGTTACAGGTGAAGATAGAATGATTGTCGACACGTAGCGGAAGCTTGCTGCTGAGTTCGAGATGAAGAACTTGGGGATGATGCACTATTTGTTTTTGGCATGGAGGTGTGGCAAAGTGCAGATGGAATCTTCCTTGGACAAGGGAAGTATGCAGTAGAGATCCTGAAGAGGTTCGGGATGATGGATTGCAAGGCCATGGCCACACCTATGACATCGAATCTGAAGCTTCTTTGTGATGCTTCATCTGATCCGGTTGATGTCTCTATGCATCGTCAGATGATTGGGTCCTTGATGTACCTAATGAACACGAGACCAGATATTTGCTTTGCGGTGAACACATTGAGCCAATTCCTGACGGATCCGAGGAGTGTTCACCTGGTTGCTGTAAAAAATGTTCTGAGGTACCTGAAGGGTACAGTGGATTATGGGCTCAAGCATGAAGCAAATCAAAAGTTTAACCTGCAAGGTTATGTTGATTCAGATTGGGTAGGTAGTGCTGCAGATAGGAAGAGCACATATGGGTGCTGCTTCAGTATGGGATCAGGTGTGATCTCTTGGTTCAGCAGGAAGCAATCTTGCATAGCACTGAGTACAGCTGAGGCAAAGTATGTTGCAGCCTGTTCAGCTAGTTGTGAGTCAGTATGGATACGGAAGCTACTGTCTTAGTTATTTGATCTCCCGTTGGATGCTACTGGTATCTTCTATGATAATCAGAGTTGTGTGAAGCTGTCTGAGAACCCAGTGTTTCATGACAAGTCGAAACACATAGAGATCAAATATCACTATATCAGGGATATGGTGCAGAGAGGAGCTGTGAAACTCTTGTACATTGCGACGGACAAGAATATTGAAGATGTGCTGACGAAGCCACTAGCCAGGGTGAAGTTAGAGTACTTCAGGGAGAGGCTTGGTGTTCTTCAGATTGATGACACTCCGAGGAAGAAGTGATGGACACATTTGCAGAACCCATTCCAAGCATGTTGGAAGGAGGATCCTTCACATGGCTGTGGATGTAAGCGCTGGATGATGAGCATCAGGATGATGCTCCAGTTACTGCTCTGTATATGCATCATGTTGGATGCTGGATATGATCAGTAGGATAATTTGTATGTATTTTGTATGCATCATGTTGGATGCTTGGACCATGTATCTGTATATGTATCAAATGGATACATTGTATGATCAGGTGGATCATGTATGGTGATATGTATCATGTATTTGTAATTGTATCAGGTGGATACATTGTATGATCAGGTGGATCATGTATGATGATATGTATCAGGTAGATACTTGGTATGCATCAGGTAGATGGATTATATGATCAGGATGATCGTGGATGACAAGCTTCAGGATGTTGCTCCAGATGACATGTAGCAGGATGTTGCAGCGATGATGATCAAGATGATCATGTGTACATCAGGATGATGTATGGTGAGTATCAGGTTGATACTCTATGGCCGTGGATCAGGTTGTGCAGATGAGCATATAATTTGGCCCTGGGATATTTGGAGATAGTCTTTTGAGGTTTTGCCTATGGCATGTAATTCGTGCCCTGGGATATCTGGAAAATGCTCTTTCGAGGTTTTGCTCTAGGAGGACATATAATTTGGCCCTGGGATATCTGCAGATAGTCTTTCGAGGTTTTTCCTATGGCATGTAATTCGTGCTCTGGGATATCTGGCAGATGCTCTTTTGAGGTTTTGTCCTATGGCATATAATCTGTCCCTGGGAGATCCGATAGGTTGGGCTATTTGCCCGTAATAAGTCTTGGGATGCTCTTGCAAGGTTTTGCCATGACCACATATAATCTGTCCCTGGGAGATCCTGTAGGTAGAGCTGCGTGCTTGTATCAGCCTGGGATGCTCTTGCGAGGTTTTGTGGTGACCACATATAATCTATCCCTAGGAGATCCTATAGGTAGAGCTGCATGCTCGTAACAGCCTGGGATGCTCTTGAGAGGTTTTGTGGTGAGGTCACATATAATATGGCCCTGGGAGATCCTATAGGTAGAGCCGTGTGCTCATAATAGCCTAGGATGCTCTTTCGAGGTTTTGTGACGCATGTAATAAGTCCTAAGGATTCCACAGTATGGCCAGTGATGATGAAGACCTACAGGTGGTGGGCCTACATCCAGTATGAAAAAGGACTGGCTCTGTAGAACTTCCTATGACGAGTAGATTCAGAGATTGATTGAGATAGCAGCAGCAGTGACGATGATGATGACTCGATGACGATTATCCAGTGACGATGATCTAGAGAAGAAGACTTGTGATAGAAGACCTGCGTCGAGAAATACCTTCCTAGTTAAGAGGGAGTGTTGATGTATATGTAACTTCAGAATGTATTTCACATATATGTATATTGTATTCCTATAGAGATGTTATTATTCCTCTATACGAAAGTGTCATCATTTATATTGTAAGTGTTGTAACTTATACTTGATGGGTTATTATACCACCTTGTTGGGGTCGGCCCTGTATAAGTCATGTGGGTCAAAGGGTTATTAGACCACCCTATTGGGGGTCGACCATGTGGGTCAAAGGGTTATTAGACCACCCTAGTGGGGGTCGGCCCAGTCAGCATTATGTTAAGTGGTTAAGTTGAGGCCGACCTAATTGAGTAAAGGTCAAGTCAAGTTAGTGTATAAATAGAGAGTGTGTCTCTCTCATTTCACACATTCTATTCTCTCACTCACACTTGGGAGAGTAGCGCACTTGTGGAGGAGGAGGATTTGCTGCTAGGAGAAGACTATCTCTTGTATTCTAGTTGTATCATTGCTCTATCTATCTCTGAGGAAGTTATTGGGGTTTTTCACCTTTATGGTTTTCCCCAAGTAAACTCTGTGTCTCTTGTGTGCTTGCATTATTGTGTCCATGATTGTTATGCTGTAGATTTGCTGTACATGTTGTTCTCTCAGTTAAGATCCTAGATCAGATTGAAGTAAATTCTGAAAATTTAACATTCCTAACTCAGAGTGTGGCTTGGATGATAGTGGAGTCATCATCTAGTCAATGTATCAGTCATCAATGGTAATAGTCAGTCAACTGAGTCTAACTGAGTGAGGTAGGCACTAACTGAATGAAGGAGGCTCAGTGGAGGGCGCATGAGGAGTCTAACTGAGTGAGGTAGGCACTAACTGAATGAAGGAGGCTCAGTGGAGGGCGCATGAGGAGCTAACTGGAGTCATAATGGGTAGACTAGTCTCACTAGAGGTCCATCGGAGTGAAACAATCAGTGAGGGAGTCAATCTAGCGTCAAATCAAGGAAGAACTGAGTGATAACTGACTGGTAAGGTGAGAAAGGTGCCTAACTAGCTGTGGTAGGTGAGAAAGGTGCACTAGCCATGCAAAAGACTAGAGAAGGGCGCCTTTAGTAGTTTGGAGGCCCCGTGGGGGCTGTAGACAGGTTGTCGAGAGCTAGAACCAAGCTCTAGGAGTTGGGAGGTCCACCATGATGATGACTGGATGCATGCAGTGGCATGAAAATGCATGCAAAATGCGGTTTTGCATGCAGGTAAAGAAGAGCTAGAAGCAAGCTCTAGGTGCTGGGGAGACCACCATGATGATGACTGGATGCATGCAAGTGCATGCAACATGCAGATCTGCATGCAAGCATGCAAAATACAAAATGATGGGGAGAATATTCCAATAGACCTCCAGGAGGATACAATAATGATCCAATACATAAGTATAACTGATGTATATATCATGGTCACTAGAATACAAGCGCAGATCCATGAGGACAGTAGAAATATGAACATAGCCACAGAAATACAAAGGTGGATGTATGTCAAAATGGGAGTGTTGTAGGCACAACAAATCCCATTTTTATAAGATAAAATGGGAGCCCCAGTTACAAATTTGATTGAGGTAATTTAGAATTCTTTCATCTTTATTATGGGGGGTTTTATGATTGATGTCTTTCATTCTCACCTTTGCATGCTTTGATCTCAATAAAAACTTTGAAATAACGATTGTTTTTATGCATTTTCGTGATTTGTGGGGAGCCTTGTTTTTCTTGGAAATACATCGTTTCCTCAATCCCACAAAGTGCAATGTGGTTTACAGGAATCCCAATTTTTAAAGAGTTTTATTTCTTGCTTCTGCATTTCCAAAACCCGCAATGCGGATTGCGCAAGTCGGAAAGCGTTTGATCAATAAGAAACAGATTTTTGGTTTTGCATTTCCGCAATCTGCAATTTGCATTGCGGGATTGCAGAATTTCATCGCATTTCCCGAACCCGCAAATATATTGTGGATTGCAGATACCTAAATTTATTTTAAACTTCCCGCAATTCTGCAATCCCACAACACAATGCGAATTGTGGGAAGATCGAATTTTTCCTATAATTTCCCCGCTTTGCATTTCCAACTTCGGGTTGCGAAAACGATAAACTTCCCAAAATTGAATTTGCACATCTGCAATGCCACAACCTGCAATGCAGATTGTGGGAGGCTTAAGTCACAAATTTTCGAAAAAGCGCATCTGCAATTCCATTTTCCACTTTTCTTCATTTGAATCTTGACCATTGATTCGCTTGAGATCTGCGGTCCTGTTTTAATTTCGCTAATAACATTTTAGGGTTAAATAATCCAAATAATTTTATTTTTTTTACCATTTTCACACTACAAATTTCACCTTCGGTGGATGAATCTTACTTCGGATTTTACCCTACTAATAGATTTGCTTTTCTTCACTGTATTACAAGTAAGTTTCCCTATTATATGATGTTAGTGTGATGCCAATCGACAGGGGTTCCACTCACTGTCGACACATACTGCAGTCTCCCTGGCCACCAGATCGGACAGGTTTTATCCCACCCAGCAACACCTACAGAGCAGATGAGGTCTCACCCGAGGCGTCCAGGAAGAGCAGACGGAACCATGTTTCCACCAAATGAAGGAGGATTGTTGCACCTATAATACTTAAACTTATTGCATAATTGGGACAGAGATTTCTAAGCATTGAACATGGTATTTAAAGCAATATTCAACCAAGACATTCATCATTGCAACGATAGTAATTGTAAAACAAGTATCGCATCAAAGAAGCATGACATTATTTGTATAGTGCAACATCACATTACCATAACCAAACAGATTGAACACAGAGATTGTACCAAAATAGCTTCATCATATTATCATTGTCGACCCAGATACAATGCCTCTGCAAAAACTAGATCCCCGCAATGACTCTTGACATCAAAACATACCTGGAAGACATACAACCAACAACAGAGCTTCGCATAATATCTCCAGCATTCGATGATCCCCTTCAACACTTACAATTCTTATCTATATATAAGCTTCTGCCTTACAACTCTTGTCCACTTTCTAACAACTTGTTTACTGACACTATGGACAAATGACTCAATATCTAACTAAGCTAGTCCAAAAACGACCAAAAAACCGCATTCTGCGGTATAACTGACTCAACAGTACATAATATGTGGTCCAAATGACCCAAAACCTGCAATCCGCGGTACCCACACATGCATAAAATAATCTTTCACTTGTCACCCTTTGCGCCATCTTCTTCCTTGTCGCAACATTGGAGATGCTATGATAGCACTTTACCAAACTGCCTGCCAACAAGCCCCCAACACAATCTTGTGGCTCGCCCTCGAGCCACGTCAGCTAGAGACGGTGTACTCCATCGTTTTGACTTTGCTAGGCTAAACGATGGTGCTGCAACTGTTCTTGTTGTCTGGATCACGCGGTGTTGTACTACTCCTTCTGGTACATGGATCATCTGCTCACTGTCATGTACTTCTTTCCCAAAAGTGGACTCGTGCCAGCTTGCTATCGCAGACCTTACAAACTCATCCTCCCGTCTCGAGAGACCCATTGTAGACGAAGAGGAATTTTGCAAGCAACGCCAAGGTGTAAAACAGGCCAGCGGTTCCAGTGCATCTATTTCACACTAGTAAGCATACATTACAGGGACTCGAGGTCAACGAACCCCCCCTTTGGTGTGGTTGCAGGGACCACGAGACTTCGAACCGTCACCAACTTCCTAGACATCTCGGACAAGACCTCATGCTTGTAACCCATGAGTGGCTGATGCGCAGCTTGCTCTAACTGCTCATGTACACTTGTGGTTCAGGCCTTTAGCACACCTGGTGTGCTCCCATAGGAAATAAAATGGATCATTTCCACAACCTCCTTGGAATTCCTAACTTAGCTAGATTCCCGAACGTATCGTAACATAACCTCTCTGAACTGAAAACAACCTATGTGCTCCTGTTATCCTTGGCTCCTATATTTATACAGCGCGTTCGACCGTTCGTCTACCTTGGAATTCCTGTGCACCACCTACTCATGCTCCAGGGTAATCATAAGATTCCTTTGCTCGGACATCGGAAGTGGGTGGAGCGATCATACCCCCGCCTGTCACCCTGTGTGCAAAAGTGTGCGAAGCAGTCCTTTAGTCATACTATCGTGGTGGATGCCTCATGCCAACCATGCAAACCATCCCTCCAGGTGCCGTCGGCCATGCTGCCTCGGTGTATTCCTCATTCCAAATGTGCATATTTTTGACATGATCTAATTCAGATTTTAGGTTTCCGTGGTAGGTGGTTTTTTAAGAACAGATTCTCGCATTATCCATGGTATTCGTGGATAATCCGGGAATCTGTTCTTCAAAAATGATCTAATTCGTTTAACGATCATATATTCCCAAAAAGGTAAAGGTGTCGGCTACATAATGATTTTTGATGTGGCCCAATCGCAACAATGCCACTTGTCACAGACCACTCCAAACTTGCAGCACAAACCCTCCTGCTTGCACATTTATTTCTCTGTCAGTGTGCCATCCTGCCACCGATCATCCTACAACACACATTATTTGTTTTCATGCGACTCAGGAATCATGCTATTCCAAGCCCGAATGATAGGGCTTCAACCTATGACCATTCACCAATTTTGGGAGCATCGCCCCGTCCAGCTGCTACAGCTGAACCGCGCCTCGTGAAGTAATACTATTGATGCGATACGGACCAAGCCAATGCATCTACAACTTCCCTGGATGTTTCATAAACTTGCTATCGTACAACAGCATCAAGTGACCCTGCTGAAACTATTTGTTTTTTATGTGTCGATCAGGCCATGCCTTCTGGCAATCCTTCTCTACCCCCTAGTGGAACCCAACGATGAAACGATCTTCCTCCAATTTCACCAATTGCTCTAGACGTTCATCTAGTGCCGCTGCATCATCCAGGCCTGTTGCAGTCGAAATGCGAAAACTCGGGACAATATACTCCATGGGCATAATTGCTTCTTGTCCATATACTAACCTGAATGGTGTTTGACCTGTCAACCTTTTACATGTGGTGCGATAGGCCCACAATACCGCTAGGATTTTCAGATCTCAGTTGTCGCAGTTCGTATTGCACACCTTTGTCAGTGCATGCTCCAATACCTTGTTGAAGGATTCCACTATGCCATTTGCTTGCGGATGATATGGTGTACTCTTTTTGTGCTGTATCTGCAGTTCCTCCGTCAATGCGCTGATGGTGCGATTGAGAAATTGGCTGCCCTGGTCACTCAGTAGTATCATGGAGCAGCCGAAACGAGTGATGATGTTATTAAAAAAAAATAACACCCCGTTGCTGCGGAACAATCAACTACTAGTGCCACCTCTGCCCATCGATTCAAATACTCTATCACTATGATAATGTAGCGCACACCTGTGTGCTTCCCTGGTGGATTGATCGGTCCTACAAAATCCACTGCCCATTTGTCGAACGGCTGCAATGTCAACTAAGGCATGAGTGGCATCTCATCGCGTCGGGATGGTTTTCTAGTTCGCTGACAGACATCACAGGACTGCGCATAGTCTGCCACATCATTATGCAGTGTTGGCCACCACAGCCTGGAATGCAACACTTTCCTAGCGGTTGCTTAGCCGCCATAGTGTCCTCTGGCTACTCCTCCATGCGCTTCTGCTAATATTTGCGCTTGCTCATGCGGCAAGACACACCTGTGCAATATTTCATCGGCACCCATTTTGTATAACTCTCTTGCGATTAGCTGGAAGTCTGCAACCTTGACTACCAACTGCTTCTTCATACTGGTGGTGAACTCGTTGGGTGCAGTACCCGTTGTCAGAAACTGAATGATTTCCGTAAAGTAGCCATCTGCAACCTCAACCCGAAACAGTTGAGCATCTGATAAACCATCATCAATGTTGGTCAGATCTTCTCCTATATCGATCTGTGAGAGATGATTAGGACCGGCATTCAACCGGCCGGGTTTCACAATGACTTCAAAATCAAACTCTTGAAAAAGAAGTAGCCAGCGGCATATCTTCCCCCCCAACACAGGCTCATTGACTAGGTATTTCAACGCAGAATGGTCAGTGAACATTTTAAAGTGCCCACCCAACAAATAGTGTCTGAACTTCTGCAGTGCATAGACCATTGCCAGACCTTCCCTCTCAGTATTAGTGTAATTCCTTTCGGCGGAGGACAACTTCCGACTTAGAAAAGAAATAGGATGATCAAGATCGCCTTCTCTTGGTTGAGCCAATACAACACTCAATGTAATCGATGAGGCATCAACATGGACATGGAATTCCTTACTCCAGTCCAGAAATACCAATATCAGTGCCAATGCCATCTTCGCCTTCAGTGTTTCAAAGCTAGCCTAACATTCCGGGCTCCACTGGAATGCTGCATCCTTCTTCAACAACTTCTCCATAGGGGCAGTAATCACAGCATAACCCCTGATGAACTTGCGATAATACCCCGTGTGTCCCAGCGTCGCCCATAACTGCTTAACATTAGTCGGTGGTGTCAAACTCAGAATAAGTGCAATATTTGCTGGGTCAACCAAGAATCCTTGCTTACACACAATATGACCCAACAGTATGCCAAACGGTGCACAGAAGATACACTTCTTTAAGTTCAACGATATCTGATGTTGCTGGCATCGCTCCAGCATCAACCACAGATTCGCTAGATGATCGCAGACCAACCCATAGACTATCCAATCGTCCATGTATACTTGTAAAAACTTCTGAATCAAATCTTTGAATGCAGCAACGACAACCCACGAAAATATCGTAGGTGCATTCTTCAAGCCAAACGGCATCACGGTGTACTGAAAGCAGCCCCATTTGGTAACAAAAGTTGTCTTATGGCGGTCTTCTTTGGCAATGCGGATCTGATGGTATCCAGAGAACTGTTGGGCCCAAGTTGGGACAAAGTTTTGGTAACACTTTTGATAAGCAGGAAAAGCTGAGCTGAGCATAGCTCAGAAAAAGATGTAATTTTGTCCAAGTGTTGAGGGTGCTGCGAAGTTGTGCGCAGCATCCAAGTTTTGACCATGCTGCGAAGTTGTGCATAGCATGCGAATTTTGGAAGTACCACGAAGACCAGCGCTGCGAAGAATCAGTGCTGCGAAGCAGTCAGGCCATGTGGATCCAGCAAAGCAGAGTGCTGGACAAGGATCAAGTATAGGTACTGGATGGACCAGTAGTGGTCTAATTTTGGAAAGATGCTCCAGGAGTGCCAAGCGGTGGGCACGAGCAAATTAGGAAGGCGGCCAATGCACGAGTTTGTTAAGGAAAGGATAGCTCAAGGAAAGCGATGGCTTGGCATGCCTAGTGGGCGAAACCGTTAGGGATTAACGGTTCAGTGAAAGTGACCTGTTGGCACGCGTGCGACAGGAATGTCGATAGCGACAGAATGAAGACGTGGAGAACCGCCACGATGAAGTAGACGCTACCAGATGCCAGCAAGCCGGTTTAGGGAAACCAACACAGTTTTGTAAACCCTAGGGGTTTTTGGGTTTAGGTCTTCGGCATTGTAAAGACATGACCTTCGGGCATGGTCTATTTAAGAAGATAATTTTGTATGGGATGGGGTTGTTGTTGTTGTTGTTGTGTTGTTACTTTTTGTTATTACATGTTTGGGTTCTGGATGTTGTATTGAAAAATATCTTATGAGTTGAGAAGATTGTAAAGGCTCTGCAGCTGTGTGCACAGAGACTTATCTGAGAGGAAGGAGAGTCTGCAGCTGAGTGCGTAGACTAAGAATGGTTGTCCCCATCCCTTTTAAAGATATATATTACCAACCGTTCTTGTGGACGTAGCTTCCCATCCGGGGGAGTGAACCACGTTAAATATTGTGTTGTGCGATTATGTTTTATGGATGAATGCTTATCTATGTTTTCTGTAAATGAATGTCTTGATGTTTCCTTGCATGCTGTTATGAGAGAATCGTTGTATGCATTTGCCATCAGAAGAGGTATGGAGATGATATGTTAAGTTCTGCATGAATAGATGAATGGTGAACATTTAGTTTATGTTTGAGAGCAGTGAGTCAGTTAGTTGCTTAAGTATTAAGAGATCACTTAAGTACTTCCTTATGCGCAATAGAACAAATGCATAACAATTAGATGGTATCAGTAGAATATGCTCAAATCGTAACTATACCAAGTGGATGAACGAATAGTAGATGGATAATCGGTTGAGTAGTTGAATGAGTTGATGAGTGATACTCCATTCAGAACCTTAATCATTTTAAAGGTAATCGAGTATAAAGTTGAACTGCATCGCTCAAAGTTTTAGTAGAAGCCCCGTAGTGGAAGAACTTAGTGGTGTAGGCCGCAGCACTGCCCATTTCTACGCAGTCTCACCTCGCAGTGCTTACCACCTATTGCGCTGCGCAGTACATTCGTCCACGCAACTCGTCACTTACTGTGGAAACCTAATTCCGCAGTACCCCATAGATACACCTCGGGTGAGACCTCAACCTGCTCATAGGTTGTTGCCGAAAAGGACAGTGCGAAGGGGTTTTGTTGGTCAAAGGGAAACCACGAAGAACCTGGGTCTTATAGAAAACCTCTGGGTCAGTTATAGCCAACAAATGGTTCCGTTGCCGCGCTAGAATCCGTGATGAGTTGCAATCATGATGTGTGATGAAGAATACCAGTTCCCAGAAGGCTCTGACAATTGGCATCCTAAAAAGATAGAAATCCAAGCTTGGTGGGACAAGACCATAAGAGACTTTGCAAGGCAAGAGAATAGACATCCGCGTCTATGTGACAGATAGTGGTCGGATAGATATCTGTGGAAATATATTCATGATATTTTCTGGGCATCATTTCCAAACGAGCTGTACGCGTGGATCTCGCGGCTCGCAGAAAAGAAAACCTGTTTTCAAGGAGCAGTTCCTACAGAGTGGACTCCTGAGGTCATAGCGCAGCTCAAAGAAACAGACAACCCGTTGACACGCGCAGTTGATTTTTGGGTCGATCATATGCTAGAAGGCTTCGTAACAAAATTTGCTGTAGACACACTTAAATCCTACAGCCAAGCAGAAGCATTCTTTTTCGGAGGATTCCAAGGTAAGTTGCTGAACAATCTCAGTCTATACATTAAGATGTTGTTAGCTAAGAAAGGTGTTTTAAGAATGCAGTAATATTCTTAAGTTTGTTATGGTAAACAGTATATATAGTGATTCTGACGAAGATACCCATAATCTTAGAAGTGGTAAGAGGTATAAATTTAATAAGAATCTTGGAGGCATTGGACTCCATATTGATACTGAGATTCCTTGTGACCTTGACAACGAAGCTGCACCACCATTTACCCCTGAGAACCCACTGGCTGCAGAGACCGCACCACCTTTATCTCAAAACCCACCTGCTACGCAGCCCACCCCGAAGAATACTCAGCCCAGTACGTCTATCCCGATAAGCCCATTTGTTTTCACTGCACAGAGCCCTTTACAGTCGCCGCGCACTAATTCAGGCGCCCCACTACCTAATAAGACAATGGAAAACACAGATATGAAGCTACCAATATTCAAAGGAACTGGACTAGAAGACCCTGAACAACATTGGTTCCTTTCCGAAGCCGTATGGAATGTAAGACAAATCCAGGATGATGCAGTGAAGAGAGCACGGCTCATCACCACTTTCAGGGACAGAGCTTTACATTGGTTCATGAAGTACTCTAACACACAGCCGAGAACCCTCGCAAAAATTAAAGCTGCACTTGTGGCAGATTTTAAGAAACCCAAATCTAAATCTCAGTGTATAACTGAGTTGAAAGAAATAAAGCAGAAACTGACTGAAATGGTTTGGGAGTTTGATCAGAAGTTCAAAACCCTGTTGGGCCAAGTAAGATTTGTTATAGCTCCGGAACATCACAAGGAATGGTTCATTGCTGTGCTGTTGCCCCATATTAGATTACCATTGATGCAGCAGAAGGTTGCGTCGCAGGTAGAGGCCTTGGAAATCACAATGAAGCTAGAGGCTTCACCGATTGGTGAGACTAGCTCTGGGATGTCTCAGATCTAGAACCAGCTGACCACCCTGACACTAGAGCTACACAGCATGAAGAATGGCAAAGAACAAAGGTATGAACCTAGATATGAGGTCTGGTGTACAAGTTGTAAAGGAGAAGGCCATGAATGGGAGCATTGCCCTTTATTTCGTGACTATCTTAATAGTGGTGCGCTCAACCCAATAAATTAGAATCAGGCCCCATGGTGTGAAATTTGTAGAACCACAGGACATAGACCTGAAGATTGCTATCTTATACAGAAATATGTGAAAACACCTAAAAATTTATACTGCGACTTCTGTAAATTAGTTGGACATGATGAATCCAACTGCCATGCATACAAGCTAATGAATGAGAGAAAACGAGATATGGACTCAATGAGAGGCACTGGCTTGTACCACATATGGAAATCACAATGAAGCTAGAGGCTTCACCGATTGGTGAGACTAGCTCTGGGATGTCTCATATCTAGAACCAGCTGACCACCCTGACACTAGAGCTACAAAGCATGAAGAATGGCAAAGAACAAAGGTATGAACCTAGACATGAGGTCTGGTGTACAAGTTGTAAAGGAGAAGGCCATGACCGGGAGCATTGCCTTTTATTTTGTGACTATCTTAATAGTGGTGCGCTCAACCCAATAAATCAGAATCAGGCCCCATGGTGTGAAATTTGTACAACCACAGGACATAGACCTGAAGATTGCTATCTTATACAGAAATATGTGAAAACACCTAAAAATTTATACTACAACTTTTGTAAATCAATTGGACATGACGAATCCAACTGCCATGCATACAAGCTAATGAATGAGAGAAAACGAGATATGGACTCAATGAGAGGCACTGGCTTGTACCACATACCAGAAGATAACCAGCCGAAACAAGAGAATGCACAATATGACCAAGGAGGATACATAGGTCGTGGTGCTGGATACCGTGGTAGAGGAAGAAATGCTGGCCCGGGGCAGGGAAGAGGCCGCGGCTAGGTCATTTGTTATAATTGTGGCCATCCAGGTCATGTATCTAGAGATTGTGTTAACCCATGCACTAAGTGCAATTATTGTAAATCATTTGAGCATGTTATCGAAGATTGCTCAGTACTAGAGGTTGAAATGCAGAAAAGAAGATGGACGGACGCACCAAACACGAACGTCCAGTGGATCGCAGTGGAGAGCAGACCAGTAGACCCGAGCATCAATGTGGTCATGCGTAGTGGCTCTCAGATAGGCCATGATAGGGGAGTAGAAGCTTCCACGTCAGGGGAGGCTCACACAAGGTAGACTCCTCTTGAGATAGTATGGATAAGGAAAGCTCTGGGAAAAATACCTGCTCTCGAGCTACAAAAGAACAAGGAAGTATTTATCGACGCACGAGATACCTTTAGAGAACCATCAACAGAGTCACAGCGGATCCCATTGTGCAGTGAAGCACCGCATGTTGAAGACATTCCAGCGGCTTATGATAAAACAAGCATTGCGATGGATGTCAGCACTTCCGTTGCGCAGTTCCTGCGAAGCTGCATGAAGCTACTCAAAAGTGAAAATGCCATAATAGAGCTACAGAAGCTCATAAAGCAATATGAACCACAGATAGGAACAAAAAATTTTGATAGCACAGTACATCACATAAGGAAGCATAAAAGAACAGGCCAAGAAATGAGACTTACCACGTAGATAGGAGATTTTGAAATGGATGAAGTCATCCTTGATTTGGGATCCGAAGTAAATGTCTTAACTAAGCAGACATGGAAGTAGATGGGTCGACCAAAGTTGTCATGGTCACCTATCCAGCTGAGAATGGATAACCAAGAGAAAGTCATACCTTTTGGTCGGTTAGATGACGTGATAGTCGACATCGATGGAGTCCAAAGTCATGCAGACTTTGAAGTTATCGAGATTGTGGATGATAGTCAGCCTTTTCCTGCACTAATAGGAATTGATTGGGCTATTGATAACTTGGCTACCACCAACTTAAAAACAATGAAGATGATATTTGAAGGGAAGCATCTTAGGGTCATCGCACCGTTGGATCCTGTAGATGGTGACAGATACAACAAACTGATTCAGGAGGAATCTAAGGCTCAAGACTTGGACAAACTATACTAGCTCACAACGAACCAGGAAGATTACATTAATCATACTATAGATGGTACAATCAGCTGGAGATGTGACAACTCCTATGTCTTTGATTCAGAGGCAAGGCTGGAAAATTGGCAAATCCAGATGCATGAAGTATCAGTAAGAAGATGCGCATAGGTTACAAAATCACTCCGCTGGATTGGAAAGGAGGTAAGTCCTACTCCCACATATGATGGTTCTGCTAATGTTTACACTTTCATCCAATAATACACTACAGCTATTGCATATGAGCACAAATTACAGGCATTGGATATGGCACTGCGTGACACACCCTCCAGATGGTGGAATGCGCACAAGCAGACATTGACCACGTCGGACCAATATAGAATTAACATGCAGATTCGGTTTGCTGACCGAGTTACTTTACCCTTTGAAAAGTTTAATGGACAAACAGATCCTAGTAAGCACATTGAAGTCTGTTCGTAGACATGACTGGAAAGGCCACACACAGAATGGGTGCATCTATTTGTACATAAGCTTGATGAGGGCATTCTGAAGAAATGGTACCTAGACCTGGAGTTGCGCAGGGAAACCACTGATTGGGAAATGTTGACTGTGAACTTCCAGAGGGACTTCAGCTTCGAGGACGAGAACCCGCTGATCCATGAGGCATTGCAATTAATTAAGGAATGCATATTCAGGGGAGACTGTCTTCGCGAAGATACCACATGGGAAGAATTCTTCGAGGAAGATAACATTCCTACGAACCTACACTTAGAATGGAAGGAACACGAAGAACATCCCATAGAGTGTTATAACCTAGCTGAAGAAGATGGTGATAGCAAGGAAGACGATGACGATGATCCGCACAACATAAACATACCAGAATTAGAGGGTGCACGCGATGTAGAAGGACCTCCGTTAGAAATCCTAGATATGAGCGGACCAGTAAAAACACAGAAGGTGAATATTGGCACAAGTGAAGAACCGAAGTTTGCAGCAATCGGAGACTATTGGGATGATCAGACTGTTGCAGAGATCGCAGACACCCTGCATGAGTATCAGGAGCTGTTTCCGACAAAATTTACAGAAATGAAAGGAATTCTGGGAGACCTAGGAGTCATGAAAATACCTTTGAAGCCATGCGCAAAGCCTGTTAAGCAGAGACCGTATAGACTAAATCCACACTACAAAGAAAAAGTACGCGCAGAGTTGGATAAGATGCTTGAAGTAGGAATCATTGAACCTGTCGAGGAATTAGAGTGGATTAGTCCCATGGTCGTTTAAGACAAGAAAGCGAAGGGTGAGATCAGGATCTGTGTGGATCTCATAAATTGAATGATGCTTCCATGCATGACCCATTCCCTACTCCTTTCACGGATGGAGTGCTTGATAATGTTGGAGGGAAGAGGCCTATTCTTTTACTGATGGTTTTTTGGGGTATCATCAGATCATAATTGATCCCGCAGATAGGCATAAGATGACTTTTGCTACAGAATGGGGGTCGTTCCAGTACACAGTAATGCCCTTTGGCCTGAAGAACGCACCTGCCATATTTTCCAGAGTGGTCGTCGCAGCATTCAAAGAGTTTATGCATAAGTTTCTCAAAGCCTATTTTGATGATTGGACTGTGTTTGGTCTATTTAAGAACCATTGCGCGAACCTCAGAATGATGCTTGAGAAGTGTCGACAGCATAAAATCTCTTTAAATCTAAATAAGTGTATTTTTTGTGTTCCTTATGGAATTCTACTTGGACACATTGTTTGTAAGCAAGGATTGATGGTGGATCCTGCGAAGATCGCAATAATTGTGACCTTGTCAACACCAAATTCAGTCAAGATGTTGCGCTCTACCTTAGGCCATACTGGATACTACAAGAAATTTATAAAGGGTTACGCACAGATAACCTCAACAATGGAGAAGCTGCTAAAGAAAGACGCACCATTCATTTGGAACGCGGAATATAAGCAAGGTTTTGATACACTAAAAGAAAAGATGGTGACTGCGCCAATTCTAGTATTTCCAGACTGGACAAAGCCATTTCATGTCCATGTTGACGCATCATGCATTGCCTTGGGAATCATATTAGCTCAGCCAAGAGAAGGAGGTATTGACCACCCTATTGCATTCTCGAGCAGGAAGCTCTCAACAACATAAAAAAACTATACTACTATTGAGAGGGAAGGTCTTGCGATGGTATATGCCCTACATAAATTCAGACATTACTTGTTTGGTGCGCACTTCCTTATGTTCACTGACCATTCTGCGTTGAAATACTTGGTCAATAAGCCAGTGTTAGGGGGATGCATATGCAGATGGTTACTGCTATTCCAGGAATATGACTTTGAGATTATTGTTAAGCCAGGTAGACTGAACTTGGGACCTGATCATCTGTCAAGGATTGAATCAGGAGAAGAGCTGACGAACATTGAAGACAGTCTTCCTGATGCACAGCTATTTTCTATACAGGTTTCCGATGATTATTATAAGGATATCATTAATTTTCTGACAACAGGGCTGGCACCGCAGGAATTATCTATCCAGCAGAAGAATCAGCTAGTGGTGCATGCCACAGACTTCACTATAATTGCAGGTCAGTTATACAAACTTGGACCAGATGAAGTCCTTCGCAGATGTGTACTAGATCATGAGAAACCATTTATTCTAGCAGACGCGCATTCAGGGATCGCAGGGAGGTCACTATGCAGGAAGGGCTACCGTGCATAATATATTGTGCATAGGGCTATAGTGGCCCATGATCCACAAAGATTCCAAAGAACACTGCAGGAACTGTGATGTCTGTCAAAGGACAGGGAAACCTTCGCGAAGAGATGAGATGCTATTAAACCCATAGTTGACCTTGCAGGCATTTGAGAAATGGGCAATTGATTTTGTGGGTCCTATAAAACCACCAGGAAAAAGAACTGGTGCAAGGTATATTATTACTGCTACTGATTACTTCACTAGATGGGCGGAAGCAAAGCCAGTAAAGGACTGCAGCGCCAGTACTCCTGCACAGTTCATTTTCGAAGACATATTGTCAAGATTTGGTTGTCCGAAGATTTTGATGAGTGACCAAGGTACTCACTTTTTGAACAATAGCATTGAGGCACTTACAGAGGAATTCCACATTCGCCATCAGCGCAGTACTCCATATCATCCACAGGAGAATGGAATGGTTGAGGCTTTCAATAAAATACTGGATAACGCACTCACTAAGGTCTGCAACATAAATAAAGATGATTGGGATCTGCGCATCTCTCTGTGTTATGGGCATACAAGACTACATGCAAGAAATTGACAGGACATACACCTTTTCAGTTGGCTTATGGGAAGGAAGCTATAATGCCAATGGAGTACATTGTCGCTAGTTTAAGGATCACTACGTTCACAAGGATGACAGACTGCGCAGCATTAGAAGAAAGGTTGATACACCTCGTTGGGTTGGAGAAAGATCGTTTCATTGCTAACTTTCACCAACAAGTTCAGAAAGACTATGAGAAAGCATGGCATGATCGCCATATAAAGAACAAGTGCTTTCAGGTAGGTGACCTAGTCCTCCTGTATGATAGCAAGTTCATGAAGTTTCCCAGTAAATTTAAGATGCATTGGCTTGGCCCATATACTGTGATACATGTTACTAACACTGGTGCAGTCCAGTTAGCCAATTTAGATGGCAATACCCTACCAACTTTGATAAATGGAAGCAGACCAAAGCTGTATCATGATAGTCCTGCTTCGCAGAATCATGAGTAACAAGTAGAGGAAGAAAGTTCTAAGTGTCAAGTATAGTTGAAATTGGACACTAGAAATGTAAAGGAGTATTTACATGTATGATAAAGTAGAACAATGTGTGTATCGCGCAGCACTACTGAAGTTGCTCGGAAGGAAAAAAAAAGAGAAGAAGTAAGAAAAGAAAAACGGAGCCACGCAGTTCAAACACCAACCATTGCGCGAACCTCAGAATGATGCTTGAGAAGTGTCAACAACATCAGATCTCTTTAAATCTAAAGAAGTGTATTTTTTGTGTTCCTTATGGAATTATACTTGGACACATTTGTAAGCAAGGATTGATGGTGGATCCTGCGAAGATCGCAATAATTGTGAACTTGCCAACACCAAATTTAGTCAAGATGTTGCGCTCTACCTTAGGCCATACTGGATACTACAAGAAATTTATAAAGGGTTATGTGCAGATAACCGCAGCAATCAAAAAGATGCTAAAGAAAGACGCACTGTTCATTTGGAACGCGGAATGTGAACAAGGTTTTGACATACTTAAAGAAAAGATGGTTACTGTGCCGATTCTAGTCTTTCCAGATTGGACAAAGCCATTCCATGTCCATGTTGATGCATCATGCATTTCCTTGGGAATCATATTAGCTCAGCCAGGAGAAGGAGGTATTGACCACCCCATTGCATTCTTGAGCAGGAAGCTCTCAACATCAGAAAAAAACTATACTACTACGGAGAGGGAAGGTCTTGTGATGGTATATGCCCTACAGAAATTCAGACATTCCTTGCTTGGTGAGCACTTCCTTATGTTCATTGAACATTCTGCATTGAAATACTTGGTCAATAAGCTAGTGTTAGGGGGACGCATATGCAGATGGCTACTGCTGTTCCAGGAATATGACTTTGAGATTATCGTTAAGTCAGGTAGACTAAACTTGGGACCTGATCATCTATCAAGGATTGAGACAGGATACGAGCTGAGGAACATTGAAGACAGTCTGCCTGATGCACAGCTATTTTCTATACAGGTTGCCGATGATTATTATAAGGATATCATTAATTTTCTGACAATAGGGTTGGCATCGCAGGAATTATTTGTCCAGCAGAAGAAGCAACTAGTGGTGCGCGCCGTAGACTTCACTATAATTGCAGGTCAGTTATACAAACTCATGCCAGATGAAGTCCTTCGTAGATGCGTACTAGATCATGAGAAACCATTTATTTTAGCGGACGCGCATTCAGGGATCGCGGGAGGTCACTATGCAGGAAGGGATACCGCACAGAAGATATTGCGCGCAGGGCTATGTCGGCCCACGATCCACAAAGATTCCAAAGAACAATGCAGGAATTGTGATGTCTGTCAGAGGACAGGGAAACCATCGTGAAGAGATGAGATGTCATTAAACCCACAGTTGACCTTGCAGGCGTTTGAGAAATGGGCAATTGATTTTGTGGGTCCAATAAACCCACCAGGAAAAAGAATTGATGCGAGGTATATTATTACTGCTACTGATTACCTCACCAGATGGGTGGAAGCAAAGCCAGTAAAGGACTGCAGCGCCAGTACTCCTGTGCAATTCATTTTCGAAGACATATTGTCAATATTTGATTGTCCAAAGATTTTGATGAGTGACCAAGGTACTCATTTTTTGAACAAGACCATTGAGGCACTTACAGAGGAATTCCACGTTTGTCATCAGTGCAGTACTCGATATCATCCACAGGCGAATGGCACTGTTGAGGCTTTCAATAAAATACTGGAGAACGCACTCACTAAGGTCTGCAATGTAAATAGAGATGATTGGGTCTCCTCTGTGTTATGGGCATACAGGACTACATGCAAGAAATTGACAGTACATACACCTTTTTAGTTGGCTTATGGGCAGGAAGCTATAATGCCAATGGAGCACATTGTCCCTAGTTTAAGGATCGTTGCATTCATAGGGATGGTAGACCATGCAACATTAGAAGAAATGTTGCTACACCTCGTTGGGTTGGAGGAAGATTGATTCATTGCCGGCTTCCACCAACAAGTTCAGAAAGACCGTGAGAAAGCATGGCATGATCGCCATATAAAGAACAAGTGCTTTTAGGTAGGTGACCTAGTCCTCCTATATGATAGAAAATTCATGAAGTTTCCCGGTAAATTTAAGATGCATTGGCTTGGCCCATATATTGTGATAAATGTTACTAACACTGGTGCAGCCCAGTTAGCCAATTTAGTTGGCGATACCCTACCAACTTTGATAAATGGAAGCAGACTAAAGCTGTATCACGATAGTACTACTTTGCAGAGTCTTGAGTAACAAGCAGAGGAAGAAATTTCTAAGTGTCAAGTACAGTTGAAATTGGACACTAGAAATATAAAGGAGGCTGTACATGTATGATAAGAAGAACAAGGTATGATAAGAAGGATGATGTATGCACCGGGTAGCACTGCTGAAGCTGCGCAAAAGGAAAAAAGAAAAAAATAATAATAATAATTTTTGAAACCGCACCATTGAAAAACTTTGCCACTACAAAGTAACTACATAGGATCGCAGATGGCTTGCTGCATAGCTCAGCGCAAGACTAAAAAAAATAGTCGTTACAAAGCTTTTTGAGAAAAATAGCCGTTATATGATTGTTGCAATGAGCCGCTTCAACATTTAACTAAAAGATAGTCATTCTGAACACGTTGACGACAGAAGGGACTGAAGGATTCGTTCAAATTCGCCAACGGACACTACATTAAATGCCCATCTAGCTGTTGGAAGGCGCGGGGAGGACCTAGTTGCGCCTATAAATAACGCCGCATGAGGACTCATGGGAATTACCAGACACTTAGAACTTTCATGCGTTTGCTCCTGTATTAGCAATCCTTAGTAATATCTTAGAAACAATTGCCTACTCTCGCCAGTGAATGTCCAAATCACCAGATAGAGAAGAAGAGCTTACACTTCAAGAAGCAATCCGACTCTTTTAGCACGGGGGGATTGCATAGTTAATGAAAACCCATGCCAAGAAGACTATACTCGAACCTAGTCAAGCGTCTAGAAGGTCACCTCGACATAATCCAGTTGTGCAAGATAAAGGGAAAGCCACAGCTAGACCACGAAGCAATATTCCCAAGACAGGCCAGATGGCGCAAAGATCGCCAGTCTTTCAGAAGGAACCCTTGAAGTTGACACCAGAGTATATATCACCACGGGCGTTGGATGCCCCAGTCTTTAAATTGGCCAAGAATGCTAGATATGAAATCCCATTGTCGTCAATTTCAAAAAATGAAGAGGTTGCCAAGAACCTACTCGGAAAGATCACAGACTGCAAATGGGAAGACTATGACCTCCTGGGGGTGTAGAAGGAAGATCTCCATGATCCCAAATACCCACACTTCCAGCTTGACCAGCACATGTTATGGAATAAAGATGCTAAGGGCATATTTAACTTGGTCGCCGAAAGCTGGTTGACGTCGGTAGTGGAGTCTGGATTGTTGAACCTGCTCCGACTACCTCATTTTGACCTTTCACCAGAAGTGAATGCGGTGGTTCACACTCTGATGGTGCGAATTCACTAGGGATACCTATGGATGGATCGAAATGTGGATTTGAACATTGACTTAATCCACCACATAACAGGATTAAGTAAGCGCGGCAAGGATCCCAAGCAGTTCTTCCAAGGGAAAGGTAAGGAAAAAGAAGTTGTCGCGAAAATGAAGCATACCCATGCATTGGTGAAGGGAAAAAGAGGGTTTCCCACATAAGAAATTGAAGATAGAGTGACAAGATTTGTCACATAGTTGCTCGCAGGAAAAATCATAACAATAGCCAGGCCTCCGAAGGTGCCTGCGGGCGTAGTACTACTTGGTGCCGCAACGAATGAAGGCACCCAATTCAATTGGTGTCAATATATTCTTAATGAGTTCTTGGACGAACTCAATGATACCCAGGAGAATGGCATACAGTTCCATTTTACATGGCTGATCATCCTCATCGCCTTTTCTAGATGGAAGGAGCCAAAGGACTATGTCGATTTAATCACAGAAACAAATGATCCAAGAGGATTCCGCTATGCCAACCTTTGGGAAAATATCAATGCAGAGCGAAAGCTGAAGTTTTCTATTAGTATTAAACTCAGCTGCGCGATGTGATCACCCGTACATTCCACATTTCAAAGCAGGTAATGTCAAAGTATATTCGCGTTATTGATTTTATGCCGGATATGCGATGTATCTTTATTTCACCCAAGGCGAGAATGAAGAAGCCAGAATGGTATGCGGGTAGCTACCATATGTATGAGGAGGACATTGACATCCTCATGAAGGACTAGCCGACCGAATTCCGTGTTGAAGTCATGGATGTTGAGACAGAATCTGAAGAAGACGAGCCAATCCCGTTGTCATGCCCGATTGTTGAAGAAACAGGGAAGCGGAAAGAGCCTGAGACCTCGCAGAAGCCGAAGGAACAGAAGAAGATGAAGGCCACAAAGACTCAATATGAGACAGTGTTGAACGAAGATGAATTTGAGATGATAGCAGAAAAGGTCTCAGAACAAATGCAGGAGCTCATGGCTGAAAAAGAAAAAAAGAACAAGGTTATCCAGGATGACCTGCAAAAGACTAGGCTCGCACTGCAAGGTCTTATGAAGAAAATGGATGATGTCCAAAAGAGCCTAACCTTGCCGCGCGACACAACAGCTGAAGGGAGGTCAGTAGGAACCTCGTAGCAAACACCGTCGCAGCTAGCAATAACGTTTCCTTCTAAGACCAGGGTTTTCCATTCGAACCCATTGGCTATTTCATTACCAATGACAAAAAAAATCATCCTGGACACAAAGGGAGTCGAGCGGGTAGAGCTCGACTTGGCCAAGATTCCTTTTCCTGGCTTACACTTTATGCACATGCAGATCGTCAATGCGATGCATGAAAGAACAGTATAGTCCATGAAGTCACAAGCAGAGCTGCACGCAGCAAACAGGAAGCTCAAGTTTCTCACAGAAATGTAGCTACGTGATGAACAGGAACGCCGGAAACAATTGGAGACTACCATATCTATTGTTTCCCAAGATATTGAAGGTCTAGAACTCTAGGATGATCCTGCAAACATAGTTCTGAGGATCGGAGACAAGGTGAGATCTTTGAAGATGGAGATGCAGGATAAGGACATCCTCTATGAGGCCAAGCTTGAAGCCTTGAAGGAAAAGATGAATACGCAAATGCCATAAACTGAGCAGCAGTTAAGAGAGCAAGCAGTGAGTGCCTCTGTGCAGAGCATAACGAGTGAGATGGCTAAGTGCCAAGATATATTGGAAAAGGTTTCAAAGGCATTCACTGCCCTTGAAGAGGATCAAGGGCTACTGCAGGTGAAGACCGTGGTAAAAGAAAAGCATAACGCACTAGAAAAATTAGATGCAGAGGTCAAGGCTCTGCCACCCAGGGAGAGGCTGCCAAGGTATAAGGAGATATTAGGCTTGAAGAAGGAAGTCCAAGCATTAAGAGAAAAGAGACTAAGATGGATAATCAGTTGCAGCAACTCTTGGAGGATGCCATGGGGGTGTCGCAGCAGATAGAAGACAAGCTGAAGGAACTGTGCGACAAGCAGGAGAAGGTACAAGGACAGATTGGAGAAGAGATAACTCCAGCACTGCTTGAGATAGTAAAACAAGTTGAACAAGTTACTAGAGAAGCAGTGGAACAGTTGTTTGGCACATATAACAAGTTCGCGGCCAAATTAGTTCCACTGGTCGCGGAGCAGAGCGAGACGACCGAAGTAGCAAGTGGCTTGGGGACGAGCCACATGTAACTGTTAGGGGCATGTTGGTCCCAAGTTGGGACAAATTTTTGGTAACACTTTTGAAAAGCAGGAAAAGCTGAGCTAAGCGCAGCTCAGAAAAAGATGTAATTTTGTCTAAGTGTTGAGGGTGCTGTGAAGTTGTGCACAGCATCCAAGTTTTGACCATGCTACGAAGTTGTGCGCAACATGTGAATTTTGCAAGTACCGCGAACACCAACGCTGCGAGGAAGTAGTGCTGCGAAGTAGTCAGGCCACGTGGAGCCAACAAAGCAGAGTGCTGGACAAGGATTAGGTACAGGTACCAGATGGACCAGTAGTGGTCTAATTTTGGAAAGATGCTCCAGGAGTGCCGAGCGATAGGCACGAGCAAATCAGGAAGGTGGCCAATGCATGAGTTTGTTAAGGAAAGGACAACTCAGGTAAAGTAATGGCTTGGCATGGCTAGTGGGCGAAACCATTAGAGATAAACGGCTCAATGAAAGTGACCTGTTGGCACGCATGTGATAGGAAGGCCGATAGTGACATAATGAATACATGGAGAACGGCCATGATGAAGCAGATGCTACCAGATGCCAGCAAGTCGGTTTAGGGAAACTGGCACAGTTTTATAAACCCTAAGGGTTTTTGGGTTTAGGTCTTCGACATTGTAAAGACATGACCTTCGGGCATGGTATATTTAAGAAGACAATTTTGTATGGGATGGGGTTGTTTTTGTTGTTGTTGTTGTGTTGTTACTTCTTGTTATTACATGTTTAGGTTCTGGATGTTGTATTGAAAAATCTCTTTTGAGTTGAGAAGATTGTAAAGGTTCTGCAGCTGTGTGCACAAAGACCTATCTGAGAGGAAGGAGAGTCTACAGCTGAGTGCGCAGACTAAGAACGGTTGTCCACATCCCTTTTAAAGATATATATTACCAATCATTCTTGTGGATGTAGATTCCCATACGGGGGAGTGAACCACGTTAAATATTGTGTTGTGTGATTATTTTTTATGGATGAATGCTTATCTATGTTTTCTGTAAATGAATGTCTAGATGTTTCCTTGCATGTTGTTATGAGAGAACTGTTGTATGCATTTGCCATCAAAAGAGGTATGGAGATGATATGTTAAGTTCTGCATGAATAGATGAATGGTGAAAATTTAGTTTATGTTTGAGAGCAGTGAGTGAGTTAGTTTCTTAAGTATTAAGAGATCACTTAAGTACTTCCTTATGTGCAATAGACCAAATGCATATTAATTAGATGGTATCAGTAGAATATGCTCAAATCATAACTATACCAAGTGGATGAACGAATAGTAGATGGATAATTGGTTGAGTAGTTGAATGAGTGGATGAGTGATACTCCATTTAGAACCTTAAGCATTTTCAAGGTAATCGAGTATAAAGTTGAACTGCACTACTCGCAGTTTCAGTAGAAGCCCCGTAGTGGAAGAACTTAGTGGTGCGGACCGCAGCGCAGCCCATCGCTGCGTAGTCTCACCTCGCAGCGCTTACCACCTGTTGCGCTACGCAGTACATTTTTCCATGCAACTCGTCACTTACTGTGGAAACCTGATTCCGTAGTACCCCATAGATACACCTAGGGTGATACCTCAACCTGCTCGCAGGTTATTTCCGAAAGGGCCGGTGCGAAGGGGTTTTGTTGGTCAAAGGGAAACCACGAAGAACCTGGGTCTTATAGAAAAACTCTAGGTTAGTTATAGCCAACAAGAACCCATCTGTGAAAGAGTACATCTCCTGGCCACCCACACCTTTGAGCACTTCGTCGGTAAATGGGTTCAGAAAGGGGTCATGCAAGCAGGCATCGTTCAACTTTCGTAAATCCACACAGATGCGCACCTCCCCAGTTTTCTTGTCCTGCACCACCATAAGACTGATCCATTTGGAATCCTCGACTAGTTTGATGATACCAGCATCCAGCATGCGATCAAGTTCTTCCTTGACCCTCTCCTTGTGTCATGAATTTAGCCAATAGGGTCGCTGCCGAACCGGCTTAGCATCTGGTTTTAATGGAATCTTCATCTCCCCTAAATCGCCCAAAATCCCCTTCATGTCAGAATTTTTTTTCGGAAATACATCCTGAAACTCATGGAGCATATCAGTGACCTTGCTTATCAACTCATCATCCCAGTAATCCCCGACATTTGCGAACTTCGGAGTGTCCTCTGTTCCAATGTTAATCTTGCAGATTTTCAGCGGTTGACTGATAGGATCGCTTGGCGCATCAGGTGGTACCACAGCACGACTTCCTTCGGATTCTGGGATATTCACATTCCGCGGATCATCACCATATTATGTCCCACCACTGATATTGAAGCATTCCATGAGAGACTGCATCTGGAAATGCGCATGTGGATCCACAGGATAGGCCACCAGGACAACCTGCAGAATTACATCACGGATGAGCTGTAATGCATTATTGACCTCAGGATCGGCATCCGCAAAATTGAATGTATGGGTAAAACACACGGTGAGCTGCAACCAAGTAGAAATTTCCCCTCGCAACTCAGCTGCAGTATACCATGAGCGTGGCATCTCATCCAAAGTATGGATAAAAGCATGGACCCACTCATCTTTTGGTCGCGATACCCATAACTGCTGACACTCCATCAAATGACCACCAGGGTCGTCCCGACCATCATACTTCCCAGTGTGGTAGACCTTGGTATCACCAAAGCTTACCATCATCAATCTTCTGCATTTCTTCCATCCATCAATTGATGCCTTATGTGTTTCCCACCAGCATGCTAGAGTAGCATTCAATGCTTTGTTCAACGCCAGCAATCGTTGAGGTTCGGAAACTCTTTCTTCGAACTCCATCAGAAAGTTAGATAAGCCAGGTAGCCCTTCATATGTTGGTAGTGTAACCATTTCAGTTGCGATACAACATACTGACTGTGTAACCAACCCGTACTTACGGAGCGATACCTCATGCAAGCGGTTCTGCCAATATTCTAGTGCATCATCAGAGTCGGAGGATGCAGGCCTGTCACTGCGCCATCCCAGCTTGCCGTTGGCAGTCGGATGGATATAATCTTTAGAAATGTTGAATGCATGGTCCCATCTGCTGGGATCATCGTCCTTTACTGGCTCTATGTAGCGGTGTCCTTCAGCCGGATCCAACGGGGCAATAACTCTGAGATCACGATTTTCAAAAGTCATCATCCGTCGCTTGAAGTTGATTACAGCTCCACTATCATTAGCCCATCCAATCCCTAGTAGCACTGGATAAGAGCTTCCGCCCTTGACTACTTTTATTACATCAAAGTCAGCATATGTTTTCATTCCCTCAATGTCCACCACCATTTGTGGAACTCTCCCAATTGGTGTTACTTTAGCGTGATTAGCTAATCGGACTTGTACAGGAGACCAGCTCAATGGGGGGCTCCCCATCTTCTTCCAAGCTTGCTTGGTCAAGATGTTGACATCCGAACCAAGGTCCAGAATAACTGAATCAACATTGTAGTCACCAATTTGAATATTCATCCGTATCTCCTTACCCGTCTTCCGTCGTTGCAGGGAATTAACCGCAAGCTCTTATCGATCCTGGGACGGTTGTCACAATAAGGCTTCAATTGCAGCAAGAGCGTCGAGATCTCTTGCCAGGGACAAACAATGTTAAACAAATTCTAGAAGCGTGCTGGATCGTTGTGACGGGTCGGCCTCTGAAGTAGCATCAAAAGTAGAGGGCATGTCATACACAACAGCTTTACCTTTGTCGTTTTCTAGTGCACGTCGTGTTTGAAGAAACGTCTCCTGCTCCTCATCAATGTCAAATGCTACCTTCTTTTGTCCGGCTAACCTGATCAATGAGCTGTCCGCTCTAGTTTTCTTTCCGTCGCGAGTGACCACAGCAACAAAAGCATCTTGCGTTCTTGGCTCTGCAAAAATTGTCGCGATGTTTGCACCATGGGTCTGGTTCAGCGGTGGATTCCTGGGTGGGTTCACATTATTATTCTGATTCTGCCGCATATTCTAGTTCTACACTGGTTGCTGCACTTGGTTTTGGGCAGGCTGTTATGCCTGGGGCTGGGTCTGCAACTGGGGATTATTTCCTGCTTTCCATTGCACAATCAACTGTGGACAATTCTCAACCGTGTGATCGTTAACAAAGCAGAACATACACTGGTTCTGCAGTAGTGGATAGTCTCACTGGTCGTGTCCCCATACCGCACAATGATAGCATTGAACAGGTCTGCGACCACCTCATCCTCTGCCATGACCAAATCCACCGCCACGGTCTCCCTAGTATTCTCCTCGGAATCCTCCCTGCTGTTGGTACCGTGGTTAATTAAACTGTTGCTGCATTGGTGCCGGTTGCATTCCTGTCCTTGTGGTGCATACTGAAGTTGCTGTACATACTATGGCTGTTGTGGAGTCATCTGCATCGGAGCATATTGTGGCATGAACTGTGTTGGTTGCTGCTACTGCGGTACAAACTGCATCTGCGGTTGAGGTAGTAGCTGGGCTACCTGCAAATGCGGATGTTGTACGACACGCAAGTTGTCCTTTACATAGAATGCATCACACATTCTTTCTTGTAGCAAACCATATGCATGGCAATCCTTGTCGTCGTGACCCACCAATTTGCAGAATGTACAATAGAGATTCCTCGAGGTGGTGACCATTTTCTGCATATATGGGCAATTGTCATGACTGTTCCCATACACCTGGCAGACGCGACACCACAACATGCTACCACCATTCAATGGATTTGGTGCTCCTGAAACCAAATAATTGCGGAAGTTTGGGCAATTGTCCTTCGTATGCCATTCTCCTCGACATCGCGTACACCAGACATCTCCGCACTGCTCCTTGCCCTTTTTCAAATCTTGTAGCTGTATAGTTAAGTTAGCGAGCTGTGTTTGTATCTACAAAATCCCGGCTGCAGTTTCTCCAATCGACGACGCCTCCAACCGCATTGCAATCTCCAGAGCTTCACTGGGCGTCAAGATGTTTTGTTGCATCAATGGTAGCCGAATATGTGGTAGTAGTGCCGTGATGAACCATTCTTTATGTTGGACAATGCTCATATCAAAACTAACATTTTCCATCAGTGTCTTGAATCGCTGGTCGAAATCCCATACCGTCTCATTGGGATACTGCTTAATTTCTTTCAATTCTGTAATATATTGAGCCTCATACTTGGGATTTCTAAATTCGACAGTCATCCCATCCCAAATCTCATCCAATAATTTCTCTGGGGCTCTTGTAGGGACTAGAACAAACTTCATAAACCAATCTAATGTAGGACCTTGCAGAGTCGTCGCTAACTGTCTTTTTTAGCAACATCATCGATGATCTGTTTTATGGTCTAGACCACTTCACACAAAAACCAATACTGTTCTGGGTTGTCTGTTCCACTCCCATGGAACAACAGTAACTTAGCATCATCTCCCACCATTATGGGCTTCCTTCCTCCTTTCGTTGTACTACTACCAATTAACTTCTGTGGGATTGACGAACTTGGCAGTGTCGAAGTGGTATTTCTTGCTATCTGAGAGATAGTGAGTGGAGGTGTGGGTACGTTGGTGCTGGGGTTTGGTCCTGCCTCTATCCTGGACATAGCCTGGTTTTCCTTGTCATGACTATGAGGTCGCTTTGTTTCATGTGGTCTTCCTTCACGGTCTTGCGGTTCGACCGCAGCAGGACCTTCTCCCATCCTCTGCCTCTTTTCCTGTCAGAACCTCGCTCCTCCCCTCATAATACCACTTTCTTCCTCAGCTTCACTCACAGTATCATCATGACTACACCCATCTACCCCTTAACATTCCATATACCGCCCCCCAGCTGTCGTGGTAGCCACGGCCTCCTCCCACCAAGCTGTCTACTGATCAAGATGCATCTTCAATATACTCTTTTCACAAATAAGCATCTTGATCGACAGTTGAAGTGACAGTAAAAACCTGACCCGAGGTTCGCGGAAAAAATATCTTTCAGCTTCACTATAGGACTTCTGAGTATCAACCGTGAACTCTGTGATATAGCCCTCTAGGATTCTATTGAACCACACTTCGATAGCCCGCGATGCCTTATTATCAACTTCCTGCAGTTCTTGAATCAATTTGGGGGTCCAGATCATCGGTTCACCACATTGGAAGTTCTTCTTTTGGAATGTCAACTTTTCCAACCATTCGAACAATAGGACCGGGAACTCACAGAAGAACCATTCGTGCAGACCGTCGTGAATGTATCTATCTACACATTGTCCTACTGTCAGCCGAGTGTTCCGGCTTTCCTCTTTAGCAAATTCTTGCAACTTCTGATCAAACCATTCTTGGATCTTCGGTTTCGTCGGGTGCCACAACATATCCTCCTTTCACTCAGTACACGATCCCGGCAACGGAACCATTTGTTAGCGTGACGCCAATCGACAGGGGTTCCACTCACTGTCGACACATACTGCAGTCTCCTTGGCCACCGGCCCGGACAAGTTTTATCCCGCCCAGCAATAGCTGCAGAGCAGATGAGGTCTCACCCGAGGCATCCAGGAAGAGCATACAAAACCATGTTTCCGCCGAATGAAGGAGGACTGTTGCAGCTATAATACTTAAACTTATTGAATAATTGGGACAGATATTTCTAATCATTGAACATCATTTTTAAAGAAATATTCAACCAAGACATTCATCATTGCAACAACAGTAATTGTAAAACAAGTATCGCATCAAATAAGCATGACATTATTTGTATAGTGCAACATCACATTACCATAACCGAACAGATTGAACACAGAGATTCTACAAAAATAGCTTCATCATATTATCATTGTCGAACTAGATATAATGCCTCTACAAAAACTAGATCCCTGCAATGACTCTTGACATCAAAACATACCCGGAAGACATACAACCAACAATAGAGCTTCGCATAATATCTTTAGCATTCGATGATCCCCTTCAACACTTACAATTCTTATCTATATATAGGCTTTTACCTTACAACTCTTGTCCACTTTCTAACAACTTGTTTACTGCCACTATGGACAAATGACTCAATATCTAACTGACCTAGTCCAGAAATGACCAAAAACCCGCATTCTGTGGTATAACTGACTCAACAGTACATAATATGTGGTCCAAATGACCCAAAACCCACAATCCGCGGTACAATTGACCCACAAATGCATAAAATAATCTTCCGCTTGTCGCCTTTCGTGCCATCTTCTGCCTTGTCGCAGCATTGGAGATGCTGCGATAGCACTTTACCAAACCGCCTGCCAACATATGCCAATTATCTATTTAACAATTGGGAATTGACTTTGGTTTTAATTGAAATTTATTTTCCTTATTTTTGTCAGAAAAATCCATTTTTTCAACCATGTCGAAGAATACTAGATCCAAAACAGCCATGAATGAATTGAAAAACAAAGATCCAAACAACATAATATTCTCCGACACCAATGGGAGGGCTTCTAAAACCTATTGCCTGGATTGGTCACGGATTTATTCCATATTTGACAATGATGATTTTTTCGAAATTCAACATGACCAGACATCTTATGTGAACATCAATAAATCCCAAATTGATGCTATAGTAGCCAGACCATCCCTGATGCCCTACACAGATGCAATAAAATGGATTATCGACCATTCCAACCCTTAGTACCATTCATTCAATGACATAAACCAAACTTTGTTAGATTCTTTCTGGCCTGAGATCTTTTCTAGGGTTTATGCACTTAGAAGTCCTTGGTAGCTTCTTACCAAGCAATTCCTAGAGTCTTCTACAACCCGATTCAATTTCGATGAAATTATTAAATCTTGGATGGAAACCCCTGCTATCTTTGCTCCCAAATTTGATAAGCTGTATCCTATCACCTGGTTTAAAGATCCCTTTTCCTTGTTGGAAGCCATGTTGTGCAGATTGTATGGGTTACCCAATTTTATAGTCTTCAAAGCAGAATGGGAACCTGTGGCACATCACATTCTCACCACCAGTGAAGATTTTAATTGGGCACAAATTTTATCAGTATTATTGAAGGAAGCCATTGAGAAATATAAGAAGACTCCTGCCTCCAGAAAGCCAACTTTTTTTCTTTCTGCTTATGTTATGGATGTGTTTTGTTCATCCTTCCCCTTTCCTACCATGGGATGGAATTGGACCAAAGAAGGACCTCCTATCCAAATTTATTGCTTAACATTATGGGAGGAAAACTTTGTACCCCTCATCAATGACATTTGTGATCATTTTCTGGGCTCCATTTATTACAATATCTTCAAGGAGGATTCCCCCACCTTTTCTACTCAAGCTAAGGAATTGATTGCCACTATGGGAGATTGGTATGTGGGAGAATATTTTTCCTACATCAGAGTTTGGGGTAGCAACACAGTTCATTTATTACCCAGGATTGTACCTGACAGAATGGTAATGGAAGAAATATCCTTCCAAACCGTCATTGATGGTATGTTCCCTCATTTTACTGGAGCTAAAAGGAAAGGTTGTCCTAAGTTTCCTCTTACCCTTGGATCTCTAGTTATTTAGAACTCCACTCATGCAACTTTGCTTGGGAAAATAATTACAAATTTGAAGCTTGGGGAGGCCCATAAGAGGATGCACGATCCAAAGTCTTTCTTGATCAATCACTTCACAAAGGATCACATTAAGAGTACCTATGTGCATCAGAAAGACCCTGATGATTCCATCTATGAAGGTGTGAATTATTTCCATGAGGTATTGAACAAAGTCACCTCTTAGGAGGAGAAAATTTTCATTCACCAGTACCAGCAAGAGCTCAAGGTAAAATTGCGGCAAGACAGAAAACGCAAACTGTCAGATGATGAAAGAGATCAGAAGGAATTGATAGATAAGGAGGCACAAAAGACTCAGGTTAAAACTCCTCTGTTGTTGACCTATCAATTAGAAGATAAAGGTAAAGCTCCAGTTGATGATCCTCAACAGCCTCAACCCCTAGTTAATCTGAATGCTCTCATCAAATCAATTGAAGAAATGAATAAGAGCCTAGAATTAATTAGCTCTTCAATTGATACCAAGACTACTGCTTCAACTCCTCCATCCAAGAAGCAGAAAACTGAAGTGTCAGTGATAAAAGCTGCATTGCTTCATATTTATGATAGTAATTTGGAAGATGAGTATCCTTTTACCAAATTTTCATGTCCAGTTACTATTCCTACTAGCCTAAGAGTTGTTACTTCAGTTACTCGGACTTCTTCTGATCCACTTGAAAATCTATTGATTGATGATTCTTTTCCTGAAATTCATTTTTCAAAAATATCCACCACTTCTAATGTCACTTCTTCTCCACTTCTTACCATCCCTACCAATTTTCCATCTATACCATCATCAAATATTATAGTTCCTCCATCCCCACTATCTTATCAACTTGTTATTCCCATGGATATTTCCACCAATCTAGTTGAAATGCAAGTTTCTCCTGCATCTTCAGTTCCTGTCACTTCATCTACAATCCCCATTTTGAGATGCACCTGCAACAATTAATTACTAAGAATATGCAAAATAGCAGAAATAATAGAACAGAATCACTTTTATATTGATCACGGGCCACTTCGAGGGGGCAACCTCCTTTGAGCAAGCTCAATACAATTAACTTCACGGTGCCTTCAATGACCTCAACACACACTTATATACTAAGTCTATGCACAATACCATGAGTCAAAACCATGGGACATATAATACTACGGGACGACTTGCACAGCATATGCGTCCAATACTATGGGTCAATACTATGGGCTAATATAAACTACGGATCAACAAATACTACGGGACGACTTACAAAGCATATGCGTCCAATAACAATATACTAACATAGTAAAGAGAAGGGTTTACATAGGTTCCTAACATCCCCTCTCCCTTAGAAAAAGCTTTGTCCTCAAAGCTTTGGTTGGAGAAATTGCTGCAGAAGCTGAAGGAGTGGTTCCCCGGTAGCATCCTCGGGTTGCATTTCAGGCCACTGATGCCTTTGGAGTGTCAAGGAGGAATTCTTGGAAGGCTGTAGATGAAGAAGAACCCTGTCAGATCCATGGAAAATGCGCTCAGAACGGTGTTGATCGGCTTGTTGATTCAGGCGAATTCTGGCCATGTGAAGATTGTCCTTCAGAATGAGAAGAATCTGATTGCGGTTTCGAAGAACCGAGTCAATTGCCTGAACTGGGGAGCTGCTAAGGGTGTATGGAAGAAGAACTGGCGATGTTTGTCCATAGACCGCTTCATATGGTGTTCTGTGAGATGTGGTATTGTACCACCAGAGCGCTGCTAGGAAATCCATAGAAATAGTTGGCCAAAGCTGTTTAGGGATGGGCAAGGGTTTGAGCAATCCCGAAAGGAGTGTCGTTTCACCCTTGTTGACTTGGAAAGTATCATCGTCAGCCACCATCTGTTGAATTGTCATTTTTAGTCCCTGCCAAAAGAAGTTACATTGTTCTTAGTCATACCTGTTGCAGAACCCAGAGTGCCCTGTTGATGAAGAAGCATGGAGTTCATAGAAGAGAGAGCCCTGTTGAACATATTGCACCCAATTTGGAACAAGCAAAGAAAGAGTTGTAAGAGAAACTGGGTCATCAATTGTGCAAGAAGGAGCATCTTCCACCATATTGTCCTTATCCTTCTTGTAAGTGATCACATAGGGATAACCCATGAGGTGGATAACCCATTTCAGGTGTGTAGGGGAGGAGACCCATTGTTCCAGAAAATTTTCCAGTCAGGGAGATCAGTCTTGATGCAGAAATAATTCCCTAATAGGTATGGCTGCCACTTCTGTATTGCATGCAAAATAGCCATCATTTCCTGCTGAGAGGTAGATGTGGCTAAATTCTTACCGGAAAGGTCTCGTGAAGGTAGCAAGCGCATTGGTTCAGCAAAGATACATGCATATCTATCCAAGGAAGTAGTGGAGACTGTTGATGGGTGCATCTGAATGGAATTGAGCTGAGCGATGACACCATGTGAATTCTTCTTAAGGAGTTTTTCCAGGCGATGTGAACTGATGATGCAGAGAGACCCTGGTTGTAAGCCCATAAATTTGTGTTGTGCCCCATTGAATTTAAACTGCATCCAAAGTTCAGCAAAATGCCATAAGATGGGGCCAAGTGTGCGTAACCATTGAACGCCCAAAACCACATCACATCCGCCTAAGGGCAAGGCAAACATGACAGAGCATAGGTTATAATATTCCATAGACATACGCACATTGTGACACGTCCCCTTGCAAGGTAAGGTGCCCCCATTGGCAACCATGACTTCAAAGCTGGAGCAAGGATGGACAAAACAATCAGCCTGTTTGGCAATCCGAGGGTCAATGAAGTTATGAGTACTACCAGAATCAATGAGTATGGTAAGAGGGAGCTTCTTGAAGTATCTCTTGACCCGCATTATTTGTCGGGTGGTGACGCCGGTTACAGCATGGAGAGAGATCTCAGGTGGGTCGTCCTGAAATGGGGTGTCAACAGGCAGGTGTTGAATGTCGATCTGATCATCCACTGTATTTGTAGCTGCTTCACCAAGTTCTAAGGCAGGCGGAGAATCCACATCCAAGAGATAGAGCTTTTGTTGAACACATCTATGTCCCCGAGTGAATTTCTCATCACAATTATAGCAAAGCCCTTTTTCTCGGCGTGCCTGCATTTCTATTTCAGACAAATGCTTGATAGGAGTTGGTTGAGGAGAAGGCGTGATGGGAGGTCGTTGGGAACCCATATTTCTAAAGGGAACAAGGGTGGGTTTGGAGCATTGTTGAGCTGCAATCTTGTCCTCAGCCAACTTATCCAACCCTAGGACTTCCATCATTGTGCTGGGACAAAACATTTTGACCTCTGAGCGAATTTCATCCTTGAGACCACTTATAAAACAACTCCTGTAGAATTCATCAGACAATCCTTCTGTGTGATTGGCCAATTTCTCAAATATTGTCTGATACTCTCTCACTGTGCCAATTTGGTGAAGTTTAGTGAGTGCTCCTGTGAAATCATCAAAAGCACTAGGGCCAAATCGTGGCAAAATGAGTTGGTAAAAATCTGTCGAGTTTGGCTCGGGATGAGCTTTGATGTACCAACGGTACCATTGAAGGGATTCCTGTTCCAAATGAAAGGATGCAAGTGGAACTTTTTGGACATCAAAAGTATTATGCAGACTGAAATATTGTTCTGCTCGGTATATCCATCCAATCGGATCAGTACCATTGAAGCGAGGAAAATCAAGCTTCGGCCCACGAAAATTGTTGGAAGAAGAGAACCCGGTGGCTGCAAAAGATTATGGCTGTCGGTAATTGTTCATGGCTGAATGCTGAAGATGGAGGCTAATAAATTTTTCATCCAGATCTTGGAGTTTGGTTTGGATGGATGCAAGTGCTTCCTCCATGGTGTTTGCTCCTGCACGGGTGACAACCATAACCAGGTTTTTGTTTTTGTTTTTTGTTTTTTGTTTTTTTGTTTTGTTTTTTTTTTTTTTTTTTTTCCAGACTGGAGCGGCTACGGCTCGAAAGGGATCTGGAACAATGCTGAATGGATTGAAAATGGATGAATCTGGAACGGCTTGCAAATGGATCTGAAACGGTGCAACAGTGATCAACAATAATTTAGCTGAAAGTAGATATGGACCCCAGGTATGTACGGCTTCCTAACAGCTCAGGGGTTTCACTCGGCCACCAATGCTGTCTGATGGCTTGCGTATTGGGGCAGTACCCCTCACTCCACGGCTCAGGTAAAACTGATAACCGCTTTGCCACAAACGACAGCTCTTGGTTTACCTCACGGGTGGGAACTAGTCAATCAGGTAGGGGTCGTTGCCCTTTTCGCTGGCAGGTCCTCTCAATGGGCCAGCTACTTCGGGGTTCCTGTGGTACTCCTCACAATGAGTTTTAGGGCTTATGCCCAAGTACTTCCCACAGTTAAGAGGATAGGGATGATTCCCAAATCCGAACCTGCAACAGAAAAAATTTGGGTAGAAATTCCACCCAATGTTCAAAACCGGATCTATATTGCTCAGAATCGCTATTATAGCATGTTTCTAGAACTGGAACAACCACTCTGCTTCTATCCATCAAAGAAGAATAGAAATCTGGGCACTCAGTCAAAAGATTTTCTCACCGCAATTTTCGCGGCCGTCACTGAAATTCTGAAAAATTGCTGATTTTAAATCCGCGATATCTCCACTTTTAGAAGTCCAAATGAGATGATTTCTTTTTTGAAACTGCATATTTTTGAAAGAGTAATTAAGATATGCAATCGTTTTCTTCTGATTTTGTGCAGAAAGTTTCAGAAATTGATCTGAAATTGACCGCCCAAAAAAAGAAAAAAAAATTTCCCACTTGTGCCAAGGAAAGTGCTCTGATACCAGATGAGATGCACCTACAACAATTAATTACTAAGAATATACGAAATAGCAGAAATAATAGAACAGAATCACTTTTATATTGATCACGGGCCACTTCGAGGGGGCAACATCCGTTGAGCAAGCTCAATACAATTAACTTCACGGTGCCTTCAATGACCTCAACACACACTTATATACTAAGTCTATGCCCAATACCATGAGTCAAAACCATGGGACATATAATACTACGGGACGACTTACAAAGCATATGCGTCCAATACTATGGGTCAATACTATGGGCTAATATAAACTATGGATCAACAAATACTACGGGACGACTTACAAAGCATATGCGTCCAATAACAATATACTAACATAGTAAAGAGAAGGGTTTACATAGGTTCCTAACACATTTCTTTACCATCAATATCCACTACTGCAATACCTTCCACTTCCACTCCTCAGATAAGTATGCATATTCCTACCCCTACTGCTTCCCAACCTGTATCTTTGGTTACAGTTCTGAGAGTGTCTTCATCCCCTATTGAAGAAATTGCATATTTTGGAGAAGATGCAGTGGTCTCACTTGGAGAACGTTTTTAGAGTATGTCAGAGAAGGAAGTTGTGAATAAAGGTTCCAAAAGAGAAAGAGAAGGGACATTGATACATGGCTTTGTACCTAATTATATTATTTGGAAGAGAGATTCCACAGATTTTAAATAGGGGGCCTTAGAAACAACTACTTCTATGGGAGCCTTTGTTGGTTCTAACTATGATTTTGTTGCTTCAATCAACAGAGAAATTGAGAAGAAGGAAGAGGAATTACAAGACCTCAAGCATAAACAAATTCAATTGGATGAACAACATCAATATCAGTTGCAGGGATTTTGAGAAAATTATGAAGACTAGATTCAGAAATTGTATTCTCAAAATGATGATCTTAAACAACAACTTATAGAAGCACAAGGGTAGAATGCACAATATGTTGAGAAGTTAGCAACCCTTGAACAACAGTTGGAAGCTTCACAATCCATTTGTTTTGTTTCTTCCTTTTAAAAAATTTATAAAGAATAATTTAAATAATTCACCTTGAGGATTAATGATGATTTCATGAACTTTTTGATTGAATTGTTTCAGGTCCTGAGTGAAATTCAGGATATCTTTAATTCCTTTGAGCATTTTTCATATATCCTTTGTGATCACAATCAAAGGAGAAATGATTCCACTAGATATTTTGAATATGTAATTAATTGGAAAAAATACATCAAAGATAAACCTGAAGCAGACCCCATTCTGGATAAGTGTCATGTCCCCCATTTTGACCCTTATAATATTTTGGGCTATCATGTAAATATTGTATGCATATTATGTATGATTCCTAGCGTGAATCTCAAGGCCAAGGCCCTGCTAGTGAACGATCGATATTGAAGATAAAAGTATGTTGGTATTAATTAACCCATGTGCTAGTGAGCCATGGGAACTGTAAATATGCATTTTAATATAAATGCCCACAACTAGCTATGCAATGCAACAAGAGATGGGGGCATGATATTGCAAGGAATTGGGAGGAGGATATTCAACCCCTTGAGCTAATCAAGTCAAGCCAAGTGTCATTGAGAGAACCCATGAACCATCAACTACCCATGTGGATTTTGATGCCCAATCATTCATTTCTCCCAAGAGGTGGGTGAAGAAGTTAATGCCTTGGGAATTGGGGAGGTATGGCTATCCAAATTCGAGTATGGGCAAGCCACTCTCATGGAAAAATGTGTTTTCTCCTTCTCGGGAAAGAAAACTCCCACGAATTTCCTTCCCAAGCCATTCTTCATAGTCAGACTTCACCCTCTCATGTTCGGAGAGCTTGCTGGGCATTTTTCTTGAAGCCTGCTGGGCATTTTTAGCTTGTTGGGTGTTTTTGGGAGTTTGCTGGGCGTTTATAGCTTGTTGGGCATTTTTAGCATTGTTTTGGCTTGAACTTGAGTGGAAGCATCCACAATTGAAGAGGGTTCAGATTTAGCTTGATAAACCCAGCAGTGGTCTGGCTTGGCTTAGATCCAAATGACTATTTGGTTGTTTGGCTGTGTATGAGTTTGAAATCCCCTTTTTCCTTGTAGATATCATGCCCATCTCGGGGGTGGCCTTCGAACGGACTCAGTATATGCTATCGAAGAGCCTACGGTTGGGTGGAACGTTGCAGTGACATAGCTAGTTGTTTGGGACAATTGCACAATGAAGATAAGTGTTTTCTGTCTATGTATTTACTTCTACAATGCATTAATTTGATGACTGTTTTGATATGCTGGATGGGCATGAATTGTGTGTGGATTAGTTTCAATTCTGTTGTGCATTTTGCCTAATTTGTATCTGCACACCAATGTTTTTATTCATATGATGCTAATGACTGGGCTGAGTTTTATGAAAAGCCCCACATATTGTTATCATGTTCCCTCTCTTATTGGGTCAGCAGGTGGGTACATGACATTTGGTATCAGAGCTTAAGGTTCAACACTATGGCTGTTGGGCCCTTCATAGAGATATAAATCATTGTGTGTATATTTAGTTAGTATTTGGAATTAAAATGCATTAAGAAAAACTAAAGATCTCATGGCTTCTATTTGTTAGAATGGGAAATCATTCCCATGACTGTTTGGAGATTTTTGCAAAACTGCTTGCAATGATTTCATTCTATGAAAGTGAGGAGGGAGGAAGGAAATCCCTTTTCAAGTTGGATGCTTGCTTTACATTGTTTCCAATGCAGTAGCATTCAGTTTGTATTGTCTATTTTCAAGGTTGAATGCTTGCCATCCTATATTATTTTGTTGTTGTGTTGTTTTATTTTTTACATAGAAGAGGTGCAATTTTTCTTGAAATACTGTTTTGTTCTATGCAAGTATGATCTGTGAGTGGCTTACTCTATAAAGAAAAGAATGATACATTCCCAGAAATTCTAACTGTTTTTGAGAAATTGAAAAATTTTCTGAGTGTTTGCTGTGGCGGTGAAATTAACGCTAATTTCTGCGCGCGCACGCGGCGGCGAAATTAATGCTAATTTCTACGCCATGCACGGGCGCGGCGGCAAAGTTAAGCATAAATTTGCACGTGCGGTGCCAAAATTAGCATAAATATTGCGTTGAAAGGGAAGCGAGATTCAAAAAAATTTCTAAGTGTCTTTTTTTGAAATTTTGCGCCACATGCACAACGACAAAGTTAAGGATAACTTTGCACGGCGCTGGCGGCAAAGTTAATGGTAAGTTTTGCGCAGCGCTGGCAGCAAAGTTAATGGTAAGTTTTGCGTGGTGCGTGGAGGCGAAGTTAAGCTTAAAGCTTGCGACATGCACGGTGCGCGGCGACGAAGTTAAGCTTAAAGCTTGCGACGTGTGCGGCGGCGAAGTTAAGCTTAAAGCTTGCGACGTGTGTGGTGCGGTGGTGAAGTTAAGCCTAAGTTTTCGATGTGCGCAGTGCGCAGCGGAAAACTTAAGGTTAAGACCCGCGCCGATGGTGGCCAAGTTAACGGTAAGACCCGTGCCACCCGTGGCAATTTTAACCTTAATATTTGCGCCAAACGGGAAAATGCAGCAGCTTTTCACTGAGATTATCAGGTGCCGAAAATGGAAAATCACCATGAAATTTATGCACCAGATTGCGTGAAATCAAAGGAATTACAAAAAAAAAATGAGGGCGCTGCCCTCGACCCACCCTACAGTGGCGCAGGGAAGCCACAAGGGGGCAAGCCCCCTTAACCCCCATCGTCCCCTGGAGACAATCGTTGAATGTGTGAAAGGCATTTTGCATGCTTGGAATGTGCACTATGGATTGCATAAAGGGGTTGTTGAATCCAATAAGAGTAATTGGTTGTGATATCCATTATGGAATATGAAAGGGAAATTCCTCACGTTAAACTATTTCTGTTTCTAGCATAAGAATTGCATATTTGGAAAAATAGCAAGAATGAATGTTATACACGTATGTATGTGTCGAATTGTTAATTCATGAGAAGATCATAGCTAATGATTATGTGTATGCTTGGTAGGGAAGCCAAGAAAAATATCAGTTATGATGTGGAGGAGGAACTCCATGTCATGATGGAGATTAAGAAGGGAGAATTCCTTCACTCCTCTCTTACTATTGTATTTATATACTGAAAATTATGGCCTAAGGATGCTGGAAATGCAAGAGAGTAATAGATTGAATATAAATTAGATTGATGAAGTGAATATGCATTAGTTGGAATACTAATTGCCATTGCACAATGCATGTGAAAATGTTTATGCATATATGATATTGCATCTTGGTAAAATAGTGAGGTTTTACATATGCAATGAGTCACTTAAGATAATCATTGTGGCTGCTACTAAGTATCTTTGTTCGCAATGGTTGTAGGATCAAATGTAACCAAAGCATGGCTGAAGATGTGGATGATGATTGTTGCATATGACCAACAACCTTATGAAGAAAGGATGGTGCAACAAATCTATGATCATAAAGTTGGAAAAAGGACTGCGAAGCCTTGGTAAGAGGCCAACTGATTAGGTAACATCAAGCGATGTTAATAACAGCCATGCAGGTAATGGTTATTTGTGCTTAAAGTGCATGGATGCTGAAAGAGGATTTGGTAAGATCCCTTCAACTATGATTAAACTATGTTGATTTGCTTTGCATGTGGTATTGAGTGCCTGAATGTGAATGTCAACCTACCAAGTATGGTGAGGTGTGGGTAAGTGAAGGCAGTGAGCCTTACACACTACAATTGCTTAGAAATCTCAATGCATTCATATGAAATCGTACCATGCCATTTGTGGATGTTGGTTGTGAAGTTTAACAACCCAAGCAAGTGATGACTTATGGTCCTGTTATAATGTATGCCCTATGAGAGAGGCATGGTTAGGCCATAATACGTTTGAATGCATAAGTACTCATAAATTAATGCAGGGTTGCATTGAGGAGATGTGCATTAAAATATTAAGTACAATCTTGTGATTATATTATGTAAATGTTGTGAATGTGCATGCATATGTGTAAGTGCACATGTTGAGATGTGTTGTGTGAATGCATGATTGTGATATATGTTCGATGCAATTAGATAATCGATGAAATGGTGAACCAATGTTAATCCCGATACCATTTCATGAGCTGCTGTGAATACAGGAGACTGATTGCATGAAGAAGGTAGATATGATGATGGGCTACCATAGTGCTCTGTGGAAGGAAAGAGATTGCATGGAATGCAAAATAATGAGTATTTACAGTTTATTTAAATTGCACGGATAGTGTTCCCATGTCTTGCAATTTTATTTATGATAACGATGCATATATAGATATATATACATATATTTCATTGCACCTCAAATGCTAACAGCTGAAGGTGCTTGAATTATTGAGTGTTATAATTCTGAGATCACTTCAGTGACTGTTGTAGCAATGGAAGGATTATATGCATAGATACTCACAACATGTTTGGCTGATTGAAGTTTCAGATTTCAAGTAGATTGTTTTGGGCATGGAAAATGTGGGTAAGTCCATGACAAAGATTGAAATCTACCATGAGCGAGAGCCAAACGATATGAGAACAGACTCATGGCTAAGCAAATCGATTCTGCAGAGGACAGAATTGCAAATTCATACTTGAATTTAATTATTAATGCCATTGAATGATTATTGCTAAATGTTGCTGACTATTTGGCTATTTGATAAAGTGTGCCAGGATGAAACATTGCAGGAAGACCATGTGTGATGGCCTGCAGAAGCCAAACTAGATGGGAAAGACCCCATGCTTTGAAAATGGGTTTCGGGTGAAACGCCATTGACAATGTCTAAGCCAAACTGCATGTCGGTAAACCATGAGAGTGAGATGGTAAAGCTATGCCCAGAAGGCATGTGAGATACATCTGCAAAATAAATGAGTATTCTATGACCCTAGACAAGAACATGCATGTCTAAATTATTAGGGTTAGTATGCAAAGCATGCCCTATCTTATTTATATCATTGCAGACTGCTTGGGTATGATTAGGACCTACATGGCACACATCGGAAAGGGGGTGCACACCTTTTCTGGTGCTGGGTCATGATAGGGTTTTCAATATTGACTACACCCTAAGGGAATGGATGCATTCTTGGTGTTTCAATACTTGATAGTGAATGATATGGATTATGGTTACAAAAATTGAACAACAATACTGATGAGCTTGCTTATCCTTCTTGTGTTGTCAACCCACACAGATGCAGATTAATACTGCACATTAAGAGGAAAAGTAAAGAAGGGTACACAAAAGGACTATATAGGAACTGGCAACCTTTTCATGCTCACACAAAATATTACCAGAAGGGATGGATAGGCCCGAAGAGCTGTGTAATAAAAAGAGGTATTATCCTTGTGTGAGTGGGGTCATGTTAACCTGCAGTCAAGAAAGTCACCTATAAAGTTCCAAAAAGGAACCACCGATTTGCACAATAGAAGGAGTGGCATCTTTGTATGAATGAAGAGTTGATGTGTGTGTGAAGGGTTATGGTGCAAGAAGGTGTGGTGACATTGGTGAAGGCATAAAATCTCTATTGGGTCAGCAGTGGGAGGGCGGGCGCCGAAGACTGACTGAAAACCCTGAGATGCCTATGGCTCCATAGCAGAGCCTTGACCTATAATGGTCAGGTGGCGCAGTTTCCTTCCATTGGTCGATGACCCAGACGAATGTGCTGGCTCGACAATGTAGAAGGCCAACCAGGTATGGGACTGGCTAGGCACCATCAAATGCTTGGTAAATCTAGTCATCGTGAAGGTGTACTGGCGAAGCATTAACTACATCCAAGTCCATAGGCGATCCCAAGGCTTGCAAAGCAAAGTAGGATCCTGTGGACCAAAGGGGAAACGCACAATACAGATAAGTATTCGTTTTCATTTATGTCTTATTTGGAATAATGAAGATTTCAGGTATAAATCTTTTAACAGCTAAGCTGATACACTATTGTTTTCCTTGTTGGAAACATTGGTCATTGCAGGAAGGAAAGACCCTGAAAGACTATAAATTGCTGGTAAATCCAGAGATTAAATGAGTAGGTGATATAAATTATTGAGAAATCTAGAGAGTAGCTGGTGGAACGCTATAAAGTTCTTGATAAATCCAGAGAGTAACTGGTTGGGCATTAATCACTGAATATTGTGAAATAGCGTATATGCTGGCCCAATACCCCTTAAACAATTGATAAAACCAGTCGAAGCACTGGCCTAGCATATTGCTAAAGGAAATGATTGATAAAACCAGTTAGTGTACTGGCCTGTCATTGCCTATTCGAATGATTGTGGAGCATCCTACGTGCTGGCCCAACATTCATAATTGTGTCCATGGAAATCCAAGGCTCGTAAAGCAAGAAGGATCCCGTGGAATAAAGTGAAGACATCCAATACAGATAAGTATTTGGTTATCTTGCAACTTCTTGCTTATGAATATACGTGTGTATATGATTTGGTTATGATTTCGCAAACTTTTGTTTAAAGAAAAACCTTATGAAATAAACTAAACATGTGAATTGATTCAATGTTTGAGTGTAGGTATTGTTGGAAGAAAAGACCAGGAAGGCATCATAGGGATGCATATGGACATATGACTATTCCAAAAGAGCTCAATATGAGCAGTAATAAAAGATGGTGTTAGTGAACATGAGTGGGTCCTAGCAACCAGAGGTTTTGTAAGCAGAATGGGAAGGGGTACCCAAGTTGAAAAGCTTTAAACAGACCTTAGACACTAAGTGTCATAGCCAATAAGGGCAATTCAAGCATTCACATTAAAGTGAAAGAGACTAAAGAGCATGAAACCACAGTGATGCCATAGATCCATAATAAAACAAGACTAAGAGGGAGAAAACTCTTACTCTTCTCTTTCCTTTTTTGATGCATTTATAAAACAAAGAATTGTTGAATGCATGTCATGACTAGAAGAAGAATGTGTTTATTTGCTTGAATTAAAATTGTGAAGGCTAAAATAGTTATTTCACTGTGAAAGGATGAACATGAAAGAGATCCTGTGTATGATGGGAAAGCATGAAAATTTGGAAGTCGCATGAGTGAAGCATGGACGTTCCATGTCAATTGGGAAATAATTGACTAATTTTAATGTTTATATTATGCTTGTCCTAACAAAGAGTTTCCATGATAAATTTCACAGGTGAGAAATTGAAACAATTGGTTGCAGCTGACACAAGCAAGTGTTGCTAGTAAGTAAAGTGTGGTCAACTGTGCACATTGACCATGGCGGAAAACCAAGGGCTATTAGAGTTGGCTGAAAGTATTCTTTAAATAATTGCAAAGACCCAAGAAAATCTCGAGGAGATGCTCAAGCTACAGATGCAACAGAATGAGATGAACCACGAGGTTCTGCAGGACTCTATTCGTCTGCAAAAAGAGGTAAAAAGCATTATGGAGTAATCAGTAAGGGAAAGGAAAGTGGATCAGTGAAGAAGCATTCATCCAATCAGTCGATTAAGAAATGTTCCAGGTGGGAAGACTCAAAGGAATCTGAGCAGGAAAAGGTAAAGCAACCAGTGAAATGTTGGGGATGTAACGAAAATCATTTCCTCTGCAACTGCCAAACAATGAAACATCAAGAGGATAGCTGCCATAAAGTTTCCAGACTTGTAGATTGGTGGGAAGGGATTGTTTTGGAACAATGCCCTCATGCAGAGCTAGAGGGTCCCAGCCAGCAGGAACAGTTTGTGAATTCCAAAAGACTTGGTCCTGAAAACCCAAGTAAAGGGTGAGATGTAGGACAAACCTACCATATTTTGTGACTTTTGGACATGTATATAGCGTGTATGTATTCCTAGGTATTGGAACACCGAGGACGGTGTTATTCCAAGGGGAGGGGAATGTCATGTCCCCCATTTTGACCCTTATAATATTTTGGGCTATAATGTAAATATTGTATGCATATTATGTATGATTCCTAGCGTGGACCTCAAGGCCAAGGCCCCTCTAGTGAACGCTCGATCTTAAAGAGAAAAGTATGTTGGTATTAATTAACCCATGTGCTAGTGATCCATGGGAACTGTAAATATGCATTTTAATATAAATGCCCACAACTAGCTATGCAATGCAACAAGAGATGGGGGCATGATATTGCAAGGAATTGGGAGGAGAATATTCAAACCCTTGAGCCAATCAAGTCAAGCCAAGTGTCAATGAGAGAACCCATGAACCATCAACTACCCATGTGGATTTTGATGCCCAATCATTCATTTCTCCCAAGAGGTGGGTGAAGAAGTTAATGCCTTGGGGGTTGGGGAGGTATGGCTGTCCAAATTCGAGTATGGGCAAGCCACCCTCATGGAAAAATGTGTTTTCTCCTTCTTGGGCAAGAAAAATCCCACGAATTGCCTTCCCAAGACATTCTTCATAGCCAGACTTCACCCTCTCATGTTTGGAGAGCTTGCTGGGTGTTTTTCTTGAAGCCTGCTGGGCATTTTTAGCTTGTTGGGCGTTTTTGGGAGTTTGCTGGGCGTTTTAGGGAGTTTGCTGGGCATTTTTGGCTTGTTGGGCATTTTTATTTGAAGCCTGCTAGGCGTTTTGGCTTGCTAGGGTTTTATCCTCCACATTTTTACCATTTCCTTCATTTTTCCATGCCTGCAAACTCGTTTTGGTTAGAACAGTGGTTGGGAGAAGAGATCCACGAATTGGGGGTTTAATGGAGGTTGTTTTTGCTCCTGGGTTGTCCCCAAACGTTTTCTGAAAATGAAATTTTCCTTTCCAGGGTTGTTTTACGATTCCTCATTTCATTTTTGGGTTGCCCACATTTTCCCTTCATACCCAATACTTGAGATTTTGCTGTTATGTGTACCCATGCCCAGTTTATGAGTTTCTGTGTGTAGGAGATTGTTGGGGTTGAAATGGGTTTCCATTTTTTTGGCTTGAACTTGAGTGGAAGCATCCACAATTGAAGAGGGTTCAGATTTAGCCTGATAAACCCAGCAGTGGTCTGGCTTGGCTTAGATCCAAATGACTATTTGGCTGTTTGGTTGTGTATGAGTTTGAAATCCCCTTTTTCCTTGTAGATATCATGCCCATCTCGGGGGTGGCCTTCAGATGGACTCACTATATGCTGTCGAAGAGCCTATGGTTGGGTGGAACGTTGCAATGACATAGCTAGTTGCTTGGGATAATTGCACAATGAAGATAAGTGTTTTTTGTCTATGTATTTACTTCTGCAATGCATTAATTTGATGACTATTTTGATATGCTGGATGGGCATGAATTGTGTGTGGATTAGTTTCAATTCCACTGTGGATTTTGCCTAATTTGTATCTGCACACCAATGTTTTTATTCATATGATGCTAATGACTGGGCTGAGTTTTATGAAAAGCCCTATAGATTGTTATCACATTCCCTCTCTTATTGGGTCAGCAGGTGGGTACATGACAATAAGATCAAAATCTGAAGGATAAATATTTCTTTAGAATCCTGGGAGAATTTATGTGACATGGTTGAATCTACAATTGAAGAAGGCTAGAAAGTCTACAGAAAGAGATGGTTTGCCTTTGATAGCCTGCTAGGTTTGTTGGATTTTCCTTTCATGAATCAGATTGAGAGTGCTCTTCCACAAAAACTTATGATCACACAGGTCAAAGAAACGTATCTGAAATCAAATGATTGCATTGAGCACCTTGAGTAGATCTAGATAGCAGAGATCAAAGAATTAGTCGAATCGCCCATGGCTTCAGGAATGAAGATTAATCTCTTCTTACAAGAATGATCAAAGGATAAGAAGACAGATATTGAGGCTTTCACTCTTAAGGCACAATTACAGCTCGAGCATTCCCAGTATCAAGATGTTTATGATCTTTTGGAGTTATTTTGCAAGTGGCAATCTTCCCTTGGCAAATATTAAACCAATAGTTTGTAATCCCTAATTTTTTTGGAGATATGTTTCTTTGTAATTTTTGTAATTATTATTTAAAGAGACTTAGATCTCATGAGATATGGGGGAGAACCGTTGAAGGAGAGAACTAGAGACACTATGTACTTGGAGAATTGTAATGTGTTACAATATTTAAAGAATTTCAGTTAGTTTCTCTTTTCCTTTCTTTTGTTATGTTTATCAAGTTTTCTTGATGTGTTTTGGTTTTTCATACATACATCTAATAACTCTGTTTTGTATTGTTTAAATCATAAAGCCATATAAATCTGTGTGTTTGATTTATCATCATATGATTTATATGCAGGTTATGCATCAATAAATTTCTTGACTTGATTCATATTGTTTCATATTCTGCAATTACATAACATTCATCACCATCATAAGTTAATTTGTTAGTTAGCTTATCATTGACAGGACAATCACACTGTTTTAATCCTTTGAATAAAATAAACGTGTTTTCACTATTTTGTTTTATTTAAAATTGGTAATGTTAGATATGATCTATTTGCTTAATGGTTAGTATAACACTTACATAATATTTCATATCTGATTGTTCTGAGTCTACAATCACATTTTCCAGGTTTAGTTTAGTTTAAGTAGATCAACTTAAATTTAATTTTACTTATCTTATTTTTGTTTATATTTTTCTTATTTGTCACAACATGTTTTAGATCTTCCTTTGTAGGAATAAATATCCATGTTCGATTACCCACATAGTGCCAATGGAGGCCTGATATCTGTCAGAGTTATCTATACCAAACAGTCTAAGGATATAATAATTCTTGCATAGGGTTATTTGAAGCTTTTAGATTGGGATTTCTCTTTTGCGTTTTTTCCTTGAACACTTCCAGCACATCCGAGGCCTCAACATGGATATCATAGCCATAGAGAACAAACTCTATATATGTCTCATCAAGAGCCAAAAAGAGTGTGGCTCAGTCTTGCGCAACTTGTGCTGTAATAGAATATGACAAATGTTTCCATTAACCCAAGGTCTTCAATCCAAACTGTCTCAAGGTACGAATCCTAACCATGCAAATAAATAAGTTGATGTCGAACATGGAGGACACCATTTTATTACTGGTCATTGATGTGAACCATTAACATACGTGAGGGAATCCCACCGATAATAAAAATGGGCCCCAAGGTACCTAGTACATTCTAACAGGTGTGAATATATGTTCTTTAAGTCGAATACCTGAATAATCTATCGATTAAGGGACATTAATGTATTCCAATAACTCAATGACAAGGGAAATTGCCACTGGTGACTACAATCCCCAAGGTACTACCGAAAACTCTAGACTTCATTCCCAGAGTAAGATGAGTTGAAGCCGATGGGAAGAAGTCTATTGGAAGGGAGAATCCTCCATCTTCCAAAATGAGGGACAATCAAAGGTTGATCTAATCTGGAGTAGGACTGAATACATGATGAAACATACTGATACTAAGGAGTGGCTGGCACATGAGGTCAAGGAAACTATAGAATGGTTGACACAGGTTGTACTCTTGAACAGTGATCACGACACAAGAGTGAATTAGGAAGGTTTGAACACAAAGGGACCATGATATAAATCTATAATATAGGATACATTAACATATTCTCCATATGATTGGAAGAGTAACCAACCGGAGGAGTAAAAAACTCTGAGATAAGGTTTATCCTAAGGCCAAAACTAGAATCCAACTTGTTTGATAGAATCAAAACAAGTACTTTCTTCAAGGACATAATTGACTTGTTGCCATTATATTGAAAGATATTTAACACTCTTCCCTTCCCTTTTCTCTTTTTAGGTACCTTTTTCATTTTTTAACGAGCCTGACAAAGAAATAGAGCATGCTCAATAGGGATCCAACCATTTGTAATTTTATGAGTCCATGGAAGGGAAACTCAAGACATTCTTCTTTGTTTTATGAGTTTGAAGAAAATATAGACTAATACTCAATAAGATACTATTCCGTGGATTTTAATATCGATCTCGGATTTGTTCGTGCTTTCCAGTGTTTTTATATTTAAAGATTCTGAAAAACTTAAACAAGAAATCTATACACCCTCTCGTGGATTTCGCATCGATCCCGAGTTGGTAGATGCTCGCTGGTGTTTTCATATTTTGAGGGTCTGAAAATCCAAAAGAAGACTCCAAAAGGTCATTTTTCGTAAAGTTAGTCTCCTCACCTGAAAAAAGGGTAAAACAATGCGAGAGAGAACTCTTCTAACTAAGTATGACTAGAATTTTCCCTTTTAGTAAATAATCCACAAAGCTCCAGAAAAGGGGTAAACTTATACCTAAGTGGATGTCCCTTCGATTCCTTTAGCAAGTATGAATTGAACAAGTATTGTTGGGCCTGGCCCAAGTGGGGCATTTTGAGCAGGAAGGATTTTGAGAACTGCGGAGCTGAGTGCAGTTAAGTTGGAACAATTTTGGGATAAGTTTTGGTATGCTGTGAAGTTGCGCGTAGCGCAGTGTCGGAAGAACAGCGAAGACAGTGTTGCGAGGAGAATAGTGCTGCAATGTGTTCGGTCAACGGAAGATCCAGCTAAGTAGAGTGTTGGACGGAAGACAACACATGTTTCGATTAGGTCATCAGAGATCTATTTTTGGAAAAGATACTCGATAAACTACCAAGCAGTGGGTAGGTGCAGATCGAGAGGAAGGTGACTGGCCACACACATAGAGAACTACTGCTTGAACCACTCGTCTAAAGGCCGTGAAAGAAGGAACAACTTGGCGAGAGAAACCTATTGGCGCGCACGTGACATTTTTGTAAAACTAAGGGTTTCTGCCTTCGAGATGTAAAGACATGACCTACTGGTCTTGATCTATATATAAGGCAATTTTGTAAGGGAAAGGGTTACTCTTCATTTTGTTGATCATTACTGAATATTGTTAGAATCTGTAAGCTTGAAGCTATTGAAAAGGCTTTGCAGTTGAGTGCAAAGAGACCTAATTTTGAGAGAGAGAAGAGCGTCTGTAGCTGAGTGCACAGACAAATAATTGTTGCACCCTTCCCTAAAAGATAATAAAAAAACAGTTCTTGTGGATGTATCCTTCCATACCGGGGGTGAACCACGTTAAACACCGTGTTATGTGATTGTTTTGTGTTTCCGCCATTGTTCGATTGCTCAATATGAATGCTTGATGTTACAGTTATTTGATATTTGTTGATTTTATCTGTATTCCATGGAATAGATGGGAATAATATGTTAAAGTAGTTCATATATGGATGAATGTTAATGCTCAGCATCTATAAGCCTTTCAATGTCTAGATCTGCTAAATAATCATAGAGTTAATAGTTAGAAGTTGAAGTACTGCACCAAGGTGCGCAACATTCTATGATTCATTCCATTACATATGTTTGAAATCGATCTAAGTGTTGATGAATGATTAAGACTGTTAAGTGAGATTGGTTAGTTGATCAAGTATGAAAGTGAACACGTGGTCTGGTTGATGCGTCGATCTAGTATAAGTGCTATGAGATAAGCTAGTGATAGCTTATCATCATACCGCAAAGTCCAAGAATCCAGGAAGAAGGATCTGCAGGTTTCAGTTAGGCTAAAGAAGAAGAATATATACCCATTGCGTTGTCTCGTCACGGTAGTCTGTCAGTACTGTGCATCCCAATTGATGTAAAGTATAAGACTTCACATAGTCCCTTGTCCGCAGTGTGGAGGCCCTCTACTGCACTGCGCAGCAGTTAGTTTGAGCACTCGCATCACCAGGTTGTGGAAACCTGATTCCGCAACCACCCCCACAACTTCTCCTCGGGTGAGACCTCAAGCTGCTCGCAGCCTATTGCCAAAAGGACCAGTGAATAGGGGTTTTGTTGGTATCTTGCACCGCGAAGTACCTGGGTCTAAATTGGAAAACCTCTACATCAGATTGGAGACCAACAAATGGTTCCATTGCCGCACTAAGACTCAGTGATGCGATAGTGTGTTTTGAAAAAGTAATGTGCGAATAAGAATACGAGTTCCCATTAGGGTCAGACAACTAGCATCCAAAAAAGAAAGAGATCTGGGCTTGGTGTGATAAGATCGAAAGAGATTTTGCAAAGAAAGAAAACAAACACCCGCGTCTATTTGACGTAGAGTGGTTGAATAGATATTTGTGGAGGGACATCCATGAGATTTTCTGGGCGTCGTTTCCAAATGAGCTGCACGAGTGGATATCGCACCTAGCAGAAAGAAATAATTGTTCTCAAGGAGGAGTACCTACAGAGTGGACTTTGAAACTTACTGCACAGCTCAAAGCAATAAACAACCCACTGTCGCGAGCAGTTGACTTATGGGTTGATAGCATACTTGAGGGATTTGTGATCGAGTTCGCTGTAGACACGCTAAAATCCTACAGCCAAGATGAAGCATACTTTTTCAAAGGATTCAGAGGTAAGTTCCTAAAAAATCTCAGTCTATACATTAAAATGCTTCTAGCTGAGAAAGGTGTTTTAAGAATGGAGTAATAATTCTAAATTTGTCATGGTAGAAAATAAATACATTGATTCTGATGAAGAAAACCATACTTTGAGAAGTGGAAAGAGATATAAGCTCACTAACGAAAAGAATCCAAGAAGCTCTAGAAACCGCATAGACACCGAAATTCCATGTGACCTCAATAATTAGAACACGCAGTTATCAGCCACAATCCAGCGCATTACACCTCAGAATCCAGCAATCCAGAGCCCAACTGTTGCAAGCATCACGCAGCCCATCCCACAAATAGTCAATACTAGTAACACCGCAGGAGTGAGTCCTCAGACTGCTATGACTCAAACCATTCCATAGAATACTATCCCTAGTACGACCCAACAGCCTGCATCTACTTTTGTCGTAGGGAACCTATCCCAAAACCATACACAATCCAGAAGGAGGATGACTGATAATGATATAAAGCTGTCGCTATTCAAAGGAATGGGTCTAGAAGACCCTAATTAGCATTGGTTTCTTTGTGAAGCCGTATGGAGTGTAAAGCAAGTTCACAATGACACTGTGAAAAGAGCACAGCTCATCACTACTTTTAGAGATAAAGCATTACACTGTTTTATGAAGTATTCTCAATCACATCCGAGAACCTTAGCAGATATCAAAGCCACGATGTTAGCAGAATTCAAGAAGCCATAATCGGAATCGCGATGAAGCTGGAGGCTTCACCAATTGGAGAAAGTAGTTATGGGATGTTACAGATCCAGAACCAATTGCATACCTTGACATTGGAATTACAAGGTATGGAGAATGGAAAGGAACAAAGACATGAACAAAGACATGAAGTTTGTTGCACAGGATGCAAAGGAGAGGGCCACATCAGAGAACATTGCCCCTTATTTCAAGATTATCTTAACAGTGGTGCACCAAACCCAATGAACATGAATCAGAACTAGACACCATGGTGTGAAATTTGTAGAAGCAGAGGACACCGGCCTGAGGACTGTTATCTGATACAGAAATATGTAAAAACACCTAAAAACGTATTCTATAATTTATGTAAGTCAGTTGGACATGATGAGTCCAACTGTCGTGCTTATGAGATGATGAATGAAAGAAAGCGAGATATGGAAGCAATGCGAGGTGCTGGAATGTACCGTGTTCAGGAAGAAAATCATCCAAAACAGGAGAACACCCAGTATGATCAAGGTGGATATAGAGGGCGCGGTGGTGGATACCGTGGGAGAGGGAGAAATACTGGCCTAGCTCAAGGAAGAGGCCGAGGCTAGATAATCTGCTATAACTATGGCTAGCCAGGTCATGTATCTAGAGAATGTACTAATCCATGCACTACATGCAACTACTATAAATCATTTGACCATGTGATTGAAGTCTGCCCCATGCTTGAGGTAGAAATGCAGAAGTGGAGAAGAACAAAAACACCGAACCCTAACATTCAGTTGATTGCAGCAAAGAACAAACCTACATATCTGAGTGTAAATGCAGTAATGCGAAGTGGCGCTGATAGAGGAAGAGACAAAAGCGTAGAAGCCTCCACTTCTGGAACAACTGATGATAAGAAGACCCTTGGAGAAACAGGAGGGATTAGAAGAGCTCCTGAGAAAGCACCTCCCTTGAACTTACTAAAAAATAAAGAAGTATTTGAAGAAGCACGAGACATGTTCAAACAACCACCACCTACTTAACCAAGGATCCCCTTGCGTAGTGAAGTACCATAGATAGAAGACATGCCATTGGCATATGATTAGGCGCGCGCTGCACCAGATACAGCCACTTATGTTGCGTAGTTCCTACGGATCTGCATCAAGTTATTAAGGAACAAAGACACTCTTATGGAATTGGAAAAACTGATAAATCAGTATGAATCACACAGTGAGAGGAGGGCTGCCCATGGCGCAGTTCATAACATTAGGAGTCTCAAAAGAACCGAGAGGGAAATGCGATTCATAGCACAAATAGGAGACTACGAGATGGGCGAGATCATTCCTGATCTCGGATCTGAAGTAAATGTCTTGACCAAGCAGACATGGCAGGAGATAGGGAAACCAAAGTTACAATGATCACCTATACAGTTAATAATGGCTAATCAAGGCATAGTTATACCTTTAGGGAGGTTACCCAATACCATTGTCGACATTGACGGAGTGCAAAGTTATGCAAACTTCGAAGTAATTGAAATTGTGGATGATAGCAATCCTTATCTGGCACTGTTGGGTATATATTGGGCAATGACGAACTCCACCATCATAAATCTAAAGACAATGAAAATTATATTTGAAGGAAATGACATAAGGGTCGTTGCACCATTGGATCCTTCGCACGGGGAGAGATATGTTGAACCAATTCAAGAAGAGTACACAGCTCAAGATCTCGACCGTATCTATAAGATAACAACAAATGATGCGGATTATACTCATCCTACTGCGGATGGAACACTTAGCTGGCGTTGTGATAGTTCTTGCATCTCAGACTCTGAGGTAGGATTAGAAAACTGGCAACATAGAATGCACGAAGTATCTGCCAGGAGATGCGCGACAATTACGAAATCACTCTGTTGGATTGGTAAGAAGGTGAGTCCAATTCCCACTTATGATGGTTCAACTAACATTTATTCATTTATCAAAGAATACACTGCAGCAGTTACAGATGAACACCACGTCTCAGCATTAGATATGGCACTGCGAGAGACACCAACCAGATGGTGCGCTACACATAAGAAGACACTCACAACTTGGGACTAGTGCAGAATAAAACTGAAGATCAGTTTTCTGATAAGGTTACACTACCTTTTGAGAAATACAATGGCCAGATGGATCCAGTGGATCATATTGCAGCCTGTGTAGAAGCTTGGAAAGAAAGACCACAGACCGAATGGGTACACCTTTTTGTGCATATGCTGGAGGAACCTATTCCAAGGAAATGGTATTACGAGACAAAGCTGCACAGGGGAACTATAGATTGGTCTGTCCTCACTGCAACCTTCCAGGAGGACTTTAGCTATGAAGACGACCATCCTACTATCAATGACGCGCTGCAACTAATCAAGGAAAAGATATTTACACCAGATTGCACACAGAAAGATATAACATTAGAATAATTATTTGCAACAGACAGCGTACCTGCGAGTCTACAACCAAATTGGCAAGAACAAGTAGAGCAGGCCTTGGACTATTACAACTTAGCTGAAGAAGTTGGAGATAAGGAAGATAGCGACGAGGAAGACCCCCGCAACATAAAGATCCCTAAATCAGAAGGAACATGCACGGTAGAAGGACCTCCACTGGAAATTCTAGATATGAGTGGACCGGTTAAAACAACGAAAGTGAACATTGGCACCAGTGAAGAGCCAAAGTTCGCAGTAATAGGAGACTATTGGGATGACGATACAGTTGCAGAGGTCGCAGGTATACTACAGGAATATCAGGAAGTATTCCCGACCAAGTTCACAGATATGAAAGGCATTCTAGGAGACTTAGGAGTGATGAAAATTCCTCTTAAGCCTAGCGCTAAACCCGTGAAGCAAATACCATATAGATTAAATCCGTTCTACAAAGAGCGCATCAAGGCAGAACTCGACAAGATGCTCGATGCAGGGATCATTGAGCCAGTTGAAGAATCTGAATGGATAAGCCCAATGGTTGTCCAAGATAAGAAAACAAAGGGTGAGATCAGGATTTGTGTTGATCTCAGGAAGTTGAATGATGCTTCAGTGCATGACCCATTTCCTACTCCTTTTACCAACTAAGTACTTGATAACGTTGGAGGGAATGAGGCATACTCTTTTACTGATGGATTTTCTGGATACCATCAGATAACAATTGATCTGACCGATAGGAAAAAGACAACTTTTGCAACCGAATGGGGGTCGTTCCAGTATACAGTAATGCCTTTTGGTCTAAAGAACGCACCAACCATATTTTCTAGAGTGGTGATCATAGCATTTAAAGAATTCATACATAAGTTTCTAGAGGTTTACTTTGATGATTGGACCATTTTTGGGTTACTGAAGAACCATGCCGCGAACCTCAGGATGATGCTGGAAAAATGCAGATAGCATCAGATTTCTTTGAATTTGAAGAAGTATATTTTTTGTGTTCCTTATGGGATTCTGCTGGGATACATTGTGTGTAAGCAGGGATTAATGGTTGACCCTGCTAAGATCGCAGTTGTTGTAAATTTTCCTACACCAAATTTAGTTAAACAATTGCACACTACGCTAGGGCATACCGATTACTACAGGAAATTCATAAAAGGGTATGCGCAAATAACCACAGCAATAGAGAAACTTTTAAAAAAAGATGCACTATTCATTTGGAATGAGGACTGTGAAGAAGGATTCGACACATTAAAAAAAAATATGGTCACTGCGCCAATCCTAGTTTTTCCAAATTGGGAATAGCGATTTCACATCCATGTTGATGCTTCATGTGTAGCAATGGGCGTTGTTCTTGCGTAGCCAAGAGAAGGCATCATTGATCATCCCATTGCATTTTTTAGCAGAAATTTGTCATCTGCTGAGAAGAAATATACCACTACTGAAAGGGAAGGACTTGCAATGGTATATGCACTACAGAAATTCAGACACTATTTTCTTGGTGCGCACTTCTCTATGTTTACTGACCATTCTGCATTGAAATACCTGGTCAATTATCCAGTGTTAAGGGGGCAGATATGCAGATGGCTGTTACTCTTCCAAGAATATGATTTTGAAATAGTGGTTAAGCCAGGCAAGTTAAACTTAGGACCTGATCATCTATCCAGGATTGAGTCAGGAGAAGAGCGTATGAATCTTGAAGACAAGCTGACTAACGTGCATTTTTTCGCTATATAGGTTTCCGATGAGTATTATCAAGACATTATTGACTTTCTAACTACAGGGTTTGCACCTGAACAATTCACTACACAGCAGAAGAAGCAACCGGTAGTGCGAGCCGCAGACTTCAACATTATTGCAGGGCAGCTATACAAGTTAGGACCTGATGAAGTACTGTGAAGGTGCATATTGGAGCATGAGAAGCCATATATATTGGTTGATGCACACTCAGGAGCAGCAGGAGGCCACTATGAAGGAAGGGCTATTGCGCAAAAGATATTGCACATAGGACTATGGTGGCCAACAATCCATAAAGATTTGAAGGAACATTACCAGAGTTGCGATGTTTATCAGAGGATAGGGAAGCCGTCAATAAGAGATGAAATGCAGTTGAACCCTCAGCTGACCCTGTAGGCATTCGAAAAATGGGAAATTGATTTTGTGGGACCTATCAACCCATCAGGGAAAAGAACTGGTGTGAGGTACATTATTACTGCAACTGACTACCTCACCAGATGGGCAGAAGCAAAACCAGTAAAAGACTGCACCGAAACTACAGCTGCCAAGTTTATCTTTGAGAACATCATTACATGATTTGGATGTCCAAAAATTTTGATGAGTGATCAAGGCACTCATTTTCTGAACATAACTATTAAATATTTGACCGAAGAGTTCTACATCCATCATCAGCGCAGTATGCCTTATCATTCGCAAGTAAATGGAACTGTTGAAGTGTTCAATAAAGTAATCGAGAATGCGCTAACCAAGATATGCAATGTAAACCGCGATGACTAGGACCTGCGCATTCCATCTATATTATGGGTATACAGAACAACATGCAAGAAATTAACTGGACATACACCTTTCAGATTGGCTTATGGGCAGGAAGCAATAATGCCAATGGAGTACATTATTCCCAGCTTGAGAATAGCTGCATTTACAGGGATGGCAGATTGCGTAGCATTGGAAGAAAGGCTATTACACTTGGTGGGTCTGGAAGAGGATCGCTTCATCGCAGGCTTCCACCAATAAGTACAGAAAGAACATGAAAAAGCATGGCACGATCGCCACATCAAGAGAAAGTCTTTCCAGGTAGGTGATCTAGTCCTCTTGTATGATAGTAAATTCATGAAGTTTCCTGGGAAGTTTAAAATGCATTGGTTTGGGCCATATACTGTTATACATGTTACTAACGGTGGGTCAGTCCAATTAGCTACTTTAGCCAGTGATACATTACCGAATTTGATAAATGGAAGAAGACTAAATATTTACCACGATAGTCCTGCTTCGCAGCATCCAGTATGATTAAGAGGAAGGGGAAAATTTCTAAGTGCCAAGTACAATTGTAATTGGGCACTAGAAACTGCGAAAGAGTCTGTACACAAAGTTGTAGAGATAGATCCATGTACTGCATAGAATTGCTGAAGCTGCGCGTCAAAAAAAAAAAGAGAAAAGAAAAGAAACAATGCGTTGTTGCGACATTCAAAAGGTAACCCTGAAGAGAAAAGAAATTAGACACCATGAAGTAACTACGTGGGACCAAAGATGACCTTCCGCGCAGGTCGATGCAAGGCTCCAGAAAATAGCCATTATAATGTTGGTCGAAAATATAGTCGTTATGCAGTACTTTCCTACCAACTGCTCGAGCATTTAAATCACAGATAGTTGTTCTGAATGACTTAATGAGGGAATTGACCAAAGCATCTGCCGGATTTGGCTAACAAATACTACATTTAAATTCTTATCTAACCATTAAGGAGCGCGAAGGGGGATTATCCGCACCTATAAATAAAAAAATAGTTAGACTCGCGGGCGTTACCAAAGCACTTAGAAATTCTTGCGGACATTGTTTTCTAAGTTAGTTTTGCAAGTTATTTACTAGTTTGCCAAGTAGTGTGCAAGTGAATGTCACAGAACTCCTTTGTTGACAAGGAGTTCACGGTCGAAGAGACTATGAGTTTGTTCCAATACAGATGGATTGACGGGTCAATGAGAACCCCAAACAAGAAAGTCATCACTGAACCAGAACAAGGTCCAAGAAGATCACCGAGACACGGACCCTCAATGCAAGACAAAGGCAAAAATCCAGTAGGGCCAAGAACAAAGCTACCAAAGACAAGTTCGGTGGGGACAAATAAGCCCATTCCCGATAAGAAAATACCTTTAACTATGACCCCATATTATATCTCACCGCGTGCACTAGATGCACCGGCCATTAAACTATTGAAGAGTCCAAAGTATGAGATCCCACTCTCGCTGATATCAAAGCATGTTGAGGTGGACAAAAATCTGTTGGGTAAGGTTCCCAAATGTAAATGGGAGGACTATGATCTTCTTGCAATGCAGAAGGAGAAGCCCAGTGAGCCAAGGTTCCCAGAGTTCTAGCTCGACAAATACATGTGTTGGAAGAAGAATGTTAAGGGCGACCTCACTTTGGTCACGGAAATCTGGTTGTCCGGAGTAGCCAAGTCGGGGATACTAAACCTGCTCAGGCTCCCACATTTTGACAGATCATCGGAGCTCAATGCGGTGGTGCGAATTCTGATGGCACGCATCCACCAGGGATATTTATGGCTTGACCAGAATATAGACCTGATGATTGACTTAATCCATCGGATAACTGGGTTGAGCAAAAGGGGAGCAGAACCAAGGAATTTTTTTCAAGGGAAAAGTAAGGATAAAGAGGTAGCCGCATTAATGAAGCAAACGCAGTCTGTTGTCAAAGGGAAGTGAGGTAGATGGATGACATAAATAACCAAGAAATAAGGTTTGTCACACAACTATTAGCGGGAAAAATTCTCAGAAATTGCAGACCATTAGAAGTCTCTGCAGGCGCAGTACTACTCGGTGTTGCAGCCGCCGAGGGAGAAGAATTTAATTGATGTCAATACCTACTAAATGAGTTCCTAGAGGAACTGAATGACACTAAAATCAATGGTGGATACTTTCATTTCACCTGGCTAATAGTACTCATCACCTTCCTGGGGTGGAAGGAACCGAAGCAATACGTTGGAGTGAGCACGAACACTTCGGACTGTAGAGGTGCTCGCTATCTGAACCTTTGGGAAAATTTGAATCCCAAAAGACAACACGAGATAGCACTGGTCTTTTACACATATTATGACCAGCTGCGTGGGGCCATCATGCTTACACCTCGAATACCAAAACAAGTAACAAGCAAATATATCCGTGTCGTCAACTTTCATGTTGCGATGAAACGCATCTCGATTTCACCTAAAGCACATATGAAGAATCCTGACTGGTACCCAGGAAACTACCACATGTACGAGGAAGATATTGAAAATATCATGAAAGAATGGCCAACTGAATTCCGAGTTGAGGTTGTAGATGTCCAAAGTGATTCTGGCGAGGATAACCCTATCCCATGTCCCATAGTAGAAGACAAAGAGTTAGGGAAATGGAAGGACATTGGAAGTTCTTCAGGGTGCAAGGAACCAAGGAAGAAACAGAAATCAAGTAAAGACCAATTGGACACAGTGCTTCGCGAGGATGACTACCTAATGATCGTCGTGAAGATCACTAAGCAAATGGAGGAGCTCTCAACTGAAAAGGAGAAGAAGGAAAAGGAGATTCAGGACAGTTTGGACCAGAACCTGACTACACTGGAAGGTATTTCCCAAAAAATTGATGAAGTAAGCAAAAGATTACCCTTGCCACAGGAATCAAACGCTGACGGGGAATCGGCAGGGACTTTGCAGTAGAAAATCACCATTCCCGCGAGGTCTCGTGTTGTCCATCTACAACCATTATCTATAAGGTTTCCATTACCTGATCAAGTAATTATAGATACGAAGAATGTAGAGCGCGTTGAGCTTGATCTTGCAAAGATACCATTTCCAGGCCTACATTACTTGCAGATGCAAGTTTGTGAACAAATGCATGACAGAACCATAGATGCACTGAAAGGACAGGCTGAGCTGCAAGCAGCTAAAAGGAAGCTAGAGGAATATAGCTTGCGGAGAACTATGCAATTGCAATATGAGCAGGATCGTCAGCTCAGATTAGAGACCACGATCACTAAGATTGCAGATAACATAGATGAATTTGAAGTACAACTAGAACCAGCAGATACTATCGTCTAGATTGGCGATCTGGTCACTAGTCTTAAGATGAAGAAGGAAGACATGGAGATCCTCCATGAGTCTAAAATTGTTGCCTTGAAGGCGCAGATCAATCAACATACCCCACCAGATGAAAAAAAATTAAGAGAGGGAGCAGTGAAGACCGCAGCACAAAATATTGTTGTCGAAGTGGCTAAATGCCAGAGTCTATTGCAAGCAATGTCGAAAGCATTTATTGCCCTCGAGGAATATCAACAGTTGATGGAGGTAAAGAAGGAAGTGAAAGAAAAGAAAGAAGCACTAGAAAAGTTGGGTGAGGAAGTTAAGATGCTACCAGCAAGAGATAAGCTGCCAAAATACAAAGAAATCAACACCCTCAAGAAGGAAGTGCAATCCTTATGTGAGAAAGAGACAGAAATGGGCGATAAGTCGCAGCCATTGTTAGAGGAGGCCGTCACGATCTCATAGGAGATCGAAGAAAAGTTAAAGGAGCTGCATGAGAATCACGAGCAGGTGAAAGGCCAGATCGGCCATGAGATAACACATGAAATGCTGGAAACAGTCAGGAAAATCAAGCAACATATGAAGACCGTGGTAGAAAAGCTGACCGGCACATTCAATGAGTTCGCCGCGAAGCTCACCACAAAATCAGCGGAACACCTTGAAGAAGTTGTAGGTGGCTTGGGGGTGAGCCACATGTAAGTGTTAGGGTCCTATTGGGCCCAGCCCAAGTGGGGAATTTTGAGCAGGAAGGATTTTGAGAACTGCGGAGATGAGCGCAGTTAAGTTGGAACAATTTTGGGATAAGTTTTGGTATGCTGTGAAGTTGCGTGCAGTGCAGTGTCGAAAGAGCTGTGAAGACAGTGCTGCGAGGAGAACAGTGCTACGATGTGTTCGGTCAATGAAAGATCCAGCTAAGCAGAGTGTTGGATGGAAGAAAACACATATTCCGGTTAGGTCATCGGATATCTATTTTTGGAAAATATACTCGATAAACTACCAAGCGGTGGGTAGGTGTAGATTGGGAGGAAGATTACTAGCCACACACATAGAGAACTACTACTTGAACCAATCATCTAAAGGCCGTGAAAGAAGGAATAGCTCAGCGAGAGAAACCTATTGGCGCGCACGTGACAGTTTTGTAAACCTAAGGGTTTTTTCCTTCGAGATGTAAAGACATGACCTACAGGTCTTGATCTATATATAAGGCAATTTTGTAAGGGAAAGGGTTACTCTTCATTTTGTTGATCGTTATTGAATATTGTTAGAATCTGTAAGCTTGAAGCTATTGTAAAGGATCTGTAGCTGAGTGTGCAGAGACCTAATTTTGAGAGATAGAAGAGCGTCTACAGCTGAGTGCACAGATGAAGAACTGTTGTACCCTTCCCTAAAAGATAATAAAAAAATAGTTCTTGTGGATGTAGCCTTCCATCCGGGGGGGTGAACCATGTTAAACACCGTGTTATGTGATTGTCTTGTGTTTCCTCCATTGTTCGATTGCTCAATATGAATGCTTGATGTTACAGTTATCTGATATTTGTTGCTTTTATCTGTATTTTCCATGGAAGAGATGGGAATAAGATGTTAAAGTAGTTAATATATGGATGAATGTTAATGCTCAGCATCTATAAACCTTTTAATGTCTGGATCTGCTAAATAATCATAGAGTTAATAGTTAGAAGTTGAAGTGCTGCACCAGGGTGCGCAACATTCTATGATTCATTCCATTACATATGTTTGAAATCAATCTAAGTGTTGATGAATGACTAAGACTCTTAAGTGAGATTGGTTAGTTGATCAAGTCTGGAAGTGAACGCGTGGTCTAGTTGATGCGCTGATCCATTATAAGTGTTGCGAGATAAGCTAGTGATAGCTTATCATCATACCGCCAAGTCCAAGAATCCAGGAAGAAGGATCTGTAGCTTTCAGTTAGGCTAAAGAAGAAGAATATATACCCATTGCGTTGTCTCATCGTGGTAGTCTATCAGTACCGTGCAACCCAATTGAAGTAAAGTATAATACTTCACACAGTCCCTTGTCCGCAACGTGGAGGCCCTCTACCGTGCTGCGCAACAGTTAGTTTGAGCACTTGCATCACCAGGTTATGGAAACCTGATTCCGAAACCACCCCCACAACTTTTCCTTGGATGAGACCTCAGGCTGCTCGCAGCTTGTTTCCGAAAGGGCCAGGGAATAGGGGTTTTGTTGGTGTCTTGCACCGCGAAGTACCTGGTCTACATTGGAAAACCTCTAGATCATATTGGAGACCAACAAGTATACTCGTCAATCTTGTCAATATTAAGGAGTCTAATAAGAGCTTAGAGAAAATTCCATAAAAATATTTCCCGTAAAGGTTTAACGATCCTGAAAAAGTAAACTCGTGACCTCCTCACTATTTTTAATGAGCTTGAAGTAGAGACGAAAGAATGCACCTATCCTCCTTACTAATTTTAATGAGCTCGAAGGAAAGGTGGAAGAATGCTAATAGTTGGAGGAGACGAGTGTCAAGGAAATACGATACTAGTTCCAAGTGCATGGAACAAAAGTATGCATAATTCCAGGAATAGGAGCAAGATAAGGACACTCAAGGTGTGTCTCCTCCAGGTAAAAGGTGTTAAATCACGAAAGAAAAATGATACATGGCTGTCGGAAATGAGATCAGAGGTGGAGGCTTATATAACTAGCTAAAAGTGTGGAAGTCGACATCAGGATCATTAGCGCAAGCAGGATTAAAATAAATGCACATGCAACTTAAACACAAAAATGGGATCCTTGTAAGGAATGGACATAAATATATGAGGAAGAAAGACATGAGGCTTCTTCGCAAAGTCATGGTAAATCTAGAAACTCTTTTGAGCCTGTGATAAAAACTCAACATGGGCACCAAAATGGCATAAGGGTTCTGACTAGGGTGACCCATGTTAGGTAGGATCTATTGTTGGAACGGTGCATAATGCATATTGTTGGGCCTGGCCCAGATGGGGCATTTTTGAACAGGAAGAATTTTGAGAACCGCGGAGCTAAGCGCAGTTAAGTTTGAACAATTTTGGGATAAGTTTTGGTATGCTTCGAAGTTGAGCGCAACATAGTGTCAGAGGAGCTGTGAGGAGTACAGTGCTGCGATGTGCCACGTCAACGAAGATCCATCTAAGTACAGCATCGACGGATGAAGGCAGTTATTTCAGTTAGGTCACAGAAGACCTATTTTTGGTAAAGATCGTCGATAACTACCATGCAGTGGGTAGGTGCAGATCAGAGGTAGGTGACTGATCACAACAGGAAGAAGACTACTACTACTCGAACCAGTCATCTAAGGCCGAAAAAGAAGGAACAGCTCGGCGGAAGCAACCTGTTGGCACGCATGTAATAGAAGATCTGCTACCAGATACCAGTAGTCCAGTTTTGGGAAAACCGTGATAGTTTTGTAAACCTAAGGGTTCTACCTTTGTAAATGTAAATACATGACCTACGGGTCTTGATCCATATATAAGGAAATTTTGTAAAGGATAAGGGTTAACTCTCATTTTGGTTAATATTATTGAATATTGTGAGATCTGTTAGAGAAAAGCATTGTAAAGGCTCTACAGATGAGTGCGCAGAAACCTAATATTGAGAGAAAGAAAGAAGAACGTCTGCAGCTGAGTGTGCAGACGAAAGAACTGTTGTACCCTTTCCTAGATAATAGACAACAGTTCTTGTGGACGTAGCTTCCCATCCGGGGGGGTGAACCATGTTAAACCATTGTGTTATGTGATTGTTGTGCATGATTATTATTAATTTGTTATTTAAATTACTTACAGTGCATGCATAAGGTTATTGTTATCTTATATGTGTTTATTTTTATCTATATTCTCCGTGGAAGGGATGAAATAAGATGATAATAGTTCATGTATGGACGAAGGTTAGCAGGAAATCCCCTAACTACACAGTTAATTGTTAGGAGTGAATCGCGGTATCAAAGCACACAACACTGCGTATCTCACTCATCTGCATAGATCATAATGTTTATCAGTCTAAATAATGATGAATGCTTAAGGGCTATTGAATAAGATTGAGTAGAAGTGATTAATTCTCATAGACCCCACTGCGCGGCCTCTGGGGTGAAAATATCCTTGTTCCTGAAAACACTCGACGCAGAGTAGGAGACTCCGCACAATCACTAAACATAGTTGCGTAGTCCGTCACCGCGCTTCGCATTAATCAACTGAATCAATCGCATCACATGGTTGTGGAAACCTGCTTCTACAACCACCCCTCAACTTCACCTCAGGTGATACCTCAAGTTGCTTGCAGTCTGTTGCCGAAAGGGCCGGTGAATAGGGGTTTTGTTGGTATCTTGTACCGCAAAGTACCTGGTTCTATCTTAGAAAACCTCTAGAACATTGTTGTGACCAACAAATGGTTATGTTTTCGCGCTAATACTGGTGATGCGATAGTGTATTCAGAAAAGTAATGTCCAACAGTTGGCATCCAAAACAGAAAGAGATCTGGGTTTGGTGCGATAAGATCGAAAGAGACTTCACAAAGAAAGAAAACAGACATTCACGTCTATTTGACGTACAATGGTTGAATAGATACTTGTGGAGAGACATCCACAAAAAATTTTGGGCGTCGTTTCCAAACGAGCTACATGAGTGGATATCGCACCTAGCAGAGAAAGAATTGTTCCCAAGGCGGAGTACCTACAGAGTGGAGTCCGGAGCTTACTGAACAACTCAAAGCAATCGACAACCCACTGTCGCAAGTAGTTGACTTCTGGGTTGATAGCATACTAGAAGGTTTTGTGACCGAGTTTGCTGTAGATACACTGAAATCATACAGCCAAGCTAAAGCATACTTTTTCGAAGGATTCATAGGTAAGTTCCTAAAAAACCTCAACCTATATATTAAAATGCTTTTAGCTGAGAAAGGTGTTTTAAGAATGCAACAATAATTCCAAATCTGTCATGGTAGAGAACACATACATTGATTCTGACGAAGAAAACCATACTTTGAGAAGTGGAAAGAGATACAAGCCTACTAACGAAAAGAAACCCACACCATCTACAAACCAAATAGATACCGAAATTCCATGTGATCTCAATAATACAAACACTCAGTTATCAGCCACAATCCACCGTATTATACCTTAGAATCAATCAGTCCAGAACCCATCCGCTGCGAGTATTGCGCAACCCATCCCACAGCTCAGTAATACTACTAGCACTGCAGGACCGAGTGCTCACAGCACTACATCTCATCCCATTCTGCAGAATACTATCCCTAGCACAATCCAACAACCTGTATCTACTTTTGTCAGAGGGAATCAGTCTCAGAATAGTACAAAATTCGGAAGGAGAATGACAGATAACGATATAAAACTACCGATATTCAAAGGAATGGGTCAGGAAGACCCTGATTAGCATTGGTTTTTATGCAAAGCCATGTGGAGTGTTAAGCAAGTGACAGATGATGCTATCAAGAGAGCACAACGCATAACTACTTTTAGAGATAGAGCACTGCATTGGTTTATGATGTATTCTCAAGCACAGCCAAGAACCTTAGCAGATATCAAAACCGCGATTGCAGTAGAGTTTAAGAAACCCAAATCAGAATCATAGTGCATAACAGAGTTGAAAGAAATCAAGCAGAAACCTACTGAATCGGTCTGGGAATTCGACCAAAAATTCAAAACATTGTTGGACAAAGTGAGCTTTGTTATAGCTCCGCAACAGCATCAATAATGGTTCATTGTTGCGCTGTTGCCCCACATCAGACAACCACTAATGCAACAGAAGGTTATATCTCAAGCTGAGGCCTTGGATATTGCAATGAAGTTGGAAGCTTCACCAGTTGGAGAAAGTAGTTCGGGGATGATACAGATCCAGAACCAATTAGCTACCTTGACATTAGAATTACAAGGTATGAAGAATGGAAAAGAGCAGAGACATGAAAAGCGACATGAAGTTTGGTGCACAGGATGCAAAGGAGAGGGCCACACCAGAGAACATGGCCCCTTATTTCGAGAATACCTTAATAGTGGCGCACCAAACCCAATAAATATGAATCAGAACCAAGCACCGTGGTGTGAAATTTGTAGAAGCAGAGGACATAGACCTGAGGACTGCTACCTGATACAAAAATATGTAAAGACACCTAAAAAATTATACTGCAATTTCTGTAAGTCAGTTGGACATGATGAGTCCAACTGTCACGCTTATGAACTGGTGAATGAAAGAAAGTGAGATATGGAAGCAATGCAAGGTGCTGGAATGTACCGCGTTCAAGAGGAAAATTAGCCAAAGCAAGAGAACACCCACTATGATCAAGGATGATATAGAGGCCACGGTGGTGGATATCGCGGGAGAGGAAGAAATACTGGGAAAAATCAAGGAAGAGGATGAGGCCAGGTCATATGCTATAACTGTGGTCATCCAAGTCATGTATCAAGAGAATGTACTAATCCATGCACCACATGCAACTATTGTAAATCATTTGAACATGTGATTGAAGACTGCCCCGTGCTTGAGGTAGAAATGCTGAAGAGAAGAAGAACAGAAACACCGAACCCTAACATCCAGTTAATTGCATCAGAGAACAAACCTACATGTCAGAGCAATAATGCAGTAACGCGAAGTGGCACTGATATAGTAAAAGACAATAGCGCAGAAGCCTCGACTTCTAGAACAACTGATCCTAAGAAGAACCCTGGAGAAATAGTAGGAATTAGAAAATATCCTGGGAAAGCACCTCCATTGAACTTACAGAAAAATAAGGAAATATTTAAAGAAGCGCAGGACATGTTTAAACAACCACCTACTTCACCAAGGATCCCGTTGCGAAGTGAAGTACCGCAAATAGAAGATATGCCACTAGCATACGATCAGATGCACATTGCACTAGATACATCTATTTGTGTTGCGCGGTTTCTACAAAGTTGCATCGAGTGATTAAAAAACAAGGACAGTCTTATGGAATTTGAAAAATTGATAAATCAGTATGAATCATGTAGTAAGAAAGGAATAGCACATGGCGTAGTACATAACATTAGGAGTCCCAAAAGAACCGACAGGGAAATGCAGTTCACTGCACAGATAGGAGACTATGAGATGGATGAGATCATTCTTGATCTCAGATCTGAAGTGAATGTCTTAACCAAGCAAACATGGCAGGTGATGGGAAAACTAAAGTTACAGTGGTCACCTATACAGTTAAGAATGGATAATCAAGGTATAGTTATACCGTTGGGAAGGTTAACCAATACCATTGTTGACATTGATGGAGTGTGAAGTTATGCAGACTTCAAAGTATTTGAAATTGTAGATGATAGCAATCCTTATCCAGCACTGTTGGGCATCGATTGGGCAATGACAAACTCCACTGTCATCAATCTGAAAACAATGAAAATGATATTTGAAGGTAATGACATAAGGGTCGTCGCACCATTGGATCCTTCATAGGGGAAGCGATATGTTGAACCTATTCAAGAAGACTACAGAACTCAAGACCTTGACTGTATCTATCAAATGAAAACAAATGTTGTGGATTATATTGATCCTACTGCAGACGGAACGCTCAGCTGGAGCTGCGATAGTTCTTGCATCTCAGACTCAGATGCAGGATTAGAAAACTGGCAACACAGAATGCATGAAGTATCTGCCAGGAGATGTGCGACAATTACAAAGTCACTTTGCTGGATTGGAAAGCAGGTAAGTCCAATCCCCACTTATATTGATGGTACAGCTAACATTTATTCATTATCAAAGAATGCACTGCAGCAGTGGCAGATGAACATCACATCTCAACATTAGACATGGCACTTTGAGAAACACCTGCCAAATGGTGGGCTACACACAAAACGACAATGACAACTTGGGACCAGTGCAGAATAAAACTACAAATTAGATTTGCTAATAAGGTCACACTACCATTTGAGAAATATAATCGTCAGAGGGATCCAGGAGATCATATTGCAGCATGTGTACAAGCTTGGAAGGCAAGACCGCAGACAAAATGGGTACATGTCTTTGTGCATACGTTGCAAGGGTTGATGGTTGATCCGACGAAGATCGCAATTATTGTAAACTTGCCTACACCAAATTCAGTTAAACAATTGCGCACTACACTAGGGCATACCGGATATTACAAGAAATTCATCAAGGGGTATGCACAAATAACCGTAGCAATGGAGAAGCTTTTAAAAAAGGATGCACCATTCATTTGGAATGAGGACTGCGAGAAAGGATTCGACACATTGAAAGAAAAAATGGTCACCGCGTCGATCCTAGTTTTTCCAGACTAAGAAAAGCCATTTCACGTACATGTTGATGCTTCATGTATAGCATTGGGTATCGTTCTTGCACAGCCAGGAGAAGGAGGAATTGACCATCCCATTGCATTTTCTAGTAGAAAGTTGTCTTCTGCTGAGAACAACTACACCACTACTGAAAGAGAAGGACTTGCAATGGTATATGCACTACAGAAGTTCAGACACTATTTGCTTGGTGCACACTTCTCAATGTTTACTGACCATTCTGCATTAAAATACCTAGTCAATAAGCCAGTGTTAGGGGGACGAATATGTAGATGGCTCTTACTCTTCCAAGAGTATGATTTTGGAATAATAGTTAAACCAGGCAGATTAAATTTAGGCCTTTATCATCTATCAGGGATCAAGTCAGGAGAGGAACCAATGAATCTAGAAGACAATCTACCTGATGCACAATTGTTTGCTATACAGATTGCCGATGATTATTATCAAGATATCATTGACTTTCTAACTACCAGATTCGCAACTACTGAATTTACTACACAGCAAAAGAAGCAGCTGGTAGTGCGAGCCGCAGATTTCACCATTATTGCAGGACAGCTCTACAAGTTAGGACCTAATGACGTGTTGTGAAGATGTGTATTAGAAGACGAGAAGCCACTTATATTAGCTTATGCACATTCAGGTGTCGCAGGAGGTCATTATGCAGGAAGGGCTACTGTGCAGAAGATATTGCGTGCAGGGCTATGGTGGTCTGCAATCCATAAGGACTCCAAAGAACATTTCCAGAACTGCGATGTCTGTCAAAGGACAAGGAAACCGTCAAGAAGAGATGAAATGTTGTTGAACCCTCAGCTGACCTTGCAGGCATTCGAGAAATGGGCAATTGATTTTGTGGGACTTATTAACCCATCAAGAAAACGAACTGGTGCGAGGTACATTATTACAGCAACTGATTACCTCACCAGATGGGAAGAAGCAAAACCAGTCAAAGACTGTAGCATAACTACAACCACACAATTTATTTTTGAGAACATCCTTACACTTGTTGATGTATATGTAACTTCGGAATGTATTTCACCTATGTATTTCATCTATGTATATTGTACTCCTATAGAGATGTTATTATTCCTCTATACGAAAGTGTCGTCATTTGTATTTACAAGTGTCGTAACTTACCAATGGGTTATTAGACCACCATGTGTGGGGTCGGCCCTGATTAAGTTAACCATGGGTTATTAGACTGAGTTAGACAAGTCGGCCCTGTTGGTTTATTTGGTAGGACAGGGTCTGTATAAATAGAGATCGGGAGATCTCTATTTGATCATTCACTTACTCACTCTTCCATCACTCGAAAAGTGGCGCACATGTGAGGAGGAGGATCAGCTGCTAGGAGAATACTATCTCTTGTACTTTGGTTGTATCATTGCTCTCTCTATCTCTGAGCAAGTTGTGGGGTTTTTCACCTTTATGGTTTTCCCCAGTGAAACTCTGTGTGTCTATTGTCTCATGTGATTGCTTGGTGTGATTGATATGCATTGTTATACTTGATATGTTGTACATGTTATTCTCTCAGTAAAGATCCTAGAGTATATTGAATTAATGCTCAAAAACTAACATGGTATCAGAGCTTCCCTGAGAAGAAGACATTGTGCAGTGGCAGAAACTAGGGTTTCTTGTTTATTGGGTTTCTCTCGACAGATTTTGGAAAGGCAATAAGGTAGATTGACTCTACTCATCAAGGAGAATCTTTCCATCCAATCAGAATTCAATTCTGAGCACTTTCAGTTTTGGCCCTAAACTTTAGGGTTTCCACAAAAATAGAAATTTCTGAATTTTGAGGACATATCTGGAAGCTCCGCGGAAAAATTGAAGTTTAGAGCTTTGGATCAATATTTTTGGTTGGGTGAAGCTCCGGGAAACTCAAACCCTAATTCAGGGTCCTCCCTAGTGAATCCGGGAAGACTAAAAGGCATTTCTAAAGGGTGAAACTTTGCAGATCTCAAATTATGAATATACCAAGCTGATCAGCTTATCAAGGCACATATTTCTATCCTTTCATAAAGTTGAAATTCACATTCTGATTTTTTAGGGTTTCTCTGACAAACCCTAATCCGGGACCAGATCCAGTTTTCAGCAAATCAAGTGGTAAGACCTAAATCTTTTCTATTTCCATTTGAAGTACTCTTTACAGATGTCTCACCACACCAATCTTGAGGATAAGCTTGAAGGGGCTAATAAATTTCGAGCATGGAAGTATAGGATTGGGTTAATCCTCGAAGAAAATGAATTGGATACTTACATAAGGGAAGAGGTCCCTATCCCAGAGGAAGAAGAGGCTAAGGCATTACATAAGAAGAACTTGGTCAAGGCAAAGAGGATCATTGTTGATTCTATCAAGCACCATCTCATCCCACATGTGTCATCTCTAAAGACACCCAAGGCAATGTTTGACTCTTTGACCAAGCTGTTTGAAGGGAAGAACATAAATCGGAAGATGACTCTACGGAACCAATTGAAAGGGGTAAAGCTTCAGAACGGAGAGACCATTCAATGCTATTTCTCCAAGGTCTCTTAGATCAAGGAACAACTTGAAATTGTGGATGAAATGGTGGAGAATGGTGAAATTGTCATGACCACTCTGAATGGCCTATCTAGGTCATGGGATTCCTTTATTCAAGGAATTTGTGCTAGAAGGAAGTTGATCTCCTTAAGTAGACTATGGGAGGAATGTTCACAAGAAGAAGCAAGGCTTGTGGCCCTAGAAGAAAAGATGGGGAATGAAGATCAAGCTCTCACAACTCACACCAAAAGAAGCAAGCCTAAGAAGGAGCACTCTCATTACAAGAAATCCTCTCACACCCACCAAAAGAATAGGAAAGATATGAGATGCTTCACATGTAATGAGAAGGGACACTTTGCTGTAGATTGTCCCAAGAACAAAAAGGACAACAACAACTTCAACAAGAAGAAGAAGGGCAGCAAGAGAAGGTACCATGCTCATGCTGCTGAGAATGATGAACCTCCAAAGAAAAGGCTAGGACAGAAAGTGACGATTCATCAAGTGAAGATGAATATGTTCTAATATCCGCTCTCACAGGTACTATCTCTCATGGATGTAATGATTGGCTTATTGATAGTGGGGCTTCCAAACACATGACTGGGTTTAAAGAATATTTTGTAAATCTATCTGAACATGAGTCAGCCCATAAAGTGAAACTTGGGGATGACTATCAATATCCTATCAAAGGAAGTGGTGAAGCCTCCTACAACTTAGACTCTGGGAAGTCTTTGAAGATGAAAGATGTTCTATATGTACCTAGGCTCAAGAAGAATCTACTCTCCATATCTGAATTGGATTCCAAAGGCATGAGGGTTGCATTTGTAGATGGCCAAGTCTTAATGTGGCCAAAAGGTAAAACTATTGATGATGCAGTAGTGATTGGAGAGAAAGAGGGAGGGTTGTATAAATTAAAGGGACAACCTGAACATGCCATGGTACATGAATCCATGGATCCAAGTGAACTTTGGCATAGAAGGCTTGCACATGTGCACTATAGGGCACTACCAATTGTAAGTAAAGCAGTAGAGGGTCTTCCTGAAATCAAGACCAAGCATGAAGGTGTTTGCAAAGGCTGTGCAAAAGGAAAGAACATAAAGAAGGCATTTCCAAGCAGTGAAAGCAAATCAAAAGGAATCTTGGAAATTATCCACTCCGATGTATGCGGTCCAATGTCATCCAGTTCTCTGAGTGGGTATGTTTACTATGTCTCTTTCATTGATGACTTCTCTAGGAAGACTTAGGTTTATTTCTTGAAGAACAAAGATGAAGTGTTTGATAAGTTCAAGGAATTCAAATCCTTGATGGAAAATCAGACTGATAAGAAAATAAAGACATTCAGATCTGACAATGGCATAGAATTCACTTCAGGTGATTTCAAGAAGCTATGAAGTGATTGAGGGATTAAGAGGGAGTTGAATACTCCCTACAATCCACAATAGAATGGAGTTGTAGAAAGGAAGAATAAAACAATCATGGAAATAGCACGAGCAATGCTGCATGACCAGAATCTTCCTATGCATCTATGGGAAGAAGCAACTAGGACAGCTGTATATGTGCAGAACAGAACACCTCACAAGATATTGGACAACAAGACACCAGAAGAGGTCTTCTCTGGTAAGAAGCTTGAATTCAGCCATCTCAGAATATTTGGTTGTCCAGTATACACTCATGTTCCAAAGGAAACGAGGACAAAGCTAGATCCTTCAGGAAAGAAGGGCATCTTTGTGGGGTACAGTGAAAGCTTGAAGGCTTACATAATATACTTTCCAGGGTTCAAGAAGATTGATGTCAGCAGGGATGTAACATTTGATGAAAACTCAGCCTTCATCAAATCAAGAAAGACACCTGCTGAAGATCATGAAGAACCAAAGGAAAACAAATTTCAAGACATCACCATGACCGAATCAATTCCAGAAGCAGATCATGAAGTTGAAGATCCACAAATACCTGTAGATCCACCCCGTGAGAATAAATCTCACAAGAGGAAACCTGCATGGGATAGATAGCTCATCCAAGATGCAAAAATATATGGCATTCCAGAAGAAGAACACAAATCAAAGAAGAGAACTAGATCACATACCAATTATGTTGCTTTACTCTGCGATATTATGAACAAAGAACCTTCCAGTTATGAAGAGGCAGCGGAAAAGAAAGAATGGAAGGATTCCATGGTCAAGGAATACCAGTCGATCATGAAAAATAATGTTTGAGATGTAGTCCCAAGACCTGAAGGGAAGTCTGTTGTGACTTCCAAATGGATCTACAAGATCAAGCATGCTGCAGATGGTAGCATAGAGAAATATAAAGCAATATTTGTAGCTCGTGGCTTCTCCCAGAAAGAAGGGATTGACTATGAAGAGACCTTTGCTCCTGTGGCCAGATACACTTCCATTAGATTAGTACTTGCTCTGGCAGTAGTGATGAAATGGAAGATACACCAGATGGATGTCAAGACAGCTTTCTTGAATGGTGTAGTCGAGGAGGAAGTGTATGTGGAGAAGCCACTTGGTTTTGAGACGCATGACAGGGATTCATATGTGTGCAGACTGAAGAAATCCTTGTATGGCTTGAAGCAAGCTCATAGGACTTGGTATGGTAGGATAGATAGCTTTCTATCCAGTTTGAGCTTTACTAAGAGTAAAGCAGATTCCAACGTTTACTACAAGGTTGAGGAAGGCAATCCTGTGATACTACTCTTGTATGTGGATGACCTATTTGTAATAGGAGAGGATGGATTGATTGCCGATACCAAGGGGAAGCTTGCTTCCGAGTTCAAGATGAAGGACTTGGGTATGATGCACTACTTTCTAGGCATGGAGGTGTGGCAGAGTGCAAATGGAATATTCCTTGGACAAGGGAAGTATGCAGTAGAGATCCTGAAGAGGTTCGGGATGATGAACTGCAAGGCCATGGCCACACCTATGGTATCGAACCTGAATCTTCTGTGTGATGCTTCATCTGATCCGGTTGATGTCACTATGTATCATTAGATGATTGGGTCCTTGATGTACCTGACGAACACTAGACTAGATATTTTCTTTGCGGTGAACACATTGAGCCAATTCCTGACGGATCCCAGAGGTGTTCACCTGGTTGTTGTAAAGCATATTATGAGGTACCTGAAGGGTACAATTGATTATGGGCTCAAGTATGATGCAAATCAAAAGTTTAACCTACAGGGTTACATTGATTCAGACTGGGAAGGCAGTGCTGCAGATAGGAAGAGCACATCTGGGTGCTGCTTCAGTATGGGATCAAGTGTGATCTCTTGGTTTAGCAGGAAGCAGTCTTGCGTAGAACTGAGTACAGTTAAGGTAGAGTATGTTGCAGCTTGTTCGGCTAGTTGTGAGGCAGTATGGCTCTGGAAGCTACTGTCTGAGTTATTTGATCTCCCGCTGGAGGCTACTAGTGTCTTTTGTGACAACCAGAGTTGTGTGAAGCTGTCTGAGAACCCAGTGTTCCACGATAGGTCGAAACACATTGATATCAAATATCACTATATCGGGGATATGGTGCAGAGAGGAGCAGTGAAGCTCCTGTATATTGCGACGGATGAGCAGGTTGCAGATGTGCTGGCGAAACCACTAGCCAGAGTGAAGTTTGAGTACTTCAGAGAGAGGCTTGGTGTTCTTCAGATTGATGACACTTCGAGGAAGAAGTGATGGACACATTTACTGGAGCCATTCCAAGCATGGTGGGAGGAGGATCCTTCACATGGCTATGGATGTAAGCATTGGATGATGAGCATCAGGATGATGCTCCAGTTACTACTCTGTATATGCATCATGTTGGATGCTTGATATATTTGTATATGCATCATGTTGGATGCTTGTTATGATCAGTTGGATCATGTATATGTATATGCATCATGTTGGATGCTTGGACCATGTATCTGTATATGTGTCAGGTGGATACATTGTATGATCAGGTAGATCATGTATGTTGATATATATCAGTTGGATACATTGTATGATCAAGTGGATCATGTATCTGTGTGTATCAGGTGGATCATGTATGATGATATGTATCAGGTAGATACTTGGTATGCGTCAGGTGGATGCATTGTATGATCAGGATGATCATGTGTACATCAGGATGATGTATGGTGAGTATCAAGTTGATACTCTGTGGCCATGGAACAGGTTGTGCAGATAAGCATATAATCCATCCCTGGGAGGTTTGCAGATAGTCTTTCGAGGTTTTCCCTATGGCATGTAATGTGGCCCTGGGATATCTGGAAAACGCTCTTTCGAGGTTTTTCTTTGGAAGGACATATAATCCATCCCTGGGAGATTGGTAGATAGTCTTTCGAGGTCTTGCCTATGGCATGTAATCTGGTCCTGGGATATCCGGAAAATGCTCTTTCGAGGTTTTGTCCTATGGCATATAATCCATCCCTCAGAGATCCGATAGGTTAAGCTGTGTGCTCGTAATCAATCCTGGGATGCTTTTTCAAGGTTTTTCCATGACCACATGTAAAATGCCCTAGAGATCTGGACAGGATGAAAAATGCCTCAGATGCTCTTTAGAGTTCTTGCTAGTCAAGACACTCTTTAAAGGTTTTGTGGTAGGGGTCACATGTAATAAGTCCTGGAGATTTGGACAGGATGAAAAAGGCCTCAGATGCTCTTTAGAGCTCTTGCTTGTCAAGACACTCTTTTAAGGTTTTGTGACAGTCACATATAATACAGCCCTGGGAGATCCGACAGGTAGAGCCGTGTGCTTGTATCAGCCTGGATGCTCTTGCGAGGTTTTGTGGCGCATGTAATAAGTCCCGAGAATTCCACAATATGGCCAATGATGATGAAGACCTGCAAGTGGTGGGCCTACAACCAGTATGAAAAAGGACTGTCTCTATAGAACTTCCTATGACGAGTAGATTTAGAGATTGATTGAGATAGCAACAGCGATGACGATGAAGATGATTTGAGGATGATGATGATGATGATGATGATCCAGAGAAGAAGACTTGTGCTAGCAGATCTGTGTCGAGAAATACCTTCCTAGTTAAGAGGGGGTGTTGATGTATATGTAACTTCCGAATGTATTTCACCTATGTATTTCATCTATGTATATTGTACTCCTATAGAGATGTTATTATTCCTCTATACGGAAGTGTCATCATTTGTATTGACAAATGTCGCAAGTGTCGTAACTTGTCGATGGGTTATTAGACCACCATGTGTGGGATCAGCCCTGATTAAGTTAACCATGGGTTATTAGACTGAGTTAGACAAGTTGGCCTTGTTGGTTTATTTGGCAGGACAAGGTTTGTATAAATAGAGATCGGGAGATCTCTATTTGATCATTCACTTACTCACTCTTCCATCACTTGGAAAGTGGCGCACATGTGAGGAGGAGGATCAGCTGCTAGGAGAAGATTATCTCTTGTACTTTGGTTGTACTTTCGTTGTATCATTGCTCTCTCTATCTCTGAGGAAGTTGTGGGGTTTTTCAGCTTTATGGTTTTCCCCAATGAAACTCTGTGTGTCTATTGTCTCATGTGATTGCTTGGTGTGATTGATATGCATTGTTATACTTGATATGTTGTACATGTTATTCTCTTGGTAAATATCCTAGAGTATATTGAATTAATGCTCTAATAAAGTACTTGAGAATGTTGTACATTGTTAGACTTGATATGTTGTAGATGTTATTCTCTCAGTAAAGATCCACAAGTGAATGGCACTGTTGAATAATTTAATAAAGTACTTGAGAATGCGCTAACCAAGGTATGCAATGTAAACCGCGATGACTGGGACCTGAGCATTCCATCTGTCTTATGGGCGTACAGAATGACATGCAAGAAATTAACTGGACATACACCTTTCAGATTGGCTTACGGACAAGAAGCAATAATGCCAATGGAGTACATTATACCTAGCTTGAAAATAGTTGCATTTACAGGGATGGCAGATCACACAGCACTAGAAGAAAGGCTGTAACACTTGGTTGGGTTGGAAGAAGAGCGCTTCATCGTGGGATTCCACCAGCAAGTGAAGAAAGAATGAGAAAAATCATGGCACGATCGCCACATCAAGAATAAGTCTTTTGAGGTAGGTGATCTAGTCCTATTGTATGATAGTAAATTCATTAAGTTTCCTGGAAAATTTAAAATGCATTGGCTTGGACCATATACTGTAATAGATGTTACTAATGGTGGCGCAGTCCAGTTAGCCACTTTAGCTGGTGATACATTATCCAATCTGATAAATGGGAGCAGACTAAAGCTTTACCGTGATAGTCCTGCTTCGTAGCATCCATAATGATCAGAAGAAGGAAAAGCTTCTAGGTGCCAAGTATGGTCAGAATTGGGCACTAGAAACTGTGAAAAAGTCTGTACATAGACTGATAGAGATAGATCTATACAGCGCACCGCATTGAAAAAAAAAAGCAGCAATTGGAAAGAAAAGAAATTATAGGCCGCGAAATCACTACGTAGAAACAATGATGACCTGCCGTGTAGTTCGATGCAAAAATACAAAAAATACCCATTACAGTGTCGGTTGGGAATATAGCCATTATACAGTGGTTTCCTACCGACCGCTCAGGCATTTAAAGCACAGATAGTCGTTTTGATCACAATTCTGAAAGACAAGATAGCAAAAGCAATCGGATTTGGCCAATGGATACCACCATTTAATGCATATCTAGTCGTTCAAGGGTGCAGAGGAGGGTCTGCCGCGCCTATAAATAACACTGCATATCGTCTCGCGAGCATATCAAGCACTTAAAATTTTCTGCAAATACTTCTATCTGAGCTAGTTTTCATAATCCATCTACAACCATTGAAAGTGTTTGCATGCCTAAGAGATTTTTATTTGAAGAAGAGTTCACGGTTGAAGAGACTGTGAAGTTGTTCCAACACGGAGGAATTGACGAATTAATGAGAAACCCAAACAAGAAAAACGTTAAAGAATCAGAACAAAATCCAAGGAGATCACCAAGAAACGAACCCTCAATGCAAGACAAAGGGAAAAATCTAGCAGCGCCCAGATAAAAACTAACACAGACAAGTTCGGTAGGGCCAAAAATGCCCCTTGTTGATAAAGATATACCCTTAACTATGACTCCAGACTACATCTCGCCGCGTGCAATGGATGCGCCGGCCATTAGACTGCTGAAGAGCCCAAAGTATGAGATACCACTCTCACCAATATCAAAGCATGTTGAGGTGGACAAAAATATGTTAGGAAAGATTCCAGATTGGAAATGGGAGGATTATGATGTGCTAGCAATGTAGAAGGCGAAGCCAACTGAACCAAAGTTCCCACAGTTCCAGCCCGACAAATACATGTGTTGGAAGAAGAATGCGAAGGGTGACCTCACCTTGGTCGCTGAGAGATGGTTGTCAGGAGTAGCCAAGTCGGGGCTGCTCAACCTGATAAGGCTTCCACATTTCGACAGATCACCGGAGCTAAACGCGGTGATGCGAAATCTTATGGCTTGCATCCACCAGGGTTATTTATGGCTAGACCAGAATATCGACCTGACAATTGACTTAATCTACCATATAACTGGATTAAGCAAAAGGGGAGAAGACCCAAGGAAGTTCTTCCAGTGAAAGAAAAAGGATAAAGAGGTAGCAGCATTGATGAAGCAAACACAATCTGTGGTCAAAGGGAAGCAAGGCTTCCAGACATAGGACATAAAGGACGAGGCAATATGGTTTGTCACGCAGCTATTAGCGGGAAAAATCTTAAGAAAGTGCAGACCATTAGAAGTAAACGTAGGCACAGTACTACTTGGCGCTGCAGCCGCCGAGGGACAAGAATTCAATTGGTCCCAATTTCTATTAAATTATTTCCTTGAAGAACTAAATGATACACAAATCAATGGTGGATATTTTCATTTCACCTGGCTAATCATATTGATCAGATTCCTGGGGTGGAGGGAACCAAAGCACTATGTTGGAGTGGTCACAAACACTTCAGACTGCAGAGGTGCTTGATTTCAGAATCTATGGGCGAGCATGAATCCAGAAAGACAGCACGAGACAACGCTGGTATTTTACACATATTACGACCAACTGCGTGGGGCCATCATGCTTACACCTCACATACCAAAGAAAGTGACAAGCAAATATATCCACATTATAAATTTTTATGCTACGATGAAATGCATCTCCATTTCACCCAAAGCGCAGAAGAAGAATGTTGATTAGTACCCAGGAAACTACCATATGTACGAGGAAGATATTGAGAACTTAATGAAAGAATGGCCATCTAAATTCCAAGTTGAGGTCGTGGATATCGAAAGTGATTCTGGCGAGGATAACCCTATCCCATGTCCCATTGTAGAAGATAAAGAGTCAGGAAAAAGGAAGAATGTTGGAAGTCCTTCAGGGAACAAGGAAAAAAGGAAGAAGCAGAAAGCAAACAAAGACCAATTAGACACAGTGATTCGCGAAGATGATTATTTAATGATTGCCACGAGGATAACTAAACAAATGGAGGAACTTTCGACAAACAAAGAAAATAAGGAAAAGGAAATTCAAGACAGCTTAAAGCAGAACCTGACTACATTACAAGGGATATCCCAAAAATTTGATGAAGTCAGTAGAAGATTACCATTGCACCATGAGTCAGTAGCTGAAAAAGGGTCCGCGGGGACTTCACAGCAACAAATAACGGTTCCCGCGAGGTCCCGTATTGTCCATTTGCAGCCACTATCTATCAGGTTTCCATTACAAGATCAAGCAATGCTAGATACAAAGAATGTAGAGTGCGTGGAGCTTGATCTTGTAACCATACCATTGCCAGGACTCCATTACTTATAGACACAACTCAGTGAAGAAATGCATGACAGAACCATAGAAGCGCTGAAAGGACAGGTAGAGTTACAAAGGCAAATCGAGGAAGAGAGGTCATGGAGTACTATGCAATTACAAGATGAAACGGATCGTTGACTGAGATTGGAGAACACGATCACTGCCATTGTAGGTAATATAGATGAGTTTGAAATACAAACAGAACCAGCAGATACCATCGTCAAGATTGGCGATTTGGTCAATAGCCTAAAGACTGAGAAGGAAGACATGGAGATTCTCCACGAATCTGAAATTGCTGCCCTAAAAATGCAGATCAATCCACAAACTCCACTAGATGAACAGCAGTTGAGACAAGGAGTAGTGAAGACCGCGACACAGAATATTGCTATCGAAGTCACTAAGTACCAGAGTCTACTGGAAGCAGCACTGAAGGCATTTAGTACCCTTGAAGAAGATCAACAATTACAGGACTTAAAGAAGGAAGTGAAGGAAAAACAAGAAGTAATAGAAATTATGAACGAGGAGGTTAAGGCACTGCCATCAAGGGAGAAACTCCTCAAATACAGGGAAATCAACAACCTAAAGAAGGAAGTTAAAGCGTTGCGGGAGAAGGAGACAGAAATGGGCGATAAGTCGCAACCATTATTAGAGGATGTCGGCACGATCTCATAGGAGATCGAAGAAAAGTTGAAGTAGCTGAACTAGAATCAAGAGAAGGTGGAAGGCTAGATCGGACAGGAGATAACATTAGAGATGGTGGCAACAGTTGGGAAAATTGAACAAGATACGAAGGCCACAGTAGAAAAGCTGAATCACACATTCAACGAGTTCGCTGCGAAGATCATCCCATAATTAGCGGAACAACTTCAAGGAGTTCTAAGTGGCTTGGGGGCGAGCCACATGTAAGTGTTAGGGGCCTGTTGGGCCTGGCCCAGATGGGGCATTTTTTAATAGGAAAATTTTTGAGAACTACGGAGCTAAGCACAGTTAAGTTTGAACAATTTTGGGATAAGTTTTGGTATGCTGTGAAGTTGCGCGAAACATAGTGTCAGAGGAGCTGCGAAGTCGGTGCTGCGAGGAGTACATCGCCGCGATGTGCCATGTCAATGAAGATCCAACTAAGCACAACATCGACGGATGAAGGAAGTTATTTCGGTTCGGTCACAGATGACCTATTTTTGGCAAAGATCATAGATAACTACCAAGCAGTGGGTAGGTGCAGATTGGAGGTAGGTGATTGATCACAATAGGCAGAAGACTACTACTACTTGAACCAGTCATCTAAGGCCGAAAAAGAATGAACAACTCAGCGGAAGCAACCTGTTGGTGCGCATATAATAGAAGATATGTTTCCAGATACTAGTAGTCTGGTTTTGGAAAAACCGTGACAGTTTTGTAAACCTACGGGTTCTACCTTCGTAAATGTAAATACATGACATACGGGTCTTGATCTATATATAAGGCAATTTTGTAAAGGAAAAGGGTTAACTCTCATTTTGGTTAATATTATTGAATATTGTGAGATCTGTTATAGAAAAGCAATGTAAAGGCTCTGCAGCTGAGTGTGCAGAGACCTAATCTTGAGAGAAAGAAAGAAGAACGTCTGCAGCTGAGTGCGCAGATGAAAGAACTATTGTACCCTTTCCTAGATAATAAACAACAGTTCTTGTGGACATAGCTTCCCATCCGGGGGGGTGAACCATGTTAAACCATTGTGCTATGTGATTGCTGTGCATGATTATTATTAATGTGTTATTTAAATTACTTACAGTGCATGCATAAGGCTACTGTTATCTTATATGTGTTTATTTTTATCTATATTCTCTGCGGAAGGGATGAAATAAGATGATAATAGTTCATGTATGGACGAATGTTAGCAGGCAAGCCCCTAACCACAGTTAATTGTTAGGAGTGAATTACGGTATCAAAGCACACAACACTACGTATCTCACTCATCCGCATAGATCATAATGTTTATCAGTCTAAATAATGATGAATGATTAAGGGCTATTGAATAAGATTGAGTAGAAGTGATTAAGTCTCATAGACCCCACTGTGCGGCCTTTGGATGCACTGAGGGTGCAAATATCCTTGTTTCTGAAAATACTCGACGCAGAGTAGGAGACTCCGCGCAATCACTAAACGTAGTTGCGCAGTCCGTCACTGCGCTGCACATTAATCAGCTAAATCAATCGCATCACATGGTTGTGGAAACCCACTTCTGTAACCACCCCCTCAACTTCACCTCGGGTGAGACTTTAGGCTGCTTCCAGTCTGTTGCCCGAAGGGCCAGTGAATAGGGGTTTTGTTGGTATCTTGTACCGTGAAGTACCTGGGTCTATATTAGAAAACCTCTAGAACAGTGCTGCGACCAACACATATAGAGATGGCTAATGCACCAAGATCCAACAAGTTCGTCCCTATGGCGAATTCAGATGGAAAAATGTTCAAATGCATCATAACAAGCAGGGGGCCTAAACCTATATGCAAGATTTCGAATATACTTGACATGATCGAAAAAAGTGTCGAAAAGGACCAGTAAGCAAGTATAAACCCATCTAAGAATCCTGTCTCCAAGAAACAATAGTACCAAGATCATATCTAAGACACGTGTAAATAAAAATCTGATACAAGTCACTATGGTAGAAATCCTTTCAACTTCACTTTTATCAACAACATGCATATGACAGGTAGAGCTAACTAATGAAGACTCTATAGTACCAAATCCTAAGGAATTACAATCAACAATATCAACTTCGGGATGAATATAAAATTTGAAGGATGTGATAGAATCTGCAGGAACAAATTCCTCATCACGGGAGTTGAAAATTCTAGAAGCATAATCAAACTCAGCAGGAACACCGATTGCAAGTCTATGGGAGATTCCAAAGAGTCAAAAGTAGGAATATCAGACTCAAAGTTCAAACTAGGGCTGGACATAACTGCAATTGGATCACTATCCAAATGAATGGAAGATTTCATAATAGACTCTAGGAAATCTTCATCAAAAGGAATTATAGCATCCCAAATAGAACACATATCTAAACATTCAGATGGAGGTGTCACTCGGTTAATTTCTGGGACCTAGTCCCAAGAAGGTAAGCATGAATTCAGAAGATTATTCTCAGTAGAAATTGTATCCAAGGGATATAAGGGTTGCTTGAACTGATTACACTCAACTTCATAGGCTAAGCACTTCCAAGGGTTCTTAAAGTTCGAAGACTTGTATTGAAACTCCTTATTTACGAAAGGTGTGGCAATTGTTGAAATTGTGTGCACAGGTGATGCATTAGCATGCAAATTAGGTGGGGGAAGATTAAAACTTCCCTTTAACGATGGATACATCCCCACACCAATGTTTTCACAACTCCTCATGGAATGGGAAACTAAAAGAATATTGGATCCATGGTCATGTTTGGACTCATTATTGTTCAAGGGTAGTTGATCAATTGTTACAATCTTTCCTTCGTGTGGAAATTTGATGATGCAAAAGATCGAAGAGACTACTGCCATCATAACTTGAGTCCAATTTCTCCCTAGTAATAAATTGTAATCAAGTGGGGAATCAACCACTTCCACATCCACTTTAACTTCTTTTCTCCTTAAATCTATAGGGAAAGCCGAGATAATTCCTTGATATTTAAAAAGATGGTTGTCAAAATATTTTAACATGGCGATTGGAGGAACTACATTAGGTGATCCTAAACCCTTCCAACATGATAATAACATTATGCATGTGGAGGAACCCTCGTCTACAACTGTCCGATGAATTTTAGTGTTTCCAGATCTAACTTGGATCTAAAAATACGCATGGTAGGGTAAATGAGGCTTCCAATTATCAAAATCGAAAATGACCACTTGACTATCTATAGGATCGAGAGCCCCTAAAGTTGAAAGTAAGGTATTCCTTTGATTTGGACAAGTATGGAGGACCCGAAGCATAGACATCGCACAAGGATCATGAGACAAATCTTCAACTATGCTATAATTTTGTGCAACACTCACATTAGGATTGAATTCTACTTTCTTAAAAACACCTTTCGGTATTTGATGCATAGTATCGTTGGGAGGCTTCTCTATATGCAAAAAATTGTCACTATAAGCATTCATAGGTTCCTTACCTTTGTTCCTAGTCTGGAAATACACATCATGTTTACACATGAAAAATTCTTCATATCCTAAACTGACCCCTTGAGAGGAGCCTCCCTTGTTTCCCCCTTGGGAGGTTGCAGGGTTTTGATGAGCACCAGCCAAGAGATTTTGTGTCATTTCCATCTTTGGGAATTTGTAAGTTAGATGATCCTCCCCGCATAACAAGCAAGGGAATTTCATTTTAGCTTTCTCATTATCCCCATTAGAATTATGGTTATTATTGTTTGCATTGTTTGTCTCCTTATTCCCATTTTTATTTTTCTTAGCTTTCTTCCATCTAGGCTATTGGTTTCCTTGAGAGTTTTGTACTAACACAATATCTAAAGGACGGTTGGGTTTAAGGTTTTGTGTGTTACTCTGACCATTTTCCGGTTAATTTTGACTTGAAACATTAGTACTCGGGCTAACTAGATTGTTCTCAACTTCATAGATCACTCCATCAAAATGAGGTGTCGAGATAGGTTTTTTTGGATCAAAGTTTAATCTCGATGCATCAGGAATGATTTCGTAAAGAATCCCATGCTGAGAATAAATCAAATCTAACTACTTGGTTCTTAATATGGCTTCCTCCTTTGAGTTAACCCCAGAAGTCGAAACATCCTTGGATATGTAAGGTAAAAGTGATTTCAAAAACCACTCTAATAGGAATTATGGGAGAATATCATCTTTAATGAGCCTCTTCCTTCTTCTCCACTCCTAAATATGGTCAGATATGTGAGTGGATTTGTTCTATCTAAATGTAGACAGAAGATCCGTGACGACATCATACAAGATGGGAAGTTGCAAGTGATTCAAAAATGCCGTCGCCAAATCGTAAAAGTAGAGATAGGAAACATATGGTAGTTCGATGTGCCATTTAGCTGCAACGCTGGTTAAGGTTATTTGGAAAATTTTCAACCGTATCGAATCTTCGTTTAGAGAATTGGAAGAACACCATAAGTGAAATATTGTAACATGGTCCCCTGGATATTCTCTAGTATTACCTTCAAACTTTGGGATATCTAAAGGCAATTTGGTTGGAATGGGAGGCCAATTTAGGTTGTGACGGACCGGATCATTCATTACTTGGATAGGTCTGGAAAATTCAAAGTTGGTAGAAATATTAAACGAGGGAGAGCCATTGGGTTCCAGGTTCCAGGAGCATTAGCTTCCCATTGGTTGGTTTGGCATTTGGTTGTCCTAGAATGTGTGGATTTCCAGGATTAGAGAAAGGTGGAGTGTGTTAACCAAATTTCTGACCAAAGTGGTGTTGAAATGAAGTATTAGATTTTCCAAAAGCCCCTCCCATCCCTCCAAAAGGTTGACTACCTTGTGATATGGTTGTCATAATAGGGTTAGTCATATTAGAACCTCCCACCCCATACAAAGGGATACTTTCTTGTGTACAAGGCTTCCCCCATGAACATCTAGTGTTAGTTCCCCCTAGTAAAATAAGATTACTTTGCGACACATTGAATCCAAAGGGGTGACCAAAACTCATACCTCTAACAAATTGGAAAGGTAATCTTGATTGGGGTGGAGTGGAATTAGAAACAACTCCAGTGAAGGGTGGGTTAGAAATAAACATTTCTCCACTCAAGGGTGGGATATTATGGGGAGGAATAGATGGGTCGCTGCTTGAAGCAATGGTAAAAGTTGAACTAGGAGGGATAGTGGTAGTCATAGGTTGAAAACTTGACAAAGGGAATCCAAAAGAGAGGGTTCAAACCCACTTGAGTTGAGGAATTAGTACCGGTAAGTACCATCGAGGTCGAGGGAAACCAACCTGATCCTAGTGTAGATCCCATATTAAAAGTGACTCCTCCTACAGGGAAAGTGATAACTGGAGTAGACATGTTTCCTGAAGTAAATACTTGTTCTTTGTTTTCCATATTGAGCTACATAGACAATGGATTAGGAACGTTGATACTAGCTAACTCCGCAAAATTGGACTTTGAGGCGGGTTCAGACGTCCAGATGGATCTAAGATGTCCTCAATTTAAATGGGACTTAAATTCTCTTCAAAATGAGGATAATGGAATCTAGGATATTTATGAAACTGCTCCTCAGTATCTCTAAAGTTTCCTTTGTTAGAAGGTCTCTCAGACTCACCTACCATATAACTGTTTTCTTCTACTAGTTGTTCTATTTGATGTTCTTGGTTTTCCTCTTCTGCCCCCTGAGGGGGTGGATCAGGATAATCCAGTCTTTATCTCGATGTAGGTACTTCTCTCTGTTTAGGATAACTTCCTTGAATCCTTCTGGATCTACGTGAAGGTTGATTAGCCATGGGGGCTCGCAGAAGATACTAAGAAGAAAATCAACAAAAATAAAATTCAAACAACACACACTAAAAGGTTCCTAAAAGATGTCAAACAAGTAAACAGGTTCCTTCCAAAGGAAATTATGGGATGATAAGGGCCCATAATATACCAATCAAGGAATGAATTACAGTTACTTGGGGTCCACAATACAATCACCTTGAGGCCAAGCGTTTGAATCACCAACCGCCTTCCCAAAGAGATGCACGGGGTTTCCTCCTGAATATATCCTAGGTGTAATGGAAATATCCTTCCACCAACACCCACGTAGAGCCCTAAATACATGGTGCTAAGGATACCAACTTTATAGAAAGGTTATGGGGGGACAGTCGCAGGTCGAATCAATACGCATGGGTAGGGTAACTAAGCCCAAAAATCAGAAGCACCAAAGGTACTAATGAATCCCCATACGCACACCAATCTAGGTAGATTCTAAACTGAATATCGGAGGGGTATTTTCTCTACTCAATATCGCACGACTTCATGCTTGACTCTAGTGTGAGTGGAGCTTCCTAGTTCACCTTCTACAAAGATAGATTTTCTCCCTAAATGAATGACAGATATGTTTTGACAAGTTTGAGTGATCGTGGAGGAGTTAACTCACAAATACCTACCTCCATAATCACACTTAAGCTATTAGGTGTGTTTCTAAACTAGAATAAAACCTAAGATCCTATCCAAGTTACTGATTGATTTCTTTAAAAATGTACTTTCAAAACTTTCATAAGTAAAACAAGTGCAACTAAAGAAAGATATTATTTAACTGAAATATGAATCACTTTATTTTCAATGCAAGTCCTAAATATATGATATGGAATTCATATGCAAGTTTTCTCTATATGATACATTTTTCTTTTCTTTTCGAATGCAAATGGTAAATATTCAAAGTCTAATATGAAAAATTAAGAATAAAACCTAAACATGCGACTACTCAAACAACTAGCTATGCAAAAGAGATTTCTTGTTTTTTGATGCAAAGCACTCCTAAATCCTTTAAACCACTTGCAAAGTATTCTACCAATACTAACTTATAAAGTAGATTCAATTAGACTCAAATTAAGGTCAAAAACACCAAACTAGTTCACAAACCCCCAACTTAGGTCAACAAATCCCAATTTCTTCCAAACAATCCCAAATTGCTTCAAAAAAATCTTGAACATCAAATTAAGATCAATCAAGAGACAAGACACCACTTCCAATGGGTCCTACACAGACCTAGGATCAGCAGGGACTCCAAAAAATGCAATCAAAACCCCCCAAAAAGATCCAAAATTGAAAAACTCATGTACAGGAGGTACCCACTAGTGTAAAATGGTACAAGTGCGAGGAACCCGCATGTGGAAAGGCTTACACCTGTAAATTTGTCTCATACCCGTGACTGTAAGTACCAGAACTAGCGGGTATGTAGAAAAGTCCCAAAAAATTTGCAAAATCCAACTCAAAACTAAGCAAGGAAGGGTCTAGCAAAGCTTAATGACTGGTCTGTTGTTGCTGCAACATCCTTCCCCAAATTTTTTTGAAAAATGTTAAGGCCCCTCCTTCTACACTTTTGTAACGATTATTTCTCTTTCTTTTGAAGCTTATCCTGCTCCAACTTGGCAAACTTTAACACTTGTTTCCCAAAGAAGTTTTCTAAAAAAATTTCTAAGGAAAAGTCACCTTTAGCCTTCGGCGCAAGTTATAACCATAAGTCTTTTGCCTTCGGCGCAAATCTTAAGCCTAACTCTGCCTCTTCGACGAGAATCTTAACTATAATTTGACCATTGTATTTTATCCTCTCTCGAGCAACTTTTAAATTTAAACTGCCCGCTTATCGCACAAAGTCTAAAACTACCCTAGCCGCTTTAGGCACACTTCGAGAACTCATTTCGGCCCAACCATGGCGCCTATATTAGTATTATTTTGGCCACCTTTGGCGCACTTGCCAACATTATTTTGGATGCTTCGGCATAGAGTTTAACTTTATAAAGGGTGCCGACACGAGAATCTTCTAAGTCTTTTCCTCATGACGCTTTGGCGCATCTTTCGTTAGTGCACATATTATGGCTAAATCCTCCGCCGACGCGTAAAGATTATCCCTATAGTGGCTGCCATCATAGTCGTGCCTCATCCTTGGACACAGCCTCAAGCTCAATTCTTGGTGTAGCCCATCGGTGCAAAGATTAACACTAAGATTGTCGCTACACGCTTAGAACATAGCCAAAAAATCACCGCTACATTCATGATCCCGTTCACTTTGTCATCGACGCATCTCTTGGGTGCAAGACTTAATCATGTCATATCTGCTCAGTGCGCAAATCATAACCTTAAGACTCATACCAACTTCACACTCTTTGAGAAAAACCTTATCGTTGGCGCATCTCTTGGGTGCAGGTCCTAGTGATAATTTTCCCGTCACGATCGCAATCACTGCACTTAAATGTGATGTTGCTTATTTTTTATAATTAGATAACGTCTGCGGTATGAATTGCTTATGAATATGCCGAATCTTTATTTTTTCCTACCTTAATTGACACAGGTTTGACATGCATAGAAGGTCTGCAAGAAAGAAATCCGCACAAAAGGTAGCGTCAGATTCAGATGTAGAGATCCTGCTATATACCTCACTCGAGACCATGTTCACTGATACACAAGCTACTACCAATGTACCCCCAAGGAGCTCTGCCCTAGAGTTTCAGTGGGGTGACTTATATAGATTCATCAGATATCAAGACAACTCTCAAAACTCCATAGAGGATGCTATGGTATATGCAAATATCAGCAGGTCCTATCTCCATAAGGCACAAACTCATCCTGAGTTATTCCCATGTTCTGAGGTGCTTGGCTGGTTGATCCCTCATGTCAAGACTGACACCAGGTTTATAAATGATAAGAATGGAATGAACCTAGCATCTTTTTCTCCTGATCATATCACAACTACCTACAGATTGCCCCCAGCTAGGGCTTGGTTAGAAAATGAATGGATAGCGCAACACCCTATGGATCCCATCAGTGTCCCAATCAGGATATTTAATAGGTATGGAACAAGAAGAAGCCGCCAGAATCCAGAAGGAAGAGGAGTTGAAGGCCCAGAGAGAAGAAGAAGAAAGGATCGTTTAGGATCAGGCTGCTAAACAACAACAACAAGAAGAAGGGAGGCTTTTGTTGGAATAGGCAGATAGATTACAAGTAGAATTAATAGAGCTAGCTAAAAGACAAGAAAAGGAGCAGGATGAGAGAACTCCTAAACAAAACTCGTCCATCCCACAGGCCATGGACTTAGATATGCCAAAGATAGACCAACTAGGGATAGCTCATGAAGGGTTTGTTCCCACCGAAGAACTAGCACTGACCCCATACAACCCCAACAAGCAGTGTCAAGTGGCAAACCTAGATTCCGTCTATTTTCATGAATGGAAGAGGGCTATCATTGACAGAAGAGTAAGGAAAATATTGAGCAAGAAGCTGTCGCAGAAGTAGAAAATATCAAATCAGACTTGCGCAAGCATGGGATAGCATGCAAAGTAATGATCTCAGTGAGGAGTAAAACAATACTAAGAGAAATAAGTCAGTGGGCCAGCTATATAGAAGAAGTAAAGAAGGCTGAGATAGCAAGTGATCCTGTTGAAGAGGACAAGTCAGTAGAAGAGGAGCGACTTGATGATACGGAAGAGCCAGCTGGACAATAATATGCTTTATTCATTTTTTGCAAAGTAACTAAAAGATTGTTAATCATGTAACGTCTATATAGACAGTTGTCCTTTAATTTGTCTTTTTTGCAAGAGGATTGTCACGAATCATCAGGATTTGATTTTTTGAGATTTTAATGATAACTCAAATTTCCTAGGTTTAGGGTACACGTGGCAGTTCAAAGAGCATTTGGTAAAACTATATATAGGAGAATAGAGGAGAAGAATAGGACTTTTGGCAGGTGAAAGAATTTTCTTCATTGTACGTGAACTACTTTGCTACTTGCTCCAAGAAACATACTTTTGCCTAATGAAAGCCTGGGAGATGGCATTTTTTCCCGGAAGATGTGTCAAATGTGTGCTGGATTATTCCTGTGTTGTTTGCATATTATTGTGAGATCATTCCTTTCTATCTTGAATTGTTTCTGTGTAATGAATTCTCTTATACTTTCCGGTGCTAAGATGTGTTTTCTTAAATGAGTAATGGATTGTATTAATTGAATTAAATCTATCTTTAATATCTTATATATCTTGTTGTAGATGTACCTTTCTGATTAAATGGCTATCTGTATAATTTTTAAGGTGTTTCTTTCAGCACATTATTCATCTTTACAGTTTGCTCCTTGCAAGGATAGAACAACTTTGCTTACATAGTTTTAGATTAATTTAGCTTAATTTCGTACACTTAGCTTAGGGCACTTGCATATCATTTTTAAAGTAAAATCACAAAAAAAAGGTCGATCAGGCCGCAACTGGTGCAAATATTAAGAATCTTTAAATCTTACGGTAGCCGGAACCGTTAACCGGACGGATTCCCCACACCAAATGGTGGACAATCTAATTGGGACTGTTTACCGAGGAGAATCCCTTGCTGCTTGATGCTACGATTTTCGAGGCATCAACAGTTTTTGGCGTTAGAAGGATGGCCACTAGTGTATGACTGATATAGGAGACTCTTCTTTAAGAGGAGATCTAGTTGGAAACCCGCTTAAAACAGCAATCCCAGGCAATTCAGATCTGGAAGCAAAAAATCAAGTAAATCCCAATTCTGAATTTGAAAATCAAGAAAATCAAGAAACGCTGTATGCTATCCCTTTTGCTGAAGTAGCAAATCTGAGACGACATACCCGTGCTTACGTTAAACAACTTGGCGGTTTAAACGTGATTCCCTTTCTTCCTAGAAGAAGCGCTCTTAGAAAACAAAGACAGTACACATGTGATTCAGTTCTAGTTCAGAGATTTGAAGAGTTAGTAGACTTATCTTTAAAAGAAATTACAGAACCTCTCAAGATCGTGAAGAACCTTATACCCTGAAGAATTCTCCACCTCATACTCCATACGATACCCCACCTAATTATCCACGAAGAGCTATGGCCGTACCTTCTTGGAGAGCGAGAGGAGCCTTGAAATTGGTTGGTCCTTTTCACAATCTACCTAAGAACCTTGAAAAGGTGTTGCCTAAGTATGACCCAGAAAGAGGTATTTCTATTGAAGATCACCTTAAGATCTATTACTTAGCCTTGAACCTGTTAAATGTGCAGCATGAAGATGTAGTCTACCGTCTTTTCCCCTATACTTTCAAGCATAAAGTATCCTCGTGGTATTTTAGTTTACAAGCCAGCTCGATAGCTGGTTGGGAAGATTTTGAACAATGTTTCTTGAAGAAATATGGAAATCAGAAAACAGTAGCTACACTCATGAAAGAATTGTTGTCTATGAGGATGGAAAAGAAAGAGAAGGTACAAGAATTCAACCAAATATTCACCACACTGTTAAATAATTTTAGTGAAGCAGCTAAACCCACAGAAGAATCTTTAGTGGAATACTATACCACCGCACTCTATCCTCCAATAGCAATGTTTGTCTAAAGAACTAAGAAAACTACCTTAATAGAAAATTTTGAAGAAGCTAGGAAGGTGGAAGAGGAAGCAGACAACATTTATAGGCATGCACTTGATGCATAAACAAAAATAGCGACCACTAAGAAACCATTCTTGCTTACCAAGAATAAGGAAGAACCATCAGCGGATATGGAAAATGTAGTTAAAATGATGCAAAAATTGTCCAATAAAATTGTAGATCTTGAAAAGGATAAGGAAGCTACCACTTCCAGGAAACCTTTTAAGCCTTTCTACAAGAAAAGAGAAGAAAACAATCAGCCTCATCCACCTATGAACAACTCTCCTATTTTAAATTTGAATGAAGTAGGAATGGAACATTTTTGCACCTTTCATCAAGAACCACACTCTGAAAAAAGTTGTCCGCAATGGATAAATTCAATGAGCTTGGTGATTAACCAAATGCTAGATTCACAAATACCAGACCAAGACAATCCTCCAGAGGATCAAAATCCTGAACCTGAAGAACTGGTCACGGAAACTACTATGGTGTTGTGGGATTGGGTACCTTTAACTGAATTAGTTGAAGATGATCCCGAGGAAATTCAAGTCTCAACTGTTAACATTAATACTCGCAGTAAAGGCCCAATCGTTGATCTTGTTCCAAGCTCAACCATGCCCAAGCCTAAAGCATCCAAAGAGATACCGAAAAGGCACATCATGGTCATTCCATCAAAGCCCAAAACTAACCAAATACCTACTAAACAACCAAACATTGAAATAATTCAGCCACCAAAATTAACTTTGAATAAAATTGATAATCAACCCAAAGTTGTAAAGGAATGTGATATGGGATATGACATCATAGAAGACATAAAGAAAGTAAAAGCTAATGTGTCTATATTTGACATGTGTAGTTTGCCTCAACAACGAAATAAATTGTTGCAAGCTCTTGAACCCCAATCTAGAGCGCTGTTAACAAATACTCAAGAAGACCCTGAAATTAATGAAGCTAGTATTGGTGGAAAATCTAAATCCCAAACATTGCCGTTCCTTTTAACTTTTGAAATTTTCAATCACAATGTGCATAACTATTTAGTAGATTTTGGATCATCCTCGAATGTCATGCCATTGTCTATTTGCAAAAGGATCAATGGGAAGCCAACTCCATCCCCAGCCCAGATTATTCAGCTAGATAGAACTGTTGTTAAAGTAATTGGGGAAATGAAAGATGTGCTTATTAGGTTGTCTGCTGATTCTAGAGTGTGTCAGTTTATTGATATAATGGTAGTTGATATCCCTGAAGCTTATGGTTTGATCCTAAGTCGAGACTGGTGAGCTAAATTAGATGGTTATTTCGCCACAGATTGGTCCCACTTATGGCTGCCCTATCAAAACTGGCAAAACCAAATTAAAGTTTTGAGGGAACCACAAATGAAGCAGAACGTAACTCAGCTAGAGGAAAAGAATGAAGCCGTAGCTTTCTCATCTTCCATTCTAGGGAATTGTTTCTTAGAAGTCGAGCCTAGAAATTATGAGTCAGACGATATCAACAATGAATCAGATAAACAGTCCGATCTCCTTCAATTTTCTCGAACTAACGATATCGACTGTAACATAGTTAACTTAGTTACTGACTTAAATGGTTCAGATACTAACTTAGTTAGATCAAAGAATTCTTTTTGGATTTTGTACTTTGATGGTTCCAAAACTCAAGAAGGATCCGGAGCTGGTTGTGTTCTAATGGATCTTGATAGGAATAAGCACTTCTTGTCTTGTAGATTAGAGTTCGATTGTACTAATAATACTGCTGAATATGAAGCTTTAGTCCATGGATTGAAGAAAGCCATCGGTTTGAATGTTAAATACCTGAAAGTCTTCAGCGACTCAGAAATAGTCGTCAGACAGGTAAGAGACACTATTCATTGCCTTTCACCACATCTGAAAGGTTATCAATCTGAGGTATGGGATTCCCTAGATTACAGAATGTTGCCGCTGACTTGTTAGCTACCTATGATTCTAGGTTGGTGCCCACTAATAATAAGTGTTCTATTGAATTGGTTTTCAGGCCTTTTGTTCCAGATAATATAACAAATTCCAGGGTGTTTGATGATGACGATCAGATCATTAGTTTCCTTACAAATGAAAACACGTTTCAAGAAGTTGTTATAGATGAAGAAAAACATGATGCTGATATGCAAAATAAAGACGTAGTCAAAGGAAATTTCATGCCTAAAGGAGTGAGATCACTTGAAATTTTGTTCAATCTGCAAAGCAAGTTCAAGAAACCAACAAATGTTAAAAATCATAGTTCTACTATGCAGCATGAATTGATAAATCTAGGCACAGAGGCTGAACTAAAATATGTCAATCTTGGTAGATGTTGTTTTCCGGGTGAAAGAGACAAGTTCATCAAACTTTTTCGGCAATATAAAGATGTGTTCGCTTGGACATATGAAGATCTAAAAACATATGATACTCGTATCATTCAGCATGGCATACCAATGAAAGCAGGCATTAAACCTTTTCAGCAACAGCTAAGAAGAATGCACCCTACTCTCGAGCCTTTAATTCAGAAAGAATTGAAGAAGTTGTTAGACGCTAAGATCATATTTAAAGTCCAGCATTCGGAATGGGTCGCTAATTTAGTTCTCGTAAGGAATAAGTCTGGAGAAATAAGGCTATGTGTAGATTTCAAAAACCTGAACAAAACATTTGATAAAGACAATTATCTTGTTCCTTCAATGGAACAAATTTTGCAAATGGTATCAAGAGCAGAAATGTTTTCTCTACTAAATGGTTTCTCTGGTTACAATCAGGTGTTGGTAGCGGAAGGAGATCGACTTAAGACTACTTTCCGCACTAAGTGGGGAACGTTCGCATACCGAAGAATGTTGTTTGGGCTGGTAAACACAGGAGCTACTTTCCAACAAGCAATGGACATTGCTTTTCAAGGATTAGCGGTCACTGTGTCGTAGTATATCTGGATGATGTGACAGTCTTTTCAAAGAAAAGAGAGGACCATGTTTTCCATTTGAAACATATTTTTGACCGATGTAGAAAGTATGGTATCTCTCTAAACCCCAAGAAAAGTGTGTTCGCAGTCCTTGAGGGCAAGCTTCCTGGTCAAATCATCTCGAAGAAGGGAATTTCGATAGATCAAGAGAAAGTGCAAGTTATCAGCAAAATTCCCATGCCCCATAGCAAAGAAGCTATGCAATCGTTTATGGGCACAATTAATTTTGTTCGAATATTTGTCCCTGATTTCGCTCAGACCGTCAAACCATTACAACAAATGGTCAAGAAAAATGTATAGTTCAAATGGACAAATTTAGAAAAGGATGCATTTAAGGATATCAAAACAGCCATAGCCGAAGCTCCCTCTCTAAGAAGCCCATATTTTGACAAAGATTTTATCTTATATACCTTCGCTTCAGATGATTCTCTCGCAGTTGTGCTTACACAAAAGGTGGAGTTAGGAGATGAATACCCAATCTCTTTTTTGAGCACTGGTCTGCAGGGCGCTGAACTGAACTATCCTATCGTAGATAAATAGGCATACGCCGTATACAAAGCAGTAAAACAGTTCAGGCCATATATTCTTAAGAACGAAACTAAAGTTGTAGTTCCCCATCCAGCCATCAGATCTCTGTTCGTTCAAAAGGAGTTGGGAGAAAGAAGAGGAAATTGGGTCACTGCCCTACAAGAATATAATTTAGAATTTAAACCAGCCACCATTATTAAAGGTTAAAGCCTATGTAAATTACTCACTCAGCACCCAATAGATGAAGAGCGAGATTGGGAAAATGAGGCCGAACTAAATATAGTTGAAGTCTGCCTTGTCTTCACAACACCTGAATCTTGGTACATAGACTTAGTGCACTACTTGCAACAAGGGTACTTACCAGAGCATTGGAGTTCTAAGCAAAGAAGAGCACTCCATCTGAAGTCAGCATGTTACCAGATCATTGATGGAGTACTTTTCAGAAAGAATTATGATGGTATTTTTCTCATATGTTTAGAGAAGGAAGATGCAAGTAAGGTGGTCAAAGAGCTACATGATGGCCCTGCTGGTGGGAATTATTCCGGGGACATGATGGCTCACAAGATATTGAGGGTTGGATATTATTGGCCCACTTTGTTCAAAAAATCTCATACCTATGCATGGAATTGCGACATATGCCAAAGAAGTGCTGGAAAATTACCCAAGGCAACAGGACCATTACAACCGATTATCATCTCGAAGCCTTTTGAACAATGGGGCATAGATGTCATTGGAGAGATAAAACCAAATTCTTCTCTGCAGCACCAGTATATCCTGACAGCCACAAATTATTTTACAAGATGAACAGAGGCTATCCCATTGCGCAAAATCAATGAAGATGCGGTCATTAGTTTCTGAAAAGAGAACATCATAACCAAGTTTGGGGTTCCAATTTCCCTATTCTTTGATAATGCAACTTATTTCTCGTCTTTTAAAATAAATGAATTTGTTTATGAAAGAGGAATTAAATTACATTATTCATCCAACTACTATCCCTAGGGAAATGGGTTAGCAAAATATTCAAACAAAAACCTGATCCGAATCCTTAAGAAAACTGTGATTGAAAACCAGAGAAGCTGGCACACTGCTCTCCCAAACACTTTATGGGAAGATAGAGTCACGCCAAAGAATGCTTTGGGAGTTTCTCCATATATCCTCATCTACGGTAGAGAAGTTTTCCTCCCTCCTAACCTCTCACTCCCATATTTACAATTGTCTCAAGCCTCACGGGGCATCAGTAGTCAAGTTTTACAGTCCAGAATTGATACGTTACTGAAACTCGAAGAATCTCGGAAAAAGGCCAAAAACTGGTTCCACCAACACCAAGACATAGTCAAAAGGAAGTCTGGCTAAAGGAATTTCGAAGTAGGTGACTTAGTTCTAAAATGGGACCATCCCCATGAAGGTAAAGGAATGCATACAAAGTTTCAGCATCTATGGGTTGGTCCGTAAATAATTTCTGAAAAACTTGGTCCATCTACTTACAAGCTAAAAGACCTCCAGGGAGAGGAAGTAACCCTTCCCCTCAACGGCCTCACCTTGAAGCAATACTTTGCGTAGTCTCATGTGAGACCTTTTGTACATAAATAAACAGTTTCTTTTGTTTCTTTTCTTTTCATTGTTTTTTGTTTTGTTGTCACGAACAGTTTAAGTGGTTCGGCCTGTTATAGTTAGTCTTCTCCTTCCCGTTTGTTTTGCTCTTTTCTTCACTTTACTTAATAAAGCCCACCTCGAATCTTGGCATAGTTGTAGACCAGAACTTTGAGCAAAATAGAAGTCTTGAAAGATAGGATTTTAGACACAAAGAAAATTTAGCTTAGTGATTTCTCCTTCACTAATTAGCCTTTAGGAATGTAGAGATCTTTTCCTGTTTGGTCGGAATAACCCCAGTTAAATGACTAATGATGCAACATTTCTTTCTCACTATCGGAAGGCTCCACCCACTTTAACATTGATGCATGTCTCGAGGTTTTTCACTATTAATGGACCCACAGAAAGGAAGCATGTTTCACAGGTGTATAGTATTTAAAATGATCCCATACTACAAATAAAATCCCAAAGAGATTATGTCAAGGAGTCTGATTTCCAAAAATTCTCGCCTCAATTAAAGCATGGCCGAGATGAAGTAAAATGATCGATCTATAGAGTTGTTCAAGTAACTTAGCCCAAGCAATGTTCTTCTCCATTCGTGAATCTTGATACTAAATAAAATCTTTCGCTCACACAAAAGGACATTATGGATTGAAGAACCCAGACCAAATATTGAAAGTTTAAGCAAGTTATTTATGGAAGGCTCAAATGGCTAAAACTGTCAATTCAAGGGACATCCAAAAGAGATGCAATTAGTATGGGAATGAGGAACAAACGAATACGCCTGTGAGACATTGTTACGATCTTGTGGAGTCCTCTTTTAGTCAAAACACCATAAAGACAAATCTTAAGAAAATTAACTCCATATCCTGGCCTTGAGAGAGTTTGAAGGAAGTATAGGTCTTAGCCTCCTTTTCTCGTAAGACCAATATGATTAAGAGATCACTACATTCTTAGACGTTGAACTGAGGAGCATGTTGTTATGCTTCAAGCTAATAATTTAAAAGTCATTCTGATCATGACAAGATTTTGTTTCAGAGATCTGTGTTCGCCAGCGAATCGCCAATTGTTGTTGCTACAACATCCTTCCCCAATTTTTTTTGAAAAATGTTAGGGCCCCCTCTTCTACACTTCTGTAACGATTATTTCTCTTTCTTTTGAAGCTTATCTTGCTCTAACTTGGCAAACTTTAACAATTGTTTCCCAAAGAATTTTTCTAAAAAAATTTATAAGGCAAAGTCACCTTTAGCCTTGAGTGCAAGTTTTAACCATAAGTCTTCCACCTTCGGCGCAAATCTTAATCCTAACTCTGCCTCTTCGACAAGAATCTTAACTATAATTCGACCATTGTTTTTAATCCTCTCTCGCACAACTTTTAAATTTAAACTACCTGCTTATTGCACAAAGTCTAAAACTACCTTGGCCACTTTAGGCGCACTTCGAGAGCTCATTTCGGCCCAACCATGGTGCCTATCTTAGTATTATTTTGTCCTCCTTTGGTGCAATTGCCAACATTATTTTGGATTCTTTGGTGCAGAGTTTAACTTTATAAAGGGCACCGACATGAGAATCTTCTAAGTATTTTCCTCATGACTCTTTGGCGCATCTTTCGTTAGCGCACATATTATGGCTAAATCCTTCACCAACGCGCAAAGCTTATCCCTATAGCGGCCACCATCATAGCCGCGCCTCATCCTTGGACATAGCCCTGAGCTCAGTTCTTGGTGTAGCCCATCGGCACAAATATTAACACTAAGACTGCCGCTACACGCACAGAACATAGCCAAAAAATCGCCGCTACATTCACGATCCCGTTCACTTTGTCATTGGCGCATCTCTTGGGCGCAAGACTTAATCATGTCATATCCGCCTGGAGCACAAATCATAACCTTAAGACTCCCGCCAACTTCACACTCTTTGAGAAAAACCTTGCCATTGGCGCATCTCTTGGGCACAAGTCCTAGTGATAATTTCCCCGCTGTGATCGCAAGCACTGTGCTTAAACGTGTTGTTACTTATTTTTTATAATTAGATAATGTCTGCGGTATGAATTGTTTATGAATATGCCAAATCTTTATTTTTTCCTACCTTAATTGACACAGGTTTGACATGCATAGAAGGTCTGCAAGAAAGAAAGCCGCGTAAAAGGTAGAGTCAGATTCAGGCGTAGAGATCCTGCTGGATACCTCACTCGAGACCATGTCCACTGATACACAAGCTACTACCAATGTAAACCCCAAGGAGCTCTGGCCCAGATTTTTAGTGGGGTGACTTATATAGATTCATCAGAGATCAAGACAACTCTCAAAACTCCATAGAGGACGCTATGGTATATTCAAATATCAGCAGGTCATGTCTCCATAAGGCAGCAACTCGTCCTAAGTTATTCCCATGTTCTGAGGTGCTTGGCTAGTTGATCCCTCATGTCAAGACTGACACCAGGTTTATAAATGATAAGAATGGAATGAACCTAGCATATTTTGCTCCTGATCATATCACGGATACCTATAGATTGCCCCCGACTAGGGCTTGGTTAGATAATGAATGGATAGCGCAACACCCTATGGATCCCATCAGTGTCCCAATCAGGATATTTGACGGGTATGGAACAAGAATAAGCCACTAGAATCCAGAAGGAAGAGGAGTTGAAGGCCCAAAGAGAAGAAGAAAGGATCATTCAAGAACAGGCTACTAAACAAGAAGAAGAAGAAGAAGGGAGGCTTTTGTTGGAAGAGTCAGACAGATTACAAGTAGAATTAATAGAGCTAGCTGAAAGACAAGAAAAGGAGCAGGCTGAGAGAACTCCTGAACAAAACCCGTCCAGCCCACAGGCCATGAACTTAGATATGCCAAAGATAGACCAACCAGGGATAGCTCATGAAGGGGTTGTTCCCACCGAAGAACTATCATTGACCCCATACAACCCTAGGAAGCAGCACCAAGTGGCCAACCTGGATTCCGTCTATTTTCATGAACGGAAGGGGGCTATCATTGACATAAGAGTAAGGAAAATATTGAGCAAGAAGCTATCATAGAAGTAGAAAATATCAAATCAGACTTGCGCAAGCATTGGATAGCACACAAAGTAATGATCTCAGCGAGGAGTAAAACAATACTAAGAGAAATAAGTCAGCGTGCTAGCTATATAGAAGAAGTAAAGAAGGATGAGATAGCAAGTGAGCCTGTTGAAGAGGACAAGTTAGTAGAAGAGGAGCGACTTGATGATACGGAAGAGCCAGCTGGACAATAATATGCTTTATTCATTTTTTGCAAAGTAACTAAAAGATTGTTAACCATGTAACATCTATACAGATAGTTGTCCTTTAATTTGTCTTTTGTGCAAGAGGATTGTCACGAATCATCAGGATTTGATTTTTTGATATTTTAATGATAAATCAAATTACCTAGGTTTAGGGTACACATGGCAGTTCAAAGAGCATTTGGTAAAACTATATATAGGAGAATAGAGAAGAAGAACATGACTTTTGGTAGGTGAAAGAATTTTCTTCCTTGTATGTGAACTACTTTGCTACTTGCTCCAAGAAACATAATTTTGCCTAATGAAAGCCTGGGAGAAGGTGTTTTTTCCCGGAAGATGTGTCAAATGTGTGCTGGATTATTCCTGTGTCGTCTGCATATTATTGTTAGATCATTCCTTTCTATCCTGAATTGTTTCTGTGTAATGAATGCTCTTATGCTTTCCGGTGCTAAGATGTGTTTTCTTAAATGAGTAATTGATTATATTAATTGAATTAAAGCTATCTTTAATATCTTTAATATTTTGTTGTAGACGTACCTTTATGATTAAATGGCTATCTGTATAATTTTTAAGGTGTTTGTTTTAGCACATTATTCATCTTTACAGTTTGCTCCTTGCAAGGATAGAATAGATTTGCTTACAAAGCTTTAGATTAATTTAGCTTAATTGCATACAATTAGCTTAGGGCACTTGCATATCATTTTTAAAATAAAATCACAAAACAACGGTGGATCGGGCCGCAACCGGTGCAAAGATTAAGAATCTTTAAATCTTACGGTAGCCGGAACCGTTAACCGGACGGATTCCCCACACCAAATGGTGGACAATCTAATTGGGACTGTTTACCTAGGAGAATCCCTTGCTGCTTGATGCTATGATTTTCAAGGCATCAACATGGTCCTAACACGAAATTAAACTCAGACCTTCAAATATACTGGAAAAAATGGCCTTGGATACCCCAAAGCAGATAATCTTCCCCTTAACAGAGTTTCCATTTATCTTGTTAGGGAAAACTTCCTATAGCAGGGATGAGACTACCAACGTACTTAGGTAAAATATAGACATACAAGGTTATGCAACTACAATATTTAAGCAATTTTTAAGCAAAGATAGAAATTTCTCCTCTTTCTCTCCAATGTAACAACTCGAAAAAACATTCAAAAAACCTTCCTCAAACCAATTTGACTACAAATAAAAGATTGATATTCATAAGAGAATAAAACATTAAATTGTAATCAGATCTGAAACATGCATGAACAAATCATATTTGGGAAAGTAAGAATGTCTGATATTTATTAATGAATGAAGAAAGTACATCAAATTATACCGTCCTTGAAGCATGGCACTTCATGAAACAAAGATTCAAGGTCTCCTACTACTCTTCTCCAAGGATTCCAACCTTTGATCAAATGTGCTAGGGTTTATAAGAAAACTAGGGCAGAAGTGAGGGGGATGTGAATCCAAATTCCTCCAGCATAACGATATAATGGTATTCCTCCTTTTATGTCCCCTCTCCCTCTCTTATATATAAATTGAAGAATATAGGGTCCAATAGGAAGTAGTTACAACCGGAAGAGGAGGTTCCAAAACCACCCAAACCAACCATTTTTCACAATTTTATATACATTTTTAAGTATTTATGAGGTAACCATGACTTTTCAATGGAAAAAAAAGAGGGTGACCCATGAATTTACCATGTGCAACCTATGTTTTTTTGTAAAAACAGTGGGTGAAGATCCTTCCACCTGCGTTTGTTGTGGAAAAATGGTAAAAACAACCTTTTTCTAGGGGTTTTCTGGAGAATTTTTTGTGTCCAAAATTATTCCTAAGCTTCCTATCTATAAAATGGGCTATGAATTAGGTAATGACATCCTTATAAAGTCACAAATATGGATCTTCCATCCACACATTTCCTTTGGTGTGACTCACAGTAGTCTCATGAAGTGTCGTCATGAGACCAAAAGATGTAAGTGTCGTCACAGACGGACAAGTGCCAAACTTGGCTATAAAAAGAATAAAATTTCAATTTCTTGTATTCTAATTCTCCATATCTAATTGATGTTGAGCTTCATCAATACTTGAATCTTCGAATGTGTCTTCATCGGTCAAAAAATCAATAATTTGTTCATCATCATCGAACACTCTTCAATTTGTCACATTTTCTGGAACAAATGGTGTGAAAAGTAATTCAATAGAACATTTGTCATTAGTTGGTACTAAACGTGAAGCAGAAGTAGCCAATAAATCAACAACAACATTTTGTAACCTAGGAATAGAATTTATATTAAAAGCATCAAAATTAGGGATTAAATTCCATACCTCAACTTGATAACCTTTCAAGTGTGTATATAAACAATGAATAGTATTCCTTGTTTTAAAATTATCTCAGAATCACCAAAAAAATTTAAATTCTTAATATTTAAATCAATTTCCTTTTTGAGTCCCTGAATCAAGGCTTCATATTCAGCAGTGTTATTAGTGCATTTGAATTCTAATATACAGAAGAGAAATAATCATTTTCTTGAGGATCTATAAGAACACAACAGGCTCTTGCTCCCTCCTGTGTCTTGGAACCATCGAAAAATAAATTCAAAAATTTTAAATCTACTTTATCTAAATTAGTATTAACATCTAAGTCAGTAACTAGATCTACTATATTACAATCAATCTCTTCAATCCACGAAAATTGAAGGAGATCAAACTGTGTGTCTGAATTATGACTAGTAGTCTCATCTTGATAACTTCCGGGTTCTATTTCTAAGAAATAATTCCCCAACATAGATTTTGAAAAATTAACTAGTTCATTCTTCCCTTCTAACTTAGTCACATTGAAATTCATTTGTGGATCTATTAATGTTAAATTTAGTTCACACCAATATCTGATCAAGAAATTTCATCCTCTCACAAGTTATCTCACACAACTAGTCAAGAACACTGAAAAAAAGTCAAGTATTATGCAAACCGAGTTACTCTATTGAATAATAATACATCATCCAACCTTGAGAAAATAATAGGCTTCAAATATATAACATTACATCATATATTCGAATGAAAAATTTTCCATTCGAATCCGCACAAAAGCAGGCTTACTAAAAATATGCAAAACCCCCCTAGGTGGAAAGTCTACTTTCCAAGTCACCTCTAAGGCTCACGAATTTCTAAATTAGTGATTAGATGGTGATGTATGATGGAAGATCATGATAAATCCAGAATTTGGAAGTAAGAAACATCATGGAGGATGATTTGGCCAAAAAACAGTTAAGACTAGTCAACTAGCTTTCACTTTTCACCAAAAAGTGGTAAAAATCAGTAAAAAGAAGGTGCCTTTCTATTACAGGATTGGATAAGATCAGCCAGAATAAAATCAAATCGTATAAATAATCTTCAAAAATGCGCCCAGGTGATTCTAGGAAGCTTGTGGTCCACACAATGTATATTTTAGCCAACTACCTAGTCTAACACCTAGGAATTAATAAAAAATTATCAATAATGCTATCCTAAGGTATTAAATGACATGGATGGGTTTAAATATTCCAAAACCCCCCCTTAAACCTAATTTTATGTGCTAAAAAACAGAAATAAAATAGGGCCCAACAACTAGGCATGGTTACCCTTTAACATACCACCTTGTCCATGAAACAAGGAAAGAAGGAAAACCTCATGGGAAAATCCTCCCCTTAAAAATGGATATAATCAAAATTGAAGGGTTTCTAATCAATCGTTCACTCCACCACCTGTTCAACCATCCCAAGCAATGATCTTAGATAGTTGAAAGTATTCTCAGTAAAATCTTTGGTGAAGATGTCTACAGTTTCCTCAGCTGTTGGGCAATATTGCAGATCAATGGTGTGATCATGCACTAAGATCCTGATGTAGCACATATGAATCTCTATATGCTTGGTCCTATGCCTCTATAATGGATCACTTGAGACCCTTATATCACTCTGATTGTCACAAAATATGACTGTGGGAATGTTAAAGGAAATCTCAAACTCTGAAAGAATACTCTGCAACCACACACACTGAGTAGCAACATTCATTGCTCCTATGTACTCGACCTTTGCTGAAGATAGTGCAATTGCACTCTATTTCTTACTGGACCAGCAAACATGGCCACCCCCAAGCATGAAAACAAATCCAGAAGTGGATTTTCTATCTAGACTATCACCATCCCAATATGAGTCAGTAAATCCAAGGAGATCTAGGCTAGAATATGCAACATAGTGAATTGTTGATGTATTTGTAACTTCAGAAGATATTCACTTGTATATTACATTTGTACTTTATTGTATATCCAACAGATATGTCTTATTCCTCTGATTGTAAGTGTCATCATTTGTATTTGCAAGTGTCGCAAGTTACATTGTAAGTGTTGTCATTTGTATTGATGGGTTATTAGACCACCAGTGTGGGGTCGCCCCTAGTTAGGTCATGTGGTTGGGTTATTAGACTTGATTAGCAAGTCGGCCCTAGTGGATTATTGGCAGGTCAAGGCATTGTATAAATAGAGAGGTTGTGTCTCTCATTTGATTTCATTCACTCACTTCTCAAGCTCGCATAGCTAAGAGAGAAAGTGGCACACATGTGGAGGAGGAGGAGCATCTGCTAGAGACATCTTATTGGGTTTGATCCTTGTGATCTTGTATTGGGGCTTATCTTATCTCAGAGGAAGTTGCAGGGTTTTTCACCTTCTTTTTTTTCCCCGGTGAAACTCTGTGTCTCTTGTGTAATTGATATTGTGTATTTGATTGATATGCTATACATGTTATTCTCTTAGTGATCCTGAATGATAATGGAATGAAATTATCGAAAAATTAACATGGTATCAGAGCTGACCTAAGAAGAAGGCACTGTGCAGCTGCGGAAGCTAGGGATTCTTAATTTTTGGGTTTCTCTCCACATATTATCAAATTCAAGAGGCTAGATTGACTCTCCTAGAAAGGGCGCATCTTTTTGTCGAGACATAATTCAATTTTGAGCTTTTTTTAGTTTTTGACCTAAAATTAGGGTTTCTGCAAAAGTTGGAATTTCTGAAATCCGAGACCACGGTTGGAATCTCCTCTGTAAAATTGAAGTTTAGAGATTTGGATCGAACTTTTTGGTTGGCTGAAGCTCTGGGAAATTCAAACCCTAATGCAGGGTCCTACCCAGTGAATCCAGAAGTTTCAAAAGCAATTTTGGGGGGTGAAAATTTGCAGTTTTCAAATTCTTAGTATACCAGCTTGACCAGCTCAGCAAGGCACATCTTTCTATCCTTTCATAAGTTTGAAATTCAAATTTTGAATTTTTAGGGTTTCTCTGACAAACCCTAATCCAGCTCCAAATCCAGTTTTCAGCAAATCAAGTGGTAATACCTAAAAATTTCTATTTCCATTTGAAGTACTCTTTAAGATGTCTCACCACACCAAACTTGAGGATAAGCTTGAAGGGGCTGATAACTTCCGATCCTGGAAGTATAGGATTGGGTTAATCCTAGAAGAGAATGAGTTGGACAACTACATAAAGGAAGAGGCTCCAGTTCCAGAGAGAGATGAGACTAAGGCATTACACAAGAAGAACTTGGTCAAATCCAATAGAATCATTGTTGATTCTATTAAGGACCATCTCATACCCCATGTGTTATCCCTTAAGACACCTAAGGAGATGTTTGAATCTTTGACTAAGTTGTTTGAGGGTAAGAACATAAATAGGAAGATGACTCTGTGGAACCAATTGAAAGGGGTAAAGATCCAGAATGGAGAGACCATTCAATCCTACTTTTCTAAGGTCTCTCAAATCAAGGAACAACTTGAAGCTGTGGATGAAGTAGTGGAGAATGGAGAAATTGTAATGACCACTTTCAATGGCCTACCTAGGTCATGGGACTCCTTCATCCAAGGAATCTGTGCAAGAAAGAAAATGATATCCTTTAGTAGACTATGGGAGGAATGTTCACAAGAAGAAGCTAGGCTAGTGGCCCAAGAAGAAAAGATGGGAAGTGAAGATCAAGCCCTCACAGCTCACACCAAGAAATGCAAGTTCAAAAGGTAGCCATCTCACCACAAGAAATCTTCTTATTCCTATCTTAAAGAGAAGAAAGATCTGAGATGCTTCAATTGCAATGAGAAAGGACACTTTCCCTCAGAATGTCCCAAGAAAAGAAAAGAAGTTAACAACAACTTCAAGAAGAAGAACATCAAGAAGAGGTATCATGTTCATGCTGCTGAGGATGATGAACCTCCCAAGAAGAAGAATAGGGAAAAAAGTGAATACTCTTCAAGTGAGGAAGAATATGTGTTGATCTCTGATCTCACAGGTACTATCTCACATGGATGTGATGATTGGCTTAGTTTTAGTGGGACTTCCAAACACATGACGAGATTTAAAGAATCCTTTGTAGATCTATCTGAACATGAGTCACCTCATAAGGTGAAACTTGGGGATGACTACCAATATCCCATAAAAGGAAGTGGTGAAGCCTCCTACAAGTTAGACTCTATGAAGTCTTTAAAGATGCAAGATGTTCTATATGTACCTAGAATCAAGAAGAATATTCTCTCCATATCATCTCTGGATGCAAAGGGAATGAGAGTTGCATTTATAGATGGCCAAGTACTCATGTGGCCAAAGGGTAAGACTCTAGATGATGCAGTGGTGATTGGAGAGCAAGAGCGAGGATTGTACACAATAAAGGGACAACCTGAACATGCCATGGTACATGAATCCATGGGTACAAGTGAACTTTGGCATAGAAGGCTTGCTCATGTGCATTATAGGGCACTACCAATTTCAAGAAAAGCATTAGAAGGTCTTCTTGAAATCCAATCAATGCATGAAGGTATTTGCAAAGGATGTGCAAAAGGAAAGAACATAAAGAAGGAATTTCCAAGCAGTGGAAGAAAAGCAAAAGGAACTTTGGATATTATCCACTCCAATGTATGCGGACCAATGTCATCCAGTTATCTGAGTGGGTATGTATATTATGTCTCTTTCATTGATGATTTCTCTAGGAATACTTGGGTTTACTTCTTGAAGAATAAAGATAAAGTCTTTAATAAGTTCAAGGAATTCAAATCCTTGATAGAAAATCAAACTAATAAGAATATCAAGATCTTTAGATCCGATAATGGCGGAGAATTCACTTCAGGAGACTTCAAGAAGTTATGCAGTGATTCAGGAATTAAGAGGGAGTTGACTACTCCTTACAATTCACAGCAAAATGGAGTTGCAGAAAGGAAAAATAGAACTATCATGGAAGCAACATGGGCAATGTTTCATGACCAAGATCTACCCATGCACTTATGGGCAGAAGCAACAAGAATAGCGGTATATGTACAAAACATAACACCGCACAAGATACTTGACAATAAGACACCAGAAGAAGTTTTCTATGGTAAGAAACCAAAAGTTATCCATCTAAGAATATTTGGTTGTCTAGTATTTAAACATGTTCCAAAAGAAAAGAGGACAAAGCTAGATCCTTCAAGAAAGAAGGGCATTCTTGTGGGTTACAGTGAAAGGTCGAAGGCTTACAGAATCTACTTTCCAGGGTTCAAGAAAATTGACATCAGCAGAGATGTAAGATTTGATGAAAACTCACCATACATCAAATCAAGGAAGACACCTACTGAAGACAATGAAGAACCAAGGGTAACTAGAATTCAAGACACCACTATGAATGAAGCAATTCCAGAAGAGGATCGTGAAATTAAAGATCCACAAGAACCTATAGATCCACCCCGTGAGAAGATCTCTCACAAGAGGAAACCTGCATGGGCTAGAGAGCTCATCCAAGATGCAAAAATATATGGTATTCCAGAAGAGGAACACAGAGAAAGGAAAAGGACAAGGTCACACACTAGTTATGTTTCATTTATCTATGACATTATGAACAAAGAACCTTCCAGTTATGAAGAAGCAGCAGAAAAGAAAGAATAGAAGGATGCCATGGTCGAGGAATACTAGTCGATCATGAAGAATGATGTTTGGGATGTAGTCCCAAGACCTGAAGGGAAGTCTGTTGTGACTTCCAAGTGGATCTATAAGATCAAGCATGATGCAGATGGTAGCATAGAGAAATACAAGGCGAGGTTTGTAGCTCGTGGTTTCTCCCAGAAAGAGGGAATAGATTATGAAGAGACTTTTGCTCTTGTATCCAGATACACTCCCATCAGAACAGTACTTGCTCTGGCTGCAGTGATGAAGTGGAAGATACACTAGATGGATGTCAAGACAGCTTTCTTGAATGGTGTAGTTGAAGAGGAAGTGTATGTGGAGCAACCACTCGGTTTTGAGACACATGACAGGGAGTCATATGTGTGCAGGTTGAAGAAAGACTGGTATGGCTTGAAGCAAGATCCTAGGACTTGGTATGGTAGGATGGACAATTTTCTATCCAGTTTGGGCTTTACCAAGAGTAAAGCAGATTCCAACCTTTACTACAAGGTTGAGGAAGGAAATCCAGTGATATTAATCCTATATGTGGATGACCTGTTTGTTACAGGTGAGGATAGATTGATTGTCGATACCAAGAGGACGCTTGCAGCCGAGTTCGAGATGAAGGACTTGGGGATGATGCATTACTTTCTAGGTATGGAGGTGTGGCAGAGTGTAGATGGGATATTCCTTGGACAAGGGAAGTATGCAGTAGAGATCCTGACGAGGTTCGAGATGATGGATTGCAAGGCCATGGCCACACCTATGGCATCAAACCTGAATCTTCTGTGTGATGCTTCATCTGAGCTGGTTGATGTCACTATGTATCATCAGATGATTGGGTCCTTGATGTACCTAACAAACATGAGACCAGATATTTGCTTTGTGGTGAACACATTGAGCCAGTTCCTGACAGGTCCGAGAAGTGTTCACCTAGTTGTTGTAAAGCATATTTTGAGGTACCTGAAGGGTATAGTTGATTATGGGATCAAGTATGATGCGAATCAAAAGTTTAACATGGAAGGTTATGTTGATTCAGATTAGGCAGGCAGTGATGCAGATAGGAAGAGCACTTCGGGGTGCTGCATCAGTATGGGATCAGGTGTGATCTCTTGGTTTAGCAGGAAGCAATCCTGCGTAGCACTGAGTACAGCCGAAGCAAAGTATGTTGCATCTTGTTCGGCTAGTTGTGAGGCAGTATGGCTTAGGAAGCTACTGTATGATTTATTTGATCTCCCGCTGGATGCTACATGTATCTATTGTGACAACCAGAGTTGTGTGAAGTTGTCAGAGAACCCGGTGTTACATGACAGGTCGAAGCACATTGAGATCAAATATCACTATATCAGGGATATGGTGCAGAGAGGACCATTGAAGCTCCTATATGTTGCGACAGATGAGCAGGTTGCAGATGTGTTGACGAAACTACTATCTAGAGTGAAGTTTTAGTACTTCAAAGAGAGGCTTCGTGTTCTTTAGATAGAAGATACTTCAAGGAAGAAGTGATGGCACACATTTGCTGGAGCCATTCCAAGCACAGTGATAGGAGTATCCTTCCCATGGCTGTGGATGCAAGCACTGTGTGATGAGAATCAAGACGATGCTCTAGTTACTACTCTGTATATGCATCAGGTGGATGTTGTGTATGATCAGTTGGATCATGTATTTGTATATGCATCAGGTGGATGCTTTGTATGATCAGTTGTATCATGTATATGTATATGCATCAGTTGGATGCTTTGTATGATCAGTTGGATCATGTATGATGACATGCATCAGGACAATGCAGTGACGATGATCAGGATGATCATTTGAGATGAGTATCAGAATGATGCTTTGGATGACATGCATCAGGATGATGCAGTGACAATGATCAGGATGATCATTTGAGATGAGTATGAAGATGATGCTATGGATGATATGCATCAGGCTGATGTAGTGATGATGATCAAGATGATCATTTTAGATGAGTATCAGGATGATGCTCTGGATGATATGCATCAGGACGATGCTATGACGATGATCAGGGTGATCATTTGAGATGAGTATCAGGATGATGCTCTGGATGATATGCATCAAGACGATACTATGATGATGATCAGGATATTCATGTGATGATGATGTGCATCAGGTTGATGCACTATGCGATGATGATCAATTGGATCATGGGTATCAAGTTGATGCACCATGCGATGATGATCAATTGGATCATGGGTATCAGGTTGATACTTCGAGGTCATGGATGATATGCGGTAGGTTGTGCAGGTAGCATGTAGTCAGTCCTCTGAGATTCGATAGGTTGAGCTATGTGCTTGTAATCAGTTCTGGGATGCTCTTTCGAGGTATTGCTATGGAGGCATGTAATCAGTCCTAGAGATCCGATAGGTTGAGATGTATGCTCGTAATAAGTCCTAGGATGCTCTTTAGAGATCTTGTCGATCGTGCTGTGGCACATAAATGTTCCTGGGATGCTCTTGAAAGGTATTTCCTATTCACATGTAATTAGTCCTGGAGATCCAATAGGTTGAGCTGTGTGCACGTAATAAGTCCTGGGATGCTCTTTAGATATCTTGTCGGTCGTGCTGCGACACATAAATGTTCTTGGGATGCTCTTTAAAGGTATTGTGAAGAGATGCATGTAATCAATCTTGAGAGAGATTTTGTCAGTCGTGCTTAGGCACATAAATGTTCCTGGGATACTCTGGTCAGGTATTGCATCTGCACATAATTAGTCCTGAGAGTCCACCTCTATCAAACCATTCGCACAGATGATGAAGACCTAGAGGAGGCTAGGCCTACAACCAACATGAAAAAGGGCTGGCTCTATAGAAATTCCTATGACGAGAAGAATTATGAGATAGCCCATTGATCAAGATGTCGAGTACAACAACAATGATGATGATGATGCTCTGTGATCCAGTGATGACGATCTAGCTCCAGAATTGAAGACTTGCTCCAATATGTATTGATGACCTGTGTTTAGAATACCTTCCTAGTTAAGAGGGAGTGTTGATGTATTTGTAACTTCAAAAGATATTCACTTGTATATTACATTTGTACTTTATTGTATATCCAACAGAGATGTCTTATTCCTCTTATTGGAAGTGTCATCATTTGTATTTGCAAGTGTTGCAAGTTAAATTGTAAGTGTCGTCATTTGTATCGATGGGTTATTAGACCACTAGTGTGGGGTCAGCCCTAGTTAGGTCATGTGGTTGGGTTATTAGACTTGATTAGAAAGTCAGCCCTGTTGGATTATTGGTAGGTCAAGTCAGTGTATAAATAGAGAGGTTGTGTCTCTCATTTGATTTCATTCACTCACTTCTCAAGCTCACATAGCTAAGAGAGAAAGTGGCACACATGTGGAGGAGGAGGAGCATCTGCTAGAGACATCTTATTGGTTTTGATCCTTGTGATCTTGTATTGGGGCTTATCTTATCTCTAAGGAAGTTGTGTGGTTTTTCACCTTCTTGGTTTTCCCCGGTGAAACTCTGTGTCTCTTGTGTGATTACTATTGTGTCTATGATTGATATGCTGTACATGTTATTCTCTTAGTGATCCTAAATGATAATGGAATGAAATTATCAAAAAATTAACATGAATCCCACCAAAATTGGTGCCTTGCACATAATGAAAGATTATTTTTTCATCCCTCCAATGAAGCTCATGTGGCTGCTCCATGTATCTTGAGGCCACATGCACTGCATAAGCAAGATCAGGTCGAGTATGATTCAAGTACAACAAGCTACCAAGTAGCTTCCTATACAAGGTGTTGTCCATCAATGGTGTAGAATATGCTTCTTCAAGTCTTACTCCTGAAAGGAAAGGAGTATTTGAAGGCTTGCAATCAGCCATATTTAACTTCTTTATCAGGTCAGATGCATATTTAGACTGAGATACCTTAGTTCCATTCTCAGTTTGAGAAATCTCAAGCCCCAAAAATTGCTTAAGAATTCCCAAGTCAGTCATGGAAAAAGTTTGATGCAAAGCAGTCTTTAATGAAGCTATTTGATCAATAGAGCTACCTGTGATTATTAGATCATCAAAATATAACACAATAATCAATATTGAGCCATCAATCAGCTTCATGTAAACATTTGGATCATATTTGCATCTAGCAAAATATTGTGAAAAGAGAAAGTTGTCCATTTTGGCATACCAAGCCCTGGGGGCTTGCTTAAGACCATCTAAGGACTTCTTCAACCTGCACACATAGTTAGGATCATATATATATCCTTCTGGATGCTGCATGTATATATCTAAATCAAGATATCCATGGATGAAGCCACTTTTGACATCCATGTCATGCACTTCCCAACGCTTGGCTGCATAAATTTCCAGAACTAGTCTTATCGAATCCTTCTGTGCAACTAGTACAAAAATCTCATTGTAGTCAAGGCCATGGACTTGGGAGAAGCCCTTTTCCACAAGCATAGCCTAATATTTCATTTTTTCACCATCAACTACAAATTTTTTCTTGAAGATCCACGTACACCTTACCAATTTTCTGCCTGGGGGGAGCTTGACTAGCTCCCATGTCTCATTCTTTTGCTGTGAATGGAAATACTCATCCATGGAATCCTACCATATTGGATCATGTGAGGCCTCCTCATATTTCTGAGGATCATAATCAACCATCAGAAAAAATCTCTCGGATAGATAAGGATCATTCACATTGAGAGCATTCTCAAATTGTGATCTAGTCTTCCTAGTATCCCGAGGATTTCCCACTAGTTCACTAGCTGCTTGAAGAGTCTTAGCAGCCCACTTAGGCCTTGTTGGTGAATTAGGATATGTAATAAAATTTTCTTCATCATCATAAATATCATAAGCATAAAATTCAAAAGGAGCATTACTTACAGTTGCAGGTGGTGGTGTGGAGGGTTCTCCAATTTCAACACTATGTGAGGGCTCTTCTTCAAATTGAACACTCCTCTCAATGAAGGATTTTTGATAGGGCATGCTTAGAAACTTGTAGCCCTTGGAGTCTTATGAATATCCAACAAAAATACATGGTTGGATTTGGGCCTGCATGGCCCTCCTCTTCTCAAGTGGAATTCCATCCCAAGCCTTGGATCCAAAAATATTGAAATGAGAAACATCAAGTTTGTGCCCAGTCCAAGCTTTAAAAGGAGTGATTCCTTTTAATTTTTTGTGAGGCACTCTATTTTGTATGTATGATGCACAATTTATTGCCTCATCCCAAAGTCTTGGAGACAAAGACTTAGCCTCAAGCATGCATGTGGCCATATCCTTAAGAGATCTATTCTTCCTCTCAGTAACACCATTCTGCTGAGGTGTGTAGGGAACAGTGTGTTGCATCTGTATGCCGAAAGAGGCACAAAATTGCTGAAACTCATATTTAATGTATTCCCCACCATTATCATATCTAAGTATCTTGATATGTATACCATACTTGTTCTCAATTGAGGCTTTGAAAAGCTTGAACAAATTGAACACTTCTGACTTTAGCTTGAGGAAATAGATCCAACAATACCTGGTAAAGTCATCTATGAAGGTGAGGATGTATTTTGCATGGTTCAAAGACTCATGGGGGAATTGACCTGATATGTCACTATGAATAAGCTCCATGGGTGTTGAGGTTCACTAATTTTTGGCTCTTTCAAACTTATGCTCTGGCTGCTTTCCTAGGATGGAGATTTGACAGACACCTTTAGAAAACTTTATATTGGGAAGCCCTATGACAATGTCTTTCTCATGGAGTTGGGAAAGATATTTGTAGTTTAGGTGACCAAATATTTCATGCTACAGTTTACTTGACTCATTGGCATGGGTAAGTAGAGCATAAGGTGATGGGAAAGGCACAAAATGAGAGAATCTGTAGATTTTTTAGCTATGGTCAGCATAACCTAAGGCAACAATTCAGCCTATTGACATTTCACAGATTTCAACATCATTAGGTGTTAATATCACCCTTTTGGGAGACCCTGTGTGATTCATATGTTATACTGACAAAAGGTTTGCATCAAGTCCTAGAACATACAACACATTAGTGAATGAACCAAAATCTAGATCAATACTGCCTTTACCTTTGCTTGAAGTTTCAGAATCATCACCCAACACAATGGGTGGACCACTAGAAGAATCAAGAGAGGAAAAGATATCTCTTGTAGACACCATGTTCCTTGAAGCTCCAAAATATATGATGAAAGAGGTAGGCTTGGATGTGCTTTCCATCAAAGCATGCACTCACTCCTTGTCTTCGTAAATTTGTCCTCCATCCTTTCTTCTAACGCTCTCAGGAAGAGGAATATTTTCTTTCTCCAGAAGTTGAACCATTTGGTCAATGGTCTTCTTCATGCAGGAGCTCTCAGGATGAAATCCCCTGTTGCAATAGGTGCACTTTTCCTTCTCTTTCTTCTTATTTGGATTCCTCTTGAAGTTGGAGGAGTCTTCATGAACTTTATGTTTGTCTTTCTTCGGATTAGTGGGTTTCTTGAAATTTCCCTTCTTCTTTCCTTTCGAATCTTTGAATCTCCAACAGTCAAACAATGATCTTTTGATGGATTTTTTATTGCTCCCATCAAGACCAACTTGTCTTGTCCTTGTGTAAGTGATCCGGACTTATGAAGGAAAGCAAGGACCTACAGAAATACACATAAACGTAGATATGCAATAGAAATAAGACTTCATTTCATTAATATCACATAACGAAAATATGCATATAGATAGAATGGAAATAAACTAGGTAGGGCGCTGGTAGCTTATCTCTGAGAAGAGATGTGCGGCCACCGGCCTCTGAACTCTATGTTACAATGGGGCTCGAAGCCTATCTATTATTGAGTAACAAAGGAAAACCCTAAACATCAAAAAACCTAACCCTAGGAGATGAAAATTCCAACTATGGGCCCCATTGGGGTAAATTGGTACATCAATTTCCCGGCGTCGTAACTTTGCCATACAATCTCCATTTGATGCACATGATACCTCATTGGAAAGATCTATACGAGAATTACACTAAAAAGCATAAATGTTCCACATTTTCTAAATGTGGAACAGTTCCCAAAAAACGTCGTTTAGGGCCTCAAAACGGCTCCGGAAGTTTAGGACCCAAAAAATGCTAAAAATAGTAAGTTGTGCTATAATTAAGGAAACTAAAAGAACTGAAAGAACAATGTTGGGGTACCAAGTGGAATAGGAGGTGCCAACCAATATCCACCTGGATCATTTCTCCCGCCTTAAGAAGCAATGGTCCCCATTGCGTGGAGTTCCTCCATGAGATGAGGAAACTTCTGCTGAACTTGGTCCCTAGTGAGCCACTTGCCCCGGTGCAGGAGTTGTCGAGCTTTGACAACCCGATACAATTGGATCTTTTGCTAGCGAGTGTTCTTGATTTGCATTTCCATGATACAATCTGTGGTGACCTGTTCCCTGCATTCTGGTCTTAACTCTGTCGATGTGAGTTGTTCTGCAATGTCGGAGATGTCCAATAGAGGTGGAAAGTAGGGCCAAAGGCACTCCACATTGAACACTGGGTGAAGACCAAGGAATGGTGTAATACTGAGATCGAAGTCATTGTCCCCTAAAGCCTTGGTAATAGTGTATGGCCCATATCGGAGTGGGCGAAGCTTACAGTAGGGTCCAGCGAGGCGCTCCTTCTGCAAATGTAGCCACACTTTGTTGCCCACCTGGAAGTTGTGTGGCACCTGATGTTGATCATGTCCATGCTTGTATTTGGCATTGGTTGTTTGGCCCAAGTTGGGACAAAGTTTTGGTAACACTTTTGATAAGTAGGAAAAGCTGAGTTGAGCGCAATTCAAAAAAAGATGTAATTTTGTCTAAGTATTGAGGGTGCTGCGAAGTTGTGCACAACATCCAAATTTTGGAAGTATCGCGAAGACCAGCGCTGCGAGGAAGCAGTGCTGTGAAGTAGTCAGGCCATGTAGAGCCAGCAAAGCGGAGTGCTGGACAAGGATCAGGAATAGGTGTCGGATGGACCAATAGTGGTCTAATTTTGGAAAGATGCTCCAGGAGTGCCGAGCGGCGAGCACGAACAAATCAGGAAGGCGGCCAATGCACGAGTTTGTTAAGGAAAGGACAGCTTAGGGAAAGCGATGGCTTGGCATGCCTAGTGGGTGAAACCGTTAGAAATGAACGGTTCAATGAAAGTGACCTGTTGGCACGCATGCGACAGGAAGGCCGATAGCGACAGAATGAAGACGTGGAGAACTGCCACGATGAAGCAGATGCTACCAGATGCCAGCAAGCCGGTTTAGGGAAGCTGGCATAGTTTTGTAAACCCTAAGGATTTTTGGGTTTAGGTCTTCGGCATTGCAAAGACATGACCTTAGAGCATGGTCTATTTAAGAAGACAATTTTGTATGGGATGGGGTTACTTTTTGTTATTACATTTTTGGGTTCTCGATGTTGTATTGTAAAATATCTCTTGAGTTAAGAAGATTGTAAAGGCTCTGCAGCTGTGTGCGCAGAGACCTATCTAAGCGGAAGGAGAGTCTGCAGCTGAGTGCGTAGACTAAGAACGGTTGTCCCCATCCCTTTTAAAGATATATATTACCAACCGTTGTTGTGAGAAAATCTCCGTACGGATAGGTAGATATCCCCTTGGGATTAGAAAAGGCCCCTAGTTTCCTACCCAAGACAGAGATGAAACAAATAGACACTATAGTCCTCCTAGATCTAGCTCACACATCAGCTAACAAGCTATGGAAATACAAAGCAAGTAGATGGCATACCTTACTTTGATGGTTGTCCTGCTGCTCCTAAGTTGCTACAGCTCCAACCTTTGATTATAGACTTATGAACCTATTCACAAAGGAAACACAACACCTTCTCCAACGCAATATATGTATAAACAAAGATCTAACTATATAAATAGAGACAATTTCATGCATTCATCATTAAAGACATGAAAATGAGAGCAATAGGCTAAGTTATATTAATGATAAGAAAGCCAAAAGAAGATAATTACAATGTTATACCTTGATGTCCAAAGTAGTAGTACCTCCTTCCAAGCTCTCCAACATCACCCTTGCAAGACTCATAGGATCATAGGTTTAGTGTTTCCAAGATCACCCCCCCTAGCTCATGGATGGCTCTCTTTAAGTAGGATTTGGGAGGCCAACCACTAAGAGGAGATTATGGATCTAAGTGAATAATATGTGGATCAAAGATCTAAATCATGCCAAGGAGGGAAAGTGAGATGGGATTCGAAGGGGTACCTCATCCCAAGAAAATCTCCATGAGATCCAAGATCCAAAATAAAAGGGATAATCCTAAACCAAAACTACCGCTCCCCTATAACTAAGCAAAGCGCGGTAGTATCGCTCCCCCATAGGCATGCAGAATGCATTAGTTTGACACTACCACTCCCCCATAGGCATGCAAGGTGTGGTAGTTCGAGAAGAATTAATTTTTGGAGGTGGTTAATGTGGGTTTCGACCCCTTGCTTGTTGGATTTTCTTCCAAGTGTGACTAGGGAAGGTACCAACATTAGAATGAAGGGTCCTAACACCCTTAGGAGGCATAAACATCATGTTTTCTATGGTGGTGAAACATGTATATTATCACTTACACATGGTGTGGCAATTTGAGGTATAACATATGCCCCCTAAAGTGTGAGGTCAGAAGGAATCTGATGGCCGAAACACTTTACAAATAATAATTCTGCAAGGATATATGAAGGAGAGTTGGAGAAGAGCTGCAATCAAATATCGACAATATGTCTAACGACCTCGAGGTGGCCATACCCATGCTCGGAACAACTAACTGAAAGCATGGCTGCCGACCAATACATTGCAGATCCATGATAATACTGACTTAACAATGACTGGAGACAAATCATGGCTACTAGACTACAAGCATAGATCCATGAAAAGACAATGACACAACCACGACCAATACAAGAGTGGATCTGTGTGACAGTACATCAATGAGGTCACCAACATAATATATATGTGGGAACCTACTCAAAAAATCTCCATCGCAACCTGGATGTGCTAAAAAGACTTCAGAACTATCCAGGGTCTTCTAATCAATCCCAAATCGATACGAATCAAACTATGTGATTACAAGGTGTTGAAGTCGAACACGGTAGAAACCACTTGATTATCGGTCAATGATTGAAACCGTTAACAAGTGCGAGGGAAATCACCAAATGATGAAAATGACTCCCAAGGTATCATAGTACATCTCGATGAAATGTGAATAGATGAGTTGATGTCGAACATCCGCGAGATCATTTGATCAGAGGTCAATGATGAAAACCTACTGTCGAATACGAGGAAACCTGCCATTGAGGCATGCAGGTACCAAGGTACTAAGGTTGGTTTCTAAGACTAATTCCTGGATAATGAGTTGAAGTCGATAGGAACAGACTCGTCGAAGGAGGGCCATAATGGATCCCACATCATCGACATGAAACCGACATAGGAAAGTGATATGAACTAATGAATCAGATGAGTATGGACTGACACAGGGATGTAAAGGCTAACAATATTGCAGAGTATGACTAAGGTAAACTTCCCTTGAACATGAACGGCACGACAATAATGACTCGGCAACATTGACTCAACGAGGTAGAGACCAAGACATAATGCAACGATGACTGAGGCATTCTTCAGATGATTTGAAGGAGCGGGACAACTCATAGAATTGGCATGACTCAGAGATAAGTAGATTACCCAACTGTATGACGAGACGCAAAAAGGTGCCATGTTCAAGGGTGACACAAGCTGCCATGAAGCTTTCTAAAAGAAACTTAACTTATTCCTCCCCAATCCCCATCATGTTTGATGAGTACCTCTTTGTTTTTTAACGAGCTTGAGGAGGATAACAGATGCCCGGTATAGCTCATCCTTTGGACGAGTCCAATCCCACATGTTTTACGAACCTGAGAAAGGAGGGGTTCGGTCCCAAAAGGTCCTTCGATGTTTGATTTTATGAGTCCAAGGAAGGAAAACTCGACAGTTTTTCATGTTTAGAGAGTCTGAAAAGAACTAAAGAAGACTCCAACGATCCTTTTTCGTAAAGTTAGCCTCATCGCCTGAAAAAGGGTAAAACCACGCGGGAGAGGACTCTTCTAGTCATGATTGGCTGGAGTATTCCTTTTTCATAAATAGTACTTCCTGGTCTGAAAAAGGGGTAAACTATCACCAGAAAGACGATCATTCAAATGCTTTTACAAGCGTGAAAGCATCAAGTTCGCTTGGCAATCTTTTCCTATTCATGGAGTTTGAAAAAAGCTTAAAGAGGACTCCATGTACAACTTTGTCATGGTTGATGACCGAGTATGACAAAGGAAAAGTAAACTCGGCACAGTTCTTTTTCCGTAAATAGTCTAGCGAGGCCAGATAAAGTGATAAACCTATACTTGTTAGACACACCTTTTTGCTCAATTTTTAACGAGCATGACAATGGTATCAAAAGCACTCAGAATATTTTTCATTTTTGGATCCAGAGCATGAAAAAGGAAAAAGTAAGCTCAAACCACTTTTCATATTTTAACCAGAGCACGAAAAAAGTGAAAAGTAAGCTCAAACACCATCTTACTGTTTTTAACGAGCTCGAAGATAGGCTGGAAGAATGCTCATGATGTCTGCTTCATTTTTTAACGACCTTGTAACATAAAATGAACTATGCTCAGAATAATTTTCATGGTTTAATGAGCTCGAAACCTAAAAAGGAAAGTATGCTCAAAAATTTTCCCAATGGTGAACTTCTTCCTGTCATGAAATCCAAAGGTTGGTACATGCCCCCAACATGATTTCTAGAAGTAAGTGACTTAGCTCCAACATGGTGTGCAGAGGCGATCGAGTTGACTTCAACGTAACTTCCAGAGGTTGAAGACATGCCCCCAAGCTTCATTTCATTTGCCTAAGGTATAGGCGAGTGAAAAGAAGGTTCAGGTACTAAGTCTACGAGGAGACTCGACTCAAAGGGAAAGGATATGTTTCATTTTTTAACGAGCTTGACATAGGAGTAGAACTTTGCTCAGACTACTGGTTTCATTTTTTAATGATATTAAAGCCAATGGTAAACTCTGCTCACGTTTAAGACCCATTGACGGGTTCCTTCCCAACATGTTGACGAGAGGTTGGTAGGTGCCCCCAGCATGATTTCTAACGGCTAAACATGCCCCCCAAGATTCGTTTCGTCTAACTACTCTTCTTCCTTACCCAAAAATCCTGGCTACTAATCCGAATGTGTTCACCAGGGGGGGTAGGGAGAACCAAGACCAAGTGACCCAGGAAGATGAAATGAAGGTTCAAATCCTAACTCTAGCGAGAGACTCGAACAAATGGAAGGGAGATATATTTCATTTTTACACAAGCTTGAAACCAAAAGTAAACTGTGCTTGAGGGTCGGTTTCATTTTTTAATGAGCTTGAAACAGAGATTAAACTATGCTCGTGGGAACCTATTTCATTTTTTAACGAGCTTGACATAGAAAGGGAACTATGCTCATAATGATGGTTGGTTTCATTTTTACACAAGCTTAAAACCAAAAGTAAACTATGCTTGGAATGATGGTTGGTTTCATTTTTACACAAGCTTAAAACCAAAAGTAAATTATGCTTGAAATGATGGCTGGTTTCATTTTTACACAAGCTTAAAAACAAAAGTAAACTATGCTTGAGAAAATGGTTTCATTTTTTAACGAGCTTGACACCGGAATAGAACTTTTCTCCAACGTCCCCCCCTTAAGGGGAAGAAACCACTAAAACATGTGGAACATTTAGGGAAGTCTGGTGACTAGGAGTCATGCGATGAGTGGGCATCACAAAGGAAAGCTGATCGATGGTCACAACATTCCCATGATGGGGAAAATACATCACTCGGAAGAGTGAGGACACTACAGCCTTCATTGCATAGACGTAATCACGTCTAAGGAGTAGATTAAAATCTAAGGGACCTTGGATGACCATGACATCAATATAGACAGTTTTCCCTCCCAAAGTGATAGGTAACTGAGGAAGGGACCCTAAAGGTCCATTAGGCCTTCTATTGAAAGCTAGTATCTGGTCAGTGACGGGCACAAACCGAGGAGAGCCTAAGGCTTGCCAAGCAGTTGAGGATAGAATACTAACAGAATCTCCTTCATCAACTATCGTACGAAAAATTTCTTTATCGGAAACTCCTACAGATATTTGAAAAGGAACACTCAAAGGAAGACGAGATTCTGTTAGACCATTCCAATCAAAGGAAATAACCTCATTGCTTGGAGGGGGTCTTGCGGAAACGAACAGGGTTTCCCCTTGTCGAGGACATTCTGAACCGATAAGGAAAACATCAATGGTTTCCAATTCACTCTCGCTTGGAATATAAGAATGAGATGAAGATTGTGTCAAGATGACTGCTTCAGTCTGAACTTTCTTCAATGAAAGAGCAGGATCGAGTGGAGATGACAGCGACTCGATCACTTCACTCTCGGAAGGGAGAGTGGGATCAATTGCAAATGAAACTAAATTGATCACTTGTCCAACCAGCGGGGGGTCGAGGAACAACTTACTATCGTTTGTTGGAAGCACCAGTTGAGAACTAGTAATATCTTCCATCCACCGCGAAGCTTCATCCATGCTTGGACAAAGGAAAGTACGGTGCATACCCTTGCATATCAAACAGGGATATAGGACTTTACCCTTCCGACCCTTCACTAAGGGGTCACTAGTTGAGGGAGTATGGTCAGAGGTCGACGATACAAGTGGTTTGGGTTTTTTAGACCACACTTCTGATACATGGGAAAGATCGGGGCAATCCTTGAGAAGGTGATCACCCTTGCAAAGTTTGCAAGGAAACTTGGGCTTACGGGGTGTTTTCGTAGAATGAGTGCCATTAGAGGCAACTGATTTACGCTTGGTATCTTCCTTGTCCTTCTTCTTCTTAACTTTCCTTTTCTTCTTCTTCTTATCCTCCCGATTACTAACACTATTGCTTTGATCGGGCGATGAAGAAGGAATGGAAGAAGATTCATCTGACAAAGAAGGGGAAAGATTAGTTTGGGATTGACTCTCTCGTGGTGGAGAGTTAACATTCGAAACATTGGGTACAACCGGAATCACCGGATTGAATACCCATACCGGTAATCCTATGGTTAATCCAGGAAGATTTAACGTGGCAATAAAGGGAGGACTAATATCTCCAACTGGAGGAAAAGTAAAAGGTACCCCTTGAAAAGGGGTCTCCGGATTGGTAGTCCCAGAAGGAGCATGGGTGCATGGAGGTGGATTCTCCATGGAACAAAACTAAGTGATGTGGATGAAGTCTTGTTAAAAAGAACTCAAAAACCCTCAAGCAACCGAGCGTGCGAAAGGGGAGCTAGGAAAAGACAAGGCTCACAGGCCAAAGAGCAAGCTCAAAAAACTATACTAAGGTCGCTGCCACAGTAAATGAGTTGTACAACAAAATGGCTAGAATGCCAACAAGCAACCCTACAAAGAAAAAGACCCTCTACAAGATAGAAAGCAAAACCTCCTAACTAAGAGCTAGAGACCTCAAGAAATTGTATCCTTCGCAAAATGATGAAATCCAAGTTGAACAATACAAAATGAGAGACCAATAATGGAAGGATATCCCTCTACCGAAAGGGATCCTGGGTAAAGAGCCCTAGAAGAAAAGTCACTAATCTACCTTGTTCATGACACATTGGAAAAGGTTTTCGGCGCTTCTGCCTTATCACCCTTGCATTACTATGAATACAAGGAAGAAAATGATCGATGTTGCCTTAGGGATAAGTGGAGTGCGGCATTCCACAAAGTCCGTCTGGTTCTCAATTTCGCGGCGGTTTAACCCCTGAAAGTGTGAAACAGTCAGGAGGCCCCTCCACAAACTGGTGTATGACCGTGTCAACAAATATTAGAGGATTTTAGTTCCCTAAAGACAACGACTATGCCTCAGATGAAAAATGACAAGGGGGAATTATTTTGATGCCTATCCTCGGTGTCCTACCTAACTACCAAATTCTTTTGATTTCCTCAAGTGAGGTTAATATTGGTTTAGTTAGGGAGATTAATTTTAGAGGTTGTCTTACACAATCGGGTTATGGAAATGCAACTTGATGGTGTTGTGACGACTCAAACCATGCAAATGAAGATGAATCGAAATGAGCCTTTCTCTTCGATGAACACTAGCTAAAGTAAGAAAGAATTCTTTCCGTTCCCAATATGTACAACCCAATGCAAATGCAATTTTATTTCTTTCAAAATGATAAAAAGAGGTAAAAGATGTACCCAAAACTAACCCAAAGCAATAAAAAAGTTCTTTATATGAACACCAAATGTATTAATTATAATATGTTTCCTATCTCTTTACACTTGAAAAAGACACATCTAATCTATGGAAAGGACTCCACAAATGCTTCCAATCAAATGCAAGACAAAGAGAAGCACCTAATAATATTGTTTAACTCAAATGCACATAAACATGAAACAAGCCTTTCTTCTTCTCATGAATGTAAGACCAAGAATGTCAAATGATTAAATTAAAGCAAGAAGAATGCTTATGTTTTCCAATTTAATGAATATAGCAAAAGAGTGACAAAATAAATCTTTCCTTTGAACAAAAAAAAATGGAAACAAGGGATCAATCTATTCCAACGACCAATAAATAGCTAAAGATTGAAAGGAAACAAAGCGCAAAACCCAAGAAAATGACTTCAAAAGACAAGGATGTCCCAAGTTTTTCAAAGCCAATCTAATCAATCCAAATGATGCCAAACCAAACAAACCTTTGGAATATCACACTAAAGAGATTTCTGAAAAAAAAAATGAATCCAATCACAATCCGATGGTGAGAAGAAGTTTTAAAAACCAATGCAAGCTATTGGGGCTTGAAAAGAATGACAATTCTACCCAACAAGCAAACAAAGCACTAGTCTGACTCAAGAAACCAAACAAAGGCTTTGATCTTCCAAAAGATGCAAAGAGTTTCTAAAACAAACTAAAAATGAATTGTATCAGTCCAAATTAGTCATGTAATAGTCACAAAATCACTGATAAAGAGACTCTAAATCAAAAAAATTGAAAATGTACACAAGGGATCAAGTTAACCCAAGGGGATTTCAACTTTCCAAGATAGAACCTAGTCTTCCAAACAAAGAAAAAGGTGCACAAATCTTCCCAAATGAGGTTTGGAAGGGTTCAAAGTTATGTTATAGAGATCCTAAAGTGACTGGGAAGGTACACTTGACTCCCAGAACTAAAAAATGGCTCAAAGGACTCAAAATTGACCAAATGGCCTCAAAGATGCCAATGAAGGACTAGAGACAAAAATGTGGATGAACAGGACTCAAAAGAGATTCAAATATCTTCAAAAATGTGTAAAAAAAAAGCCAATGGACCATATGGAGGCACCCCAAGAGTTTGGGAGCAAAAAACCCAAGGGAACCCCTCCAAATAAGCTCAAAAATGACCAAAAAATGATAGTGCCGCCCCCTAGAACACTGTGGGGGAGCGGTAGTTGGACAGTACCGTGACATAGAACACTGTGGGGGAGCGTTAGTTGGACAGTACCGTACCCTAGAACACTGTGGGGGAGCGGTAGTCTCCTGTAGGATTAAAAAAATCAAAGTTTGGCCAAGATCCGAGCAAGGATAAGGTCCTAAGTTTAAAATGGTCCTCAATGATGATCAAAGAGGATCTAAGGTGATGAGAAACAACACTTAGAAGAGGATCTGATGATCCAAACAAGCAAGCAAAGGTGAAACTAGGGAATAAAGGCTCCCCAGCGGAGTCGCCAGTTTCTATTGTGAGAAAATCTCCCTACAGATAGGTAGATATCCCTTTGGGATTAGAAAAGGCCCCTAGTTGCCTACCCAAGACAGAGATGAAACAAATAGACACTATAGTCCTCCTAGATCTAGCTCACACATCAGCTAACAAGCTATGGAAATACAAAGCAAGTAGATGGCATACCTTACTTTGATGGTTGTCCTGTTGCTCCTAAGTTGCTATAGCTCCATCCTTTGATTATGGACTTATGAACCTATTCACAAAGAAAACACAACACCTTCTCCAACGCAATATATGTATAAACAAAGATCTAACTATATAAATAGAGACAATTTCATGCATTCATCATTAAAGACATGAAAATGAGAGGAATAGGCTAAGTTATATTAATGATAAGAAATCCAAAAGAAGTTAATTACAATGTTATACCTTGATGTCCAAAGTAGTAGTACCTCCTTCCAAGCTCTCCAACATCACCCTTGCAAGACTCATAGGATCATAGGTTTAGTGTTTCCAAGATCACCCCCCCTAGCTCATGGATGGCTCTCTTTAAGTAGGATTTGGGAGGCCAACCACTAAGAGGAGATTATGGATCTAAGTGAATAATATGTGGATCAAAGATCTAAATCATGCCAAGGAGGGAAAGTGAGATGGGATTCGAAGGGGTACCTCATCCCAAGAAAATCTCCATGAGATCCAAGATCCAAAATAAAAGGGATAAGCCTAAACCAAAACTACCGCTCCCCTATAACTAAGCAAAGCGCGGTAGTACCACTCCCCCATAGGCATGCAGAACACGGTAGTTTGACACTACCGCTCCCCTATAGGCATGGAGGGCGTGGTAGTTCCATAAGACTTAATTTTTGGATGTGGTTAATGTGGGTTTCGACCCCTTGCTTGTTGGATTTTCTTCCCAGTGTGACTAGGGAAGGTACCAACATTAGAATGAAGGGTCCTAACACCCTTAGGAAGCATAAACATCATGTTTTCCATGGTGGTGAAACATGTATATTCTCACTTACACATGGTGTGGCAATTTGAGGTATAACAACCGTTCTTGTGGACGTAGCATCCCATCCGGGGGAGTGAACCACATTAAATATTGTGTTGTGCGATTGTGTTTTATGGATGAATGCTTATCTGTGTTTTATGTAAATGAATGTCTAGATGTTTCCGTGCATGTTGTTATGAGAGAAATGTTGTATGCATTTGCCATCCGAAGAAGTATGGAGATGATATGTTAAGTTCTGCATGAATAGATGAATGGTGAACATTTATCTTATGCTTGAGAACAGTGAATCAATTAGTTGGTTAAGCGTTAAGAGATCACTTAAGTACTTCCTTATGCGCAATAGAACAATCCATAACGATTAGATTGTATCAATAGAATATGCTCAAATCGTAACCATACCAAGTGGATGGATGAATAAGTAGATGGATAATCGGCTGAGTAGTTGAATGAGTGGATGAGTGATACTTAGTTCAGCACCCTAAACGTTTCCGTGTGCCCCAAGTATAAAGTTGAATCGAATTGTTCACAATTTCAGTAGAAGTCCCACAGCAGAAGGACTTGGTAGTGCGGACCGCGGCATTGTTCATCACTGTGCAGTCCCATCTCGCTGCACATACCCCTTGTTGCGCTGCGCAGTACGTCTGTCCAAGCAACTCGTCACTTACTGTGGAAACCTAATTCTGCAGTACCCCATAGATACACCTCGGGTGAGACCTCAACCTGCTCGCAAGTTGCTGCCGAAAGGGCCAGTGCGAAGGGGTTTTGTTGGTCAAAGGGAAACTGCGAAGAACCTGGGTCTTATAGAAAACCTCTGGGTCAGTTATAGCCAACAAATGGTTTCGTTGCCGAATGACCTTGTCCTTTTTGTTATATCTTCGGAACAACACAAGGAATGGTTCATTGTTGTGCTATTGCCCCATATTAGATTACCATTGATGCAGCAGAAGGTTACGTCACAGGAAGATGCCTTGGAAATCGCAACGAAGCTAGAGGCTGTTAGGATATTTATACACTTAGGAGTTAGTTAAGATCAACTTGTGTAATATATCCGTTAGGGATAGTGTGTTTCTTTAGTATGCATTAGTATGCATTTGAAAATACTTAATCCGACGGTCACGATATGTTTCCGACATAGAGTGATCCGACGGCTCAACTTCTCTTAGATCAAACCTAACCTTGATCCGTGGCTTAACACCCGATTGGTCCATGATCTCTATTTAAAGAGCATGGAGGGTCATTGTTTAGTTGATCGATTATGAGAAGCTCATTTGTAACTTTCTTTCTTTGCATAATAAATTGTCCCGTAGAAGTTATTTGGCCGGGGCCGTGGAGTGTTTCCCTCAAGAGGGTTTAAACCATGTCAAAACATCAGTGTGTTGATCTGTGATCTATTTGTGTGAAGTGGTTGCTCTTGGTGTTCATTCCTTTGGTAGTACCCTGTGTACCCGAACAGAGGCTTCACCGATTGGTGAGACTAGCTTTGGGATGTCTCAGATCCAGAACCAACTGACCACCTTAACACTAGAGCTGCAAAGCATGAAGAATGGCAAAGAAAAAAGGTATGAACCTAGACATGAGGTCTGGTGTACAAGTTGTAAAGGAGAAGGCCATGACTGGGAGCATTGCCCTTTATTCCGCAACTATCTTAATAATGGTGCGCCTAACCCAATAAATCAGAATCAGGCCCCATGGTGTGAAATTTGTAGAACCACAGGACGCAGACCTGAAGACTACTATTTCATACAGAAGTATGTGAAAACACCTAAAAATTTATACTACAACTTCTGTAAATCAGTTACACATGATGAAACCAATTGCCGCGCATATGAGCTAATGAATGAGAGAAAACGAGATATGGACTCAATGAGAGGCGCTGGCTTGTACCACGTACAAGAAGATAACCAGTTGAAACAAGAGAATGCACAATATGACCAAGGAGGATACAGAGGTCATGGTGCTGGATACCGCAACAGAGGAAGAAATGTTGGCCCGGTGCATGGAAGAGGCCGTGGACAGGTCATTTGTTATAATTGTGGCCAGCCAGGTCACATGTCTAGAGATTGTGTTAACCCATGCACTACGTGCAATTATTGTAAATCATTTGAGCATGTTATTGAAGATTTCCCAGTACTAGAGGTTGAAATGCAGAAAAGAAGACGGACGGACGCACCAAACACGAACGTCGAGTGGATCGCAGTGGAGAGCAGACCAATAGACCCGAGCATCAATGTGGTCACGCCCAGTGGTGCTCAGACAAGCCATGATAGGGGAGAAGAAGCTTCCACGTCAGGGGAGGCTCACACAAAGCAGATCCCTCTTGAGACAATATAGATAAGGAAAGCTTTGGGAAAAATACCTACTCTCGACCTACGAAAGAACAAGGAAGTCTTTATCGACGTGCAGGATACCTTTAGAGAGCTAGCAACAGAATCACAGAGGATCCCGCTGCGCAGTGAAGCACCTCATGTTGAAGACATGCCAGCGGCTTATTCTAAAACAAGCACTGCGACAGATGTCAGCACCTCCATTGCGTAGTTCCTGCGAAGCTGCATGAAGCTACTCAAAAGTGAAAATGCCATAGTAGAGCTGCAGAAGCTCATAAACCAATATGAACCACAGATAGGAATAGAGACTTCTGATAGCACAGTACATCACATAAGGAAGCATAAAAGAACAGGCCAAGAAATGAGAATTACCACGTAGATAGGAGATTTTGAAATGGATGAAGTCATCCTTGATCTGGGATCTGAAGTAAATGTCTTGACTAAGTAGACATGGAAGTAGATGGGTCAACCAAACTTGTCATGGTCACCTATCCAGTTGAGAATGGCTAACCAAGAGAAATTCATACCTTTTGGTTGGTTAGCTGACGTGATAGTCAACATCGATGGAGTCCAAATTCATGCAGACTTTGAATTTATCGAGATTGTGGATGATAATCAGCGTTTTCCTGCACTGCTAGTAATTGACTGGGCTATTGATAACTTGGATATCATAAATATGAATATAAAGAAGATGATATTTGAAGGGAAGCATCTTAGGGTCATCGCACCATTGGATCTTGCAGATGGTGACAGATACAGCGAGCCGATTCAGGAGGAATCCAAGGCTGAAGACTTGGACAGACTATACCAGCTCACAGCGAATCAGGAAGATTACATTAATCCTACTGCAGATGGTACACTCAGCTGGAGATGTGACAACTCCTGCGTCTCTGATTCGTAGGCAGGGCTGGAAAATTGGCAAAGCCGGATGCATGAAGTATCAGCAAGAAGATGCACGCAGGTTACAAAATCACTCCGCTGGATTGGAAAGGAGGTAAGTCCTATTCCCACATATGATGGTTATGCTAATGTTTAGACTTTCATCCAAGAATACACTGCAGCTATTGTAGATGAGCACAGATTACCAGCATTGGATATGGCACTGCGCGACACACCCGCCAAATGGTGGAATGCGCACAAGCAGACAATGACCACGTGGGATCAATGCAAAATTAACATGCAGATTTGGTTTGCTGACCGAGTTACTCTACCCTTTGGGAAGTTTAATGGACAAACAGATCCTAGTAAGCACATTGAAGTCTCTTCGCATACATGGCTGGAAAGGCCACATGAAGAATGGGTGCATCTATTTGTACATACACTCGATGAGGGCATTCCGAAGAAATGGTACCTAGACATGGAGTTGCGCAGGGAAACCACTGATTGGGAAATGTTGATTGTGAACCTCCAGAGGGACTTCAGCTTCAAGGATGAGAACCCGCTGATCCATGAGGCATTACAATTAATTAAGGAACGCATATTCAGGGGAGACTGTTTTCGCAAAGATACTACATGGGAAGAATTCTTCGAGGCAGATAGAGTTCCTACGAACCTACACTCGAAATGGAAGGAACATCAAGAACATCCCATAGAGTGTTATAACCTAGCTGAAGAAAATGGTGATAGCAAGGAAGACGATGACGATGACCCGCGCAACATAAACATACCAGAATCAGAGGGTGTGTGCGACGTAGAAGGACCTCCGTTAGAAATCCCAGATATGAGTGGGCCAGTAAAGATGCAGAAGGTGAATATTGGCACAAGCGAAGAACTGAAATTCACAGCAATCGGAGACTATTGGGACAATCAGACTGTTGCAGAGATCACAGACACCCTGCATGAGTGTCAAGAGATGTTTCCAACAAAATTTACAGAAATGAAAGGAATTTTGGGAGACCTAGGAGTCATGAAAATACCTTTGAAGCCAGGCACAAATCCTATGAAGCAGAGACCGTACAAACTAAATCCGCGCTATAAAGAAAGAGTACGTGCAGAGTTGGATAAGATGCTTGAAGTAGGAATCATTGAACCTATCGAGGAATCAGAGTAGATTAGTCCCATGGTTGTTCAAGACAAGAAAGCGAAGGGTGAGATCATGATCTGTGTGGATATCAGAAAACTGAATGATGCCTCCATGCACGACCCATTCCCTACTCCTTTCACGGGTGAAGTGCTTGATAATGTTCGAGGGAATGAGGCCTATTCTTTTACTGATGGTTTTTCGGGGTATCATCAGATCATAATTGATCCCACAGACAGGCATAAGACAACTTTTTCTATAGAATGAGAGTCATTCCAGTACATAGTAATGCCCTTTGTCCTGAAGAATGCACCTACCATATTTTCCAGAGTGGTCGTCACAGCATTCAAAGAGTTTATGCATAAATTTCTTGAAGCGTATTTTGATGATTGGACTATGTTTGGTCTATTGAAGAACCATTGTGCGAACCTTAGAATGATGCTGGAGAAGTGTCGACAGCATCAGATCTCTTTAAATCTAAAGAAGTGTATTTTTTGTGTTCCTTATGGGATTCTACTTGGACACATTGTTTGTAAGTAGGGATTGATGGTGGACCCTGCGAAGATTGCCATTATTGTGAATTTGCCTACACCAACTTCCGTTAAGATGTTGCGCTCTACCTTAGGCCATACTGGATACTACAGGAAATTTATAAAGGGTTACGCGCAGATAACCGTAGCAATGGAAAAGTTGCTAAAGAAAGACGCACCGTTCATTTCGAACGCCGAATGTGAATAGGGTTTTGACATACTTAAAGAAAAGATGGTTACTGCACTGATTCTAGTCTTTCCAGATTGGACGAAGCCATTCCATGTCCACGTTGACACAGCATGCAATGCCTTGGGAATCGTATTAGCTCAGCCAAGAGAAGGAGGTATTGACCACCCTATTGCATTCTTGAGCAGGAAGCTCTCAACAGCAGAAAAAAACTATACTACTACTGAGAGGGAAGGTCTTGCGATGGTATATGCCTGTTGATGCCTCGGATATCGTAGCATCAATCAGAAAGGGATTCTCCCCGAGAGACGGTCCCAATTAGACTATCTCCCGTTTGGTGTAGGGAATCCGTCCGGTTAGCGGTTCCGGCAACCGTGGTTTTGGAACTTAAATCCTATTCTACCGGTTATGGCCCGATCCACCTTTCTTTTGGATTTTATGTGTTTTATATGAGATGCACATGCCTAAATTATACTTAGTCTAAATGCAACTGAAACAGATCTAAATCTAGAAACAGGAACACATCTATCTATCCCTGCAGGGGAACACGCTTAAGGGGAGAGCAATCAGCTGTAGCAGATTATCATAAGTAACGAACATATAGCTATTATTTCTCACGGTCATAGCTACAGCGAGATGAGGATCTTGAGAAGATAGCTTCCCATTCAAAATGGAACGCATCTATTGCTCAGAAAACAGAGGAACGTTAAAGGATAAAGAAACAGATCTGAAATGAGACTTACAGAACGTATCTACTGCTTATGAACAGAAGAAATCAAAATTATTTAATCTACACAACAAGAATAAAGAAACAGATCTAGATACAACGAAACTAGAATTAAACTAAAAGATCCCTGCAAGGAGCAATTAAAAGCTTGAACAATGAGCCATACGAATTATCCAGAAGAAAGAACAGTTAGCCATTCGATCTAAAAGAAAAAATCTACAGCAATGATAAAAGTATCAGCAGATAGCTCCTGATTTAATATGGAACGCATTCATTGTTCATGAAATAGAGAGAACGCATGCATAGATAAGAGCAAAATCATTAATACAAAGAAATAATTCAGAAGTCAAGAATGATCTCACATTGCAGAATTGCAGTCATTAGAATAGTCCAACATAAAGCAACCCAACATTCCAAGCAAAACGTTCATCTCCCGTGGCTTCTATTAGAAAATTTCAATTTACAGAGCCGATACAAGATAGCTCATATCATTTGCCCAAAAAATCTCATTCCCTGCCAAAAAGCCCCCCCCTCTTAAATCTCTTCTAGGCTCCTATTTATAGTTACAAAATTTGCCCTCTGGGCCGACACCTAGCATCCCCCTGCTATCATTTACAGGGATTTCTAATATAATCGATCACCAAAATGGCCACTTCATTTACAAAAATATTTTGACAAAAAATATGGACAGCTGTCCCACGGCTTACGCCTTACATATAACAGAAAATTTGCTAAACTCAAAGCGTTCCCTGCTGGGCACGTGTCTGGCTGAAAAGAGTGGCTCACTGAATTCAGCTTCTTCATTCCTGTGCGTGAGCTTCTCCTGGCAAAGGGTCGCCCAAGTTGATGGTTACTGATGCTACCTGGGAAGAGGTCCTCGAATCCCCTGCTGATGCTGCTCCTAATTGGGAAGGGGGAATGGGACTGGCCAGACTTTCTGCCATTGCTGGGGAAGAGGCTGCTGGGAGAGGGGCTGCCGGATCTACTGATGCTTCTGCTGCTGCTGCAGCTTTCCTGACCTCCTCTTCTATGTAGCTGTGCCACACACCTGTATCCCTTATGATTATGTTTGCTGTAGCAGGAAACAGGATTTTCTGAGAAGTTACATTCTTCCCGAGCTCTATTTTAATGCTTTGTACTTCTGCTTCAGCAACTTGATATGTTTCCTTCAGCAGATGGTTGTGAAGTGTTGATGAACCGATGTAATGTTGGAGATCATCCATGGCAAGGACATCAATGCTTTTCACATACTCCATCTGGACGCCTAGCTCTTCTTTCAGTTGAGATAACCGCTGCTCCTTTCCCGGGAAGTCTTCTAGGGTCTGAGGGAAACATAATGAGCAGTTATCATGGACACCTTCGAGCTTTTGGTACAGGTCGTTGATTCTATCTGTGGTCTTCTGCACACTGGCCATCAGCTTATTGGCACAGTTCCGGCCAAACTCCAACAAGGCTATATCTTCATTAAAATCTTCCACGGTCTTGAAAGGAAGATGCGGGGGGAAACCTCCTTTCCCTTCCCTCCATGCCATCTGACTTATGACATTTGCTTTGACACGGGTATTCTTAGCCTTGAGCCTGTGGGCTTCCGCATTCACCTCCTTTAGCCTAACCGTCATGGCCTTGAGTTTGCATACCTCATCAGTGATTAGCTCTTGAGAGCCATGCACTTGCTGTAGTATATTGCATGACAGCTCGTGGAAGGGGGACATGTCCAAGGTTCTGCCTTCCGCTTGCTCTAAACGCTCAGCTAATGCTTGCTTGTCTGTTTCTAGCTGGGAAGCCTTTTCTTCTGCTCCACTCTTCTCTGCTTCTGCAATCATTATTTGGAGTGCTAGCTGGTCCTTTTCCTCCTCCAGGTAGTTGTACTTGTTTGCCAACTCCTTGTGCTCAGCGTACAAGCAATTGTATTTATTTACTATCAGGTCTCTTTGGGCTTGCTCATTAGCCACATTTTGCTGCAGGGTACGTGCTCTCTTCTTTGTCAATATATTTTCTTTGACTATAACCCCTACATTGGCAAATGATGCCTGTGCTGTTGCTATAGCTGCGGATGCCATGGCGATGGGATCTGCGTCTGTGTTTTGCATGACAGCGACCTCTCGGCGAGTAACTATGTCATCATGGAAGGGACTTTTAATCCTCTCTTCTGATTGGAGGACCATTGTTTTTCTTTTCTTGTCATAGACAAACTCATTCCATTTGGACACCGTACGCTTCCCAGATGGAGTGTACGGTACAATTGGTCGGTTTATGATGTCTATGTCTTCTTCCATAGGTGGGGTCCGGACTTCCTGAGCGGGGTCTGTCCCTTCCTTTTGGGTACTAGAGCCACCTGCCTGAGAGGTGTCTATCTCCATGTCCTGCGCACCGGACCCACCTACCTGGGTATCTTCTCTTGCCTTCAATTCTTCCTCCGCCTTCTTCCTTGCTTCAACTTGCTCAATTTCTGCTTCTCTCTGCTTTTGGGCTTCTTCAGCCTCCTTCCGCAGTCTTTCATTCTCAGCCTCTTGTAGCTTTCTTGCCTCCTCGGCTTCCTTTTGCAACCTTGCCTCTTCTCTTAATCTGAGCTCTTCCTGAGCCCGGGCATCCTTGGCTTCTGCCTCCTTTTGCTGGATGGTCTTCTGGGATTTGGTTGAGCTAGAGCTCGCTCCAGTACTTTGGCGACAGATCCTTAGCTCAGTCATGTTGCTGATGCCTCTGAATGCTTCCTCCTCGGCATCGGGGTAGTGGGAGTATTCGAAGTTAGCATAGTTCCCCTTGCAATGCTCGGCCACTTTACCCTTTCTGTCGTTCCTGTGGAAGATGACCTCACCGAAATGGAAGGCCCTCAACTCTTGAACAAATTCATCGGCAGAGGCCACCCCTGAAAACTTGTAAGCACCTACGCAGAAAGGTAGGGGGGGAAAGGAAGCCTTGTGTAGCTTGTGGAGGAATGCTCCAATCCCATCCAAGAAGAGTTGTCTTACTGCTTCCTTGAGCACCACATAGTCTGTGGCATACTGCGGCAATATGTATGGGGCTTTAGTCCCTCCGAACATTCTCAAGTAGGTACCTTGTTCTGAAAAGTAGAAGTCCCCATAATCCTCAAGGACTTCCAAAGCGTTTTGTGACAGGCAACTTGGTTCTTCCTTGAACATTTTCTCGTATAGGGGCATGATGAACCCCTCACAGATGAGTTTGTAGCTGGGCTTGTAATTCTGAGCCCACAACATCTTGAATGCAGTGTAGACCGGGGTTGTGGCCCTATCCCATGTACACCCCAATCCGGGGAACTCTATCTTGGCCAAGATACAATCTATCAGGTATGAGGACATGAAGAATTCAGCCTTCTTCGAGGCCAGCCCGGGTTTAGCAGCACTTATCATTGAGGCCAGACTATCTGACAAGATAGTGGCCCAGTCAAACACTGTCCCCTGAAATGCCACATAGTGAATGATAGGGACCCACTGAATCTTGTATACTGTGCCATCCGGCATGCCGAATATTCTGCATAGCATTAAAGCGATCAATCTGTAAGGGGCCCTCAGATTCTGCACGTCATATTCGTCATTTCCCTTCTTTCTCAAATGCTTCCCTCCCCTCAATAGCTTCTTGGCCATCTCGACGTTATCCATCTGGCCCAATCATTCATCAGTCAGAGCTTGTTGGACACGGGGAAACCTGTAGGCCGCCGCAACATATGCGGGTTGAAACGAAGCAATAGCCACTTTCCTGCTGTCATTTATCACTCTCCCATCAGCATCTGCATGTTGGAGGATCCACCCGATCACTTCAGCACAGGGGAATAGCTCAGGGCGGGTAGCGGCTCTAGTTATGCCTGAGGCTCTGATATTTTGATAGATCGGTGCCTCTTCCAGCAACATATCTGGGATCTCTTGGTCCCTGATCATTCTGTATATGTCATCCCATCTAATTTCTGGAGGGACACCAGTGGTGCACCTGGTGTCCTGGAGCGAGGTTTCAATCTTAGGAGGAGCAGGTTTCTTTTCTGTCATCTTCGCCTTCTTCTTACTGGGTTTCGGCATCTTGAATTATCCCTGATAACATCCATATACAATTCATCATGAGTTTGAGCAACAGGTTGTATGGTTTTAGCCGAGAGCAACATCGTTTTAATGAGATAAATCAATGAAGCAAATATTAAGGAAGCAAAACATTATTTTAATCATAAGACACACATTGAAACATTTGAAGCTCTTAAAAGACGAGTATGGGATAAGCTATGTTGCGGAAGGTATTGGTTTTATTGTACCGATAGGCGATTCGCGGGAGCAATTGGCTTCCGGTTCCGCCTCGCGGAAGGGGATGTACTTCGTTATGGCTGCGGTTGGAGAGGTCGATGGCGGGGAAGACGCGGGTTGACTCAGTGAGGGCTTTGAATGCTATCGTCACGTGCGGCCACTCGCCGAGTCAATACGGGATATTTTAGTCCGAGCGAAGGTAACGGCGCCGGGGATATGCTGATGGGGAGAGCTAGGGCGGCTGCGGCTTTAAGTTTTGGCTCTCGTGGCTTAAACGCTTACGGGCTTCGGCTTCGCGTGTAGGGGATGGGGCTTATTGAAAAAGGGCCCAGGGTCCTAAGTCTGAGTTAACGGTCCGGGACATGGAAAGCCCATAGGGTTTCGATAACTTAACCCACGACGAGGGGCGCGGCCCGGGGTTTAAAACAAAACAGGGCATGGTTAACCGCCCGCACCTACCAACATAAAATATAACTTTTTTCAGGAAGGCCTATGACGATTATGTATAATGAAAACCCCGTTCATTGTACCTGACGGGCAAAACATAGCCCTTGACGGGTGTTTCGCCCGTCAAAACCCCACTAAAATCACTGTTTTCCCCAAAAGGACAACTCAGTAGTGAAAAACAAGGTCAAGATCCTACCTGGCACCGTGAGGATTGCTTGAGCGAGGTGGCTGCGAGCACGGATGCGCGAGGTGAGCTGGAGCGGTTTGCACGGTATCGCACGTCGTTGGCCGATTCAAAAACAATGGTGGATTGGTCGAGCCCCTCACCGCATTTTATATAGACTGGGCACGTGTGAGCTTTTAATTCGGTAGGTGGCGTATTTACAACGGGGTTTAAATTCGCCGCGCGTAGCGGTCACGTCAGAGCACCTCGGTTTTCGTGCAACCGTCATTCGCGGGGCCAGGTCGCGAATTGTATCCGCCGTTGCGGAAGGATTCAATGAAAGCTTCCGATGTTTCGGGGCTTACTGCGGAAAGGAAGCTCGAAGCCTTCCGCGAGAGACCGCCGCGTAGCAGACGGGTAACGTCAAAGCTTCCGCCCTTTCGGGACGATATAGCGAATGCTCCCGGTATTTTCGGAAGACTTTTGCGAAAGCTTCCGCGATCCAAAATTTCAAAGTCTCGTTGATCTTTTCGGGAAGGTTCGGCGAAGGCTCCCGCTCGTTTCGGAAAGCTATTGGGAATGGCTTCCGCCGTTTCGGAAGCAAAACTTATATTTTCCGCAAATTCACCCGGGATCGTTTCGGAGTCCCTTTTCCGAACGGGGTAAGCGATTGGCCTCCGCTGTTTCGGAAGGGTAGCCCGAAGGCTTCCGCGTTTCGGGAGCAAAAGCTGAAGGCCTCCGCGACAGCTTCTTGAGAAACTCTAAGTCATTTTCATGGTTTCGGAAGGCGATCGTGAATTCTCCCCGCGGGACTTATGGGGATGGCTTCCGCCGTTTCGGAAAGGTTTCGTCAAAAGTTTCCGCCTAGTTTCTTTTGGGAAGATATCGCGGCGGTTTCCGCGGTTTCGGAAGGGTTCCCTGAATTCCCCCGCCGTTGCGGAAGGATTTTACGAAAGCTCCCGCCGTTGCGGAAGGGTTCAACGAAAACTCCCGCCGTTTCGGGGGGGTTCACTTAATTTCCCCGCCGTAGCGGAAGGTTGAAACTAAAAAATTCTTTAAGTCCTTCGTTCCCGCATTTTCTAATCGGAAGGAAATCTAAGTCCTTTTCGGGAGACTAAGGCGAATGAGTCCCGCCGTTTCGGGAGGAAAGCCGGAACTTTTCCGCGGTTGCGGGAGGTTTGAGTGAAGGGCTCCGCCGTTTCGGGAGCTAAGTCGTTTCGGAGCTGGGACCGTTCCGCAGAAGCAATGATTGAAAATTTTCTAAGTCTTTTACTTCGGAAGAAAATGCTGAATTCCTTGGTGTTATTTCGGCGAGTTTATCCGGATTGCTTCCGTCGTTTCGGGAGACAGAGCTGAATTGTTCCGCCGTTTCGGGTGGTTTTGTTGAATTCCTTGCCGTTTCGGGAGAACAACGCGAACTTTTCGTGGTCGCGGAAGACTTGATCGAAAGCTTCCGCCGTTTCGGGTGGTTTTGCCCAATGGCTCCCGCGGATTTTGACAAAGAAAATCTAAGTTCTCCTTTCGAAAAGGTTGGACGTTTGACTCCCGCCGTTTCGGGACAAAGTCTGACTTATTCCAAAACGTTTGGGCAAAAAACTAAGTTACCTTTTGGCTCACTGGGGAGAACATGGAAGGATTGACGGCAAGCCGTTCAGCAAGGAAGCAAAATTTTATGTTGAAAACAGAGCGGACGGCTGGGATGGCTTCTCAAGCAAACTTTCTACAAAAAATACAGGAGGGGCCCCAACATGTACAAAATTTTGGGGAGGGGTGTTGCTGCAACAACAATGGCGAGCTGCTGGCGAACACAGATCTCTGAAAAAATACCCTACATGGTCCGGAACCCCATTAAAACCTCCGTCTCGGGTGCATTATTCAGCTGAGCATTTTAGACTCATGCGGGGAAAGAAGCACTTTTCCTGCTAGCCATTGGGGAAAGGGGAGCTTTGACCGAGGCATCTTCACCACTCTCAGAGGGCCAGCATATGAGATTCATTTTAGGAGGGTCATCCCTCAAATGGTCACTACTGCCGGACTCCACAGGATTTGCAACACTTTCTCATGGACATTATTGTTCTTGTTCCTCATTCCCATGCTGCTGGCACCCTTTGGGATGCTTGTACTTTGGACAGCTTAGCTGTTTGAGCCTTCCAGGGATATTTTCTTTTGGACAGATCTTTGATTTGGACTCCTCAATCCATAGTGTCCTTTTGTGTGAGTTAGAATTTTATTGATTTGATTTTATCAAACTTCACGGACGGAGAGGAGCCCATTTTGAGCTGAGTCTTTTGGACAGCCTTTTAGGTTTTACATGTCTCTTTTGCTTTTGTCTCAGCCATGCTTTAATTGAGGCGAGAATCCCTGGAAAACAGACTCTTGGATGTAGGCCATTTTGGCTTTTAAATCAGCAGCACGGAGTCATCTCAATACCCCATGTCCTCGAGAGGTACCACTTTCCATGGGTCCAACTTGGGTAACCTTCTTGAGATGCCTTTAAAGTGTGAGAGTGGGTGGAGCCCAATGATAGTAGTGAAGATGGCCATGGGTCTCTGCTATTGAACAGGGTTAATGTGACTAGCAGGATAGGCTTCCCCCTTCTTGAATATTTCAGCGAGAGCACAGCAGACCGGGTTTACTGAGCAGGGTTCCAGACTCATGGGTTGCGAGTTTTATTTGAGGGAGCTGCCTTCAGCGGGAGACTCAACAAAAAGGGTGCTTCAGAAAAACAAAAACCTATTGAAAAGTTCAAATAACAAAACAAGAAACAACATGGCCGAAAAAATAAAACAGCTAAAAGCGAAAGCGAACAGACAACTTTATTTATGTACAGGAAGTTCCAAGGAGACTCACGCGAAGTATTGTTTCAGGGCGAGGCCACTGAGTGGAAGGGCTACTTCCTCTCCCTCGAGATTTGTCAATTTATAAGTGGATGGGCCCAATTTTGCAGAAATTTGGTACGGGCCTACCCATAGATGTTGAAATTTCGTATGCATTCCTTTGCCTTCGTGATTATGGTCCCATTTCAGGACTAAATCCCCAACTTCAAAGTCCCTCTTGCCGGATTTCTTTTTGTCGAACCATCTCTTAACTATGTCCTGGTGTTGATGAAATCGGTCTTTAGATTTGTGTCGGGCTTCTTCTAGTCGAAGCAGGGTGTTTATCCTGGATTGTAAGGCTTGGCTACCAGAACCCTGAGAGGCTTGGGACAATTGCAAGGATGGCAGCAAGATGTTTGGGGGAAGTATGGCTTCCTTGCCATAGACAAGGGTGAAAGGGGGGACACCTAAAGCATTCTTCGGGGTTACCCTATCTGCCCATAAGGCGTTTGGGAGAGCCACATGCCAACTTCTCTGGTTTTCTATTACAGTTTTCTTAAGGATTCGAATCAGATTCTTGTTTGAGGATTCAGCTAATCCGTTTCCCTGAGGGTAGTAATTGGCTGAATAATGCAACTTAATTCCCCATTCATAAACAAATTCATTTATCTTGCAAGATGAAAAATAAGTAGCATTATCAAAAACAAGGGAAATTGGAACCCCAAACCTGGTTATGATGTTCTCTTTCAAGAAGCTGATAACTGCCTCTTCATTGATCTTGCGCAGCGGGATGGCCTCCGTCCATCTGGTGAAGTAGTCGGTAGCTGTCAGAATGTATCGGTGCTGTAATGAAGAATTTGGATTTATTTCTCCGATAACATCTATGCCCCATTGCTCGAAAGGTTCGGAGATGATGACCGGCTGCAATGGGCCTGCGGCCTTAGGTAACTTCCCAGCGCTTCTTTGACAGACATCACAGTTTCGTGCGTATGTGTGGGCATCTCGAAACAGGGTGGGCCAGTAATATCCAGCTCTCAGTATCTTGTGCGCTGTCATCTCTCCTGAATAATGGCCACCTGCTGGGCCATCATGCAATTCTTTGACAACTTTGTTCGCATCCTCCTTTTCCAAACACCTCAGAAGGACTCCATCATAATTCTTTCTGAAGAGAATCCCATCAATGATCTGATAGGGTGCTGATTTCAAACGGAGTGCCCTTCTTTGTTTAGAATTCCAGTGCTCGGGTAGATATCCCTGCTGTAAATAGTGCACTAGATCTCTATACCATGACTGGGGAGCTGTGAAGATATGGCATACCTCAACCGGATTGAGCTCGGCTTCGTTCTTCCAACGTTGCTCTTCATCAGTTGAGTTTCCCGCCAGTAACTTGCACAGACCTTGTCCTTTGATGATTGTAGCAGGTTTAAATTCCAAATCATACTCCTGCAGAGCTGTGACCCAGTTTCCTCTCCTCTCTCCCAATTCCTTTTGAACGAACAGGGATCTAACAGCTGGATGGGGAACTATGACTTTAGTTCTGTTCTTCAAAATGTATGGCCTAAACTGCTTGACTGCTTTGAAGACTGCGTAGGCATGCTTGTCAACTACGGGGTAATTCAGCTCAGCCCCTTGCAGACCAGTGCTCATAAACGAAATTAGGTATTCGTCCCCCAACTCCACCTTTTGTGTGAGTACAGCTGCGAGAGAGTCATCCGAAGCGAAGGTATACAAGATGAAATCTTTATCAAAATCTGGACTTCTTAAGGAAGGAGCTTTAGCTACAGCTGCCTTGATATCTCTAAATGCGTCCTTCTCCAAATCTGTCCACTTGAATTGTGCGCCTTGTTTAACCATCTGTTGTAATGGCTTAACGATTTGTGCAAAATCCGGAACAAATCTGCGGACAAAATTGATGGTGCCCATAAAAGACTGCATAGATTTTTTGTTGTGAGGCATTGGGATTTTATTAATAGCTTGGACTCTTTCTTGGTCAATTGATACTCCCCTTTTGGAGATGACATGACCCAAGAGCTTTCCTTCGGGGACAGCAAACACGCTCTTCTTGGGATTCAAGGAAATACCGTACTTCCGGCAACGGTCAAAGATGTGCCTCAGATGAACAACATGATCTTCCCTTTTCTTTGAAAAGACTGTCACATCATCTAAGTAAACAACAACGCATTGCCCACCCAATCCTCGGAAGGCAATATCCATCGCCCTTTGGAATGTAGCTCCAGCATTTATCAGCCCAAATGGCATTCTCCTGTAAGCGAAGGTTCCCCACTTAGTCCTGAAGGTAGTCTTGAGACGATCTTCCTCGGCCACTAACACTTGATTATAGCCAGAGAAACCATCGAGGAGACAAAACAGTTCAGATCCAGACACCATTTGTAGGATTTGCTCCATTGAAGGCACGGGGTAGTTGTCTTTATCTGAGGCTTTGTTTAAATTTCTAAAGTCTACACATAGCCTAATCTCTCCCGATTTCTTCCTCACGGGAACCAAGTTTGCAACCCATTCGGAATGCCGAACTTTGAAGATTATCTTAGCGTCCAGGAGCTTCTTTAATTCCTTTTGGATCAGCGGTTCAAGAGTGGGATGCATCTTCCTCAACTGCTGCTGAAATGGCTTGACACCCGCTTTCATTGGTATAACATGCTGAATGATGCGGACATCATATGTTTTCAGATCTTCATAGGTCCATGCAAAAACATCCTTGTACTGTTTAAACAACTTAATGAACCTTTCTCTTTCTCCTGGTGAACAACATTTGCCAAGGTTGACAAATTTTGGTTCTGCCTCGGTACCCAAATTAACTAACTCATGCTGCATTGATGAGCTGTTAGTTTTGGTATTAGCTGGTCTTTTGAATTTATTTTGAAGATCGAAAAGCATTTCAAGGGACCTTACCCCTTTTGGCATGAAATTTCCTTTCTCCTCTTCCTTCTTCATCAAATCAGCATCATGTTCTTCCTCATCTATTGCAGCTCCTTGAAAACTGCCTTCGTTTGTCAGGAAGCTGATAATTTGCTCATCATCATCGAATATTCTGAAGTTCGTGATGTTATCGGGAATGGAAGGCCTGAAAATCAATTCAATAGAGCATTTATTATTTGACGGTACTAATCTAGAGGCAGATGTTGCTAACAAATCAGCAGCAGAATTTTGCAATCTAGGAATTGATTTTATATTGAAAGCGTCAAAATACATGATTAAATCCCATACCTCAGCCTGGTAACCTTTCAAGTGTGGTGAGAGACAGTGGATGGTGTCCCTTACCTGTCTGACAACTATCTCGGAGTCACCAAAAACCTTCAGGTACTTAGCATTTAAGCCAATGGCCTTCTTTAAACCATGTACCAAAGCTTCATATTCAGCGGTATTGTTAGTACAATCGAATTCTAATCTACAAGACAAAAAATACTTGTTCTTCTTTGGATCCATCAGAACACAACCGGCTCCGGATCCTTCTAGAGTTTTAGAGCCATCAAAGTATAATGTCCAAAAGGTATCTTTAGATTCAACTAAGTTAGTTTCTTTGTGGTCTATGTTAGCAACTAAATTGACTATGTTACAATCAACCTCATCAGTCCGAGAGAAATGAAGGAGATCGGACTGTTTGTCTGATTCATGGCAAAAAGTTTCAGCTTGATAGTTGCCCGGATCCATTTCTAAGAAGTAATTTCCCAGGACCGAGGAAGAGAAAGCTACAGCCTCATTTTTTTCTTCTAGCTGGGTTACGTTTTGTTTCATATGGGGTTCCCTAAGAACTTTAATCTGATTCTGCCTGTTCTGATAAGGCAGCCATAGATGGGACCAATCGGTAGCAAAGTAGCCACTCAGCTTGGTAGACCAATCCCTACTCAAAATCAGCCCATAAGCTTCAGGGATATCGACCACCATTATGTCAATAAATTGACAGACTCTAGGGTCGGCTGACAGTCTAATTAGAACATCTTTCATCTCCCCTATAACCTTGACAGCGGTCCTGTCTAATTGTATGATTTGAGCTGGAGATGGTACGGGCTGCCCATTAATTTTCTTACAAATTGATAGTGGCATAACGTTAGAGGAAGCTCCGGAGTCTACCAGACAGTTATGAACATTGTGATTAAAAATTTCGAATGTCAGCAGAAATGGCAATGTTTGGGATTTGGATTTCCCACCGATGCTAGCCTCGTTAATTTCAGGATTGTCTTGAGAATCTGTTGATGTAGCGCTGGGTTTTGGTTGTAAAACATGCAGTAGCTTGTCTCGTTGATGGGGCAGGCTACACATGTCAAATATTGATACGTTCGCTTTAAATTTCTTGATATCTTCGATAATATCATACCCTATATCGGATTCATTCCCAATTCGACTGGACTGATCTGTTTTGTTCATGGTTTCTTTAGGCGGCTGAACTTTGTTGTCAGCGCTTGGCTGTTTGGTTGCTGTTTGGTTTACTTTGGGCTGTGGTGGGATGATTGGTATATGCCTCCTAGGCGGATCCTTCGAAATCTTAGGCTTATGGGAAGAGGTGGATGGGATAGGATCCGCAATCGGGCCCTTGCTGCGAGTAGCAATATTTATGGTAGAGGGAGCGCTGTCTACGTGATCTCCTTCTACTAATTCAGTCATAGGTATCCAATCCCACAATACCATAGTAGTGTCCGGGGTTGGTTCCTCTAACTCAGGGCCTGACTCCTCTGGAGGAATATCCTGGTCTGGGATCTGAGAATCTAACATTTGGTTCATGACCAAGCTCATGGAATTGATCCATTGTGGGCAGCTCTTCTCCGAGTGTGGTTCTTGGTGAAAGGTGCAGAAATTTTCCATACCAATCTCATTCAAATTTAAAACAGGGGCAGTGTTCACTGGTGGATGAGACTGTTCCCCGTCTTCCCTTCTTTTGTAGAATGGCTTAAAAGGTTTCCTAGCTGTACTAGCAGCCTTGTCTTTCTCGAGATCTACGATTTTGTTAGATAATTTTTGCATCATTTTAACTATATTTTCCATATCCGTAGATGGCTCTTCCTTACCTCTAGTAAGGAGCAAAGGTTTCTTGCTAGCTGCTGGTTTTGTTTCCACATCTAAGGCATGTTTAGTAATGCTATCAGCCTCTTCCTCTACCTTTCGAGCTTCCTCAAAATTCTCTATCAGGGTCGTTTTCTTGGATCGTTTTACAAACATTGCGATTGGACCTTCAAGAGCTGTTGTGTAGTATTCGATCAAGGATTCTTCTGTGGGTTTGTTAGTTTCACTAAAGTTATTTAACAGCGTTGTGAATCTTTGATTAAAGTCTTGAACCTTTTCCTTCTTCTCCATTCTCATGGATAGGAGTTCTTTCATAAGCGTGGCGACAGTCTTTTGGTTCCCATACTTCTTAAGGAAACACTTTTCGAAATCATCCCAACTAGAGATTGAGCTGGGTTGAAGGCTAAAGTACCAAGATGATACCTTAGGCTCGAATGTGTACGGAAACAACCTGCATACTACGTCTTCATGTTGTACATTTAAAAGGTTCAGAGCTAGGTAAAAACTCTTGAGGTGATCCTCCGCCGAGATGGCTTTCCCTGGATCGTACTTAGGCAAGACCTTTTCTGGGTTTTTAGGGAGATTATGGAATGGTCCAGCTAGGTTCAGCGCTCCCCTTGCTCTCCAGGCAGGTACAGCCATGTTTGGGTTTGGACGTGGAGACCCTGGTGGAGAATTGCAGGGTGAATCTTGTGGAGTACTTTTGGGAGTGGTACCTTCTTCGGGATTTTCTTGGTCTGTGCTGTTAAGAGTGCCGGAGATTTCTTCCAACGTCAGATTTACCAATTCTTCAAAACTCTGAACAAGGATCGAATCACGGGTGTATTGCGGCTCCTTTCTGGGTGTAGTTTTCTTAGGGAGGAAGTTGACAGCGTTTAAACCACCTAGCTGTCTAACGTAGGATCTAGTATGTCTTCTCAAGTCCTCTATTTCTGCAAAAGGAACAGCGTACAAAGCTTCCTGAGGTTCAGGGTCAGAAATGAGGTGTTCTTGGTTTGTTAATCCAAGATCTGGGCTGTTTGAAAAGTTTTCTTCAAGCGGGTTTTCAGTGTTATCTATGACCGTGGAAGATTTTCCTCTATCAGCCATGCACTTCAGGCCCTCCTTCTAGCGCCAAAAACTGTTGATGCCTCGGATATCGTAGCATCAATCAGAAAGGGATTCTCCCCGAGAGACGGTCCCAATTAGACTATCTCCCGTTTGGTGTAGGGAATCCGTCCGGTTAGCGGTTCCGGCAACCGTGGTTTTGGAACTTAAATCCTATTCTACCGGTTATGGCCCGATCCACCTTTCTTTTGGATTTTATGTGTTTTATATGAGATGCACATGCCTAAATTATACTTAGTCTAAATGCAACTGAAACAGATCTAAATCTAGAAACAGGAACACATCTATCTATCCCTGCAGGGGAACACGCTTAAGGGGAGAGCAATCAGCTGTAGCAGATTATCATAAGTAACGAACAGATAGCTATTATTTCTCACGGTCATAGCTACAGCGAGATGAGGATCTTGAGAAGATAGCTTCCCATTCAAAATGGAACGCATCTATTGCTCAGAAAACAGAGGAACGTTAAAGGATAAAGAAACAGATCTGAAATGAGACTTACAGAACGTATCTACTGCTTATGAACAGAAGAAATCAAAATTATTTAATCTACACAACAAGAATAAAGAAACAGATCTAGATACAACGAAACTAGAATTAAACTAAAAGATCCCTGCAAGGAGCAATTAAAAGCTTGAACAATGAGCCATACGAATTATCCAGAAGAAAGAACAGTTAGCCATTCGATCTAAAAGAAAAAATCTACAGCAATGATAAAAGTATCAGCAGATAGCTCCTGATTTAATATGGAACGCATTCATTGTTCATGAAATAGAGAGAACGCATGCATAGATAAGAGCAAAATCATTAATACAAAGAAATAATTCAGAAGTCAAGAATGATCTCACATTGCAGAATTGCAGTCATTAGAATAGTCCAACATAAAGCAACCCAACATTCCAAGCAAAACGTTCATCTCCCGTGGCTTCTATTAGAAAATTTCAATTTACAGAGCCGATACAAGATAGCTCATATCATTTGCCCAAAAAATCTCATTCCCTGCCAAAAAGCCCCCCCCTCTTAAATCTCTTCTAGGCTCCTATTTATAGTTACAAAATTTGCCCTCTGGGCCGACACCTAGCATCCCCCTGCTGTCATTTACAGGGATTTCTAATATAATCGATCACCAAAATGGCCACTTCATTTACAAAAATATTTTGACAAAAAATATGGACAGCTGTCCCACGGCTTACGCCTTACATATAACAGAAAATTTGCTAAACTCAAAGCGTTCCCTGCTGGGCACGTGTCTGGCTGAAAAGAGTGGCTCACTGAATTCAGCTTCTTCATTCCTATGCGTGAGCTTCTCCTGGCAAAGGGTCGCCCAAGTTGATGGTTACTGATGCTGCCTGGGAAGAGGTCCTCGAATCCCCTGCTGATGCTGCTCCTAATTGGGAAGGGGGAATGGGACTGGCCAGACTTTCTGCCATTGCTGGGGAAGAGGCTGCTGGGAGAGGGGCTGCCGGATCTACTGATGCTTCTGCTGCTGCTGCAGCTTTCCTGACCTCCTCTTCTATGTAGCTGTGCCACACACCTGTATCCCTTATGATTATGTTTGCTGCAGCAGGAAACAGGATTTTCTGAGAAGTTACATTCTTCCCGAGCTCTATTTTAATGCTTTGTACTTCTGCTTCAGCAACTTGATATGTTTCCTTCAGCAGATGGTTGTGAAGTGTTGATGAACCGATGTAATGTTGGAGATCATCCATGGCAAGGACATCAATGCTTTTCACATACTCCATCTGGACGCCTAGCTCTTCTTTCAGTTGAGATAACCGCTGCTCCTTTCCCGGGAAGTCTTCTAGGGTCTGAGGGAAACTTAATGAGTAGTTATCATGGACACCTTTGAGCTTTTGGTACAGGTCGTTGATTCTATCTGTGGTCTTCTGCACACTGGCCATCAGCTTATTGGCACAGTTCCGGCCAAACTCCAACAAGGCTATATCTTCATTAAAATCTTCCACGGTCTTGAAAGGAAGATGCGGGGGGAAACCTCCTTTCCCTTCCCTCCATGCCATCTGACTTATGACATTTGCTTTGACACGGGTATTCTTAGCCTTGAGCCTGTGGGCTTCCGCATTCACCTCCTTTAGCCTAACCGTCATGGCCTTGAGTTTGCATACCTCATCAGTGATTAGCTCTTGAGAGCCATGCACTTGCTGTAGTATATTGCATGACAGCTCGTGGAAGGGGGACATGTCCAAGGTTCTGCCTTCCGCTTGCTCTAAATGCTCAGCTAATGCTTGCTTGTCTGTTTCTAGCTGGGAAGCCTTTTCTTCTGCTCCACTCTTCTCTGCTTCTGCAATCATTATTTGGAGTGCTAGCTGGTCCTTTTCCTCCTCCAGGTAGCTGTACTTGTTTGCCAACTCCTTGTGCTCAGCGTACAAGCAATTGTATTTATTTACTATCAGGTCTCTTTGGGCTTGCTCATTAGCCACATTTTGCTGCAGGGTACGTGCTCTCTTCTTTGTCAATATATTTTCTTTGACTATAACCCCTACATTGGCAAATGATGCCTGTGCTGTTGCTATAGCTGCGGATGCCATGGCGATGGGATCTGCGTCTGTGTTTTGCATGACAGCGACCTCTCGGCGAGTAACTATGTCATCATGGAAGGGACTTTTAATCCTCTCTTCTGATTGGAGGACCATTGTTTTTCTTTTCTTGTCATAGACAAACTCATTCCATTTGGACACCGTACGCTTCCCAGATGGAGTGTACGGTACAATTGGTCGGTTTATGATGTCTATGTCTTCTTCCATAGGTGGGGTCCGGACTTCCTGAGCGGGGTCTGTCCCTTCCTTTTGGGTACTAGAGCCACCTGCCTGAGAGGTGTCTATCTCCATGTCCTGCGCACCGGACCCACCTACCTGGGTATCTTCTCTTGCCTTCAATTCTTCCTCCGCCTTCTTCCTTGCTTCAACTTGCTCAATTTCTGCTTCTCTCTGCTTTTGGGCTTCTTCAGCCTCCTTCCGCAGTCTTTCATTCTCAGCCTCTTGTAGCTTTCTTGCCTCCTCGGCTTCCTTTTGCAACCTTGCCTCTTCTCTTAATCTGAGCTCTTCCTGAGCCCGGGCATCCTTGGCTTCTGCCTCCTTTTGCTGGATGGTCTTCTGGGCTTTGGTTGAGCTAGAGCTCGCTCCAGTACTTTGGCGACAGATCCTTAGCTCAGTCATGTTGCTGATGCCTCTGAATGCTTCCTCCTCGGCATCGGGGTAGTGGGAGTATTCGAAGTTAGCATAGTTCCCCTTGCAATGCTCGGCCACTTTACCCTTTCTGTCGTTCCTGTGGAAGATGACCTCACCGAAATGGAAGGCCCTCAACTCTTGAACAAATTCATCGGCAGAGGCCACCCCTGAAAACTTGTAAGCACCTACGCAGAAAGGTAGGGGGGGAAAGGAAGCCTTGTGTAGCTTGTGGAGGAATGCTCCAATCCCATCCAAGAAGAGTTGTCTTACTGCTTCCTTGAGCACCACATAGTCTGTGGCATACTGCGGCAATATGTATGGGGCTTTAGTCCCTCCGAACATTCTCAAGTAGGTACCTTGTTCTGAAAAGTAGAAGTCCCCATAATCCTCAAGGACTTCCAAAGCGTTTTGTGACAGGCAACTTGGTTCTTCCTTGAACATTTTCTCGTATAGGGGCATGATGAACCCCTCACAGATGAGTTTGTAGCTGGGCTTGTAATTCTGAGCCCACAACATCTTGAATGCAGTGTAGACCGGGGTTGTGGCCCTATCCCATGTACACCCCAATCCGGGGAACTCTATCTTGGCCAAGATACAATCTATCAGGTATGAGGACATGAAGAATTCAGCCTTCTTCGAGGCCAGCCCGGGTTTAGCAGCACTTATCATTGAGGCCAGACTATCTGACAAGATAGTGGCCCAGTCAAACACTGTCCCCTGAAATGCCACATAGTGAATGATAGGGACCCACTGAATCTTGTATACTGTGCCATCCGGCATGCCGAATATTCTGCATAGCATTAAAGCTATCAATCTGTAAGGGGCCCTCAGATTCTGCACGTCATATTCGTCATTTCCCTTCTTTCTCAAATGCTTCCCTCCCCTCAATAGCTTCTTGGCCATCTCGACGTTATCCATCTGGCCCAATCATTCATCAGTCAGAGCTTGTTGGACACGGGGAAACCTGTAGGCCGCCGCAACATATGCGGGTTGAAACGAAGCAATAGCCACTTTCCTGCTGTCATTTATCACTCTCCCATCAGCATCTGCATGTTGGAGGATCCACCCGATCACTTCAGCACAGGGGAATAGCTCAGGGCGGGTAGCGGCTCTAGTTATGCCTGAGGCTCTGATATTTTGATAGATCGGTGCCTCTTCCAGCAACATATCTGGGATCTCTTGGTCCCTGATCATTCTGTATATGTCATCCCATCTAATTTCTGGAGGGACACCAGTGGTGCACCTGGTGTCCTGGAGCGAGGTTTCAATCTTAGGAGGAGCAGGTTTCTTTTCTGTCATCTTCGCCTTCTTCTTACTGGGTTTCGGCATCTTGAATTATCCCTGATAACATCCATATACAATTCATCATGAGTTTGAGCAACAGGTTGTATGGTTTTAGCCGAGAGCAACATCGTTTTAATGAGATAAATCAATGAAGCAAATATTAAGGAAGCAAAACATTATTTTAATCATAAGACACACATTGAAACATTTGAAGCTCTTAAAAGACGAGTATGGGATAAGCTATGTTGCGGAAGGTATTGGTTTTATTGGACCGATAGGCGATTCGCGGGAGCAATTGGCTTCCGGTTCCGCCTCGCGGAAGGGGATGTACTTCGTTATGGCTGCGGTTGGAGAGGTCGATGGCGGGGAAGACGCGGGTTGACTCGGTGAGGGCTTTGAATGCTATCGTCACGTGCGGCCACTCGCCGAGTCAATACGGGATATTTTAGTCCGAGCGAAGGTAACGGCGCCGGGGATATGCTGATGGGGAGAGCTAGGGTGGCTGCGGCTTTAAGTTTTGGCTCTCGTGGCTTAAACGCTTACGGGCTTCGGCTTCGCGTGTAGGGGCTGGGGCTTATTGAAAAAGGGCCCAGGGTCCTAAGTCCGAGTTAACGGTCCGGGACATGGAAAGCCCATAGGGTTTCGATAACTTAACCCACGACGAGGGGCGCGGCCCGGGGTTTAAAACAAAACAGGGCATGGTTAACCGCCCGCACCTACCAACATAAAATATAACTTTTTTCAGGAAGGCCTATGACGATTATGTATAATGAAAACCCCGTTCATTGTACCTGACGGGCAAAACATAGCCCTTGACAGGTGTTTCGCCCGTCAAAACCCCACTAAAATCACTGTTTTCCCCAAAAGGACAACTCAGTAGTGAAAAACAAGGTCAAGATCCTACCTGGCACCGTGAGGATTGCTTGAGCGAGGTGGCTGCGAGCACGGATGCGCGAGGTGAGCTGGAGCGGTTTGCACGGTATCGCACGTCGTTGGCCGATTCAAAAACAATGGTGGATTGGTCGAGCCCCTCACCGCATTTTATATAGACTGGGCACGTGTGAGCTTTTAATTCGGTAGGTGGCGTATTTACAACGGGGTTTAAATTCGCCGCGCGTAGCGGTCACGTCAGAGCACCTCGGTTTTCGTGCAACCGTCATTCGCGGGGCCAGGTCGCGAATTGTATCCGCCGTTGCGGAAGGATTCAATGAAAGCTTCCGACGTTTCGGGGCTTACTGCGGAAAGGAAGCTCGAAGCCTTCCGCGAGAGACCGCCGCGTAGCGGACGGGTAACGTCAAAGCTTCCGCCCTTTCGGGACGATATAGCGAATGCTCCCGGTATTTTCGGAAGACTTTTGCGAAAGCTTCCGCGATCCAAAATTTCAAAGTCTCGTTGATCTTTTCGGGAAGGTTCGGCGAAGGCTCCCGCTCGTTTCGGAAAGCTATAGGGAATGGCTTCCGCCGTTTCGGAAGCAAAACTTATATTTTCCGCAAATTCACCCGGGATCGTTTCGGAGTCCCTTTGCCGAACGGGGTAAGCGATTGGCCTCCGCTGTTTCGGAAGGGTAGCCCGAAGGCTTCCGCGTTTCGGGAGCAAAAGCTGAAGGCCTCCGCGACAGCTTCTTGAGAAACTCTAAGTCCTTTTCATGGTTTCGGAAGGCGATCGTGAATTCTCCCCGCGGGACTTATGGGGATGGCTTCCGCCGTTTCGGAAAGGTTTCGTCAAAAGTTTCCGCCTAGTTTCTTTTGGGAAGATATCGCGGCGGTTTCCGCGGTTTCGGAAGGGTTCCCTGAATTCCCCCGCCGTTGCGGAAGGATTTTACGAAAGCTCCCGCCGTTGCGGAAGGGTTCAACGAAAACACCCGCCGTTTCGGGGGGGTTCACTTAATTTCCCCGCCGTAGCGGAAGGTTGAAACTAAAAAATTCTTTAAGTCCTTCGTTCCCGCATTTTCTAATCGGAAGGAAATCTAAGTCCTTTTCGGGAGACTAAGGCGAATGAGTCCCGCCGTTTCGGGAGGAAAGCCGGAACTTTTCCGCGGTTGCGGGAGGTTTGAGTGAAGGGCTCCGCCGTTTCGGGAGCTAAGTCGTTTCGGAGCTGGGACCATTCCGCAGAAGCAATGATTGAAAATTTTCTAAGTCTTTTACTTCGGAAGAAAATGCTGAATTCCTTGGTGTTATTTCGGCGAGTTTATCCGGATTGCTTCCGTCGTTTCGGGAGACAGAGCTGAATTGTTCCGCCGTTTCGGGTGGTTTTGTTGAATTCCTTGCCGTTTCGGGAGAACAACGCGAACTTTTCGTGGTCGCGGAAGACTTGATCGAAAGCTTCCGCCGTTTCGGGTGGTTTTGCCCAATGGCTCCCGCGGATTTTGACAAAGAAAATCTAAGTTCTCCTTTCGAAAAGGTTGGACGTTTGACTCCCGCCGTTTCGGGACAAAGTCTGACTTATTCCAAAACGTTTGGGCAAAAAACTAAGTTACCTTTTGGCTCACTGGGGAGAACATGGAAGGATTGACGGCAAGCCGTTCAGCAGGGAAGCAAAATTTTATGTTGAAAACAGAGCGGACGGCTGGGATGGCTTCTCAAGCAAACTTTCTACAAAAAATACAGGAGGGGCCCCAACATGTACAAAATTTTGGGGAGGGGTGTTGCTGCAACAACAATGCCCTACAGAAATTCAGACATTACTTGCTTGGTGCGCACTTCCTTATGTTCACTGACCATTCTATGTTGAAATACTTGGTCAATAAGCCAGTGTTAGGGGGACGCATATGCAGATGGCTACTGCTATTCCAGGAATATGACTTTGAGATTATCGTTAAGCCAGGTAGACTGAACTTGGGACCTGATCATCTGTCAAGGATTGAGATAGGAGAAGAGCCGATGAACATTGAAGACAGTCTGCTTGATGCATAGCTATTTTCTATATAGGTTGCCAATGATCATTGTAAGGATATCATTAATTTTCTGACAACAGGGCTGGCACCGCAAGAATTATTTGTCCAGTAGAAGAAGCGGCTGGTGGTGCGTGCTGCAGACTTCACTATAATTGTAGTTCAGTTATACAAACTCAGGCCGGATGAAGTCCTTCGCAGATGCGTACTAGATCATGAGAAACCATTTATTCTAGCGGACATGCATTCAGGGATCGTGGGAGGTCACTATGCAGGAAGGACTACCACGCAGAAGATATTGCGCGCAAAGCTATGGTGGCCCACGATCCACAAAGATTCCAAAGAACACTGTAGGAACTGTGATGTCTGTCAGAGGACAGGGAAACCGTCGCAAAGAGATGAGATGCCATTAAACCCATAGTTGACCTTGCAGGGGTTTGAGAAATGGGAAATTGATTTTGTGGGTCCAATAAACCCACCAGGAAAAAGAATTGGTGCGAGGTATATTATTACTGCTACTGATTACCTCACCAGATGGGTGGAAGAAAAGCCAGTAAAGGATTGCAACGCCAGTACTGCTGCACAGGTCATTTTTGAAGACATATTGTCAATATTTGGTTGTCCAAAGATTTTGATGAGTGACCAAGGTACTCACTTTTTGAACAACACCATTGAGGCACTTACAGAGGAATTCCACATTCGTCATCAGCACAGTACTCCATATAATCCACAAGCGAATGGCACTGTTGAGGCTTTCAATAAAATACTGGAGAACGCACTCACTAAGGTCTGCAACGTAAATAGAGATGATTGGGATCTGCACGTCTCCTTTGTGTTATGGGCATACAGGACTACATGCAAGAAATTGACAGGACATACACCTTTTCAGTTGGCTTATGGGCAGGAAGCTATAATTCCAATGGAGTACATTGTCCCTAGTTTAAGGATCATTGCGTTCACAGGGATGGTAGACCGCGCAGCTTTAGAATAAAGGTTGCTACACCTCGTTGGGTTGGAGGAAGATCGCTTCATTGTCGGCTTCCACCAGCAAGTTTAGAAAGATCGTGAGAAAGCATGGCATGATCGCCATATAAAGAACAAGTGCTTTCAGGTAGGTGACCTAGTCTTCCTATATGATAGCAAATTCATGAAGTTTCCCGGTAAATTTAAGATGCATTGGCTTGGCCCATATACTGTGATACATGTTACTAACACTGGTGTAGTCCAGTTAGCCAATTTAGCTGGCAATACCCTACCAACTTTGATAAATGGAAGCAAACTAAAGCTATATCACGATAGTCCTACTTCGCAGAATCCTGAGTAACAAGCAGAGGAAGAAATTTCTAAGTGTCAAGTACAGTTGAAATTGGACACTAGAAATATAAAGGAGGCTGTACATGTATGATAAGAAGAACAAGGTATGATAAGAAGGATGATGTATGCACCACACAGCACTGCTGAAGCTGCACAAAAGGAAAAAAATAATAATAATTTTTGAAACCGCGCCATTGAAAAATTTTGGCACTCCAAAGTAACTATGTAGGATGGCAGATGGCTTGCTGCGCAGCTCGGTGCAAGACTAAGAAAAATAGCCGTTACAAATCTTTTTGAGAAAAATAGTCGTTATATGACCGTTGCAATGAACCGCTTCAGCATTTAACGAAAAGATAGTCATTCTGAACACGCTGATGATGGAAGGGACTGAAGGATTCGCTCAAATTTTCCAACGGACACTACATTAAATGCCCATCTAACCGATGCAAGGCATGGGGAGGACCTAGCTACGCCTATAAATAATGCCGCATGAGGACTCGTGGGCGTTACTAGACACTTAGAATTTTCATGCATTCACTCCTATATTAGCAATCCTTAGTCATATCTCATAAACAGTTACCTACTCTCGCTAGTGAATGTCCAAATCACCAGATAGAGAAGAAGAGCTTACACATCAAGAAGCAATCCGAATCTTTCAGCACGGGGGGATTGCAGAGTTAATGAAAACCCCTACCAAGAAGACTATACTCGAACCCGATCAAGCATCTAGAAGGTCACCTCGACATAATCCAGCCATGCAGGACAAAGGGAAAGCCACAGCTGGACCATGAAGCAAGACTCCAAAGACAGGCCTAATGGCGCAAATATTGCCGGTCTTTCAGAAGGAACCCTTGAAGTTGACACCGGAGTATATATCACCACAGGCGTTGGATTCCCTAGTCTTTAAATTAACCAAGAATGCTAGCTATGAAATCCCATTGTCGTCGATTTAAAAACATGTAGAGGTTGCCAAGAACCTACTCGGAAAGATTGCAGACTGTAAATGGGAAGACTATGAGCTCCTGTGGGTGTAGAAGGAAGAGCCCCATGATCCCAAGTACCCACACTTCCAGCCTGACCAGTACATGTGTTGGAAGAAATATGCTAAGGGCATATTTAATTTGGTCGTCGAAAGCTGGTTAACACCGGTAGTGGAGTCCGGATTGTTGAACCTGCTCCGACTACCTCATTTTGATCGCTCACCAGAACTTAATATAGTGGTTCGCACTCTGATGGCGCGAATTCACCAGGGATACCTATGGATGGATCGAAAGGTGGATTTGAACATTGACTTAATCCACCGCATAACAAGATTAAGTAAGCGCGGCAAGGATCCCAAGCAGTTCTTCCAAGGGAAGGGTAAGGAAAAAGAATTTGTTGCAAAAATGAAGCAGACCCATGCATTGGTGAAGGGAAAAAGAGGGTTTCCCACAGAAGAAATTGAAGATAGAGCAACAATATTTGTCACACAATTGCTCGCAGGAAAAATCGTAAGAACAACCAGGCCTCTGGAGGTGCCTGCGGGCGTAGTACTACTCGGTGCCGCAGTGGCTGAAGGCACCCAATTCAATTGGTGTCAGTACCTTCTAAATGAGTTCCTGGATGAACTCAATGATACCCAGGAGAATGGAGGATAGTTCCATTTTACATGGCTGATCATCCTCATTGCCTTTTCCGGATGGAAGGAGCCAAAGGAATATGTTGGTGTAATCACATAAACAAACGATCCAAGAGGATTCCGCTATGCCAACCTTTGGCAAAATATCAATGTAGAGCGACAACACGCCACAGCTGAAGTTTTCTATCACTATTACACTCAGCTACGTGATGTGATCACCCATACAGCCCGCATCACAAAGCAGATAACGTCGAAGTACATTCGCATTCTTGATTTCATGGCGGACATGCGATGTATCTTTATTTCACCCAAAGCGAGAATTAAGAAGCCAGAATGGTACGCGAGTAACTACCATATGTATGAGGACGACATCGACATCCTCATGAAGGATTGGTCGGACGACTTCCGTGTTGAAGTCATGGATGTGGAAACTGACTTAGACGAAGACGAACCCATCCCGCTGTCATGCTCGATTGTTGAAGAAACAGGAAAGTGGAAAGAGCTTGAGACCTCGCAGAAGCCGAAGGCGCGAAAGAAGATGAAGGCCACAAAGACTCAATCTAAGACAGTGCTGAACGAATATGACTTTGAGATGATAGAAGAAAAGGTCTCAGAACAAATGCAAGAGCTCATGGATAACAAAGACAAAAAGGATAAGGTCATCCAGGATGACTTGCAAGAGACTAGGCTCACACTGCAAGGTCTTATGAAAAAAATGGACGATGTCCAAAAGAGCCTAACCTTGCCACACGACACAGCAGCTGAAGGGAGGTCGGTAGGAACCTCGCAGCAAACACCACCGCATCTAGAAATAACGTTTCCTTCTAAGACCAAGGTTGTCCATTTGGACCCATTAGCTATTTCATTACCAATGACATAATAGATTGTCCTGGAAACAAAGGGAGTCGAGCGGGTAGAGCTCGACTTGGCCAAGATTCCTTTTCCTGGCTTACACTTTATGCACACACAGATCGTCGATGAGATGCATGAAAGAACAGTAGATTCAATGAAGTCACAAGCAGAGTTGCACGCATCAAACAGGCAGCTCGAGTTGCATGCAGAAATGCAGCTATGTGATGAACAGGACCGCCGAAAATAATTGGAGACTACCATATCTACTGTTTCCCAAGACATTGAAGGTCTAGAACTCCAGGATGATCTTGCAGACACAATTCTGAGGATCGGAGACAAGGTGAGATCTTTGAAGATGGAGATGTAGGATAAGGACATCCTCTATGAGGTCGAGCTTGAAGCCTTGAAGGAAAAGTTGAGTATGCAGACGCCATTATCTGAGCAGCAGTTAAGAGAGCAAGCAGTGAGTTCCGCCGCGTAGAGCATAATGAGTGAGATGGCTAAGTGCCAAGATCTCTTGGAAAAGGTTTCAAAGGCATTCACTGCCCTTGAAGAGGATCAAGGGCTATTGCAGGTAAAGACCGCGGTAAAAGAAAAGCAGACCGCACTAGAAAAGTTGGACGCAGAGCTCAAGGCTCTGCCACCCAACGAGAGACTGTCGAGGTATAAGGAGATATCAGGATTGAAGAAGGAAGTCCAGGCATTAAGAGAAAAAGAGACTGAGATGGATAATCAGTCGCAGCAACTCCTGGAGGATGCCATGGGGGTATCGCAGCAGATAGAAGACAAGATGAAGGAACTGCGCGACAACTAGGAGCAGGTACAACAATATATTGGAGAAGAGATAAATCCAGCACTACTTGAGACAGTAAAACAAGTTGAGCAAGATACCAGAGAAGCAGTGGAATAGTTGTTCGGCACCTATAATGAGTTCGCTGCCAAATCAGTTCCACCAGTAGCAGAGCAGAGTGAGACGACCAAAATAGCAAGTGGCTCGGGGACGAGCCACATGTAAGTGTTAGGGGCATGTTAGGCCCAAGTTGGAACAAAGTTTTGGTAACACTTTTGATAAGTAGGAAAAGCTAAGTTGAGCGCAGTTCAGAAAAAGATGTAATTTTGTCTAAGTATTGAGGGTGCTACGAAGTTGTGCGCAGCATCCAATTTTGGAAGTATCGCGAAGACCAGCGCTTCGAGGAAGCAGTGCTACAAAGCAGTCAGGCCACGTAGAGCGAGCAAAGCGGACTGCTGGACAAGGATGAGGTACAGGTACCGGATGGACCAGTAGTGGTCTAATTTTGGAAAGATGCTCCAAGAGTGCCGAGCGGTTGGCACGAACAAATCAGGAAGGCGACCAATGCACGAATTTGTTAAGGAAAGGACAACTCAGGGAAAGTGATGGCTTGGCATGCCTAGTGGGAAAAACCGTTAGAGATGAACGGTTCAGTAAAAGTGACCTATTGGCACGCGTGAAACAGGAAGGCCGATAGCGACAGAATGAAGACGTGGAGAACCGCCACGATGAAGCAGATGCTACCAGATGCCAGCAAGCCGATTTAGGGAAGCCGACATAGTTTTGTAAACCCTACGGATTTTTGGGTTTAGGTCTTCGGCATTGTAGAGACATGACCTTTGAGCATGGTCTATTTAAGAAGACAATTTTGTATGGGATGGGGTTACTTTTTGTTATTACATTTTTGGGTTCTAGATGTTGTATTGTAAAATCTCTCTTGAGTTAAGAAGATTGTAAAGGTTCTGCAGCTATGTGCGCAGAGACCTATCTGAGAGGAAGGAGAGTCTGCAGCTGAGTGTGCAGACTAAGAATGGTTGTCCCCATCTCTTTTAAAGATATATATTACCAACCGTTCTTGTGGCGGTAGCTTCCCATCCGGGGGAGTGAACCATGTTAAATATTGTGTTGTGCGATTGTGTTTTATGGATGAATGCTTATCTGTGTTTTCTGTAAATGAATGTCTAGATGTTTCCTTGCATGCTGTTATGCGAGAAATGTAGTATGCATTTGCCATCCGAAGAAGTATGGAGATGATATGTTAAGTTTTGCATGAATAGATGAATAGTGAACATTTAGCTTATGCTTGAGAACAGTGAATCAGTTAGTTGGTTAAGCATTAAGAGATCACTTAAGTACTTCCTTATGCGCAATAGAACAATGCATAACGATTAGATTGTATCAATAGAATATGATCAAATCGTAACCATACCAAGTGGATGGATGAATAACTAGATGGATAATCGGTTGAGTAGTTGAACAAGTGGATGAGTGATACTCAATTTAGCACCCTAAATGTTTCCGTGTGCCCCAAGTATAAAGTTGAATCGAATTGTTCGCAGTTTCAGTAGAAGTCCCGCAGCATAAGGACTTGGTAGTGTGGACCGCGGTGCTGTCCATCGTTGCGCAGTCCCATCTTGCAGTGCATACCCCTTGTTGTGTTGCGCAGTACGTCTGTCTAAGAAACTCATCACTTACTGTGGAAACCTGATTCTACAGTACCCCATAGATACACCTCGGGTGAGACCTCAACCTGCTCACAAGTTGTTGCCGAAAGGGCCAGTGCGAAGGGGTTTTGTTGGTCAAAGGGAAACCACGAAGAACCCGGGTCTTATAGAAAACCTCTGGGTCAGTTATAGCCAACATTGGTTCTGTCCAATATGTCATTAACCTTTTGGCGGATGTGATGAATGTGCTCAATGAAGTTGTTTTCCTTGTCAACTTCCGAATGGACATGAGTCGAATCGGCTTGAGTGACCGCAAATGGCATGGCTACGTCAATGGGACATAGTGGCTGGAATCCGAAGCTCACCTGAAAGGGGCTATGGTCGGTTGAGCTGCGGAGAGCTCGGTTATACCTTTGTTGTACAAAGGGGAGGATCTCATCCCATGTGCATGGATGCTTAGAGTTGTACGTGCGGAGAATGTGTATGATCATCCTATTGATGACCTCTATCTGGCCATCAGTTTGGGGATGGAAAGTTGTGGACTTGGTGTCCAACATTGACCAAAGGCTTGACTAAAATGTACTAAGGAACCTGCTGTCTCGATCTGAGATGATAGATTGTGGGATCCCAAAGTGTACCCACACTCGTTCAAAGAAGAGTTTAGCAGTGGTTTCTATTGTGATATTCTTCTTGCAAGCCACCATAATGGCCATCTTCGACAATCTGTCAACGACCACGAAAACATAGTCATTACCATGCTTAGTAGAAGGAAGGCCTGACATGCAATCCATGGAGATGGATTCCCAAGGTCGACTAGGGGTAGGCAGCGGAGTGTAGAGGCCTTGCTTCTTGATGGTTAGTTTGGAAATGGCACAGGAAGTGCAAGATATGATGTAATTTCTGACATCCATTCGAAGGTTTGGACAATAGAAATACTTTTGCAATACTGCCACTGTTTTCTCGACCCCAAAATGCCCAGTGACCCGACTATAGTGGGCTTCCCAAATCATCTTGGAGTGCTCACTTGAAGGAACACAAAGGTGTCCCAAGTGACATAACAGTCCATCTTGGAGGTGAAAATTGAGAACTTGCTTACCCTCCAAGAGCGTCTTGTATGTGTGGCCAAATTCTGGATCACTCTTGTAGAGAAGTGGCCAGTCAAAAGTCTCTTACCCACAAGAGTTGAGCACGGTGGTTAGCACCATGATCGGTGGTCAGCTGAGGCAGTCTACAACATTATTGGTGCTTCCCTTCTTGTACTTGATATTCAAATGAAACTGTTTCATATATGTGGACCATTTCTGATGCCGATCATTCTGCAACTTCCCTTGTGTTTGCATGAACTGCAGGGGTCGGTGGTCTGTGTGGATGACCATTGCCTTCCCCAAAATGTAATGCTTCCATTCTCAGCAAGCCTACACAATGGAATACATCTCTTTGTCATAAGTGGGAAACTTCTGGACTGTGTCGGAGAGTGTCTCACTATGATATGCCACTGGATGTACCTGTTGAGTAAGAACTACCCCAATAGCAGAGTCTGAGGCATCTATCTCGATCTCAAATGGTTGTTGCAAGTCTGGTAATGTGAGCACAAGGGTAGAGAAGAGGCAATGTTTCAACTCAACAAATGCCTCCTATTGATATCCAGACCAAAATAATTTTGGTTTCACTCCTCCCTTAGTAACTTTGCTCAAGGGCCAAGTGATATGAGAGAATCCCAATACGAACCAACAGTAGAAATTGGCAAGACCTAAAAAGTTGTGGAGCTCTGTTAGAGTGGTTGGGGATAGCCAATCCTGAATGACTTGGATCTTGGACGGATCCACATGCACTCCTCACTCATCAATAATGTATCCCAGATACTGAACCTGGGTCATGCCAAAAGTGCACTTCTCCAAATTGGCACACAACTTGTGTTTCCGCAGTGTTTGGAGGACCTGTCGGATGTGGTGGAGGTGCTCCTCCCAAGTTTGGATGAAGATCAGGATGTTATCCAAGTACACCACTACAAATGAGTTGGTGAATGGATGCAAGAGGTCATCCATCAGCCTCATGAAGGTTGCAGGAGCATTTGTCAACCCTAAAGGCATGACCAACCATTCGAAAAGGCCCTCCTTGGATTTGAAGGCAATCTTCCACACATCAGAGGGTTCGATTGGTACCTAGTGATACATGGACTTCAAGTTGATCTTACTAAAATATTTCCCCCCCCCTGAGTTGGTCCAAAAGGTCATTAATCTGTGGGATTGGGTACCTATTTCGGACAGTGATCTTATTCAGTGCCCGATAGGCAATACAGAGTCTCCAAGTCCCATCCTTCTTTTGCACCAACATGATCGGGCTCCCACAGGGCGATGAACTTGGTCGGATGTGCCCTTTCCACAATAGCTCCTGAATCTGCCTCTTGATTTCTTCATTCTCCATAATAGAGCGTTGATAGATTGCTCTATTAGGCAGCAGTGCACCTGGGGTCAGATTGATGGGGTGATTGACCTGACAGTGCAGAGGCACCCCTACAGGTGAGGTGAAGATGTCCCCGTAATCCTCCACGACTTTGGAAATCTATTGTTTTCGGGCAGAGGAGCTCTGTCTGGAGGTTGTGGCCATAGTCTTATTCTTTCCCTGTAGGAAGATTACCAGGAAAAAAACTTTCCCCGTTTTGGAAATGAGCTTAATGCATTGTTTTGCACTAACCAAAGAGATGGCGGGAGGCGACGCTACCTCCAGTATCCTGTACAACTTATTTCCCAAAGAAACAATAACAGGGTGAGGCTGGGACTCATACACAGCATGTCACTTCCACACATATGGTTGGCCTAATAATACATCAGAAACATCAAGAGGAGCAATGTCACATAATACCTCATCTGTGAAGGGCTTGATGCTGTAGGGAAGGCGACACTGCTGGCTAACGTGGAGATCCTATCCTTGGTGAAGCCACCCAATGGTGTATGGTTGTGGGTGTGTTGTGGTCGGCAAGCCCAACCACTTCACGAACTCTGCTGAAATGAGGTTCTTTGTCCTCCTGATGTCGACAATGAACTGCAGTGAGGAACCCTTTACCCACATCTGGTAATGGAAGAGACGCTTCCCCTCCTCTAGATCTTTTGGTTCCTCCTTTTGGACCTTCGTGGTGGAAACAATGGCATTGGGATCTGCATCGATAATCTGCTTCCCCCTATCATTACCCTTTTTGGGTTCTAGTTCGGAGTTAGAGCATGCATCCGATTCAGAATCCTTCATCTCAGCCACCAATGACTGCTTAGCCCGACACTCACTTGTGTTGTGCATGGAGCTCTTATGAAACTCACACCACTTTCCTGTGTCCTTATTTGGTTTCGCAGTGTTGTTCTTTTCTTGCGGTTTTGGTGGGTTATCTTGGGCCACCTCGCCTTGGATTTGTCCTTTGTTATGTGGTTTGGGGGTAGCTTTCCCTTGCTTCTGATTCACAGATCCAAAGTCTCTCTTCTTCTATTTAAACTTTTGCTCAATCTTGGAAGCAAACCGATATGCTGCGCCAAGCGAGGAGATGTCGAGGAAATTTATTTCCTCCTGAATGTATCTGTGTAGACAACTACGGTACTTCAGCACCAAATGTTCTCCGAATCTTTGATACCAAGTTTTGTGCACAAAGTATGGAATAGATTTGTCAGCTCATGCACATCGTGATCCCTCTGTATGTACTGCCGTAGCGTAGTCCATTGTATGTACTTGATCTCATAGATTCCCACAGGATAATATTGTTCCTTGATGGTGTCTCAGAAAGAATTCCAAGTGGGTGTGGCCGAAAACAGAGAGGATTCCCTCTCATCCTTCTGCTCACAGTAGGTTTCCCACCAGTCCTTGACATGGGGGGTGGCTTTAAGGAGTCAAAAAGTGATTCTTTCCCGGTTGGAAAATTCATGCACCAAGAAATACCCTTTTAATAGATTCAACCATCTATCTACAACGTCTGCATCTATTTGGCCTTCAAATATGGGAATGTCAAATTTTACTCATACCTTAAAAGGGGTTGCGCCTCCAGAGTGGCTGCTGGTGGGAAGGTGTTGAAGGATCTGGGAAAAGTTATCCATCATCGCGTTCCTTTGTTTCTCGAGGGCCTCCTCGAGCAATATTTTGATAGGATCTCCTAATCCCTCGTCTTTCTTTTCGTCCTCCATGGGCGGTCATCGGAGTTTGCGAGGCTGATTTTGCAAGGGTTCAACCAGGTCGATCCCTAACTCCTTATACCCCGACCTCATTGGGGACATGCAAAGAAGGATTGAGAAAGAGCAGACCCGCTCTGATACCATTGATCCAAACTTATGAAGGAACGCAAGGAATTACATAAATACACATAAACGCAAAGATGCAGCAGAAATAAGACTTCATTTCATTAATATCACATAACGGAAATATGCTTACAAACAGAATGGAAATAAACTAGCTAGGGCGCTGGTAGCTTATCTCTAAGAAGAGATGTGCGACCACCAGCATCTGAAATCTTTGTTACAATGGAGCTCAAAGCCTATCTATTATTGAGTAACAAAAGAAAACCCTAATCATCCAAAAACCTAACCCTAGGAGATGAAAATGCCAACTATGGGCCCCGTTGGGGTAAATTGGTACATCAATTTCTCGACGTCGTAACTTTGGCATACGATCTCCATTTGACGCACATGATACCTCATTGGGAAGATCTATCCGAGGAATACACTAAAAACCGTGAATGTTCCACATTCCCTGGATGTGGAACATTTCCCAAAAAACGTCATTTAGGGCCTCAAAACAACTTTGGAATTTTAGAACCCGAAAAACTGCTAAAAATAGTAAGTTGTGCTATAATTAAGGAAACTGAAAGAACTGAAAGAACAATGTTGGGGCCCCAAGTCGAATAGGCATTGGCCACCAATATCCACCTAGATCAGTAAGATATTCCATGAATTCTGACACAGTAGGACTCTTCCAGTTTCGAACTGCCTTCCTTGTAGCATGGAAGGTCGAAACAAAGACTGAATAATCTGGGCCAAGCTTGGAGAGAATCGCCAAGATCAATTGGTCATCATTTTTATAAATTCCACATTGCTTCAATTGAAAAAAAAGTGACTTGAACTTTGATAATAATTCTTGAAGGTTCTTGAAATTCTGTGGACTTAGTGAAACAAGTTCATTATCCAGTTGGTGGCCTCTCAATTCATCTGTCTTGCCAAACAAATCTCGAAGCTTCTTGCAGACTTCATTTGGAGTGGTAATACCATCTAGATGGAATAAAATATCCCTGGATGTGGTGAGACACAAGAGACCATAGGATTCATCTCTTCTATTGTACCACTTTTCCTTCTCAATTGTTGAGATTGGCTCAGTTTCAGTTGCCATAGTCACTCACAAGAGCCCTTTTCTCCTCAACATGATCTCCATTTGCACTTTCTAGTCAAAATAATTGAATGGAGTGAGGATGATTTGATGTGACTGATCCATGGAATCTATGAAATATATTTTGGAGTGGTTTGGGCGCGCCCCTAGATGCTCAGTTTCACCCTTTAGGTGAATGAATGCGCCCTGTAGGTGACTGAATGTGCCCTTCTTGAGATTGGTTGGATCCTGTAAGAAAATAGGAGGATAAAAGAATAGCTTTATAGCTTTGATACCATGTGAAATTTATTTCACACCAAGATCTGATCAAGAAATTTCATCCTCTCACAAGTTATCTCACACAACTAGCCAAGAACACTGAAAAACAGTCAAGTATGATGCAAACAGAATTACTCTATTGAATAATAATACATCATACAACCTTGGGAAAATAATAGGGTTCAAATATATAACATTACATCAGATATTCGAATGCAAAAGGTTTCCATTCGAATCCTCACAAAAGCAAGCTTACTAAAAATATGCAAAACCCCGTAGGTGGAAAGTGTGCTTCCCAAGTCACCTCTAAGGCTCACGAATTTCTGAATTAGTGATCAGATGGTGATTTATGATGGAAAATCATGCTAAATACATAATTTGTAAGGAATAAACATCATGGAGGATGAATTGGCCAAAAAACAGTTAAGACTAGTCAACTAGCTTTCACCTTTCACCAAAAAGTGGTAAAAAACAGTAAAAAGCAGTAAGGCGCCTTTCTATTCAAGGATTGGATAATGTTGACACAGTTCTGTTGACAAGGGTTCACTTCGCACTATCGTCAACAAACACCAACACAACTCCCTTAAACACCAACCCAGAAAGGTTTTACCCTTTCCAGCAACACCCGCAAAGCGAGTGAAGTCTCACCTGAGATGGTTAAGGGGGCTACAGGAACCAAGTTTCCACAGTGGGGGGAAGGAAACAAAACTACTTCAATCCTATTGCAAAAGAAACTAGATATTCACATTCGCATACATTCATACATTCATCATCTGCACATTAGCCATGTCTTCACCATCTGCATATTCAATACATAATGGACATTCACATTAACTAGGAAATATTGGAGATCGCATTAATGAAACCGTAGAGAAATAGAAATCACAACGCACCATTCACCATTGAATATAAACAAAGACAAAAAGGCAGAGTTGAACATCTTCATGCATTAACTCATCAAAACATGTAGTATAACCTTCGCAGAAACAGTTCAGAACATCTTATCGCGGATACATACAAATTGCGAAAACAGAGCAAAAACACAACCGAACCACATAATCACAATGAAAAATTATTCTACAATTGGATCTCCCATACCCTTAGGCTTACATTCATATTCTTATTTATAGCCAACTATGGGGGTTACAAAATGGTCCAAATGACCCATTTCTAACAACCTAACTAGTCTTGCGCTTCCTTGTTCTCCGTGAATGACCCTTTCTTCCGCAAATGGTCCTCTTCATAGCTGTTGGCTTCCACACTTCATGCGGACTAATACCGTGTCAAAAGTTCCCCAACAAAAACTTGTGACTCTCCCTCAAGCCACCTCAGCTGGACACCTCTGGTGCTATTATTCTCATCCTTTGCTGTGTGAAACTTTTGAAGTTGTTCTTGTCGTTTGGAGATCGTTGTCATGTACTTCTCGAACTCATCCTCCAGTCTCTTGGGCGCTGTCAAGGACTTCTCGAACCCATCCTCCAGTATCTAAAAACCTTCATCATATCTCCCTTCTGCGCATACTCTTGCGCTTCATGCCTGTGTCGGACTGGGGAAATTTCATCGACGTCACCAAATTGGGAAACAAGACAACTATTATGGCACATTTGTTTCGCACTTCTGACCGACTGCTGCTGGAGCCAGTGTTCCTCTGCCCTTGGTGTTCTGGTGGTCACAGGGACCACGGTTCTTCTAACTAATACCACGCCCTTAGATATATCGGGTGGGACTTCATGTTCATTCATCCCCAATGTCTGCGCGACTTTCTTTGCTAGTTTCCCATGGACACTCGTCGTCCTTTCCCTTAGCGCACCTGGAGTGCTTCCGCTAGACATGAAGTGCACCATTGCAACTATCTCACTTCCCTTTTCCACAACTTCCTTGGGCTTGATCACTCAACTTCCTAACTCACTGCATCTAACTTACTGATTCGCATCATATAACTTAGAGATCTACCGCTGCATACTCTCTTTACTTTGACTTATGTTCATCAATCTCTGTGCCTGTATTTATGCTTGCTCTTCGTTTCCTTAATGCCTGATCATTTAATCATTCACGAAATATTTCCCATAGCCATCTGATTCTGTCCTCGCATGTGGCATCATAATCCTCCGCCATCTCCTGGTGATGCTAATCTGCAGTAATCATGCTCATATTTGACTCCCGCGTGCTAAACGTGCGAAGCATCGACGAGCGACCCAGCTGGCCATGCTTTCCACTTTTTTTCATAATTGCATTTTTTTTTATTCAAACTGCGATACCAGGCGTTTGTTGGAGTTGCTCCCTATTACGCTTGTTTCACTCGTGGGACCTCAGGTTTAGTTGGTATGGTTTTTTTTCTCTTAGGTCGACACCAATCCTGACTTCGTCGGTTTTCTTATCGTGGACCACCATCGAGTTGATCCACTATGATTCCTCCACTGGTTTTATAATTCCTACTTCCAACATTTGCTTAATCTCATTTTTCACCCTTTCCTTGCACCGCAGATTTAGCCTATAAGGTCGCTGCTTCGCTGGTTTCGCATCAGGATTCAATGGGATTTTCATCTCGCCTAAGTCCCCTAAAACCCTTTCATTTCCTAGAATTTTGTAAGAAACATGTCTTGAAACTCATGCAATAGGTCCATCATCTTCGCAATAGTCGAGTCATCCCAATAGTCTCCAATTCTTGCGAACTTGGGATTTTCTTCTGACCCAATGTTCACTTTCTTGATTTGCAATGGTTGCTGAAACTTGTCAGAAGGCATATCTGGCGCCTCCACACTACAACTTCCTTCTGACTCTAGGATATACATAGCGCTTAGATCATCCTCATCATCTGGTTCTCCTTTTATGTTGTAACATTCCATCATCATTTGAGGTGTCGAAATCCACTCAGTCCCATAGGTTTCTCTGTCGGAACGGCGTCGAATACTTTCTCTTTGACTGCCTGTAATGCATTGTGAATGAAGGGGTTTTCGTCGGAGAAAATGAACATTTGGCTAAATCCAATTGATAGTTTTTCCCATGAGATTGTTGTATGTCGCAGTTCTGTTGCGACATACCAACTTCGCAGTACTTCATCCAGTGTGTGAATAAATGCATGGACCCCTTCCTGTTTCGCTCAAGATCCCCATGTGCTTTCACAATCATCCAAATATGCCTTCGGATCTCCTTTTCCATCGAACTTTCTTTCGCCATATCCTTCCGCATCGCTGACCCTAACCGTCATTAGGTGTCAACATAGTGGCTAGGTAGTTATGGTGGACTTGTGCACTTCCCACCATCATGCTGGTGTAGCTTTCAGGGCTTCCTCCAAGGCCAATAGACGTTGTGTTTCTGCCACTTTATCCTCAAATTCAGTAATAAATGTAGCCAAATTGGGAAATCCCTCGTACGTTGGTAGCTCGCACTCTTCTGTAGCTACTCTTCAGAATGACTGAGTGATCCATGCGCACCTCCTAAACTATACTTCATGCATTTGATTCTGCCAATTTTCAAGTGCTTCATCAGAACCTGACGATGCCAAACTGCTACTGCACCATCCTAATTCTTTATCCGCAGTAGGGTTGATATAATCTTCAAATATGTTATAGAGATTGTCCCATCCCTCAGTGAATTCATCCCTTGTTGGTTCAACATACCTCTGCCCTTCCGCGGGATCAAGAGGTGCAAATACCCTTATCTCGTGGTTCTTGAATGACATGGTTCTCCTCTTGAAGTTGATAATAGCTTGGTTCTCCATCACCCATTCTATCCCTAGAAGCACTGGGTAGGGGCTTGTGTTGTCAACAATCTCGATCACATCAAAATTTGCATAAGTTCTAAGTCCCTCGATCTCAACAGGAACCTGGCACAATCGACCGATCGGGGTGACTTTACTCTGGTTTTCTACTCATAGTTGTACCGGGGACCAAGCCAACTGTGGTTTCTCCATTGTGTCCCAGGTCTGTTTCGTCAGGATGTTCACATATGATCCCAAATACAAGATGATGGAGTCGATATCGAATGCCCCAACTTGCACAAACATCCGCATCTCTCATCCTGTCTTCCTTTTATGTATGTTATTGATCGTCCGCTCTTGTTGTCCACCCTCCCGTCAATGCAGCAGGTTGGAAATCTCCGCCAATGAATCCTAATCTTTCGCCAGCTCCAGGAAACTCTCCAAAAAGGATCTTAAGGTGTTTTCCTTTCACCGTGAATTTGTCGTGTCGAATATCAGTGGCATGTCGTAAGTACCTTCTTTCTGGTGAAGAGGTGTTTGTCTTAGCTACCTCATCGCTTACTGCGCTTTTAAGAAAATATCCCTTTCTACCTCCACATCAAATGTGACTTGTTTTCTTACTATCGGTCAGACTCTAGCCAGTGGCATGTCGGCCCCTGTCACAACTCCTCCGCGATTTACTATTCTGACAGTCGCATTTTGACTTCTAACCTCTGCTGATATCTTTTGTACCGCTAGAAGATTCTGGTTTTGATTCTAATTTTTTTGAGGTGGGGGTAGGTTCTTAGTTTTCCATTTTGTGATGAGTTGAGGACAATATTCAACACCATGGTCCACAGCGCTGCAGTAAGTGGACTTTGGTGTTGGATTCGGGAAATCCCTCTGATAATGCCCCTGCTGACCACAATTGTAGCATATGATAGGTCCTCGACCTCTTCCAGCAGCTCCTCCTCAGTGGGAAACAGTGCCTCGACCTCCACGGAATACACCACTAAATCCTCCTCATAGTGGCTCGTATGGTGGGTACTGCGGCTACGAATATTGCAGTTGTTGAAATTGTGGTTCAGGATATGTCGGTTGGCCATACTGCGGCTGACCATACTGCGGTTGCTCGTACTGTGGTTGTGGATTATATTGAGGATGCGGTTGATTATACTGCTACGACTGTTGTATCAGTGGTTGCTCCTCCCCTTTCATGAAGAAAGTGTCTGCAGTCCTTTCTTGGAGTAGGTCATAGCTCTGCAGTCTTTCTCATCGTGGCCAACCGATCGACAAAACTTGCAATACAAGTTCACTGGTTTCGACACCATCTTCTGCATGTATACACATTCTTCTGGTCGACGTCCTCTTGTCTAACAGACACGACACCAAGGAAACCCTCCCTGACTGAGGGGAAACCCTCTTTTGTCCTACATCTAGTGCACCATATGTCTTTGCGGGCCTCTTTTCCATTCTTCATGTCTTGTAGCTGGATCATCAAGTTTTCCAGCTGTGCTTGTATTCAATCCATTCCCAAGCCCGTCTCACCAATTGGTGAATCCTCCAGCTTCATTGCAATCTCCAGCGCTTCTGCCTGGGTCACTACTTTCTATTGCATCAGCGTTCCACAAATGTGTGGTACCAACCCAATGATAAACCATTCTTTATGTTGTATATCGTTCATCTCAAAACTCACTTTCGCCATTAGTGTTTTGTATTGCTGGTCAAAGTCACATACTGACTCATTGGAAAAATCTTTGATCTCTTTGAGCTCAGTGATGTACTGCGACTCATATTTTGGTTTTCGAAATTCATCGATCATCCTCACCTTGATATGTAGCAATGTTTTACCTGGTGTTCCCTTCAGTACTGTGGTAAAATTCATATACCAATCTAGCGCACGACCCCTGAGGTTTGTCGCTAACTGTCCCTTTTTGATGTCTTCATCTTGGACCTGCTTCACGGTCCATACTGCTTTGCACAAAAACCAGTATTGTTCAGGATCCTCGGTGTTGTTCCCCTGGAAGGTTGGAATATTTGCGTCATCACCCTCCATTCTTGTACTCCTACTATTATTATTTACTGACACACTACTTTTACTACTGTTCTGGCACATAGGGAAGCTCCACGAAAAGATGGTATTTCATCCAATCAAATTCTAAGTAGTGTACGGAGTTGAAGGTATGTTGTAGCTTAAGGTCCTTCCTTCTTCGGCTTCTAGGTAGCCTGTTCACCTTCTTCCTCGTCGCAATAAGGTCGCTTAGTCCCATGTGGTCCTGTTTCACAGTCTTCCATTCTGGTCCCCTCAAGAGACTCTCTCTCAGTCCTCCTCTTCTTCTCTAGTCGTCAGAATATCACTCCACTCCTCAAGGTACCACACTCGTCTTTAGCCTCCCTTAAAAATCCGTCGTCACTCATGTCCATCTACCTCACATCTTTCTACGGGACCCACATCCACGCGGTACCCACAACTCCCTCACACTGATCTTCTACTCATTGGATTTCATCCTCAGTATTCCCTTTTCGCAGATAATCATTTTAATCCACAACTTCAGCAATAGTAGGAACCTCCCTCTAGGTCCTCTGAAAAATTTCCTTTCTGTGTCGCTATATGATTTGATCGTGTCCATGGAAAACTCAGTGATGTATCCTTCTAAGATACTATCTACCCAAAAATCAACAGCTCTTGATACCTTGTTGTCAACCCGTTTTAGCTGTTGGATCAGTTCTGGAGTCCAATGATCAGGTTGTGAGGAACCTGCAACAATTAATTGATAAAATGCACAATATATGAGATCATATAATATTTTATTGATCGCAAGCCACTTCGAGGGGGAAACCTCCTTTGAGCAAGCTAAATACAAATAACTTCATGGTGTCTTCATTGGCCTCAACACACACTTATATACTAATTCTATGCCCAATACTATGGGTCAATACCATGGAAAATATAATACTATAGGAAGACTTACAAAACATATGCGTCCAATACTATGGATCGAAAAATACTATAGGACGACTTACAAAGTATATGCGTCCAACAAAATATACTAACAAAGTAACGAGAAGTGTTGACACAGGTTCCTAACATCCCCTCTCCCTTAGAAAAATATTTGTCCTCAAAGCTTTAGATGTGGAAATTGATGCGGAATATGAAGGAGTGGTTCCCCTGTAGTATCCTCGGGTTGCATTCCATACCACTGAATTAATACCTATGTGATAGAATGAGAGAGAAGCTAACGCCTTTTCAGTTTCAGGGAGGATTGCTTGGAAGGCTGGAGACGAAGAAGAACCATATCACCTGCTTGAAAAGTACGCTCAGAACGGTGCTGATCATCTTGTTGTTTCATTCGAATTCTGGCCATGTGAAGATTGTCTTGAAAAACGAGAAGAATCTGATCGCGGTTTCGAAGAACCGAGTCAATTTACTGAACTGGGGAGCTGTTGAGGGTGTATGGAAGAAGAAATGGCAGTGCATGTCCATAGATTGCTTCATATGGTGTCATTTTAGATGTGGTATTGTACCACCAGAGCACTGCAAGGAAATCCATAGAAATAGGTGTCCAAATCTGTGTAGGGATGGGAAAGGGTTCGAGTAGACCTGAAAGGAGTGTCGTTTCACCCTTGTTGACCTAGAAAGTATCACAGTCAACCACCATCTATTGAATTGTCATTTTCAGTCCCTACCAAAATAAGTGACACTATTCCCAATCATACGTTTTGAGGAACCCAGAGTGCCCTACCGATGGAGAAGCATGGAGTTCATAGAAGACACAGCCCTGTTGAACAGATTGCAACCAATTTGGAACAAGCAGAGAAATAGTTGTAAGAGAAACTGGGTCATCAAAGGTGCAAGAAGGAGCATCTGCCACCAGATTGTCCTTACCCCTCTTGTAAGTGATCGCATAGGCATAACCCATGAGTTGGATAACCCATTTAAGTTGTGCTGGGGAGGAGACCCGTTGTTCCAGGAAATGTTCCAGACTCTGGTGAGCAATATTGATGCAGAAATAATTCCCTAATAGGTATGGATGCCACTTATGTACTGCATGCAAAATAGCTATCATTGCCTTCTCAGATGTAGATGTGGCTAAATTCTTACCGGAAAGGTCTCTTAAAAGCAGCAAGCCCACTGGTTCAACAAAGACACCTGCATATCTATCCAAGGAAGTAGTGGAGAAAGTTGATGGGTGCATCTGAATGGAATGGAGCTGAACGATGACACCATGTGAATTCTTCTTAAGGATCTTTTCCAGGCGATGTGAACTGATGATGCGGAGAGAACGTGGTTGTAAGCCCATAAATTTGTGTTGTTTTCCATTGACTGAAAACTGCATGCAAAGTTCTGCAAAATACCATAAGATGGGGCCAAGTGTGCGTAACCATTGAACGCCCAAAACCATATCACCAAGAATAATTTTAGGGGCGAAATTTAGCCCATGGGCTATTTTTCCATGTTTTTTTCAAAAAAAAGATTCGCCAATTTGCATTTTTTAAAGCCCCGTTTCACCCAATTTTGATGGGGTAAACTTTTTCACTCTAAAAATCACCAAATTATTATATAAACTATATAAAATCCTTAGAATTTGAAATAATTTTAGAAAAATATCGCCAAATATTTTATAGTTGAAATTTTAAGAATTGGTAAGATTCTCCAAGGTTTATACACTTTTAAATAAGTATGGGTCCTTAAAATTATCCCTGATGACATCGCATCCACCTAAGGACAAGGAAAACATGTGAGAGCACAGGTTATAATCTTCCAGAGAGATACGCACATTGTGACACTTCCCCTTGCAAGGTAAGGTGCCCCCATTGGCAATCATGAATTCAAATTTGGAGCAAGGATGGACAAAACAATCAACTTGTTTGGCGATCTAATGGTCAATGAAATTATGAGTATTACCAGAATCAATGAGTATTGTAAGAGGGATCTTATTGAAGTAACCCCTGACCCACATTGTTTGTTGGGTGGTGACTTTGGCTAAAGCATGGAGAGATATCTATGGGTGGTCATCCAGAGACATAGGGTCAATAGGGGGATGTTAAATGTCGACATGATCATCCAGTGTATCTGGAGCTTCTGCACCAAGGTCAGAGGTAGGCAGAGAATCCACATCTAAGAGATAGAGCTGTTGCTCAACACATCTATGTCCCCAAGTGAATTTCTCATGACAATTATAACAAAGCCATTTTTCTCTACGTGCCCGTATCTCTGCTTCAGACAAATGCTTGATAGGAGTGGTGCGAGGAGTTGGCATGATGGGAGGTCACTGGGAAACCATATGTATGAATGGAAAAAAGTGGATTTGGAGCATTGTTGGGCTGTGATCTTGTCCTCTGCCAACTTAACCAACCCGAGGACTTCCATCATTGTGTTGAGACAGAACATTTTAACCTTTGAGCGGATTTCATCCTTAAGACCACTAATAAAGCAACTCGTGGAGAATTCATCAGACAATCCTTCTGTGTGATTGGCTAGTTTCATAAATTTTGTCTAATACTCTCTCACAGTGCCAAATTGGCAAATTTAGTGAGTGCTCCTATGAATTTATCAAAAGCACTAGGACCAAATCGTTGCAAAAGGAGTTGGAAAAAATATGTCCATTTTAGCTCGTCATGAGCCTTGATGTACCAACGGTACCATTGAAGGGCTTCTTGTTCCAAATGAAAGGATGCAAGTGGAACTTTTTGGAAATCAAAAGTATTATGTAGACTAAAATATTGTTCTTCCTAGTATATCCATCCAGTCAGATCATTACCATTGAAGCGAGGAAAATCAAGCTTCAGCCCACGAAAATTGCTGGAAGAAGAGAACCCAGTGTTCATGACTGAATGCTGAAGATGGAGGCTAAGAAATTTTTCATCCAAATCTTGGATTTTGGTTTTGAGGGATGCAAGTTCTTCCTCCATGATTTGTGCTCCTCCGCAGGTGACAACCATAACCAGGAGTTTTTTTTTTTGTGAATGGGTAGAAAAACAAAAACAAAAGCTTATTTAGTAAAGGGAAATTTGGATTTGGGAAAATCTCGGATGGGTAATTGGGGTTTGACTAGGTTTTGAACACTTTCGAATGGACAGGGAAGCAAAAAATGAGGATTTCAGAAGCGAGGTGAAAGAATGGGAAAATTTTTCAGAGAGAGACAAGGAATCAAAAATAGGGAATGAACACAGTGGAAAAATTTGAAGGCGATTGGGTGAAAATCGAAGAAGTTATGATAAACCCTTAAAATAGACAAATGTGAGATTTCTAGTTTTGGGAAGTGGAATTTGGGATAGGGTCCTCAGGAATGAAATATGCAGAATGGGATTGCAGGGGTGTCAGTGATTTTTTAGGGGAAACAGAGTTAAAACAAAGGAGATATGGCAAAACAATGAAAAACAAAGGATTTTTTTTTTTCCAGAATGGATCTGAAATGGATTTCGAAATGGATCAGAAATAGCGGGATTTGAAACAGATCAAAATGGATCGAAAACGACGGGATCTGAAATGGATTTCGAAATGAATCTGAAATGGATGGATCTGCAACGGTGCAGAAGTGATCGGAAATAGATGGATCTGCAACGGCATGGAAATGATCGGTAACAGATGGATCTGCAATGACGTGGAAGTGATCGGAAACAGTTCAGCTGAAAATAGATATGGACCTGTTGATGCCTCGGAGATCATAGCATCAATCAGCAAGGTATTCTCCAGGGTAAGCAAGCCCAATTAGATTGCTCACTATTTGGTGAGGGGAATCCGTCCGGTTAACGGTTCTAGCTACCGTAAGATTTGAAGATTCTTATCCTTAGCACCGGTTGCAGCCCGATCCACCGTTTATGTATTTTATTTTAAAGATGGCCCTAAGATAAATGCAGGTAACTGATCTAAACTAAACTAAGACTGTGCCAACAAATTTAATCTATCCTTGCAAGGAGAAAACTGTAAATATGAGTAATAAACTGAAAGAAACATCTAAAGATCAGAAAGATAGTTATTCAAATATAAAGATGCATCTACGGCAGAATACAAAAGATATTAAAGATAGCTTTAATTCAGTTAATACATTCCATTACTCATTTGAGAGAGATATCTTTGCACAAAAAATAGAAGAATCATTCATTACAGAGAAGTAATTCACAATAGTAAAGAAAGATCTCACAGCATATGGATGATACGAGAGTGATCCAATAAACATTCAATACATCTTTCAGGCAAAAATCTAGTCTCCCAGGCTTTCATTAGGCAAAATCGAGTTCCTTATACATGCAGAGAAGTAACTCATGTACAAGACAGAAAATGTCTTTCACCTGCCAAAAGTCCTTGTATTATTCACTGACTAACTATTTATAATTTTACAAAATGCCTCTAGGGATACCACGTGTCTCCCTCTTTAATTCTTTTAATTTTTTTCTTTAACTGCTTTCTACAAATATGAGGTGACTCATAACTTCCCTTTAAAAAAAGACAGTTGTCCCCTTTTACTTCATAATTCAATAATAGGGAAAGAAAACAAAAATGCATTATGGCTGCCTAGCTAGCTTTGGGGTGGTGCCTCTGTTGTAGATGGAGCGGTCATCCCAGGGGGTATTTCTGCCTCGGCTAGTGCCTCTGCTATAGATTATGTGCCTTTGTTGGTTAATGCTATTGCTGCTGTCTTCTTCTCTTCCTCTACTATATAGCTAAACCATACCCCAGTGTCCCTTATAACAACATTTGCACAACATTTTTTGGCGAAGGGAGCAAGATTTTCTTCGAAGTCACATGCTTGTTGAGCTCTACCTCGATGTCCTACATTTCTGCTATTGCCTTCTGGCGAATTTCATGGAACATTTGAGCTTGTACTAAAGGCAACACGACGAATTGATGGAGATCATCTGTGGTCAACACATCAATTCTTCTCACATACTCCATTTGAACACTCAGCTCGTCTTTTAAATCGGAGAGGTCCTGCTCTTTACTTGGGAATTCCTCAAGAGTCTGGGGAAACATAATCTTTCATTCTTCATAGACTTCTCGAATATCTTGATAAAGGTTATTGTAATTTCCCATCATCACCTGCATCACAGTGATTAATTTGGAACCACAGTTCCTACAGAATTCCATGAAGGTTACATCTTCTTTAAAATCAGCGATAGATTTGAGCGGTAGGTGTTTGTGGAAATCCATTTTCCATTCTCTCCATTCTATTTGCCGTAAAATATCTGCTTTTACCCGCGTGTACTTGTTTCTTAGCCTAACAGCTTCTGTGTTGATGCCCTTCATTGTGTCCAGCATTGCTTTCAGCTTGCAAACTTCTTCAGTAAGCAATTCTTGCTTTTCATGCATTTGCTTAAGCACCTCACAAGATTTCTCATGAAAAGGAGCCATATCCATTGTTCTTCTCTTAGCTTGCTCTAGCTGCTCAACCAACAACTGCTTATCTTCTTCTAATTGGACAACCTTGGCTTCAAAGTCGTTATTTTTTGCTTCAAGCACCATCATTTGGACTGTCAGGTGTTCCTTCTCCTCTTCCATGTGTTGGTATTTATCTAACAACTCTTTGTGATCGGATAGAAGGTGATCATATTTCTTTACTATGAGTTCCCTACAGGACTACCCGTTTTTCACGTGTGTTGCAACCTACGAGCCCTTTTCTTGGTTGAATCGAATTCATTTACCATTTTAATTACATTATCTTCGTTCGCTTTTGTTGCGGCTACAGTAGCAGATACAATGGCCACAGGAGCCTTATTTGTGTTCTGCATAACAGTGGTTTCACAATGGGTGATGATATATGACTCGAAAGGCCTCTTCAACCTTGTCTCAGATTTCAGGACAATAGAGTTCCTGTCTCTATTGTACACAAATCTGTTCCATTGGGACACAGTGTGATCTTTTGATGGAGTAAAGGGGATCAGTCGGAGATTTTCTATGGGAACATTGTCTTCAGTGGGAGGGGTCTACACTGTTTGGGGTGAGCTGACATCCAGGTCCTGTGTATTAGATTGTGCATCTTCATTTGCCTTATTTTCTTCTTCGGCTTTACGTCATTTTTCTTCCTCATCGGCCTTTAGCTGGTTTTCTACCACCTCCTTTTCTTCCTGCTCTTTAGCAGCTTGTTGCAATTTTGCCTCTTCTAACTTTTGGTCCTGAAGCCTCTGGGCTTCTTCCTTTTGCAGTCTAAGAGTCTCTGCCTGCTGAAGCTTGAGAGTTTCTTCTTGCTGAAGCTTAAGAGCTTGTTCCTGCTCTCTTCGTAGCTTGTCGGCAGCTTCTTTCTGGGTTCTATCTGCCTCCTCCTTAAGTCTTTATTCTTCATTGGCTAGAGCTTCCGCTACTTCCTTTTCTTTCTGCAACTTGGCTCCTTGGGGATTCACTATAGCAGTGGTGCTGGAACTAACTTCATCTTTATGACGGAAGATTTGCAACTCAGTCATGTTTCTAATTCCCCTGTAGACCTCCTCATCGTCATCATAGTAATGGGCATAATCGAAGTGGGGGTGTAACTCTTTGCAATGTTCTTCAACCTTGTTCCACTTGTCATTTCTATGAAAAATTGCTTCCCTGAAGTGGAAGCCTTTTAGTTCTTGAATGAACTCCTCGGCTAGTGCAACCCCTGAGAATTTATAGGCTCCGACATAGAAAGGCAACGGAGGGAATGAAGCCTTTTTCAATTTATTCAAAAATTCTCCGACTCCATCGAGAAACACCTGTCTAACAGCTTCCTTCAAGACTATGTAATCAGTGGCATACCTGGGTAAGATATATGGTGGCTTAGTGCCTAAGTACATTCTGATATAAGTACCATTCTCTGAAAAGTAGAAGTCACCATAATTCTCCATAATTGCCATGGCATTTTCTGATAAGCAATTAGGTTCTTCACTAAACATCTGCTCATATATAGGTATAATGAATTCTTCACATATGAGTTTATAGTGCATCCTATAATTTTGGGCCCAAAGTATCCTATAAGCGGTATATACTGGGCTGTTGGATTGTTCCCACATGCAGCCTAGCTTAGGGAAAGGGAGCTTTGCCAGAATGCAATCAACAAGATATGAAGACATGAAGAATTATGACTTCTTTATAGCCAGTCCTTCCTTGGTTGTGGCCACGACAGATGACAAAATATCTGAGAGGATAGTTTCCCAGTCAAAGACAGTTCCCTTAAATGCCACATAATGGATTATGGGGGCCCATTGGATCCTATACATAGTTCCGTCTGCCATGCCGAAAATTCTGCTCAACATAAGGGCGATCATCCGTAAAGGAGCCCTCAAATTTTGAACTTCATATTCCTCATTATCTCTTCTCCTTAGCTGCTTTCCTGCGATTAGCAACTTCTTAGCCATTTCAAAATTGTCCATCTGCCCCAACCATTCATCATTCAGTGTTGCTGAGAATGCAGTAATTTGTAAGCCGCTACAATATAGGCTGGATGGAACGAGGCAAACGCCTCTCCTTTCCTATCATGCAACACTCTTGTTTCCGGGTTTGCATGCTCTAGGATCCACCCAATTACTTCTGAGCAAGGAAAGAGTTCAGGGCATGTGGAAGCTTTGGATATACCAGAGAGTTTGATATTTTGATAGATGTGTTCTGTGTTCTTCCTCCAGGAGCGCTCCTGGGATGTCTTGGTCTCTGAGCATACGATAGATATCTCCCCATTTGACTTCAGGAGGGACACCTGTGGTGGACTTGGTGTCTTCAAACAAAGTTTCAAATCTTGGCTCCGCGGGCTCGGGCTCAGCCATCCTAGCTTTCTTTTTGCTACCTTTCGGCATTTTAGCTTGATCCTGTCAAGCAACCATGCATGAATAAACATAAGATTACAATTAGTGCAGAATATAGAGCAAGACGTAGGAAAATTAAAACATAGGATTAGCACAATGATAGATAATACTGAGAAACGAAGATGAAAACAAAGATTCTATTCTAGCATAGCTACACTTCCCCACCCAAGACAAATGATTATGGGAAAGTTAACTGGGTTTTCTTCTTACCCTGGATTTCCTTAGACAAAATGCGAGTGGTGAGATGGGTGAAACCGCCCAGGGGGTTTGAAACTCATGGGTTCAAGGGATCAGGGAAAATATCGGAAAAGACCTATGGCTATGAGCTTGGGAATGGCTGCAAAAACGTTATCGAAGAATGTCTATCAGCCATGCACGAGAATACTATAACCTGGAGGATTTTGATGCACTCATCAGTAAAAAAAAAAACAATGGTAGAGCCACCTACCTGGCAAAGATTGTTGGTCCCATAGATGTTGACTATGCAGTGGGTGAGCTGAGCTGAAGTAGTCCGACAGCTTCAGAATTGCATTCTCCGATCAAAAAGGTTCAATAAAACAAACAAAACCCCCAAAATCTTATATAAGGGTTGACACGTGGGAGTAATTAATAGGTTGGTGGATCTATTAAGAAACGACGTTTAAAAATGCGTACGGCGGGGTCACCTCGGCACGTTTGGCATTGAAGCGTAACCGCCGAAATCGGGAGGAAACAAATAAACTCACCCGACACTGTGGCGAGAGTTTTGGAGTTTATCCGCTGTTGCGGCCGAAATTCGCAAGTTTTACCTGAATTCGAGGGTCTCGTTGTGACATTGGATAAGGCGTCCACCATTGTAGGAGACTTCTAAAATTTTGTCCGCCATTTGTGGGAAACTTGCCGGATTGGTCCGATGATCACGGGCTTAGGGACTTCAAAAAGGATCCTCGCCCATTGCGGCCAAAGATTGTGAGTTGCTCCACCGTTACCGCATAACTTCGTGAGTTCATCCAAAGTTTGGCTTTGCGTCTTGGTTGAAAACAAAAAATGATGAAAACCTTCCGTCGTTGTGGCGATAATTCTTGAGTTGGTCCACCACTGCAGGGAGACTCGCCGAGTTCGGCCGAAGTTTCGGATGGACTTGGTAAACTTGCCCGAAAGCACAAATTCAAAAGTCTTTAAAAGGCGCTCGTTGCGGTCGAACTAGACGAGTTCTTCCACCGTTGCAGATGAAAAACCTGAGTTTTGTCTTAGAAAGAAACACAAAAAAAAATGAAACCAATAAACTCAAAAGAATGGTTCCTCCTAGAAATAACTCAGGCTAAAAGACCTTCTAAAAAAAGTTTAGCTCCTAAGTAATTTCATGAAAGAATAAAAGGAGGGGCCCCAATATCTACAAAAATTTGGGGGGGATGTTGCAGCAATGACAATTGGTGATTCTCTGGTGAACACAGATCTCTAAAAACACACCCTCCTTATGGGTAGAAAGCTTACAAACTGTTGGTTTACATGAGTGACTAGATGTCTTCCTAATTCAGCTTTCTTGAGTATAGTGATCACTCTCATTATCATGGTCATTTCGGGATAGGGTAACTTAGGATCACACTTCTTTTGAAATGTCCCAGGGCCTAAGTATGGAATTCATTTTAGAATATTGTCTCTTAGAGTCCAACTTAACAAAGACTCCATAGGATCGTAACAGTATCTCACAGTCATATTCATTTGCTCCTCATTCCCATGCTATTATATATCCTGTTGGATAATTCTTGATGACTTTTGTCATTTGAGTCTTCCATAAATGAGTTTCTTCAACTTGCATATTTGATTTCGCTGGTTCTTCAATCCATAATGTCCTTTTGTGTGAGTGATAATTTTATTTGATTATCATGCTTCACGGACGGAGAAGAACCTCGCTGAGCTGATTTATTTGGACAGCTTTCTTAATTGAATGTGCTTAGTGCGTCTCTGTCGTGCTTTGATTGAGGTGAGAATTTCTGGAAATCAACTCTTTAGTATAAGCTCTTGGATTTTATTTACAGCATGGGATCGTTTTAAATACCATATGTCTATGAGATATGCTTCCTTTCCATGTGTCCAGTTAACGTAAAAAACCTTGAGACAGATGATTATGTTAGGGTGAATGGAGCCCCAGGATAGTGGGAAGGAAATGTTGAAACTTAGTTATTTAAAACAAGGTTACCTTGACCAATCAGAGAAAGGATCTCTAAAATTCCAGAAAATTCAATAATTGAAGACGAAGTCACCAAAATAATTATTTGTAAGCAGTTTTCATCCTTTCGGGATTGAACTTAGCTCGAATATCTATTCTTTGCTCTACCAAAAGCTGGGTTGTGGTTTATGGAAGGGTAAAGAAAAAAATGAGCGAAAAGAAAAGTAGAAAACAAAGGCTGACTTAAAGAAAAGACAAAGCTAGAAAGAAAAAGTGATTATGTACAAAGGAGTCCTCTAAGGACTATGAGAAATATTGTTTCAAAGCAAGGCCATTGATAGGTAGGGTTACTTCTTCTCCTTGTAGATCCTTTAGCTTGTAGGTAGTCGGGCCAAGCTTTTCAGAAATTTGATAAGGGCCCACCCATAAGTGCTGAAATTTTGTGTGCATTCCTTTACCTTCATGGGGATGGTCCCATTTTAGAACTAGGTCACCTACCTTGAAACTCCTTTTTCCTGCTTTCCTCTTATTGAACCACATTTTGACTATGTCTTGGTGTTAATGGAATTGGTCTTTGGCTTTCTGCCGAGCTTCTTCTAACTTCAGCAAGGTTTCAATTCTAGATTGTAGAACCTGGCTACTGGAACCTTGGGAAGCTTGGGCCAATTGCAACGATGGGAGTAAGATGTTGGGATGGAGAATGGCTTCTTTACCATAGAAAAGAGTATACGGGGAGACCCCTAAAGCGTTCTTTGGAGTAACTATGTCTGCCCATAAGGTGTTCGGGAGAGCTATGTGCCAGCTTCTCTGATTTTCAATCACGGTTTTCTCAAGAATCCAAATGAGGTTTTTGTTTGAAGATTCAGCTAATCCATTTCCCTGGGGATAATAATTGGCGGAATAATGTAACTTAATTCCTCTCTCATAAATGAATTCATTTATCTTAAAAGACGAAAAATAAGGTGCATTATCAAAGACTAGAAAAATTGGAACCCCAAACCTGGTTATGATATTCTCCTTTAAGAAGTTGATAACTATGTCCTCGTTGATCTTGCGCAATGGGAAGGCCTCTGTTCATCTTGTAAAATAGTCTATGGATGTCAAGATATACCAATGTTGCAAAGAGGAATTAGGGTTTATTTCTCCAATGACATCTATGCCCCATTGTTCGAAAGGTTCTGAGATAAGCACTGGCTGTAACGGTCTTGCCGCTTTGGGTAACTTCCCCGCACTCCTTTGACATACATCACAATTCCTTGCATAGGAATGAGCATCTTTGAACAGGGTGGGCCAATAATATCCGACCCTCAAAATTTTGTGAGCTGTCGTGTCCCCAGAGTAATGTCCCCCGACAGGGTGTATGTAGAATTTTCTCCCTACGGATAGGTAGAAATTCTCTTAGGTTAAAGTAGACTTTAACTGACTCTAAACTAAGACAAAACTTAAACAAATGCTACCTTGAATTCCTAGATCTAAACAGACATTTCAAGATTAAACTGCTGGAAGAAGAAGAAGAGATCTAACTGACCTTCAATCCAATTGCTTGTCTCAACGGTTGCTCCAATTTCCAAGTCCTCGCGAATGAACCTGTCAAAGTGAAACCAAGATACAAGCATATACGATTCTCTAGCAACTTGAAATATGAGTTAGGATCTAAATCTATAACAGATACAAATCATATCATTGAAACAAAATCAACACATGTGATTTGGGAAACAAGACAAGTTATGTTCTATTACCAACTTGAAGTCACTTACAATGGTTGCTTGATATCCAAACCAACTCCCAGCTCCAAGTGCTTCCTCCTCTAGATATCTCCACAAAGATTCAAGATCATAAGTTTGATGTCTCCAAGAGTCCTCCCCTTTGATCATGGAATGCCTCTCTCTTATAGTGTATGGTAGCGTTAACCAACAAGAGAGAAGGGTGGATCTTGGGAGAGTTTAGTGGATCAAGCCTACTAATCACAGAAAGTGAGTTAGGATCGAATCAGGGACACCAATCCTCAAAAATATCTCGAAAATAAAGATCCCACAAGCCATGGAAAAAAGGCTAAAAAAGGTGCACCGCACCTCTAAAACAGAGCATAACGCGGTAGTACCGCATGGCACAGAAAGAGCATAGTGCAGTAGTGTAGACTACCGTGCACCTAAGCTGGAGCAAGGCACGGTAGTGTAGGTATATGAAGTCTCAGTTGGTTTTATTCTTGACAGGATAGGTTTGTATTCAAGGATCACTCATCATTTTTCTCTTCTGGGTGTTTTAAGCAGTAGGGGAAGTGTTGTCAACTCTTTTTGTGGTGAAGATGCGACATTATGGAATAATTTTTTGGGCAATCCCTATTAGGCAATTTTTTCCCTTCATAGTACCGCGCGGGCTCTATATCGGGAAGCACGGTACTGTGCAACAGTACTGTACTGTAAGGTTAAACCCGGGCACGGTACTGTACAGTACCACGCAGTCAAATTTCCCCCAGGCGCGATAGCGGCGAATTTCAAGATGAAAAAATCATTTTTTCCCAAATTTTTAGCTGAGATCAAGTTGTCAAATGATTACTGAATGTTTCCTATGACCTTTTGCAGGTGTTTGTAACTTGTTTGGAGCAAAATGGTCCATTGGAAAGAAAGAGAGCATGAAGCGGATGATTTGTTGGCCGAAAATGACCAAAGGACTGTGACTGCACTGCAGGAATGTGGTTTGTTGAAATTCTTCAAGACCAAAGGTATTCGTAAGCAGGCAAGACTTCTCACCCACATTATTCAAATGTGGGACCCCGACATTCAAGCTTTCCGAGTGGGAGAACACACCCTTGAGATTGAACTCGAGGATATTTATTTCCTCACAGGCCTCTCAAAAAGAGGATCTCGGGTGAGTTTTACTGGGTTCACAGCCTCGGAGGCGAGCACGGATGCTTTAATTGCTCGTTATTTCCGTCAAGGTTCGGGGAAGAAAAGCGGCAAGGTGGTCATCAAAGACATTGTACAACTTCCTGTAAAAACCGTGTTCTTCACCATCACACGTGCAACAAGGAGCACGGGTCCACATCAGGTGTCCCGTACACAGATGAATCTTGCAGTGGATTGCATGGCAGGAACAGTATTCAACTGGTGTGAGGCAGTATTGACCAACCTCAAAGAGAAAGTGAACAAGTGTAGGCTTGGAGAGAATTCTCAATTTGGGTATGGGAGCATCTTAGTCACCTTCTTCTTGGCGAGGGTGCCATTGTTGCACCCACAGATAGCCATGCCCCCTCGTCCACCCACCGAGCCATGGATGGCTCGATGGAGTGAATACGCAGGACGACTTGGGTGGCCATAGCGTTTGGCTTTTGGTGAGGATTTCTTCTTGTGGCTCGAGGAACAGATTGTGATTGTCGATGATTACCCCTATGCAAGGATGGACTTCTGCGAGGACATAGACTTGGCACTGCCGGAAGATGAGGATTGGGACAATTTAGGTATGACCTTCATGGATATATTTTTTTCTCCTTTTTTTGAATATATAATTTTTATTGTTTTTTTTTTTTTAAGAATGTGTAAAAGACTTTAATATGTGTACGTGTGCATGTCGCAAATCGTGGACCACAGAGACCGGCAGGGTACTCACCATTACACCTAGGTGGTGTTGATCACCAAGCCGCTCCGGTCAAGGAAGAAGACGAGGATGAGGTGGGAGGGGTCCAAGAGATAGAGAGGAACCTACAGGGTTTAACCCACGGCATCCCTACTATGAGGGTGGACGACATCCCTTTGCATCTGTAGCGGCATACCATAGGTGTGCCTAGGCGCATTGGCCGACTCCTTCGTAGGGTGGTTTGGGCTATAGTGTGTTATCACCAGCAGCATGAGGAATCTGATGAGGAACGTGATAGATCCCCTAGATCTCCTTAGATGGTAGCTTTTATCTTTTTGCGGCATGTATACGATATGTAGGCTTTGAGAGCCAAATTTTTGTATGGGATTAGGTCCCAAATTTTGTCTTTAAAACACAAACTTTATGTATTTGAAAAAACACTTTTATATACAGTGATATATATGTCGACCTACTTTTATGACTTATTTATTTACAATGACTTGTGTGTTTATTTTGTGATGTGTTTTATGTATGGGCAAGATGCCAATCCAAAATGTAATTAGCTAATGAATCAGCTATACAATTGAATTCCCTTGGTACGTGTTGATATGAAATGAAATTAAAAGATCGTTCCAAGAGGCGTACCCTCCGAAATAAACAAAGTAAGATAGGATCGCGAACTGTGTAAACACGATTCAGATGAGAAACCACAAGTTGGGAGTCTAAAAAGACTAATAGGGAGTCAATTCCAAGGGAAGCAACCTCCATCAAGAGTCCGATGACTGCATGGTACTCTGTGATATTGTTGGTTGCAGGGCCCAAACAATTGGCTCCTAAAGATAGTAACTCGCCAGTGGGAGAATAGATTACCCATGCTGCGGAAGCGAGGTTCCAGGTATGCCGGCTTGCACCGTCGGCGAATCCAAAGTTGGCAGACATCTGCGCATAAAATCACAAGTCAAAGTAAGAATGGATACATGAGGTCCGTGCGCACACCAAAAAGATGAGTGAAAACAAGCTAAGTACATTATGTACAAAAAGTATCCCGCGTAGGATAACCTTACGCGTAGAAGCGTTTGAGGTATAGCCCATTGCGGGGCCATGCCAATGGTGTACCATCACAATCGACGAGTTCATAGGCTCCTTTCTCTAAGACATGTTTTACAACAAAAGGGTCATACCACATAGATTCTAGTTTTCCTTTTCCGAGTTTATCTTGCATTTGATCATATGTGAGTACGAGGTCACCTTCATTGAAAATACGAGGTTGAACGGATTTGTCATACTGAGCTTTGACACATTTTTTATGAGCTTCATTGGCTAAAGCAGCGTTGCGGCGGGTTTCATCTAGCTTGTCTAGGTATAGAAACCGTTCCTCTTCGGAAGTGATGTGGGGAAGTAGCTCTATGGCTATCTTAAGTGATGGAATTTCACATTCAATCGGTAAAATGGCTTCCAAGCCATACACCAGTTGGAATGGTGTAAACCCAGTAGCACTTTTTACTGAGGTTCGGTATGCCCATAGTGCTGAAAATAGAGCTGAGTGCCAGTTGGATTTATGAGTACCCACAATACGCTGAATCATTCGTTTCAGAACTTTGTTAATGGCTTCAACTTGGCCATTGGCTTGTGGGTAGTATGGGGTTGAGTTTTCATGGCGAAAACCCAACTTGGCACTTAGTTCCTCAATCATATGGTTCCTGAAGTGGGAGCCATGATTCGGTCACAATGGATTGTGGGACACCAAATATAGCTATAATGTGATTGAATATGAATTGTGATGTTGTTTTGTCGTCCTCAGCATAAGTAGGCATCGCTTCAGCCCATTTTGTGAAATAGTCAACAGCTACTATGACATAGCTATGCCCCCCGGCTGAAGTGGGCTTACAGTGCATGAAATCTATGCCCCATTTAGAGAAGGGGCCGACGGCAATAACAGGATGGAGTGGAGCAGGGTGCGAGCGTGTTTTACAATGAAAGAATTGACATGGTGAACATTTCTTGACCGTTTCAATGCAGTCTTTGAAAATCGAGGGCCAGAAATATCCTGCTCGCAGTATTTTCTGGGCCGTAGCCATCCCAGAGAGATGACCACCACATGCTCCAGCGTGGCAATCATTAAGAACGCATTTCGCCTCATCTAGAGTCAAACAGTGTTGAAACCACATCGATAGAGGGTATCGTTGACTATGAGGTAGTACTTGGCGTGGTGTCGGATGCGTCGAAATTCATCGCGAGTGAGGTCGGGGTGAAAATGTTGGGTTTGGAGATATAATAAAATATCCCCATACCATGGATCAAATGTGCTAATGAGGAACAACGATTCATCAGGAAGAGAATCGATGGGCTCGGATTGCTCGGTAGCATGGGGCAAGTTACAAATCAACTCAGCAAAGACCAAAGACTTCTTGGACTTGGCTTTGATAAATTCCAAGTCAAACTCTTGAAGGATGACGATCCAACGAGAATATTTTCCCCCAAGCACTTGACGCGTGAGGATATAATACATTGGATTGAAATCGGCTATAACAGTGGTCCGGCGGAGTAGAATGTAATGACAGAACCTCTGGACAGCGAAAACTGTTGCCAGAGCCAGTTTTTCAACATGTGAATAACGAGTTTCAGAGTCGAGAAGACTCTTACTAAGATAGTATACCACATGTTCTATGCCGTTATGGTCTTCCTGGACTAGCACCATACCGATGGTGGAAGTCGAAGCTGCAAGATAAAGAATGTAATCTCGTGTGTAATCAGGGGGTTGGATCACAGGATCTTTAGTTAAGGCCGCCTTTAGATTATCAAAGGAACATTGGGCTTCGTCATCCCAGATAAAGGGAATGTTCTTCTTGAGAAGCCTCATATAGCCTTTTTTTATCTCGAAAAGATTACAGATGAAATGGCGTAGAAAGTTTGCATGCCCTTGCAAACTTTGAAGTTCTGGAATATTTGTAGGGGAAGGCAGGGCTAAGATAGCTTCTACCTTCACAGGATCTAAGCGTATCCCGCTTTTGGAGATTATGAATCCCAAAAGTTTTTCGGCTTCCACACAAAAGATGCACTTATGTGGATTATAACGGATATTGTAGCGACGGCACCTTTTGAAAATGGCCCCTAAGTGATCAGGATGGTCATCACGGGTCTGAGAATGAGCGGGCAGATCATCAAGATATGGTTCTACAATATGTTTGATATCGTGAAATGCATACGACATCACCCGTTGGAAAGTTGCCCCGACATTTTTAAGGCCAAAAGGTAACTTTCAATATGCAAAAATCTCCCAAGGGCAGATAAAGGTTGTTTTATGCTGGTCGGCTGGGAGGATATCGATCTGATTATAGCCAGAAAAACCATCCATAAATGAAAAGATGACACTCCCGGCACAGTTATCGATGATCTGGTCGATGAACGGAGTTGGGTAGTTGTCCTTTGGACAAGCTTTGTTCAAGTCATGGTAATTGACACAGACTCTAATCGTTCCCTGTTTCTTGGCTACGGGAACGATGTTAGATACCCATTATGTCAATGGGACAGGATAGATAAAACCAGCTCGCAAAATTTTTTCAACTTCTGCTTTAATAGCAGTTTCCTTACGAGGATGGATGGGTCGAAGTTTCTGCCGAACAGGTCGAGTGCCAGGGAAGTTTGGAATTTCATGGACCACAATCGAGGGGTCTATTCCTGGAATTTCTTCATAACTCCAAGCAAAAACATCGCAGAAAGTTTTGAAGTAGGCAATGTAGAACTCCATTTTGAGGGGAGTACATGTTTTTCCAATATGTACATTTTCCACGATACCAGGCTTCACTGAAATATCTATGGGAGTGGTTGCCATAAGGTTAGCCAAGTTTCCTTCGAAAAATACTTCGTCGAGGGAAGTGGGAAACTTGGTTTGAACCATTCCAAGTGAAGGACTGGGTTTTGTATCGGGCTCAAGCGTCTGAATGGTGGGGAATGAAGATCGATGGTGAAAATTTCCCCAAGGTGGCTCATCACCACACATAACCTCCATAATTGATTCGTCAGTGGGAAAAAATCAAATTGAGAGGATCGATAAGTGGTGGGGGTGAATGAGTTTCAGACGATATTTGTGCCACGGTGTGATGGGTAGAACAGTCGACCCAATCGGTGGCTGATTGGATCGCTTCATACACTGCGAGGTTTCTATTCAAAGGCATGGAGTTGCCGTAGTTTTCAATCTCAGCGGGACTCGGAATCACCCATGAATCATTAGAAGGGGTGACATTTGATGAAATCATGTTGACTGGTTGAACATGGGGCCCCAGCTCTGGAAAAACTCCAATAAGGGAAGAATCCTTCATAAGACCAACGTCGACGTCTTGGAACCAGTACCGAGGTTGATCCAATAACGGGACGGTGTTGGCGGAGTTCGGATGAGAATCTGGGATACAGTAATCAAGTTGATCTATGGTGACAATTTTCCCTTCATGAGGAAGTTGTACAATCCAGAAGACAGTAGATTCTATGGCGGTCATGGCGTAAAACCAGTTTCGACCAAGTAGAAGATTGTAATCTAATGGTGCATCCATGACTTCAATGTGTATGGATATTGTTTTGCCCCCCAGTTCAACACCAATTGAGGGAATGAGTCCATAAGGTTGAAAACTGTGTCCATCAAATGCCCTGAGAGTAGTGGGATACGACGTGACTTTGGGTGAGCCTAAGGCTCTCCAACAATTCAAAGACATGATCGACATGGAGGCACCTTCATCTAAAATAGTGCGATGGATGCTATGTCCACGGATTTGTGTATGAAATTGGAAGGCTAACTGGTGAGAAAGCCGAGGTTTGGCATGCTCCAAGTTAAACATGATAATGTTTGAAGTATCTGGGTCCATTTCCCCCAGTGCTGAAAGTAAGGTTCTACGCTGTGTAGGGCAGTGTTGAAGAACCTCGAGAGTCGACATGGCGCAAGGTGCTTGAGCTAGATCCTCAACAATGTTGTAATTTTGGGCAGCTCGCACATTGGGATTAAATGTCACCTTTCGTATGGTGCCCTTGGGTGGGCGTAGCACTGTGTCCGTAAGCGATCTCTCGATATGGAGATGGCCGATAGGGGGAGGGGTAGGAGTCAGATCTTCAATAGGAGATTTGCCTTTGGCTATCTCCGATTGTTTGTTTGAACTTGGAGGATTCTCATATGTCTTTGAACGAGTGGTTATATGAATCTCCTCATTACTCATCATCAGGATTTCATGATTTGCGGACGTCTCACTGCGAGTTGGGTTGCTCGAGTTGCCCCCCTATGGGGTTTCTTGGGCAACCATCTGTTGTTGCTACTGAGGGAAAGGGTCAGTTAACACTGCCGGGCGAGAGGATCCTTTAACGAATTTGTTGACTTCATCCTTGTAGGGACAATCACGCGTGTAGTGATTGTCTTGACAAATTAGGCAAGGAAACTTAGCCTTTCGACGTGGTTTTGGGTCGTTGTGGGTGGGTTGTGGCTTGGGATTCTCCTGCTGGTTCTTCTTGGATTTACCACGATTGTTCTTCTTCTTTCCTCCAGATGGTTGTGACGTATATTGAACTGCATTCACTTCGGAGGAGATAGAAGGACAAGTAGTAGCTTTTGGAGCAGCCTGTGATAGAGCAGGGGAAGCAGAAGCTTGTTGCCCCATCAAGTTGGTAGTAGGCTGGGCCTTGACTGAACTGACAATTCCATCAATGGGGTGTTCAATGGCGGGTTTCATTGGATCAGTGGTAACGCGGAAGGCATGGGGAAGAAGTTCGTGTAAAGTGTCGGATTGGGTATATACCAAATCCATGTACTGAGCTGCCGAGATGGCTTGTTCTTCTGTGACCGGCCCGCGCATAGCGATATCCCTAGCTATGGGAGGCAAAAAGGACATCATGAACCAATCAGCAAGTAGCTGATCCGGAATGGGTTCCTTGATTAACCTACGGTGTCGACGCCACTCATGGATGTGATCCAAAATGTGCGTAGAAGTGGTTTGACGTAGCGAGTTTAACAGTTATGTTCCAGTCTCATACCGGATGGGGAGCTGGAAATGGGTCAGAAACTGCATAGCCAAGGTGTTGAAATCATGGAAAGAGTGTTGTGGCAGCTCGATGTACCATTTTGCTGCCGTGCCAGTAAGCGTATGCTGGAAGAGTCGTAGTCGAATGGAATCGTCCATCAAGGAGTTGGATGAACACCAAAGATGAAAGGTCATTACGTGGTTCTTGGGGTCTTCCCCGGGCTTAGCATCGAACTTAGGAATGTCCGATGGAAGTTTGGCTGGAATGGGTGGCCAGTGAGGTTCATGCCATATGGGATCGTTAATGAGCCTCGACAAATCAAGTAAGTCTAGCGTGGCCAAAAAGGGAAGTTGACGATTAGTCTGCGGGTATGAGTAATAACCGTATGGTGCAGAGAAACCTGGGGGGACTTGCATAGCATACTGTTGAGTGTTATACCCATATGTGTTACCCGCGGGGTACTGCTGGAAGTTTTGCGTGTAGTAGGCCATCTGGTTAACCGGTTGAGTGTTGGTAACCAGTTGGTGGATGTTCTGCTGAGTGGGGATGGTAGGTATGGTACCCTGGGGTTGCTGAAACCCAGGAATGGTTGCTGCTCCTGGTTGGGGAAAATTTCCTTGGATTTGTTGTGTTCCAGGAATGTTACCACTATATTGAGTAAGTGGAGGGTTTCCCATAGCAGGGTTGGGGGGTGGCTGCGACAGTGGTGTCCATGGAAGGTTCGTTCCTCCTTGAGGAACGTGTGGAAATTGAAGGGATGGGTTCCATGGAGTTGTAGCAGCCGAAGGATAAGGGAAGCTGGAGTTCAAGTTGGGGGGAATCTGAGATTTCCCCCCAGCTGGGTTCTAGTTTCCAAATAATGAGTACCCCCCACTCTGTGGGATTTGAGGTTCCCAAGAAGGAAGCGTACCTAGCGAGGGATGTTGAAGATGAGGGCCAGTTGGAAAACCGATATAAGGTTATCCGCTGCCAGGTGTGTTGTACATACTGTACTGAGAAAATGCTACTGGTTGGGAGGGTTGTTGGATGGTGCCAATGGGTTTCCCTCTAGCAGATGGGTTGGATGGCCCTATAGGAGGAGGTTGTTGACTAGGAATGGGGTTCCCAACAAAGGATTGTCCTCCAGCTGGTTGGGTTGATGGCCCATCGGGAGGAGTTTGATTGTTGGAGTTGGGGACCATGGCAGTCGGTTGTCCACCTCCTGAGATAGTGTATATAGTGGCCGAAGGTGAACCTCCAATCAAAATGGAAGATCCAGCAGTATGACTTGGTGTTCTTCCACCACTAGCCAACTACGATAGTGTCGATTGGCCAACGGTGCCAAAAGTGCCGATTTGTGGAGGGGGTCTTCGATATCTGACAGGCGAGGACGGAGAAATAATTGGGTTATCCCTCATAGAATGTGCGCCAAACATGGGTGATGGCAGCAAATGTGGGGAATTTAACCAAGGGGTATCGGGGGTATCATCCATAGTGTGTTCAGCGATAGGAGGACCATCGAAGACTGGGTTTGGGTTCATGTCCTGAAAAGGGTTTTCGGGGTCCGACGGGAACATAGGTATAGTAACGTCTGAAGGTCCGGAGCCATATGCATAGGAGTGATGAAACTATGTGCTAGACAAGATGTTGGGATCCCGATAGTCAGGAGGACGAGTAACAGGGGGATATCTAGAGGCTGTCGAGAGCATTTGCTCTATATCTCGTTTAAACTGTGTCGATGCTAACGGGGAATTTGATAGACTAACCATACTAGACTGAATGGAGGCCATGATCTCATGTCCTGGAGGGAGGTTGGGGAGAGATATGGTACAAGGTACGTTGCTGGAAGAACTGGTTTCCTGTGGATGAACACTGGATGGCACGGTGATAACAGGGGGAAGCTCCGCCTGGGAAGTGATAAAGCCATAGTCAGGTTCAAAAGGTGTATCAGGAAGTTGAGTGTCTTCAATAATTTCGACGTACCCACCCGGGACTGAAATCAAGCCAGGTATATCCTGGTCGGATCCTTCGGTGGTGCCAACAGATCCGTCTGTGTCATCGTGAAAAGTTTCTGGTGGAAGGGAGGTGTTGACATCAGGTAGGAGGATGGCCTCTGGTCTAGTATTTTGGGTTGTACTAGATTCATCCACTGTAATGTTGTCCACTGTGGTAGATATATCTGGAATAACAGTGGGTGAAGTGGCAGTGGGAATCTCAGATATACTAGTGGTTGCAGAAACCGCAAGAGGTTCTGAGACTGTGCTGTGAGTAATGGTTACTGACGAAACTGAAGATGTAGTGTGTATCGGCGGTGGAATGTTCCCTCAACCAACACTGCGTCCAGGAGGAGCGGGAATACATGATGCAGGTGGATCGGAGGTCCGTGGTGGTGGTGGTGCTGGAGGGATTTTTCCCTGTACTCGTCGTGATCTCCGTGGTGGTTCTGACATGATGACAGGAATATGAAATCCGGGGGCAATCTCGTAACAAAGAACTCAAAAAATCTAATGTAGCCAAGTGTACAAAAGAGGAGCTAGAAAAAGCAAGGCTCGCATATTGAGACCGGTGTCTCAGTAAGCGAGATGAGAAAAATAATGGACAGAATGCCAACAAGCAGTCACTAAAAAGAAAAATGACCCTCTATAAAGATGAGATAACAAGCAAACTCCTAACTAAGAGCTGGAGACCTCAACAAGTTGTATCCCTCGCAAGGTGATGAAATCCAAGTCGAACAATACAACGTGAGAGACCAATATGAGAAGGATATCCCTCTACCGAAAGGGATCCTGGGTAAAAGAGCCCTAGTAGAAAAGTCACTAAGCTACCTTGTTCATGACACATTGGAAAAGGTTTTCGGCGCTTCTGCCTTATCACCCTTGCATTACTATGAATTACAAGGAAGACAATGATCGATGTTGCCTTAGGGCTAAGTGGAGTGCGGCATTCCACAAAGTCCGTTCGGTTCTCAATCTCGCGGCGGTTTAACCCCTAAAAGTTAAAAACAGTCAGGAGGACCCTCCATAAACTGGTTGTGACCGTGTCAATAAATACTAGAGGATTTTAGTTCCCTAGAGGACAACAACTATGTCTCAGATGAAAATGACAAGGGGGAATTATTTTGATGCCTATCCCCGGTGTCCTACCTAACTACCAAATTTTTTCAATTTCCTCAAGTGAGGTTAATGTTGGTTTAGTTAGGGAGATTAATTTTAGTGGTTGTATTACTCAATCGGGTAAATGGACATGAAACTTGGTGGTGTTGTGATGACCCAAACTGTGCAAGTGAGAATGAATCGAAATAAGCCTTGTATTCGATGAAAACTAGCTATGGAAGAGAGAGAGTTCTTCGATCATAAATGCCTGAAACTTTCATAAGCAATTAAAACCAAAAAAAATAAAAAAAAATGTTTTTCTTTTTGTAAGTAGAACCAAACTGAAATAAACACTTCTTTCCAATTCACTGATCTTACAACTAGAATGCTTCAAAAAATGAGAATTTCTGTGGAAAATTTAAATGGTTCACTTCCTAATGCACAATAATACTGCTAGACCATTTTAATCCAAACAACACAAATGTTCTTCAATGATAATTTTCAATATAGATTTTAATGATAATAATGGAAACAATGTGATTATGAAAGATACACAATCCAGTAAAAAGAACAGTAGTAATGGTTTGGTTGTGATGATAAGATCAAGCTAATGCAATCAGACTGAAGCGGTGACCCAATGTGCAAATAATGCCACCAACTCATAAAATAATCAAGCTCACAAAAGAAATAAACACACCACAAAGGCTGTGTAATGAACAGGATAGTAATAGGCAACAGAAAACACCAACTAAAGCAGAGAAAATAAAAAATGACTCAGGAAACCAAGCAGGGAAGAAAAAATTGAAAATATGCAAACACTACCGCGTGGCAGAAAAAGACTAGAGCGCGGTACTGGTATACTACCGCTCTGGTAAGAGTGCTGGATACGCGGTACTACCGCGATGTAGGCAGTGCTGAGGGCGCGGTAATGTTGCAAAGTATGGAAAAATGCAACTTTTGAAAAGGAAAATGAATTTTTCAGGGTTGTTGCAAACCCAGAGGACTCACTGATCACAGAGAGAGGAAAAATGTAGAGAGTAGGGAAGAATAAAGTTCAAGGAGACCAAAATTCAATACTGGTTTGAAGAGAAAGACTGAAAGTGAGATCAATCAATCAAATGGGGTTCAAACCAGCGGATTCGCCATTCTTGTATGTAGAATTTTCTCCCTACGGATAGGTATAAATTCTCTTAGGTTAAAGTAGACTTTAACTGACTCTAAACTAAGACAAAACTAAACAAATGCTACCTTGAATTCCTAGATCTAAACAGACATTTCAAGATTAAACTGCTGGAAGAAGAAGAAGAGATCTAACTGACCTTCAATCCAATTGCTTATCTCAACGGTTGCTCCAATTTCCAAGTCCTCGCGAATGAACCTGTCAAAGTGAAACCAAGATACAAGCATATACGATTCTCTAGCAACTTGAAATATGAGTTAGGATCTAAATCTATAACAGATACAAATCATATCATTGAAACAAAATCAACACATGTGATTTGGGAAACAAGACAAGTTATGTTCTATTACCAACTTGAAGTCACTTACAATGGTTGCTTGATATCCAAGCCAACTCCCATCTCCAAGTGCTTCCTCCTCTATCTATCTCCACAAAGATTCAAGATCATAAGTTTGATGTCTCCAAGAGTCCTCCCCTTTTCTCATGGAATGCCTCTCTCGTATAGTGTATGGTAGGGTTAACCAACAAGAGAGAAGGGTGGATCTTGGGAGAGTTTAGTGGATCAGGCCTACTAATCACAGAAAGTGAGTTAGGATTGAATCAGGGACACCAATCCTCAAAAATATCTCGAAAATCAAGATCCCACAAGCCATGGCAAAAAGGCTAAAAAAGGTGTACCGCGCCTCTAAAACAAAGCATAACGCGGTAGTACTGCATGGCATAGAAAGAGCATAGCACGGTAGTGTAGACTACCGCGCACCTAAGCTGGAGCAAGGTGCGGTAGTGTAGGTATATGAAGTCTCAGCTGGGTTGATTCTTGACAGGATAGGTTTGTCTTCAAGGATCACTCATCATTTTTCTCTTCTGGGTGTTTTAAGAAGTAGGGGAAGTGTTGTCAACTCTTTTTGTGGTGAAGATGCGACACTGTGGAATATGGAGGTATAACACAAGGCCATCATTTAATTCTCTGACAACCTCATTTGCATCATCTTTCTCTAAGCATCTAAGAAAAACGCCATCATAATTTCTTCTAAAGAGTATCCCCTCAATGATTTGATAAGCTGTTGATTTCAAACGAAGTGCCCTTCTTTGCTTAGAGGTCGAGTGCTCTGGTAAGTATCCCTGTTGCAAATAGTGTACTAGATCTCTATACCAGGATCCGGGAGTTGTAAAAATGGGGCATACCTCAATTTTGTTCAGCTCAGCATACCCAATATCGTTCTTCATCAATTGGATGTTCAATGAGAAATTTACATAGGCCTTGACCTTTGATGATAGTGGCTGGTTTAAATTCTAAATCATATTCCTGAAGGGCAGTGACCCAATTACCTCTTCTTTCTCCCAACTCCTTCTGAACGAAAAGAGATCTGACTGTCGGGTGCGGAACTACAACTTTAGTCATGTTCTTAAGAATATATGGCCTGAACTGTTTTACTGCTTTGAACACGGCGTAAGCTTGTTTATCGACAACAGGATAATTTAGTTCAGCGCCCTGTAGACCAGTGCTCATAAAGGAAATTGGGTATTCATCTCCTGATTCCACCTTTTGTGTAAGCACAGCTGCGAGAGAGTCATCTGAGGCAAAGTTATACAAGATAAATTCTTTGTCAAAATATGGACTTCTTAAGGAAGGAGCATTAGATATGGCTGCTTTAATATTTTTAAATGCATTCTTTTCCAAGTCTGTCCATTTGAACTGTACGCTTTGCTTGACCATTTGTTGCAAAGGTTTAACAGTCTGTGCGAAATCTGGAACAAACCTTCGAACAAAATTGATAGTTCCCATGAACAATTGCATAGATTTCTTATTGTGGGGCATAGAAATTTTATTGATAACTTGCACTCTCTCTTGGTCTATTGAAATCCCCTTCTTCGAAATGATGTGACCCAAAAGCTTTCCCTCCAGAACAGCAAAAATGCTTTTCTTGGGGTTTAATGATATACCATACTTTCGGCAGTGATCAAAAATCTGTTTCAAATGAACAACATGGTCTTCTCTCTTCTTCGAGAAAACTGTCATGTCATCTTGGTAGACCAAAACACAATGACCGCCCAGTCCTCGGAAGGCGATGTCCATTGCTCGCTGGAAAGTTGCTCCTACTTTTATTAAGCCGAATTGCATCCTTCGGTAAGTGAATGTTCCCCACTTAGTGCTGAAAGTAGTCTTAAGGCGATCTTCTTCCGCTACTAATACCTGATTGTAACCAGAGAAACCATTTAGGAGAGAGAAGATTTCTGATCCTGATACCATCTGGAGAATTTGCTCCATTGAAGGAACGGGATAGTTATCCTTATCAGAGGCTCTGTTCAGGTTTCGGAAGTCAACACATAATCTTATTTCTCCTTATTTTTTTCTTACAGGAACTAGGTTAGCAACCCATTCAGAATGCCGAACTTTAAAAATGATCTTAGCGTCTAATAATTTCTTTAATTCCTTTTGAATCAAAGGCTCAAGCGTAGGATGCATTCTCCTCAACTGTTGTTGAAATGGCTTAGTACCTACCTTCATTGGTATGACATGCTGAATAATGCAGGTGTCATATGTTTTTAAATCTTCATAAGTCCATGCAAATACATCTTTATATTACAGGAAAAGCTTAATAAACTTATCCCTTTCACCTGGTGAACAGCATTTACCAAGATTAACATATTTTTGTTCAGCCTCGGTGCCCAGATTCACTAATTCATGCTGCATGGAAGAGCTAAGAGTCTTGACATTCGTTGGCTTCTTGAATTTGTTCTGTAAATCGAAAAGGATTTCAAGTGATCTCACTCCTTTGGGCATGAAATTTCCTGGGACCGTATCCTTACCTCGCAAATCAAAATCATGTTTTTCTTCGTCTATGACAGCCTCTTGGAACATGTTTTCATTTGTTAGAAAAGCAATGATCTCATCATCATCATTGAAGACTCTAAGATTTGTAATATTGTTTGGAACTGAAGGCCTGCAAACCAATTCAATTGAACATTTATTGTTAGTAGGTACCAATCTAGAAGCGGAAGTTGCTAATAAATTAGCCGCAGCATTTTGCAACCTAGGAATAGATTTTATATTAAAAGCATCAAAATGAGTAATTAAAGCCCATACCTCAGCCTGGTAGCCTTTCAGATGTGGTGAAAGACAATGAATGGTATCTCTTACCTGTCTAACGACTATTTCTGAGTCACTAAAGACTTTTAGGTATTTGACATTCAAACCGATGGCCTTTTTTAACCCGTGAACCAAAGCTTCATATTCAACAGTATTATTGGTACAATCGAACTCTAATCTACAAGACAAGAAGTGCTTGTTCCTCTCAGGATCCATTAGAACACAACCGGCTCCAAATCCTTCTTGAGTTTTGGAACCATCAAAGTACAAAAACCAAAAAACATTATTTGATCTAACAACGTTAGTATCTAAACCATCTAAGTCAGTAACTAAGTTAACTATGTTACAGTCAATATCGTCAGCCCGAGAAAATTGAAGGAGATCGGACTATTTGTCTGATTCATTATTGATATCTTCTGATTGATAATTTCCCGACTCAATTTCTAAGAAACAATTCCCTATGACGGATGATAAGAAAGCTACAACTTCATTCTTCTCCTCTAGTTGGGTTACATTGTGTTTCATGTGCGGTTCTCTCAGCACTTTAATTTGGTTTTTCCTATTTTGATAAGGCAGCCATAAGTGGGACCAATCTGTGGTGAAATAACCGTTTAGTTTGGTTGACCAATCTCTACTTAGGATCAAAGAATAAGCTTTAGGGATATTAACTACCATTGTATCAATGAACTGATAGACCCTAGAATCTGCAGACAACCTAATAAGCACATCTTTCATTTCCCCAATTACTTTAACAATAGTTCTGTCGAGTTGAATAATCTAGGCTGGGGATGGAATTGGCTGCCCGTTTATCCTTTTGAAAATAGACAGTGGCATGACATTCGAGGAAGCTCCAGAATCTACTAAACAATTATGCACATTGTGATTAAAAATCTCAAACGTTAACAGAAAAGGGAGTGTTTGGGATTTAGATTTTCCACCAATGCTAGCTTCATTTATTTTGGGATCCTCTTGAGTGTCTGCTAACGAAGCGATAGATTGGGGTTCAAGAGCCTGCAACAACTTCTTTCGTTGTCAAACATAGACACATTAGATTTTACTTTCTTTATGTCTTCGATGATGTCATATCCCATGTCAGATTCTTTCACAGCTTTCGATTGATTATCTACCTTGCTCGTGGGAGCTTTTGGCTGCTGAGCTCTTGTCTCAACGTTTGGTTGTTTGGTAGTTATTTGGTTAGATTTGGGTTGTGGTGGACTAACTATAATGTGTCTTTTAGGAAATTCCTTAGACATTTTATATTTGGGCGTAGTTGAACTTGTAATCAGATTAGCGATGGGACCCTTACTACGAGTATTGATGTTTACAGCCAAGATTTGGCTTTCTTCTGGGTCATCTTCAGTCAATTCAATTAAAGGGACCCAGTCCCACAGCACCATAGTGGTATCTGGAGCGGGTTCCTCTGATTCGAGAATCTATTCTTTTGGGGAATTATCTTGATCTGGAATTTATGAGTCTAACATTTGGTCCATAACCAAGCTCATAGAATTTATCCATTGCGGACATCTTTTCTCAAAGTGTGGTTCTTGATGAAAGGTACAGAAATGTTCCATCCCTACTTCATTCAAATTTAAAACATGAGAGTTATTTGTAGGCAGGTGAGGCTGATCGCTCTCTTCCCTTTCCTTGTAGAATGGTTTAAAAGGCTTCCTAGATGTACTAGCTTCCTTATCCTTTTCAAGATCTACAATTTTGTTTGACAATTTTTGCATCATTTTGACTACATTCTCCATGTCCACTGACGATTCTTCTTTATTTCTAGTTAGCAACAGGGTTTTCTTAGTATTGGCTGGTTTGGATTCCGCATCAAGAGCGTGCTTAACAATACTGTCTGCCTCTTCCTCCACCTTCCTAACTTCTTCAAAGTTTTCTTAGTTCTTTTGACAAACATTGCTATGGGGGGATCGAGCGTGGTTGTATAATATTCTACTAAAGATTCTTCTGCAGGCTTAGTGGATTCGCTAAAATTATTTAACAATGTAGTGAATCTTTGGTTAAATTCTTGAACCTTTTCTTTCTTTTCCATTCTCATGGACAACAACTCTTTCATGAGTGTGGCTACCGTTTTTTGTTTTCCATATTTCTTTAAAAAACAATCTTCAAACTCTTCCCAATTTGATATTGAGCTGGCCTGTAAACTAAAGTACCAGGAAGAAACTTTAGGTTCAAAAGTATACGGAAAGAGACTACAGACTACATCTTCATGCTACACATTTAAAAGATTCAGAGCTAAATAAAAACTCTTTAGGTGATCTTCAGCAGAGATATCTTTTCTAGGATCATATTTAGGCAAAACCTTCTTAGGATTCTTAGGCAGATTGTGAAAACGCCTAGACAAATTTAATGCTCCTCTTGTTCTCCATGTGGGTACAGCCATGTCTCCACGTGGAGAATCGTGTGGAGTTTCAGGGGGAGAATTCTTTGGAGTGTAAGGTTCTTCCAGATCTAGAGGATTTTCAAGTTCAATTTCTCTAAGAGGTTCTGTGATTTCTTCCAAAGATAAATCTACTAATTCTTCGGAATTCTGAACAAGAATGGAATCGTATGTGTACTGCCTTTCCCTTCTAGGAGCTCTTCTTCGAGGAAGAAAGGGAATCGTGTTTAAACCCCCAAGTTTTTTAACGTAAGCAGGGGTATGTCTTCTCAGGTTTTCTATTTCAACAAAAGGTATAGCATACAATGTTTCTTGATTTTCTTGATTTTCAAATTTAGAGTTGAGATTATCTTGATTTGTCATTTCCAGATCTGAATTGTCTGGGATTTCTTTTTTAAGCGGGTTTCCAGCTGGATCTGCTCTTAAAGAAGATTATCCTATATCAGCCATGCACTGGATACCCTCCTTCTAGTGCCAAAAACTGTTGATGCCTCGGATATCATATCATCAATCAGCAAGGGATTCTCCCCGGTAAGCAAGCCCAATTAGATCGCTCATTGATTGGTGAGGGGAATCCATGTGGTTAATGGTTCCGACTACCATAAGATTTGAAGATTCTTATCCTTAGCACCGGTTGCGGCCCGATCCCCCATTTATGTATTTTATTTTAAAGATGAAATGCAAGTGCCCTAAGCTAAATGCAGGTAACCGATCTAAACTAAACTAAGACTGTGCAAACAAATTTAATCTATCCTTGCAAGGAGCAAACTATAAAAATGAGTAATAAACTGAAAGAAACATCTAAAGATCAGATAGATAGCTATTCAATCATAAAAATGCATCTACAGCAGAATACAAAATATATTAAAGATAGCTTTAATTCAGTTAATGCATTCCATTACTCATTTGAGAGAGATATCTTTGCATAGAAAATAGAAGAATCATTCATTACAGAGAAGTAATTCACAATAGTAAAGAAAGATCTCACAACATATGGATGATACGAGAGTGATCCAGTAAACATTCAATACATCTTTCAGGAAAAAATGTAGTCTCTCAGGCTTTCATTAGGCAAAATCGAGTTCCTTATACATGCAGAGAAGTAATTCACGTACAAGACATAAAATCTCTTTCACCTGCCAAAATTCCTTGTACTATTGACTGACTAACTATTTATAAGTTTACAAAATGCCTATAGGGCTGCCATGTGTCTCCCTCTTTAATTCTTTTAATTTTTTTCTTTAACTGCTTTCTAAAAAACTGAGGTGACTCGTAACTTCCCTTTACAAAAGGACAGTTGTCCCCTTTTACTTCATAATTTGATAATAGGGAAAGAAAAAAAAAATGCATTATGGCTGCCTAGCTAGCTTTGGGGTGGTGCCTCTGCTGTAGATGGAGCGGCCATCCCAGGGGGTATTTCTGCCTCGGCTGGTGCCTATGCTGTAGATGATGTGCCTTTGCTAGTTAATGCTACTGTTGTTGTCTTCTTCTCTTCCTCTGCTATATAGCTGAACCATAGACCAGTGTCCCTTATAACAACATTTGCTGGCGAAGGGAGCAAGATTTTCTTCCAATTCACATGCTTACCGAGCTTTGCCTCGATGTCCTACATTTCTGCTATTGCCTTCTGGTGAACTTCATGGAACATATGAGCGTGTACTGAAGGCAGCACGATGCATTGATGGAGATCGTATGTGGTCAACACATCAATTCTTCTCACATACTCCATTTGAACACTCACCTTGTCTTTTAAATCGGAGAGGTGCTGCTCTTTACTTGGGAATTCCTCAAGAGTCTGGGGAAACATAATCTTTCATTCTTCATGAACTTCTCGAATCTTTTGATAAAGGTTATTGCACTTTCCCATCGTCACCTGAATCATAGTGATTAATTTGGAACCGCAGTTCCTACAGAATTCCATGAAGGTTACATCTTCTTTAAAATCGGCGATAGATTTGAGCGGTAGGTGTTTGGGGAAATCCATTTTCCCTTCTCTCCATTCTATTTGCCATAAAATATCTACTTTTACCCGCGTGTACTTGTTTCTTAGCCTAACATCTTCTGTGTTGATGCCCTTCATTCTGTCCAGCATTGCTTTCAGCTTGCAAACTTCTTCAATAAGCAGTTCTTGCTTTTAATGCATTTGCTTAAGCACCTCACAAGATTGCTCATGAAAAGGAGCCATATCCATTGTTCTGCTCTTAGCTTGCTCTAGCTGCTCAACCAACAACTGCTTATCTTCTTCTAATTGGACAACCTTGGCTTTAGAGTCGTTCTTTTCTACTTCAAGCATCATCATTTGGACTGTCAGGTGTTCCTTCTCCTCTTCCAAGTGTTGGTATTTATCTGATAACTCTTTGTAATCAGATGGAAGGTGATCATATTTCTTTACTATGAGTTCCTTATACGACTGCTCGTTTGCCAAGGTGTGCTGCAACCTACGAGCCCTTTTCTTGGTTGACTCAAATTCATTTACCATTTTAAATACATTATCTTTGTTTGCTTTTACTGTGGCTATAGTAGTGAATGCCATGGCCACAGGAGCCTTATTTGTGTTATGCATAATAGTGGTTTCCTGATGGGTGACGATATATGACTCGAAAGGCCTCTTCAACCTTGTCTCGGATTTCAGGACAATAGACTTCCTATCTCTGTTGTACACAAATATGTTCCATTGGGACACAATGTGATCTTTTCATGGAGTAAAGGGGATCAGTGGGAGATTTTCTATGGGAACATTGTCTTCAGTGGGAGGGGTCTGCACTGTTTGGGGTGAGCTGACATCCAGGTCTTATGTATTAGCTTGTGCATCTTCATTTGCCTTATTTTCTCCTTCGGCTTTACGTCATTTTTCTTCCTCATCGGCCTTTAGCTGGTTTTATACCACTTCCCTTTCTTCCTGCTCTTTAGCAGCTTGTTGCAATTTTTCCTCTTCTAACTTTTGATCCTGAAGCCTCTGGGATTATTCCTTTTGCAGTCTAAGATTCTCTGCCTACTGAAGATTGAGAGTTTCTTCTTACTGAAGCTTAAAAGCTTGTTCTTTCTCTCTTCGTAGCTTGTCGGCAACTTCTTTCAAGGTTCTATCTGCCTCCTCCTTAAGTCTTTGTTCTTCATTGGCTAGAGCTTCCGCTACTTCCTTTTCTTTCTACAACTTGGCTCCTTGGGGATTCAGGATAGCAGCGGAGCTGGAACTAGCTTCATCTTTATGACAGCAAATTTACAACTCAGTCATGTTTCTAATTCCCCTGTAGACCTCCTCATCATCATCATAGTAATGGGCATAATCGAAGTGGGCATGTAACTCTTTGCAATGGTCTGCAACCTTGTTCCGCCTGTCATTTCTATGAAAAATTGCTTCCCCGAAGTGGAAGCCTTTTAGTTCTTGAATGAACTCCTCGGCTAGTGCAACCCCTGAGAATTTATAGGCTCCGACATAGAAAGGCAATGGAGGGAATGAATCCTTTTTCAATTTATTCAAAAATCCTCCAAATCCATCAAGAAAAGCCTGTCTAACTGCTTCCTTCAAGACTATGTAATCAATGGCATACCTGAGTAACATATATGGTGGCTTAGTGCCTCCGTACATTCTGATATAAGTACCATTCTCTGAAAAGTAGAAGTCACCATAATTCTCCATAACTGCCATGGCATTTTCTGATAACCAATTAGGTTCTTCACTAAACATCTGCTCATACATAGGTATAATGAGTTCTTCACATATGAGTTTATAGTGCATCCTATAATTTTGGGCCCAAAGTATCTTGTAAGCAGTATATACCGGGGTGCTGGATTGCTCCCACACACAGCCTAGCTTAGGGAAAGGTAGCTTTGCCAGAATGCAATCAACAAGATATGAAGACATGAAGAATTCTGACTTCTTTATAGCCAGTCCTTCCTTGGCTGTGGCCACGGCGGATGACAAACTATCTGAGAGGATAGTTTCCTAGTCGAAGACAGTTCCTTTAAATGCCACATAATGGATTATGTGAGGCACCTGCAACAATTAATTAATATGAATATGCGAAATAGCAGAAATGACAGAACTCAAAATCACTTTTATATTGATCACAGGCCACTTCGAGGAGGCAACCTCCTATGAGAAAGCTCAATACAAATAACTTCACAGTGCCTTCATAGGTCTCAACACACTCTTATATACTAATTCTAGGCGCCAATACTATGGTTCGAAACCATGGGCCGTTACAAACTATTGATCAACAATACTACGGGCGACTTACAAAGCATATGCGCCAACAACAATAACACAAACTATTGATCAACAAATACTACGGGACGACTTACAAAGCATATGCGTCCAACAAAAACATACTAACAAAGTAAATACATGGGTTCCTAAGATCCCCTCCCCCTTAAAAAAATCTTTGTCCTCAAAGCTTTAGATGTGGAAATTGTTGTTGAATCTGAAGGAGTGGTTCCCATGTAGCATCCTCTGGTTACATGCCATGGCACTGAATTAAGACCTCTGTGATAGAGCGAGAGCGAAGATGACGCATACGCCAATTGAGGATGGCCTCTGGCTCCAAAAGGATGGATCCTTCATTATCTAGTTTGGGTAAAATCATTTGTCCACTGATGTTGGTGCCAAGAACTTTCTTTAGACAAGAGACATGAAAGACTGGATGAATGCGGGAAGAAGGAGGAAGTTCCAATTTATAAGCAACGGACCCAATCTTCTGAAGAATCCAATATGGCCCATAGAACTTTGGAGCGAGCTTATGACTCCCTTTGAGTTTCAAGGAGGATTGTTTGTACGGCTGGAGATGAACAAAAACCATATCGCCGACTTGAAAAGTGTGCTCCGAACGGTGCTGATCAGCTTGTTGTTTCATGTGATTTCTTGCCATGTGAAGATTGTCCCGCAAAATGCGAAGAATCTGATCGTGGTTGCGAAGGATCGTGTCAACTTCCTGAACTTGTGAACTAGTGGGGGTGTATGGAAGAAGAGCTGGAGGTGCCTGACCATAGACTGCTTCATATGGGTTCATTTTAGAGGCAGTGTGGTAAGAGGTATTGTACCAACATTCAGCGAGAGGGAGCCACTTTTCCCACTGATGTTGTTATTCCGAGGTGAAGCAATGAAGATAAGTTTCCAAGCATTTATTGACAATTTCAGTATGACCATCTGTTTGTGGATGATACCCTGAACTCATCTTCAGTTTGGTGCCAGTGTGGTGAAATAGTTCTGTCCAAAAATGACTAGTGAAAGTTGCATCACGATCTGAGACAATGGAAGAAGGGATGCCATGAAGACGAAAGATCTAGTCCAGAAAAATTTGAGCGATGGAGGAGGTTGTATAGGGATGGCTGAGAGCACAAAAATGACTATATTTGGAGAGGTGATCAACCACAATGAGAATCACTGTCTTCCCGCCAGATTTAGGGATCCCTTCAATGAAATCCATAGAAATATCTGTCCAAATCTGTGTAGGTATGGGCAAGGGTTCAAGCAATCCTGGAAGGAGTGTTGTTTCACCCTTATTACACTGGCAGGTATCACATTCGGCCACCATCTGTTGAATTGTCCTTTTCATGCCCTGCCAAAAGAAGTTACGCCATGTTCATTCATACGTTTTGAGGAACCCAGAGTGCCCTGCCAATGGAGAAGCATGGAGTTCATAGAAGACAGCCTGTTGAAGATCTGTGCTCTGGGGAAGCACCAGACGACCCTTGTATCACAGAGAAGCACCATCCCAAGAGTAATGTGGTACAGCAGAAGGGTTGTTGGTCAATCATTGGATGATTTGAGATAAGGAAGAGTCATTGACATAACTCTGTTGAACAGATTGCAACCAATTTGGAACAGGCATAGAAATAGCTGAAAGAGAACCTTGGGCATCAAATGTGCGAGAAAGAGCATCTGCCACAATATTGTCTTTACCCTTCTTGTACGTGATCTCATAGTCATAACCCATGAGTTTTCTAACCCATTTATGTTGTGTCGGGGAGGAGACACGCTGGTCCAAGAAATATTTTAGACTCTGGTGATCAGTCTTGATGCAGAAATGATTCCCTAATAGGTATGGGCGCCACTTCTGTACTGCATGCAAAATAGCCATCATTTCCTTCTCATAGGTAGAGGCAGCTAAATTCTTACCTGAAAGGGCTTTGTTGGTGAACGCAATGGGGTGTTCATCTTGAAGGAGAACAACACCAAGTCCATTGCCGCAAGCATCACTCTCAATAGTGAAGGGCTTGGAAAAATCAGGCATAGCTAGCACAGGTGTAGTACACATAGCTTGTTTTAGTTTGTCAAATGCACACTGAGCAGCAGGTGTCCATGTAAAAGCATCCTTTTTCAATAGAGCAGTTAAGGGAGCTGCAATCTTCCCATAATCCTTGACAAACTTGCGGTAGTAACCAGTCAACCCCAAAAAACCACGAAGGCTCTTGAGTGTCTGAGGACGCGGCCAATTGTTCATGGCATCAATTTTGGCAGGATCCACGCGAACCCCTTGTGCTGAGATAATGTGCCCAAGATACTCAACTTCCTTCTGTCCAAAAACACATTTAGACTGCTTGGCATGGAGATGATGGTCAGAGAAAAGTTGCATGACAAGATCCAGATGTTGAAGATGTTCACCCCATGTTTTACTGTAGATGAGGATATCATCAAAGAATACCAGAATGAATTTTCGCAAGTAGGGTCGAAATATTTTATTCATTAAGGCTTGGAATGTGGAAGGAGCATTAGTGAGGCCAAAGGGCATGACCAAAAACTCATAATGGCCATCATGTGTGCGGAAAGCTGTTTTAGGAATATCATCCTCATGAACCCGAATTTGATGATACCCAGAACGAAGATCCAACTTGGAGAAAAAGTGAGCCCCATGAAGCTCATCAACAACAGGAATTGGAAACTTATCCTTGATGGTGAGGTGATTAAGTGCTCGGAAGTCAATGCAAAGGCGCCATGACCCATCTTTTTTGCGGACAAGAATAACTGGAGAAGAAAAGGAACTACTACTTGGGCGAATAATACCTTGCTTCAGTAAGTCCCGAACGAGCATTTCAATCTCCGTTTTTTGGTGAAATGGGTAGCGATAGGGCCTGATGTTGGGAGGAACGCTGCCAGGAAGGAGATGAATACAATGGTATTATGGCCTGGAAGGTGGCAATCCCACTGGTTCAGCAAAGACACATGTATATCGATCCAGAATTTGTTGTAGATCCAAAGGAGTAGTGGAGACCGCTGATGGTTGCATCTGGATGGAATGGATCTAAGAGATGACACCATGTGAATTCTTCTTGTTTTCCATGTGATGTGAACTGATGATGCTGAGAGAACCTGGTTGTAATCCTGTCAATGTGTGTTTTTGTCCATTGAGGGAAAACTGCATCCAAAGTTCAGCAAAATCTCATAAGATAGGGCCAAGTGTGCGTAGCCATTGAGCGCTTAAAACCACATCACATCCACCTAAGGGCAAGGCAAACATGTCAGAGCGCAAGGTATAATCTCCCATAGAAATACGCACATTTCGACACTTTCCTTTGCAAGGTAAGGTGCCCCCATTGGCAACCATGACTTCAAAGTTGGAGCAAGGATGGATAAAACAATCAGCTTGTTTGGCGATCTGAGGGTCAATGAAATTATGAGTGCTACCAGAATCAATGAGTATTGTAAGGGGAAGCTTCTTGAAGTAACCCCTGACCCTCATTGTTTGGGGGGTGGTGATTCCAGCTAAAGCATGGAGAGATATCTCTGGCTGGTCATCCTGAGACGGAGGGTCAATAGGCGGTTCCTGAATGTCGACCGGAGCATCCAGTGTTTCTGGATCTTCGTCACCAATTTCAGAGGCAGGCGGAGACTCCACATCCAAAAGATAGAGATTTTTTTGAACACATCTATGTCCCCGAGTGAATTTCTCATCACAGTTATAGCAAAGCCCTTTTCTCTGCGTGCTTGCATCTCTATTTCTGACAAACGCTTGATAGGAGTCGGTCGAGGAGCCTGTGGTATAGGTGGTCGCTGAGAACCCATATTTCGGAAGGGAACAAAATTGGGCTTAGAGCGTTGTTGGGCTGCAATCTTGTCTTTGCCAACTTAGCCAACCCTAGGGCTTCCATCATTGTGTTGGGACAGAACATTTTGACCTCTGAGCGGATGGCATCCTTTAGCACACTGATAAAACAACTCCAGTAAAAGTCATCAGACAATCCTTCGGTGTGGTTGGCTAGATTCTCAAATTCGGTTTGATACTCTCACACCGTGCCAATTTGGCGAAGTTTAGTGAGGGATCCTGTGAAGTCATCAAAAGCACTAGGATCAAATCGTTGCAAAAGGAGATAGCAAAATTCTGGCCATTTGGGCTCTGGATGAGCCTTGATGTACCAACGGTACCATTGAAGAGCTTCCTGTTCCAAGTGAAAGGATGCCAGCGGAACTTTGTTGACATCAAAAGTATTATGCAGACTGAAATACTGTTCTGCACGGTAGATCCATCCAGTTGGATCAGTACCATTGAAGCGAGGAAAATCAAGCTTCGGACCACGGAAATTGCTGGAAGAGGAGAACCCATTGTCTAATGAAGACTCGGACTACCGTTTGTTGTTCATAGCTGAATGTTCAAGATGGAGGCCGAGAAATTTTTCATCCAGATCTTGGATTTTGGCTTGGATGGCTGCAAGTGCTTCCTCCATGGTTTTTGCTCCTGCACGGGTGACAACCATAACTAGGAGTTTTTTTTTTCGGTTGACTGGGTAGGAAAACAAAAACAGAAACTACTTCAGTAAGGGAAAATCTAGACCAGGGAAAATATCTGAAGGGTAATTGGGGTTTGACTAGGTTTTGGACACTATTGAATAGACACGGAAACAAAAATGAGGATTCTAGAAGCGGGGTGAAAGAATGGGAAAATTTGGCAGAGGGGAACAAAGAAGCAAAATTCAAAAATGAACTCTGTGGTAAAATTTGAGGGTGATTGGGTGAAATCTGAGGAAGTTATGGCAAACCCTAAAAATAGACAAATGTGGGATTTCAGGCTTTGGGAAGGGGAATTGTGGATAGGGTCCTCAGGAATGAAATATGCAGAATGGGGTGACAGGGGTTCCCCAAAAATTTCAAGGGAAACAGAGTGAAAACAAGGGAGATATGGAGAAAATGGATGGATCTGGAACGGCTTGCAAAATGGATCTGAACGACTGGATGTAAAATGGCGCAGCAACGATCGACGACAGTTCAGCTGAAATTATATATGGACCCCAGGTATGTGCGGCTTCCTAACAGTTCAAGGGTTTCACTCGGCCACCAATGCTGTTTGACGGATTGCGTATTGGGGCAGTACCCCTCACTCCACGGCTCAGGTAAAACTGATAACCGCTTTGCCACAAATGACAGCTCTTGGTTTACCTCACGGGTGGGAACTAGTCAATCAGGTAAGGGTCGTTGCCCATTTCGCTGGCAGGTCCTCTCAATGGGACAGCTACTTCGGGGTTCCTGTAGTGCTCCTCACAATTAGTTTTAGGGCTTATGCCCAAGTACTTCCCACAGTTAAGCGGATAGGGATTATTCCCAAATCCAAACCTACAACAGATGCAAAAAACATTTTGGCAGAAATTTCACCCAGCGAGCCCAAGAAAGTGCTCTGATACCATATGTGAGGCACCTGCAACAATTAATTAATACGAATATGCGAAATAGCAAAAATGACAGAACTCAGAATCACTTTTATATTGATCACAGGCCACTTCGAGGGGGCAACCTCCTATGAGCAAGCTCAATACAACTAACTTCACAGTGCCTTCATAGGTCTCAACACACACTTATATACTAATTCTAGGCGCCAATACTATGGGTAGAAACCATGGGCCGTTACAAACTATGGATCAACAATACTACGGGCGACTTACAAAGCATATGCGCCAACAACAATAACACAAACTATTGATCAACAAATACTACGGGATGACTTACATAGCATATGCGTCCAACAACAACATACTAACAAAGTAAAGACATGGGTTCCTAACAGATTATGGGGGCCCATTGGATCCTATACATAGGTCCGTCTGCCATGCCAAAAATTCTGCTCAACATAAGGGCGATCTTCCAAAAAGGAGCCCTCAGATTTTGAACTTCATATTCCTTAGTATCTCTTCTCCTTAGTTGTTTTCCTGCAATTGACAACTTCTTAGCCATTTAAAAATTGTCCATCTGCCCCAGCCATTCATCATTCAGTGGTTGTTGAGAATGCGGTAATTTGTAAGCCGGCGCAATATAGGCGAACGCCTCTCCTTTGCTATCATGCAACACTCTTGTTTCCGGGTTTGCATGCTCTAGGATCCACCCAATCACTTCTGAGCAAGGAAAGAGCTCAGGGTGTGTGGAAGCTTTGGATATACCAAAGAGTTTGATATTTTGATAGATGTGTTCTTCCTCCAGGAGCACTCCTGGGATGTCTTGGTCTCTAAGCATACGATATATATCTCCCCATTTGACTTCAGGAGGGACACTTGTGGTGGACTTGGTGTCTTCAAACAAAGTTTCAAATCTTGGCTCTGCGGGCTCGGGCTCAGCCATCCTAGCTTTCTTTCTGCTACCGTTCGGCATTTTAGCTTGATCCTGTCAAGCAACCATGCATGAATAAACATAAGATTTCAAAATAGTGCAAAATATAGAGAAAGACGTAGGAAAATTAAAACATAGGATTATCACAATGATAGATAATACTAAGAAATGAAGACTATGTTCTAGCATAGCTACACTTCCCCACCCAGGACAAATGATTATGGGAAAGTTAACTGGGTTTTCTTCTTACCCCGGATTTCCTTAGAAAAAACGAGAGTGGTGAGACGGGTGAAACTGCCCAAGGAGTTTGAAACTCATGGGTTCAAGGGATCAGGGAAAATATTGGAAAATACCTATGGCTATGAGCTTGGGAATGACCGCAAAAATGCTATCGAAGAATGTCTATCAGCCATGTAGGAGAATACTATAACCCGGAGGATTTTGATGCACTCATCAGTAAAAAACAAAACAGTGGTAGAGCCACCTACTTGGCAAAGATTGTTGGTCCCGCAGAGGTTGACTATGCAGTGGGTGAGCTGAGCTGGAGCAGTCCGACAGCTTCAGAACGGCGCTCTCCGATCAAAAAGGTTCAATAAAACAAATAAAACCACCAAAACCTTATATAAGGGTTGACACGTGGGAGTAATTAATAGGTTGGTGGAGCTATTAAGAAACGACGTTTAAAAATGCATACGGCAGGGTCACCTCGGCACGTTTGGCATTGAAGCGTAACTGCCGAAATCGGGAGGAAACAAATAAACTCACCTGATGCGACGGCGAGAGTTTTGGATTTTATCCGCTGTTGCGTCCAAAATTCGCATGTTTTACCCAAATTTGACACTCTCATTGTGACATTGGATAAGGCGTTCTCCATTGCAGGAGACTTCTAAAAGTTTGACCACCATTTGCGGGAAACTTGCTGGATTGGTCCAATGATTGCGGGCTTAGGGACTTCAAAAGGGATCCTCTCCCGTTGCAGCCAAAGATTGCAAGTTCCTCCTCTGTTACGGCATAACTTCGTGAGTTCATCCGACGTTGTGGGAAAAATTGACAAGTTTATCCGAAGTTTGGCTTTGCATCTTGGTTGAAAACAAAAAATGATGAAAACCTTCCGCCATTGTGGCGAGAATTCTTGAGTTGGTCCGCCGCTATGGGGAGATTCGCCGAGTTCGGCCAAAGTTTCGGATGGACTTGGTAAACTTTCCCGAAAGCACAAAGTCAAAAGTCTTTCAAAGGCGCTTGTTGCGGTCGAACTAGATGAGTTCTTCCGCCGTTGTGGATGAAAAAACTAAGTTTTGTCTTAAAAAGAAACACAAAAGAAAATGAAACCAATAAACTTAAAAGAATGGTTCCTCCTAGAAATAACTAATTCTGAAAGACCTTTTAAGAAAAATTTAGCTCCTAAGTAATTTCATGAAAGAATAAAAGGAGGGGCCCCAATATCTACAAAAATTTGGGGGGGATGTTGCAGCAACAATAGGACCCCAGGTATGCTAGGCTTCCTAACGGTTCAAGGGTTTCACTCGGCCACCAATGTTGTCTGACGGCTTGCTTATTGGGGCAGTACCCCTCACTCCACGACTCAGGTAAAACTGATAACCGCTTTGCCACAAACGACAACTCTTGGTTTACCTCACGGGTGAGAACTAGTCAATCAGGTAGGGGTCGTTGCCCTTTTCGCTGGCAGGTCCTCTCAATGGGTCAGCTAGTTAGGGGTTCCTGTGGTACTCCTCACAATGATTTTTAGGGATTATGCCAAATTACTTCCCACAGTTAAGCAGATAGGTATTATTCCCAAATACGAACCTGCAACAGATGTGAAATTTGTTTTGGGCAAAAATTTCACCCAAGGAGCCCAAGAAAGTGCTCTGATACCAGATGTGAGGAACCTGCAATAATTAATTGATAAAATGCACAATATATGAGATCACAGAATATTTTATTGATCCCAGGCCACTTCGATGGGGCAACCTCCTTTGAGCAAGCTCAATACAAATAACTTCACGGTGCCTTCATTGGCCTCAACACACACTTATATACTAAGTATATTCCCAATACTCTGGGTCAATACCATGGAACATATAATACTATGGGATGACTTACAAAGCATATGCATCCAATACTATGGGTCAATACCATGGGCTAATACAAACTATGGATCAACAAATACTACAGGACGACTTACAAAGCATATGCGTCCAACAATAATATACTAACAAAGTAAAGAGAAGTGTTGACATGGGTTCCTAACATAGGTTCACTCTTTTGGCAATGGTTTTTCTGAAACGTCAGCTGCGCCAAGCACTCATGCAGCAATACCGGGAATTCGCACAAAAATATTTCGTGGATATCAGAATAAATATGCTTGTCCAACCAACTTCTTGTTGTCTTCCCTGGGTTTCGGTTTTCTCCTTCTGCGAATTCTTATGCTTTCTTATCAAACCAGTCCTAAATCTCTGGTTTCGTCGGGTGCCACAACATGTCCTTATCTTTCTTCTTCAGTTTCCTATCAACAGAACCATTTTTTGACTCAGTTCAGTCGACAGGGGTTCACTTTGCACTGTCGTCAACAAACACCAACAAGACTCCCTTAAACACCGGCCCATAAAGGTTTTACCCTTTCCAGCAACACCTGCGAAGCGAGTGAATTCTCACCCAAGATGGTTAAGGGGGATGCAGGAACCAAATTTCCGTAGTGGGGGCAAGTACATGCAACTACTTAAATCCTATCGCAAAAGAAACGAAAGATTCACATTCACATACATTCATCATTCGCACATTATCCATGTATTCATCATCCGCATATTCAATACATAATGGACATTCACATTAACTGGGAAATATTGGAGATCGCATCAATGAAACCATACAGAAATAGAAATCACAATGCAACATTCACCATTGAACATAAACAAATACAAAAAGGCAGATTCGAACATCTTCATGCATTAACTCATCAAAACCTGCGGTATAACCTTCATAGAAACAGTTCAGAACATCTTATCGCGGATACATACAAGTTGCGAAAATAGAGCAAAAACACAACCGAACCACATAATCACAATGAAAAATAATTCTACAATTGGATCTCCCATACCCTTAGGCTTACATTCATATTCTTATTTATAGCCAACTATGGCGGTTACAAAATGGTCCAAATGACCCATTTCTAACAACCTAACTAGTCTTGTGCTTCCTCGTTCTCCACGAATGAGCCTTCCTTCCACGGATGGTCCTCTTCGTAGCTGTTGACTTCCGCACTTCATGCAGACTAATCCCATGCCAACAGATATTATCAGCCAGAATCAAAGAAAACATTATCCAGAATCTTCATAAATGCGCCCAGGTTTGTCTAGGATGCTTGTGGTCCACACAATGATGACTTGTGGTCCACCCAGTGTATGTTTTATCCAACTACCTAGTCTAACACCTAGGGATTAATAAAAAATTATCAGTAATGCTATCCTAAGGTATTAAATGACATGGATGGGTTTAAGCATTCCAACACTTAACACTTTAATTTGGTTCTTCTTGTTTTAGTACAGTAACCACAAATGAGACCAATCGGTTGCAAAATAACTATTTAACTTACTTGACCAATCCCTTCTTAATATCAATCCATAAGATTATGGGATATCCACTAGTACAATATCAATAAATTGGCAAACTCTTGAATCTACAACCAATCTAATAAAAACATTCTTCATATCCCCGACAACTTTGACATCCAACATGTCAAGTTGAATAATCTGACAAGGGATGCAATTGGAAGTCCATTAATATTTTTACAAATAGAAAGTGCCATAATATTGGACGAATCTCCTGAATATACCAAGCAGTTATGCACATTATAATTAAAATTTTCAAAAGTCAGCAGGAAAGGTGATGTCTGAGATCTTGACTTACCACCAATACTAGCTTCGTTGATATCAGTATCTAACTGAATGACCGCCAGTTGCTTATATGTGTTAACATCATTACTCGTTTTTGCATTCCAATTGAAAGCCTCCAATAAGCTCTTTATTTGTTGTGGTAAATTACACATTTCAAATAAATATATGTTATCTTTTTTTTTCTTAATGTCTTCAACAATATCATACCCCATGTCATGATTTCCTCCGATATTTCCACTTATATTAGGTTTATTTAATGAAGGGGTTATCTCTTTATGAACTACAAGGGTTGTTCCTTTTGTAAATTTTGAAGGATTGTTGGGTCTTTTCTCTACTACTTTTGGTAGTGGTTGATTTGCATTATTAGTTTTATTCTGAATTTTGAGAATATCATTACTAGCTTTCCCTTTTGGAAGGATATGTTGTGATCATCAATAGGTCCTTTACTCCTAGTAGCATAATCAATGGATGAGATTTGGATTTCATATATTTCTTCTTCATCAACTAAATCAAGATTTGGTTCCCAATCCCATAAAACAAGAGTGGTTTCTTCATTATCATCTTCAGTTTCATTTGATTGAACTTTATCATTATCTTCTTGTTCAATGTGTTGTTGATCCAACAATTGATTCATTACTAAAGTCATTGAATATATCGATTGCGGAAAAGTTTTCTCAGAATGTTGTTTTTGATGAAAAGTACAAAAATGATCCATACCAACTTAGTTCAAGTTAAGAATAGCTGAGTCATTAGTTGGAGGCTTTGGGATTTCCTCCTTTTTCTTATAAAAAGGCTTAAAAGGCTTCTTTGTTGAAGAGCTGGTCCCTTTTTCTTTCCCTAAATCCACTATTTTATTGGATAACTTTTGAACCCATTTGACTACACTCTCTAAATCACTCAAATATTCTTCATTAGGCTTATTCAATAACAATGGTTTCTTAGAGGTTATAGGTCTTGATTCAATGTCTACAGCATGCTTCACAATGCTAGTCATATATGTCTCCACCTTTTTAGCTTCTTCAAAAAAAATTGTTAAGGTAGCTTTGCATGATCGTTTAACAAACATGGAAAGGGATGGATGCAATGTTTTAGTATAATATTCAATTAAATATTATTCAGCGGGTTTAGTAGCAACACTGAATTTGTTTAATACTCAGCAGGTTTAGTAGCAACGTTGAATTTGTTTAATACTATGGTAAACCTTTGATTGAAATATTTCACTTTCTCCTTTTTATCCATCCTTAAAGACAATAATTCTTTAATAATTGAAGATAAAGTTCGATGTTCACCAAATTTACTTAAAAAAAACTTTTCAAAAGTGTCCCAGTTAATTATGGAACCAGCTTGCAAACTAAAAAACCAAGATGATACTTTAGGTTCAAAAGTATATGGGAACAATCTACATACCACATCTCCATGTTCCACATTTAGAAAATTCAAAGCAGAGTAAAAACTTTTCAGATCTCCATCAACATAAATTCCTTCCCCAGGATCAAATTTAGGAAATACCCTCTCTGGATGTTTGGGAAAATCATGCAGAGGAGCAGGTAAATTTAACGGTCCTCTAGCCCTCCAAGTGGGTAGTTGATTAAAATTATGAGCCATGTTATAAATACATGGAGGATATTGTGGAGGTGTTTGTATATGTGGATAAGTTATTGACTCTGGAGAAGTAGGTCTTAATTGATTTATAGGATCTGGGATATCTTGCAGCGATAAATCAACCAATTCTTCCAAGGATTCAACAAGTACGGAGTCCTTATTATACACAAATCTTCTTCTAGGAGCTTTCCTTCTAGGTAATAATGGTAGTACAGATAATCCTCCAAGTTTCCTCATGTAAGACCTAGTATGTCTTAATAAATTATCTAATTCTTGATGTGGAACAACATATAAATGCTCAATTTGCTCAGTTTCAGAATTAAGGTTTTATTGATAATAAGCCTCGGGAATTAGTTCTTTTGGTTGAGAGGTTTCAAACGGAGACCCAAAGAAATTTCCTCGTGAAAAAGGACTTCCTCTACCAGCCATACACTAATGACCCTCCTTATAGGGCCAAAATCTATTGAGGCCTGGAAAAATCCATGTGTCGACATTAGGAATTCTCCCTTATGAAAAGTCCCAACTAGACTATTCATTGTTTGGAATGGGGAATATGTCTGGTTTACGGTCTAGATACCATGGAAAGTGTTTTCAGTTTAGTTTACTGACTGCGACCCGGTCCACCATTTATATTTTATTATTTAGGGATACAAATGCAAATTCCCTAATTCTAACAATGCATGATTCTAACTAGGCTTAGTTTGACTGATAGGTAAAATTCTCACAAGTGATGTGTAGGTTCTTACCTCTCGTATTACCACTTCTATCTTATCAATCAGCTACAACTATTCTACTAAAGCACATATATTTAACTAGCTAGTCTAATATATCCTTGCAAGGAACCGAATTTAAAATATGAGTAATTTCTAAGATTGCTTATACAACTTCAACAATTAACTCATTGAAAGAAAAGCATCCACAATCACAGTAAAATAATTACACAAAGATAACTTTGGTACAGATTTGTTTCATTCATTACTCATTTTACACAGAACATTGCATTTATAATTACCATTATTAAAATCATTCACATACCTTTAGATTAATCCAATAAAGCAGGAAATATCTTACTGTATATAGATTATCAAAGGAAGAAATAATTATGCGCATTTATTCATAACATTTCATGCAAAACTCCATGTAATATTTCACCAGCAAAATAGTTCTTTCTCATTAGCAGAAAGTAATTCTCATACAAAATGATACTTGTTTTCTATTGCATCAGCAAAAATCCCCTTCCTATTATATTCCCTCTTATTTATCTTTAAAAAAAACTTTCTTTATGTGACTAATCACTTCACATTCCATCCTAACTCTTGGTTTCCACAATTTTGTCTTTTGTGGTTGCACCTAAAAATAACCAAAATAAATAATAAATTACAATATACATTAATTTGATGGCATATCCTCTTGACTTAAAATGTAATTATCCCAGAGATCACTCTCATAAGATATTACATTTAATTGTTGGGGCTCTAATAACTTCAAGGCTATTTCATGACTGGGCAGCTCTTTGACCAGATCAATCAATCCCTTTGGCGTGGCTTTATGAATTTCTCCTAGTAGGTAAGCATTTAGAGTGGCTTGTCCAATATTCTGTTGAACATATTTTTCAGTGAGCATGCCTAGCATTTTGATGTAATTCATATCCTCATCCAAACTGTTTCTTAACTCTATTATGTGTTGTTCTTTGGATGTCAACTCGTCAATGGCCTTAGGGTTTAGAAGATGGAATTTATAAAATGATTGTCATATGACTTGATAAATTTATTCACACTTGGTAATCGATCTATGTACTTCGTTCTGTACTCTCTTTTTTTACTTCCGACAACTTTCCAAGAGAGATATATCTAACTTTAATTCAACAGTTGTTCTTTTAGGCAAGTGAGCAGGAATTTCCTTGATTTCCCCTTTCCACACAATCAACTTTTTTACTTTATTAAATGTGTCTACCAGTTTTTGTTTTATAGTGGAGGATTCCTAGAAATCTGCTTCAGTCTATATACCATTTCTTTTAACTCATAAGCTTGCTCTGTCAACAACTCTTGGGTGTAGAAAAGTTGTTTTTGCAATTCACAAGTGTGCTCATAAAATGGAGCCATGACTCTTTTTTTTATTGAGCAAATTTGATTTGCTCCATCAAGTAGTCATTTTCTTTAGTCAACTCATCCATCTGAGCTTGCCAACATCCCTTTTCAATTGTCAGAGATTCCACCTGCTGATCTAATTGAGTTTCCTTACTTTCTAGCTCCTTGATTCAAGCTTGGAAATTTGGCTTTTACCCTTCCATTATTAATAGTTGCACATTTAAAGAATATTTTTCATCCTCAAGACTCTGAATATCTAGCAAAATATTTTCCTTCTTTTCTTCCATGGTATCTTGATTCCTTTTCATTTCGATCCCTTCACTTCAAGCTTGTACCAAGTTTTCTTTTAATTTTATCATTTTGGCTTTGTTGCATTCTAAATCATCGAGTAATTTATCTACGTTGTCTGCATTTTCTTGCACTACAGCAAAATTTACAGAAGCTGTGAATTTTGGATCTTTGTTAGTACCTTCTACTAAATTACTTTCCTGAACAGTCACAATATCAGGCTGTGTACCAATTTTCAATCTATTTTTCAGTTCTCTTTAGGATGGTCTTCCTTTTTGGATAAAAAACAATAGTATCAAGTTTAGCTATAGAATGTTGGTTTGAAGGCATGAAAGGAGTGAGTCCAATATCATCCAATGGAATATGACCTCCAGTAAGAGGTATTTCTGGATTAGGATCAACAGGATTATCTACATTCATATCTTGTTGATCCTGATTTTCTTCTTGATTCTTCTTTTCTTCCACTTATTTCTTGATCCTTTCATCTTATTCCCTTTTCTTTTTAGCTTCATCTTGTAACCTCTTATGTTCCAGCTCTGTAGCTTCCTTATTTTCTATTTCTTGTTCTTCTTTTTTTCTTTCCTCCTCTTATCTTTATCAACTTTCTTCCTCTTCCTTAGCTAGTTGCTCTTCTTGTAGATTCTTTGTGTTTTCTTTCGCCAGTTATTCCTCCTACAAATTTTTTTCTTTCTCAGCTGCTAAGGCCTCATCATTGGATTTCTTTTTGTCTGCTCCTTTTATGGATTCTCTTTTCTGGATAGATAGTGTTTATGTTTTCCTACCGAACCTATTATTTAAGTCGGCCATGTTCTTTGCACGCTTGTACACTTCTTCATCTTTCAAGAAGTCATCGGAATACTCGAAGTTGATTCTACATGACGCACAATGTTTGGATACCTTTTGTAGGTGATGGAAGCTCCCCATTTCATATCCACAACCTATCCTATCCTCACGCTGCCAAAATCACTTGTGAAACCCAAGCTCACCATTTGAGCTAGTTTCCCCATTTGAGTGCCCCTTTTGGCCCAACATCCAAACACCTTGGAGAAGGAGAAGGAACCCATTGGAGCATGGAAGCATCCCTCCTAGACTACTGCAAGAGCTCCACCAACCTCCAAATTTGAGGTAAATGTAACTTTGGTCATATCATAATACAAAAGAAAAATTTCCATTATATTATCATTGTCTTTTTATTTCTATTGATGCACATGTTAGCTTAGATTTTGTATTGTTTTACTATTTTACTTTACTGTTTATTGAACTGCTACTAAGGAGACCATTCTCCTTAGTAGGTTCTCATTTGCACAAGCTAGGGTGAAAACCCTAGCTACAATTTTGGCGACTCCGCTATTAGCATTTGAATTTCTGGTTAAAATTTTCAAAGTTTTATTTTCTGCAAGTATTTTTTCTGTTTTTTCCTGTTCGGTTGTGGCTTTCGGCAGTTGGGTTTTCTGCCGCAAATTGCAGCCATTTTCCTCGCCGCCGTGACCCGGATCGCGAGTTCACAGCCCTAATCCGCGGCCTCAACCGTAGCTCCCTGCATTTTTCCAACGGCTCCACTGTGATTTACTGCCCCCTAAGCACAATCCAGATCGCAGCCATTTCGCTTCATCCCGCAAACTAGAACGCGTTCCCCTGTCTGGATTTTGTGACCCAGCCTGCCGAAAACCCTTTGCATCCCGCAGACCTGAACTCATTTCCTTGTTTGTTTTCCGTGTCCTAGCCCACCAAAACCACTTCGTTTTTCGCGTCCCTCTGCAGCTCTAAGCCACGCTCTGCTTGCACTTCTGCAGCATTTTTGTGCGCCCTCGACCGCAGTTACCCTCTGCACATCTGTGGTTCTGACCGCATGTTGAAAAACCCTAGCTACGACCCCGACCGGACAAACCTAACTTGTAGCCACGCTCTAGCCACAAATCCACATCCCATACTCACAGTTCAGACCGCAGGTCCCATCCTGACAGCAACGTCCCAGGCCACGCATTACAGTCACAAACCCGCGATCATTTTTCTGCATTTTTCCCCTTTTTAGCCCAAAAATTTTCTGCAACATTTTCTGCACCTGCACAGCAACCTGTCTTGTCTACAACCCCAATTATCTACATCTTTTTTCTGTAGTTTGCTTTCTGCTCCATTTACAGAATTTTTATAAAAAATATTTTTCAGCATTTACATTAGAAAAGGAAAATTTTGCATTGCAAGCTAAATTTATGCATCATTATTGGTTAAAAAGTTGTCCACGCGTGGCACTTTTGTTGGGTTCATCACCTCACACACACAAACTCTGTCACCTAATTCAAGTGATCCTTAAAAAACTACTTAACTCAACCAACATTCTAACCCCACTTGGGGAACACATAAGAATATTGTAGTTAGGTAGGACAAGGGGGATAGGCATCCAAATAACACCCCTCGGTCGCTTACACTTGAGACATAAATGTTGTCCTTTAGGGTACCAAAATCCCCTAGTAATTTTTGACACGGTCATGACTAGTTTATCAGAGGGCCTCTCCCTTAGGAGGGTTGAAGTAGCCAGACTGGTTCCGGAGGTCTGAGTGGAAAAACGCAATCCACCCAGTAATCGAAGGATACCTACTCGTTGGTCCACGTGTGGTGTTCCTTTTAGGCCCACACGGTGATAGGACTGGAGCTGCAGATTCACCTTTCTCGACGTGTCATGAACGGGGTATCTTAGTTTCATTTCTTCTAGGATTGTCTTACCCGGTGTCCCTTCTGGTAGGGGGATACTCTTATCCACTTGGTTCTACTATCCATATTGTCTGACTTGGATTTCATCACCTTGCAGAGGATATGTCTAGTTGAATCAGAATACTATTTAGCTAGGTGTTTGCATGCTCCCTTACCTCCCTTTGGTCTAGCGAGTTCACCATTTTTCTTTTTAGGGAACCCCCTACTTGTTGTTATTCTGACCATTTTTTCTTATACTCCGCTTATTGTAGCATAGCTGTTACAGCAAGCATTTTAAGCTGGTTGTTGGCCTGAGTGCCGTATTTTTTGTGCTCTCCTTCTGCACACTCGACTGCATTAGGGTTTTTGAGTCATTTTTCACTCAACACAACCCCCAGATACTTAACACCTCCTGTCACCATTGAGTCCCCGAGACACTCTCAGCGCCTCCTGGGCGAGCCTCAGCCACACGGTTCACTTGACATCACCCGTCATAGACGTAGAGCTTCATCACTTTATACCACTCATCATAGACCTAGAGCTTCACCACTTGACTCTACTCATCGATGGCATAGAGCTCCGTCCCCTGACTCTGACGCCCCTTATTTCACATCTGATTATGAGGCAGAGTCAAAAAACCCCACTTACACCGCACCAACCAGCCCCATGGCTGACATGACCTCCAACCCTTTATTTGTAGGGACCCTCGATGGAATGTCCACGTCAACCTCAGCCACCACACCTGCTTTGGGTATGCCCTCGATGGGGCCCACACCCACCATTCTGGTCACTGTACCAATTCCAGTGGCTACCATACCCAACCCAACCCCACTGGTGACTCACACTACGCTTAGTAGTGCAGGATCCTCCCATACCACCTCCACTCCCCCATTTGGCAGTCACATCCCTATCACAAACCTAGCTCCTACACTTGGGGGCATCGGCCCCACCATGGCCGCTACCACGAGCATGTCACATCCTTCTACTAGTTTTCCATTCATGGCTAGTTTCAACCTTCCTAACCTGGCCAGACTGACCAACGATCCCATCAGACATGATCCTATGTGGCCTCACATGCCCACCAAGGTCCCATCAGACATCCCTAAGTTTGAGGGTAAGGCAGGTGAAGAGCCCCAAAATCACATTACGTCCTTCCACCTATGGTGTTCCTCTAACTCCATAGTGGACGACTCTGTCTGTTACAACGGACTCTCACTGGTTCTGCAGCCAAGTGGTACATCGAGCAACCTCATGGGACCCACGCCACCTTTACTTCCCTTGCCTCGACCTTCCTGCAGTTATTTCAGTTACCTGTCCGCTATGACGTGGGGGTTGAAATCCTACTGTCTTGCAGACAAACCACGGCCACCCACATCACTAATCACATTCATGAGTGGCGTCGACGCTGAAGCCTGTGCAAAATCAAGTTATATGATCGTATCTTCCTAGATTGGTTTCTCAAATCTCTCCTCCCCATCATTGCTAAGGATTTGGCATCCGAGCGACCCCAATCTGAAGAAGAAGCCATCTTAAAATCCCAACAGTTTGACCTTATCTACGCCTAGTCTAGTTACCTATATACCATTATACCCAATGCTCCTCGCGGTGATTCCTCTCGAAACGACACGTCGAGGGCATCCCATGTCGTCGATGGTATCATTGGCCATGTTGCATCGCATAACCAGCCCTTTTCCATTGCACGTACTAGTACTGGCCCCAACTTTGTTGGAGAAAACTCACTATGGCTTGGGAATACCACAATAGACAGATGACTACCAGAAATCGACTCAATTCTCAAAACAATGCTATTATAAATGACAATGTTAAGATAATGGAGAAATGTAACCAACCTCGATCCAAACGTTTGATGTAGATCCCCATTGGAGCTTTCAATCCATGCAACAAGTACATATAATATATAAATGACATTAACATTATCAATAACAATGGTCCATAATATCACAAGTAAATGTAACCCAATGTATAATAAACAACATTTACAACATGATGGACGAGAATATGAGTATTTCTATTAATTAACAAGAAGAAGTACAAGGTGATACGACCTCTTGCCGGCAACCAATCTGAACCAAGATCTGGATCAATCCACTTGTGCCTCCACCACTTCAATCCTCCATGAATGGCAAACTCAAACTAGATAGGAGTTTGGAAGGTGAACATAAAGGGTTCACAACTACAAGGATCAATGAGTGTAGACTCAAGATAGGGAAAAAATCCACTAGAGTTCTCTTGCTATTCTCTTCTCCTCCCGTCCATAAGCCATATGTGATCAATATATAGTCCTCTCAAAGGTAGGTGAAAGGACACATCGAGGCATTACTCGGGCAGATGGAGAGCCAAAGGTCACCCAATGACTACTTTCTAGGAGTAAAAAGTAATAAATAGTGATTTTTACCATTTTACTTGATACACGCGGGCTATAGTGATGCAACTCATGGGTACGCATGCTATAATGATGCAACATGCGGGTAGGAATAAAAATAGGGAAAAATAGTGTATGAAGGATATAAGTGGATCTGAGTCACTGAAACGGATCCTATAGGCCAAATAATGTTGATGCTCACAGGGTGGAAGATTACGATGTAACACCAACCTTTTGCGGGCTACATCCCACTCTGGAGCAACCAATTCGTATGCTTCTATGGCACATAACCGCCACTCCCATGGACCCTCATGTCCACCTAAGTGTTTCAGCCACCCACCCCCCACTTACGTCCCCTCGGTTACACCTCACCCATATTACCACCAACAGGTCGTGCACGCTCATGTTCCCCCCCAAGTTCCACCCGCTTACTATCCAGCACAGGCAGCACCTACGGAAACTCAACCACCAGTCACACAGACATATCAACAACCCCCACAAGGTCCCGCACCTGCACCACCTCCATCCCCACCCACTTATTATCCCCCACAGCCGTCTCCCGCACCTGCACAACCCCAGAACCCACCTGCTGCCCAAGGACAAGTGTACGCACAACAAAATCCACAACAAAACCAAAATATGCAACGTAACCAACAAGGCCAACAAAACCGCGAAAAAGGATGTAACCGCAGAAACAACCCTCCTCCAAACCAAGGCAGCCAGCCACCTAATCCCCCAAACACCAATGACACTGCACCCGCCAACCAAAACCCTGACAGGCCGCCAAAGCAAGCTAAAAATCCCAACTTACGAACAAAGCATCCTTGTTCCATCTGCGGGGTCTACGGCCATTACACACATGCTTTCCCACATTTGGAGAGGGCACGACAACTTTGGACCGATGATGCCCACCGCCAAGGGCATGCAGCCCCACCGGCACCACCCAACCCCCCACCACCTCAAACTCAACCCTTGGTACTGTAGAATCATTTACCAACCCCCAAGGAGTGGTGAACACTCAGCCGTTGGCTCCCCCTCAACGAACCGCGCCACCCCAACAGCAAGTCACGTATGTTGCGCCTGCCCACCCCACTTTAGACTCAGGTACCCATCACTTGTTAATGATGTCATCCGATGATGTTAACCTTCAAACCTGTCAGAACCAATATGGCTCCACCCTTGAAGCCACTCCCAGGGACAAAACCACCAACACTCTTCCCACCGATCAGCCATTGCGCATACCTCCTGCCCCATTCGATGGAGCCCCAAAACCCCCTCGTTTCCCACTTCATCACATCAACAATAACCCCAACACTCTCGCTATGTCTAGTTACAACATTGTGGATGACTTAGCCCAATCCCCTGCAGCCATGTCTGCCTTAGAGGTCTTAAAAAAATGTCCTACAGAGCGTAACCCTACTATCCGCTATTGGTGCTATCGATCCCACTAACTCACGAATGATGGCCTTTGATTTGGACCAATCTGAACCACGCCTGCCTTCCACATTAGCATTCCAAGTTTCAGTATCCATTCGGAACCTTGTAATCCATCGGTGCATCATCAATGAGGGTGCCTCCACATGCGTTATGTCCACATTCGTTTGGCAGAAGTTAGGATCCCCTACTCTCCATCCATCCACCACTGCGTTGTGAGCCTATGACAACCGTTCGGCTCAACCCCAAGGTCTCTTAGCTA